>CM056503.1:39441711-40680862 GCA_029783415.1 Anisodus acutangulus
AAAGTTATGAATTTATATCTATTATTTATTATAATTTTAATATATTTTTACACATAAATTATATTTCGTGTTGAAATGCATTGTTAAGATAATCCCAATTATAAAGCACAACTACATTCGCCCTTGCGTGTCCTTCCTCTAATATTGTAACGGTTAAGGATATCATCTAGTGTTGATAATATAATTAATTAAATAAATATGTGTTCTCTCTAATAATTAAACTTTTAAATGAGATTGTCACACACTTCAACATGTTACAAAAGTAGACGGAAGTGCTGGATTCAAATTATCTCACCTGCCTAGGTTCAAATCTTACAAGTTTTAAAAGTATTTTTCCCTTAAATTTTATGCCTCATCAAACACCTTCACATGAATTGAGATGGCGGGAGTATCGATCTTTTCTGATATAAGTTTGTAGACTCTATTTTATTTAAGAATAAATTAAATAAGATAAGGATCCATTTTTTTTCTCCTGCAGAAAATTATTAATTGTGACCATGAGTTATAGTCCTCAAATAATAACTACAGAAGAAATGAATTTTCCTTGCAAAATAAAAAATCCCTAGAGACCTGTCCTCATCTAAGGAATTAACTAATTATCAAGTTAGGCCAATAACTACTAAAGTCCCTATGCTTAATGCATATCTTTGGAAAGTAATGCCATTGACTCCAAACAAAGGCTGGATTAGCAACTTAGCATCACAGGACACACATTAATTAAAAATGAACCACAAGCTAAGCATGAAAACAAACTATAGCACTTATCTGGAAAAAATACATTTTTTTTAAAAAGAATAGGTTCTCTTTAAGTGGGATTTGCTCACTGCCAGCTACCAAGAAAAGGCTCTTATTTTATTCTCAGAACTAGAATAAATTGTGTAGATAATGCTGCAACTTGCAAGGTGATATTGTTAGAGCATAATTAATAATAGTAACCTGTGGCTAAGAGAATCATATAGTGGTTTAAGTTATGGGCTGCTCCACTTAACTGAGTTAGTGCCTTACTAAACTACATTTATTTTGATAAGTTGAGAGTTTATTAACCAGTTGTAAGGAAAGGAAATAATATTATGAAATTTAAGGCTATAGAACAGTATCTCAGGTGTAAATCTGAAAAAACTCATGAATATTTTACCATAACGAACATTCAAAAATCATGAAATTGAAAAATAGTCTATATGGAACTTCTAACGTCACGAAGTCTAACACCAAGTTTAAAATATAATTTATTTTTTTAAAAATGTATGTCATCAAAATTAAATTATTTAAATATGCGCTGATAAAAAAATTAAAACAACCTAGTGAGGGAATACTATGTCAATATGCCTATTTTGGCTGTAATTAAGAGTTTTGTCCCTGCCCAGTCCCAATATTCTGTTGAGGGTAAGTGGAATCCCCCACACATACGCTCTCTAAACATGGAAATTCTTTTCTATGTCTGAATGAGGACGCTAAGTTGGAAGCAAACCCATATTGCTGTTTGGCCAAGGATTTAAAATCAGATTGAGAAGTGCTTTTAGGATTGAGTTTAGCTTAAATACATCAAAATCGTAAAGAATTTTTATACTGCCATATCACCTTTATATGTTAATTATAACAGGTAATATTTGTTATTTATAAGATTACAAATTTACTTCTTTGTGTAAATTAGCAGTAGATCGATATGTTTTAGGTAATTAGTAATCCCTTGATAATAGTATACAAATTACTTTGTATATATACTTTAGAATTGTAGCAGTTTGTGTTTGGACAATAAAAATTAATAAGCATTGGCATATTCTATACATAAGACTATATTTTATGTCATCTTACTATAAGAGTCTAGATTAGTTAATTAAAGACCACCAAGATCCATTACCAGAAATATTACAATGTAATGCAATTTGCTTTTCCTATGTGGCCATCTTAAGCTCTTGATATGTGTCAATGATTCGTTAACAACTAACGGTATACACTTCGAAAAAATAAAAGTTTAGTGAGTGGAGACTTTGCTTTCATTAATTAATCTTTCATGCATTCCATGGAAGAAAACATTATTTATTTATAGTCATTCTGAAAAAAAATACCATTAAGCCAATTAGTTACTTAAAAGGAAACATGTTGGTGGACGTTGTCAAAAGAGAAGAGGAAAACAAAGGTATAGCTTTCTAAAAAAAATTTAGAAAATAAGGATAACTTTAGGTTGACCTTCAAAGTAGGATTAAAAAAGTTTATCAACTGATACATCACTAATTTTTACAGCCACAAGACAATTAGACAGGCATAAATTATTTTATGACTTAATGTTGTTGTATGAAGGGACATTTAGTCTTAGTGGAGATATATTTATCGACGTTAAATAAATAAAAAAAGATGTAGCTCATTGCCGACGCCTATATGGTCATTAACATGGTGGAAACTCCTTTTGAAAGAAGTATTTTGGCTAGTTAAAATAATTTCAGTTAAGTAATAGCTTCATTGCTAATAACTTCACTACTGTCTATGAGGACCCTCCGATCCATCTTGTAATGATGCACCAGCAGCAACAACAATATACTCAATATATTTTCATAAGTGGGGTCTGGAGTAGAATGTACGCAGACCTTATCTCTACCTTGGGAGATAGAGAGGTTTTTTCCGATAGAGCCTCGGTTCAAGAAACTATGCATACTAAATAAATGTATAATTATCCTTTTAATTTTAAAAAAGGACTAAAGAAGGGCAAATTAAGTTGAAATTCTATCCTCATCACTTAACTTCTCATGCATAGAGTCATTTGAATTGCCATCCTCATTGCTTAACTTTGACATATTTTTTTTCTCTCTTGTTCTTCTTCTCCTATTTGAGTTTGAAAAAGTATGTTCTAATATTGGTACAGAAGTCTTCAACATTATATTATCTAAATTGTTAAAGTTGCTAGAAAAGGCTGACAGCTAACTCCATTTGTCCAACTATTTGCACTATTGGCATTCTCTTCATTATCATAATTCCTAGTTAAGCACTATTCTTTTGTTAATATTAGTGGTTAAGCCACCTTAAGAAAACCACTTTATACCCTGTAACCCTCCACTTCCTTATCGGTGTTGTAAATTAAACCGTCTTGTATAATTAATATTATAGCCTAATGGTCACCATTAACCACCAAAATAAAAAAAAAATTGCATTGCTTGCTTACAAAGGCGAGAAATCTCCTCTATAAATTCCCTCTTCTATGGTTTACTCAAACTATATGCTTGTAAATAGCAAACACACATTTCAAACTATATGCTTATAAATAGCAAACACACATTTCAAACACTTAGCAATATTTCTCTAAGGATAAAATTTTCAATTATGGTTGCTATGGGACTAAACTATGCCCATCTTCACGTGCAACAAAAACGCCTTAAAGAGAAATCGAAGACAATGAAGGAGGAAAAGGCTCGAAATAGTAGTAATAATGAGAGTGGGGCGGTGAAAAAATTAACGGTGGATGGTAAACGTAGTAAGGGTAAGAAAATTTACCGGGTGGCTTTGTGTCATTTGAGTACAATGAGAACTTAGGTGAAAATAAAGAGTAGTCAATAATTTGGCCAATTACCGTTTAAACAAAAAAGAAATAATAATAATTTGGCCAAGGGCATTGTAGAGCAGAGGGTAAGTCAATAATAATGTGCTAGTTCACTTAGCTCGTGAACTACTTTTTTTTTGTTCTTTGGATTAGTCATATTTCTTTTTATTTTCTTGTAAAGATGTTTCACTTGTTTTGTGTTTTCATGTCTGCTAAGCTGTGGTGATGAATTCACCTAACTTGTAATATATATATATATCATTGTTAATATTATTGCTTGAGCCCTTGTATGGAGGTTTATTGATACAATAATATTATATCTGTTCTACTTTATATGATATTATGTTCTTAATAACTTTTTCTAAAACGTGACATATTCTTATATTTGGAAAATAATTTAACTTTATATTTTTCATTTAACTTTTTTTTTTAATTTAAAGCAACCTTCCTGATGGGGTTAGGCGACCCCTACCTTGTATATTAAAATTCAGAACGAAAATACATGTACACCAGGTAGATGTTGCCTAATCTCTCCTATTCTACTTAAGCCAATGGACACGCCTATTTTGCTGAATGTTTTTCTCCAAGACAAGGTCTTGTATGGTAGGAAAAAATTATAGCCCGATGGTTCTTTGCATTTGATGAGAGTAGTGCTCTCATAATTTCCGTTAAAGTCACAAAAATTTAGGCACCAGCTATACAGAATGTACCATGTTGATGTTGGATGGATGTTGTGACAACATCTGTAAATGCTCAGGACAACATCTTATGAAAATAAGAATGTTGCATGCGATGTTGTGACAACATTCCTGACAACATCTCTGTAACGATTTTGCCTATTCTTCCGGCCAAAACAGGTTGTGTTACTGTGATTAAAAAATGACCTAGGCAAGCTAACAATGATGCTGTGTTTAAAACGTGGTAAAAGAAACAGTCAAAGCTTGGAGAGGAAGCAGCGTGAAGACCAAGTCCAAAACGTTGAGCTTTTGAAGGAGCAAGAACCGGTCCAAGCTGAAGCCTTCTTTTACTCAGCCTCCGCAACCAACCAGTGAGGATTTCAAGGGAAGTTCCACACTATAAATAGAAGGGAACTTCAGAGTATCGATATCCAGAATTGAACGAGAAGAATTACCAAGAGAGCTCTCGGATATTCACCTTAGAAACTGGATCAACACACTTAGCCTAAAGTAGTATAACAACATCTAGTACCACATTACTACTGCTGCTCAGATTCTAGATCAAGCTTATATTTCAAGCAATAGTAATGAAGATGTTGTATTTGTCTTTTTAGATCTTTTAACTTTAGGCTGAAGTCATCTGCGACTTCACTTTTGTTGTAATTTCTTTTTCGCATTTATTGTTCAATCTTGTAAAAAGAAATTCATTTGTAATTGTATATAATTTATACAATTCTTTGGTCATTGACCATCAAGGGATATATTAATATATACCCTTGAAAATATAAACCTTGTGTCTCTTTACTTTTTCGCTGCATTTACTCTATAAAGGTTTATAACTATTTTATCACAATGTTGCCTCAGATGTTGACACAACATTGAAGGCAACATCCAGGAACTGTTTTAATTGCTTTAGCTGTTACTGTTTTATTCTTACATATTCTTGCTTATCCGTAGCCCCAGACCCAACAAGTGGTATCAGAGCCAACACTTGATACAATAAGTGTTTGATTCTGAATATTACGGCTATGGACTCAGCTATACAAAATGTTGGTAGACTTCCAATTCTTGACGGAACTAAGTATGCCTATTGGAAAATCCGACTACGTTCGCACATCAAATTCATTGATGTTCGAGCTTGGAGATCAGTTTTCGAAGGCTATATGATTCCCAAGTACCCAGCAGACGAGGATGGTGATATACTTACCAAACCCGAATCTGAATGGACCGCGGAAGAGATCAACAGTGCGAGCTTCAATTAAAAGGCCATACATGCGATATTTGGATGGGTAGATCTCTATATGTTCAAACTAATCCAGAATTGTACTACGGCCAAGGACGCTTGAGAGACCTTACAAACTCATTGTGAAGGTACCTCAAGTGTACGACGTACAAAGCTTCGCATGATTTTGAGCCAATACGAACGCTTAAGGATGGAAGAATCTGAAGACATAAAATCCTATTTTGAAAAGTTAATTGACATTGCTAATCAGTGTCAAGTGCTTGGTTCTCCTTTAACCAACACACAACTTATGGATGAAGCTCTTAGATCTCTTCCTGAAAGGTTTAATACTAAGATTTGTGCTATTGAAGAGACCCATAATCTTGTTACTATGGATCTACATGCCTTGATGAGCATCTTTCAAACATATGAGATGAACATGAACAGCCAAAGAGATCTGTATAAAGACAAGACTTTGGCACTCCAAGGACAAACCTCGGAAACTGAAATGGAAAACGAGGAAGAAAACTTGGAGGAACTGGGAAATGGTGAAACTGTTGCCTTACTTACTCGTCGATTCAATTCGATGGTGAGAAAGATCAACATTGATCGCAATAAAGCCAAATACAAACAACATCAAAACCCACTCTTCAATAAACAGTCGAATAGGTCACCTTCTGAGAAAAGAAATCACAATCCACTGAGAAAATCTAACTCCGACAGTACCAATTTTAATCCCAAACAACTCGAGGGAGTGCAGTGTCATATATGCTCGGGTTGGGGACACTATGCTAATGAGTGTGCAAACACCCTTAGAAAAATTGGTAAGGTTATGTGGGTAACTCTCAGTGGTGATGAGAAAGAAGATGAGGAAGGAGATCAAGAAGAAGAACCACAGGAAATGCTGGCAGCCATGTTCAAACATTCACTGTTCGACGATGAAGATGTTATTGACAATGTTGCGACACCATCAGGAACAACATCAGACTCAACATATAGAATGTCTTCAACATCAGAGAGGTATGTATACTTTGACTATTCTGATGTAAATTGTTTTAGTGGATTTAATTCTTCATCTGAGGCTGTAAATTTGGATCTAGTTGACTCCAAAGACGACGTAATAAAGGAATTACAAAGTCTTTGTAAAGCCTTAATCACTGAATCTGAGCAACTAGACTCAAAAGCAAAATTATTGGCTCTTGAAAATAGCAATCTGAAAGGCACAATCAACCGATTAGAGGTGGTACTTACCAAGAAGGACCTAGATCTTGGTAAGATTCGTGCACGCTTGAACGTAGCTGAGACCACCTTTCAAAGGCTCAACATGGGAACCTCCAAACTGGATGAAATATTAAACTTCAATAAACCTACAAGGGCTGGGCTTAGGTACCAATCTCCTAGAAAAACAAATACTTCCAGAATCCATAGTCAAACTGAGAGGATAAAATTTGTCAAAGAAAATCCGAGTAACTCTCAGATCACTGAAATTGGATCGAAGTTTGTATATAGCTTCTGTAAAAAGTTAGGACATCTTATGCCCTACTGCTACAAACTTCAAAACTTTGCACTCAAAATATTGCCTAAAATGTCGTCAACAATGTTGCCCAACATCACTGACAACATTCAAAGCAACCAGCCTGAAAGGAGAAGGAAGAAAAAAGAATGGGTACCCAAACTGAATCTGAAAGGTAATGTGTGCATAACTGCTTTGCGTACTAACATTACAGGGTCTTGGTATTTCGATAGTGGCTGCTCACGTCATATGACAGGTACCAAAAGCCTATTGAAGGAGTATGGAGCATTCAATGGAGGATACGTGAACTTTGGAGGAGGAAGTAAGAGTAAGATAATTGATAAATGAACTCTTAATGTTCCGGATGTACCAGCCTTGAAAAATGTTCTTCATGTAGAAGGTTTGGTTGCTAATCTTCTTAGCACAAGCCAACTATGTGATGATGATCTCGAGGTAAAATTCAACAAGCTTGGATGCAAGGTTACAGATTCTGCAGATAAATGTGTCATGTCAGGAACTCGAACAGGAGATAATTTCTATCTAGTCGGTAGACAAGAGTTTTGCAACTCCGCAAAGGTAGGTGACCTGACACTTTGACATCAAAAGTTGGGACATGTCAACTACGGCACCTTGGAGAAGCTGATCTAATTTGAAGCTGTCAGAGGCATTCCCAGACTGGATCCAAACGATAAAACATTGTGTGAAGATTGTTTGAAAGGAAAGCAGACCCGAGTCTCTCATAATGTTGTCCAACGTGACGGACAACATTCAGGTACGTCTCATTGTTTCTAATTATTGCATATGGATCTTATGGGTCCAATCGAGGTAGATAGCCCAGGAGGAATGATATATTCTTATGTGATAGTAGATGATTTTTCCAGATTCACTTGGATCTATTTTTTTTAAAAAAAATCACAAACTTTTGAGATGTTTAGAACACTTTACTCTAGGATTAAAAATCTGTTTTGTTCTTCGATTTTCAGAATTAGATTTGATCATGGAATGGAGTTTGAAAATCAAACATTTGCAAAAATTTGTGAAAAGAAAGGCATATTCCATGAATTTTCGGCACCAAAAACACCACAACAAAATGGGGTTGCCGAGAAAAAGAAAAAAACTCTACAAGAAATGGCTAGAGTTATGTTAAGTTCTAAGCAATTGTCAAAAAGGTTTTGGGCAGAAGCCTTGAACACGGCATGTCACATAACTAATAGAATCTATTTAAGGCCAGGGACCAAGATGACACCCTATGAACTGTTAAATGGAAAGAAACTTACAGTGCGGTACTTTCATGTCTTTGGGTGTGTGTGTTATATTCTTAATGACAGAGATAAACTGGCCAAATTTGACTCTAAGAGTGACAAAGGAATATTCGTTGGCTACTCTCAGAATAGCCATGTTCGTTGGCTACTCTCAGAATAGCCATGCATATCGAATATACAATTTTCTGACAAAGACCATACAAGAATAAGTCAATGTTATTTTCGATGACCTGCTGGATATATCTGGTAGATCTTCAGAAAACAATATTGTGGTTACAGTTGAAGAGGAGCAACTCACTGAAGAAACAGATGTAGTCCCAACATCAGAAGAAACATCTGAACCTCAAAAAGAGAACACAGGGGATGAAATCGAGGAGGAATCTGCTCCTGAACTGAATGATCAAGTGAGAAGAGACCTTCCATCGAGGATTAGAAGGAACCATCCACCCGACCAGGTGATAGGGGGAGTTTTTGAGGAGAGGAGTACAAGATGGAAAGAGCCAGTAAATTACCGAGAAATGGTAAGGTATGTGTGCATGTCCACCATTTATCAACAGGTAAGTCTCTCTTGTCTTACATCTACTTTGGAACCTAAAAATATTAGGAAAGCATTAAAAGATAATTTTTGGATTCAAGCCATGCAAGACGAGCTTGAACAATTTGCCCGAAATGAGGTTTGGGACTTGGTACCACGACCCAACAACACAAATGTTATTGGGACCAAGTGGATATTCAAAAACAAATCAGATGAGTTAGGGAATATTGTCAGGAACAAAGCTCGACTTGTTGCTCAAGGATATACACAAGTAGAAGGTATCGACTATGACGAGACCTTCGCTCATGTGGCTAGAATTGAGTCAATAAGATTGCTTCTTGCTATTGCTTGTTATCTAAAGATTACCTTGCACCAAATGGACATTAAAGGTGCCTTCCTCAATGGATACTTGGACAAAGAAGTTTATGTTGAACAACCAAAGGGATTTGAGGATCCTCACCATCCACATCATGTGTACAAGCTCAAGAAAGCCTTGTATGGACTAAAACAAGAACCACGTGCATGGTATGGTCGTCTAACTAACTTTCTTGTTGAGTTTGGTTTTACCCGTGGAGAAGCTGACAGAACATTATTCATTAAAAGACACGCTGTAAATGTAATAATAGCTCAAATCTATGTTGATGATATTGTTTTTGGTTCGACTACAGAATCACTAGTAAAGTCTTTTGTCGAAGCAATGTCGACAATATTTGAGATGAGCATGATTGGAGAACTAACATTTTTCTTAGGCTTGCAGATTAAACAGAATGAAGATGGGATCTTTGTATCTCAAAGAAAATACGCCAAGAATCTTGTTAGGAGATTTGGTCTGGAAAATGCTAAATACATGAAGACTCCAATGGGCTCTGCACAACAGGTATGTAAAGACGATGTTGGACAAGATGTTGACCTAATATTATACCGATCTATGATAGGTAGCCTTCTATACCTTTCAGCCAATCGCCCCGATATCATGTTTAGCATATGTGTTTGCGCCAGGTTTCAAGCCAGTCACAAGGTATCACATTTTAATTCTGTGAAACGTATTATTCGATATGTTGCCGGTACAAGTGACTTGGGAATTTGGTACTCCAAAGACATTAATCCTAATCTAATAGGATATAGTGACTCGGATTGGGCCGGTGATGTAGACGATAGAAAAAGCACTAGTGGTTGGTGTTTCTATCTTGGCAATAATCTAGTCTCATGGTACAGTCGTAAACAAAATTGTGTATCACTCTCGATTGCCGAATCTGAATATGTGGCAGCCGGAAGTTGTTGTGCTCAACTGATTTGGTTACGACATATACTAGATGACTATGGCTAATAACTCCATGATTTTGTACTGTGATAATCTGAGTGCTATTAATATTTCCAAAAATCCAGTTCATCATTCACGTACAAAGCACATAGACATAAGACATCATTTTTTAAGAGACTTAGTGGAAAAACAGCTAGTTCAAATCGAACATGTTGATACTCTTTTTCAACTGGCTGACATTTTTACCAAACCTTTAGATCATGAGAGATTTTCTAGCTTGAAAAAATCTCTTGGTCTCTGTTTTCTTTGAAAATAAGACAGACTAGGTAGATGTTGTCCGAAATATTGTCCTAACATTCTGGGTAACATTTACTGTTGAGTCAATATACAGGATAAGTGTTGTAGTGATGTTGCACTGTTTTTTCAAAAGATTCAAGCATGACTCTAAAAGGACAAGATATGAAGGCGAAGCCTCTACTAAAAGATTTGGATGTATACAAAAAGAGCAAAGCTCTAAGATTGGTATCGTTCCTATTCTATAGGAGTACCACGTGCTTCAAAAAGATTGAAAATTCTTCAATATTTTTTTAATCTGTATGTGTTCAACTAAGTTGATTAATGATAATGGTAAAATGTTACATTAGTCTAGCGATCAGTCTTATAGGGAACATATACGGAAATATCATCTGCCAAATCAGAAAATCCTTGGAGTCTCATAATGCTTGTTTAACTTTGAAATGTTGCCAACATCATCAACAACATCGTGTTCCAGTACATTGATCAATCTGGTTTATCTTATTTTATTCCTGTTTTTGGTATTTAACACGTCTCTGTCTTTAACTGGAAGTCCAAAAATTCTGGATGACCGTTTTTTTTAAATGATGATATGTGCTATGACAATCCTTATTTTAGGTGTGTAAAGAGTTTTTATTCTTCTATACAATCTAAATTTAAGAAAAAGGAGTTTGAGTGTAAGTATACTTTGCCATAATAAAACCTCCCATTTTTGTCTTGGAATTGTCACATCAGTCGACTACCAATCCATCAAACCATGGCAGCCCAAACAACACCGTCATTTCTCAAAACCCAAAGCTTCACCAACATGCCCAATCCTTCAAAATCCTCTCCCATGTTCGTGTCCCCAAAATCCACAAACACCAAAGATTATTCTCCAATGTCGACTAGTCCAGCAAATAACAACAAGGTTTATAAGCATTATGTCACGACCCGACCCGACGGGCCGCGACTAACCGCCCTAATAACGTCATTATACTAACCTGTCACATATAATCCAACTAATCACTTAATAAGTCTGAAATCCGGCAGCATAACGCCGCAATAGCAACATATGCCAGGGTAGGCAAGCCGACAAGGCTGCCTTTACCCCCGAATATACCTGTCTCCTGAGGAGTCACAACTAGCCAACACAATATAATGCATAAGCCAACAAGGCCGCCAACAGATAACATAACAGCAAGCCGACAAGGTCGCCAACAGATGCTAACGTATATACATGGAAATACCCCAACCTGCATACAATGATATGGTGACCAAAAGCGAGTTATAACCTTTACATAAGTACAACCCACCACCGTCTCTGAGACCTCTATAAGAAGAATAACGACATATGACGGAGACAGGGCCCGTCGTGCCCCTAAATACAAGCGTCTAAAGGAGGTTCGGTACCAAAATGACAAAGCCCTGGATCAAAGGAGCTTTCCAACTCTTGAGTAGGAACCTAGGCCTGAGGTTCACTAAATCGAGAGCATGTACTGCGGGCATGAAACGCACCCGAGGAAAGGGGGTCGATGCAAATAATGTCTTGAGTATGTAAAACATGAAGGTCAGTAAAGAGATCATAATTAGCCAATGTAAATGTAAGATCAGTATAAAAATCAGGATCCAAATCCAACTGTGCCATAAACCATAAAAGTTAGCTGTGCCTTATAAAAATGAGAGTCAAGGCAAGAAAACATGAATGCCTGTCCATATACATATATATATACCTGTAACGTAACCCGGCCCACTAGTGCGGGACTCGGTGGAATCATATCATAACCCGGCCCATGCTGGGACTCGGTAAATCATCTCTCATCTATGGATCCATCCTACGTAACCCGGCCCTCTAGTGAGGGTCTCGGTGAACAATGCAAGGCTGTGCACGAGTCGTAACCCGGCCCGGGACTCGGTGAGGTGAAGTAGTAACACTTAGCACGAGTAGATATCGTGAGTAACCATATGCAAGTAAAAATTTATCATCTGACTCTCAATAAAATCATTGTAATAATGTCATAATAAACTCTTTGCTGAAAAATCATAGGCACTTCTCATAACAATCCTCATTAGGAATTAAACTGTATAAGAATTAAGTACGTCCGCCGTACTTTCATTAAATCATGCCAAAAAGAAAGAAGTAAGAGTTTCACATACCTCTTAGACGAATTATCAACTCAATATTAGAGTATGCCTCCTTTTAGAACTTCAACCTTGTTGTCGAAATTTATCTAAGTTCCACGGGTTCTTGTAAGCTCTAAGAATGATTATCTACATCATACGGACGAATTACATCATAATCGAATCAACACATTAAAAACAGCTCCTTAGGGACATTCTAACGAATACCTCGAACGCGTAGGACCTATATTCCTTTTATATCGAAATCTATGTAAGTAGTGAAACATCCAACTCTCTTAATCCTCCTTCTTATACTACTACAACCTCCAAAACAGTACCACAATTTCACATGCAATCCCAGTAACTCCCAACTACAAAGAAATTCTAACGATACCCAACCCAAATTCGCATTTCCGACAATCGTCTTTAGAACTAATAGCAAGAAATGACTTGAAAATTGTACAAACTAA
Organism: Anisodus acutangulus; assembly: GCA_029783415.1. NCBI lineage: Eukaryota > Viridiplantae > Streptophyta > Magnoliopsida > Solanales > Solanaceae > Anisodus > Anisodus acutangulus. Next base: position 39,454,575 of record CM056503.1, read on the forward strand.
TAAGAACAAGGAAGGTTACCTCATTAAACACATTGACGAGAATCTGGGAACCCTTTTTGCTCGACAGTCTCCGACAACAGAAACAGACCCCAACATCGATTCGCGCCAGAATCCTTTCGCATTCAAGGTTTCTTGTTTAGCTTCTGAGTTTCTAAGCTCGTTCTTGGCTTCGATTCTACTGGAATCAAAGCCCAAAACACCTTGAGTTTCTCCTTCGCTTGGTTATATATGAAAGCTCACGGAAATCCCCAATTTTGGTCGAAAAATTCAGAAAACCCATCAACTGAGCTTACTCCTGTTGCTAGAGATGAATTTGGTGGAGGAATTTGGTAGAGATGAAGAGAGCACACTGAAGAATCGATGGTTGAAGAGATGGATTTGAAGAAATGGAAAAAAAAAATGGAGAAGAAGCCCTTATGGGCGCTGATATCGTCGACGGTCGATTTGGGGCTTGGTCACCCCCAAATCGTTTATAAAATCCCACTTACCAACTCCCACTATAAATTGTCCCTCCATAATTAATTAATTATACACACAATTAAATTTCCGGTCTCCAATTATTTAAATCCCGACGATTACTAAAATCCTCTTATGCCAATATCATAATTCCCGTAATAAAAATACCAGTCTATACTCTCTTCGGGGACACACAATTATTATTCAACTCCCTCGTCACTCTTACTAAATCCCAAAATTATTTCGGGATCACGCCCTTTTATATACTAATCCTCTTATTAATATACACAAGTACAACGAAAATTTTCCCGGGTCCGGGTCTACTCACCTACGTTATGAGTTCAACCACTACCCGAAAATATGGGGCGTTACATCCTCCCCCCCTTAGAAACATTCGTCCTCGAATGTCGGTACGACATTTCTAACCTTTGACACCATATAAGAAGAATACACAAAATGTTATTCCAATTCATCAAAAACACGGGGTACGACATTCAGGGATTAATTCAGACTATCTTTTAAACTGTGAGAAGATACATATCCATCCATAACCACTTCTAAAGGATAAACTCAAGTTTCGTATGCAACCCAAGATAAACACATGGTGACTTCATTCCTTAAATTCAAACAATAGGTAAAGGAGGTAGAAGGTCCTAATATCTAATTTAGAGTTCTATACGCAACATAGTTATTTATAATAGCTCACACATCAATACAATTAGCCATGTAACTGTTTTTATACTATTGCAGTTGATTCTTTTATTGCACTGGTCTTGGGCTAGAGTGCAGCAACACAACTGCTGATTTTTCACTCCGCCCCTGCCCAGAATTTTGCAAAGAATAAATGCTTCAAAATAAGGCAAGAACATGTGTTTGTGCAGGCACAATTTTACCAAAATACAAAGCAGTTGATTTCAGAGTACATAACAAAGAAACAAAGAAAGCCAAAGAGCATCAATCAGTAGCCAAAACAAGACTAAATAACAGCAGAAAATGAACTCAAATAACGGTCCAAACAGCAATGAATAACAGCGGAAAATGAGCTCAAATAACAGCCCCAACAAAGACTAATAACAAGAGGGAAAATGAGCTCAAATAATACCCAAACACCAGCCATAACAAAGCTAATAACAGCAGAAAATGAACCCAAATAATACCCAAACACCAGCCAATAACAAGCGGAAAATGAGCTCAAATAACTTTCCAACAAAGACTAATAACAAGAGGAAAATGAGCTCAAATAACGATCAAAATATCAGCCAAACAACAATAAATAACAGAAATCGAGCTCAAATAACAGCCAAAATATCAGCCACAACAAGCTAAATAACAGCGAATCGAGCTCAAATAACAGCCAAAATATCAGCCAAACAGCAGCTAAATAACAGCAGAAACTGAGCTCAAATAACAGCCAAAATATCAGCCAAACAGCAGCTAAATAGCAATAGAAACTGAGCTCAAATAACAGCCAAAATATCAGCCAAACAGCAGTGATTACAGTTGAAAATAACAGAAAAATAGCAGCCCAACAACAGCCTTAAAGCATAACCAAACAGTCCTAACAGCAACTATAATGAGACAGAATGCATCAATTTTTTTTTTGCATTTACAGCACCGTAGATTAGCAGCCTTTTTTTTTCCTGCACCCTAAGGCAGTCCCCCAAGCCTATATGTGCAGCAAAATATAACATCAACACATGACCACAATTTACCTCAAAGGCACAACAGGCCTACTAAATTTTCAGCAGTCCAGGGCACCAAGACAACAGGTAGCAGCAACCAGTAAACAAGCAGCAACTATAACTCAGAATCCAGTATTTTAAGAGCCACATAAATCTTAACAAAGGATGTAGATAATTAGGAGAGCACAATATGCTTGAAAATAGGATATTTGAGGCTAAAAGGAGCAGCAATATCTGTGCCAACTGAGGCAATAAATATATGTCTAAAGTGCCAAGGACGATGTAGCAGCAGATAGCAAAGAACTAATCGAGAGTAAAGCGGCTGACTAATCAAGAAGAACAAGACTAGTCTACACATGCTAGACCTTTCCTAAACAAGCTGGTCCTTAGGCCACATAAAAACAAGTAACTAAATGCAACCTACTGCGGTTAGGTATGCAGAAATGGGGCTTAACCATGCCGAAGTTTAACAACATTTGAGGCATGAAGTTAACATGCTTGGTTTTAACTGCACATGTTAACTTTAAACTACCACAACACCTTCATCCACATATATTCACTTAGGTCAGTTTTATCTAATTAAACAGGCTCCCAAACTGTCATATTACCACTACTTTAAGCATAAACAGTTTGCATATTCAGGGGTCAAAATAGATGCATTAAGAGGCTGCATACCAACAGTCCACAGAAGCAAAATACAGGATCCAGGGGAACTTTCTGAATCATCTCTCCAAGACTAGCATGCTGAAATTATCCTAAGCCTGTCATCTTAACTTGTTGGGAACATATGTCAACTAGCACAGTGGTCCTAAGCTTTTATTCCTAACTTACACATGCACTTAACTAGGTGGATTGGTTTACACATTGGCAATGATCACATGGATACATGAATGGGTGCAGAAATACTCTTTTCTAGGTATTCATAACCTAACTTCAAAGTTCAGACCACATAAAGTTCAAGTTACAGGAACATAGATACAACAAGTACATACCTAAGAAAACCAATTAGGAACTAAACTTCCCTTTGGACATATCACAACCTCATGGGTTAGTGTTAAGCTCATAAAGTCCAACAATAAACTAAAATAAGTCCTTTGGTTTTTAAAAAAAAATTCCAGTTCATATCACAGTATGCATCCATAGAAGTAACAAGATTTCAATAGCACAGACAGGACATCATGTAGTCATAATTGAATCTAAACAAGTCATGGGAGACCACATGTAGGCTACATCATTTCAAATTATTGGATACCACATGGAAAAACCAAAAACAGTAAGCCGACATATTCTCTAAGCTTAGACTCAACCAGGGTTACTATTGTAATTATATGAAAAACGTAATAGAAGTCACACCGGTCTTTTTACTATAACCAACAAGTTATAGGTTACTCCCAACTTTAGGTTAGATTCATATCAAGTCGGAATTGTCTCTAACAACACTAATCACTCCAAAATCAATCCAAACAAGGTTATTATCGCTTAACTTATGCATACAATAGTTTAAAAGTCATTTCATGATTCAGCTAAAATTACACTAGACTATACAACAACCTTATCAATCAACATGCAAAATCCACATATTCCTTTTTGATTAATCCAAACATATAACCATTTATTTAGGCATGCTTAGTCACATCTCCTAACATACCCCCAAATCAGTAAAGCAGGCTCTAATTTAAGTAATATTCATAATTCACAATCATCACATACGCTACCCTTTATGAATCCCCATGATAAATAACATCATATAACCTCAACCATATCGACCCACTTAACTCATTCTCTTCTAGTTTTAAATTATCATATCGATTTATATGAGACAAGTTTTGTTAAATAGGACAACTAATCTTGTCCTTAATTAGCGGCGCTTGTTTTAGGTAGATAATATGACCCAACGACTTACAGGTAGCCAAACGAGTTTTCAAAATAATATATTGGTCATCACATTAATTTAAATAAACCATACATGCTAACCCAACTTCAATCCAACCTGCCAATCCATGTCATGCTAACCTCATCACTACTCACTTAATAACTTAACCAAATCGGCAGAGGCAAGGGAATGCACCTAGTTGAGGAACTACTCAGATATTCATTTTTCATTCATTTTTTTTCCAACATGTGATTTAGATGCCTATCAAAACTCAAATGATCTTATATTATCTACCAAATTTACATGAAAGGAGAAGGGGGTAGACACACTGCAGTAGCGGACATGGGAATAGGTGGACTTAACAGTTTGATTTAATCAGCACATAGATACAAACATGGGCATATACAATCAACCAAACTGGATGCAGAGTTATGCACATAAGGAAGGGGCAAGGTTATTTTAAATAGTTATGTCCAGATGAGTATTAGACCACCTAAGACTATTGGGACATGCCAAGGATAGGTATGACCCTTTAACCAGTAAAACATACACCAAATAGGCTCCTAAGCTATCCTTCAAATCACGACAGCACTTAAACAAGACACCCATCCACTTCAAATTCATTAGGTGATCCTATCATAACTATAACAACATTCTTATGCTAAATCTTAGTTTCCTTATTATAGGCAGATAAATAAATAAATAAAAATATTAAGCCCTTCAATCATTTAAACGGGTCATACAAGGTCAAATAACCCTTAAACTTAACAAGACAACCACTTAACACACAAATAATCGTCACACAATACTCTAACAATGTTTTCATCAAATGAACATGCTAGACATTAATAGAGTAGTCATAAATAACCATAATATTCGCATATATTACATAATGCTTGGCATAATATATTCACGATTTAATAGTTAACTAAATAAGTAAACCATTTATTGCAGCGACAAGTCATTCCTGGAATTATGTAAATACTCAATTTTCCACTCCCTTAAGCAACTACTGACAACATGTTTAGCATACGAATCTATTCCCTATTTAAGAGATAAAACACAGGCTTGGGTTATTAGAACATTTTGCATTCTACATTATGATACGCAAAGAAAATTACGGGGGAAATTTTAATCAAACATAAAAGATATCTAGGCAAGTCTAATTAACTGTTTAGAGGTAGTCCCACTGAGCAAAATTGGCAAAGATAGGTCCTAACACAAGTGATTTATACTCGACCCACATACTGTACAGGGACATTAACAGACCACCATGTTCCGAAAGAAGTATGACCAAGACAGAATACATTTATACATAACATGGATAGCATAACTCATAAGAAAAGCTAGAACACATCAACTTAAACAGGGTAATATTACAACATGTAGAGGACCATCTACTCCTAAGCCCCATCCATAAGTAGGACAACCCGTTAACGACTATCAACTACCTGCTGAACTAATTTCAAGGACTTATCTAGACAACTTGCTCCAGAGACAACAAACCTTATATGTACAACAGTAGCAATTCCAGCTTTTGGCATATCTCATATCCCTTTTCATATAAACATAAGCATACCAACGAGTCATCACAACTAATAGACTTCACATATACCATGTACTTTAACCCAGATCAAACATAAAATATTTTACTCAAGAAGGCCTTGTATATCTAAGGTCTCAACGATTATCTAATATTCTAAGAGTCTCAAGTATTCCATGTCCCAAACTTACCTTATTCCTTCCCGTATACGAGTAAGATAGGTTCTCATAACCTCGAATCCGTATTGCCCTTCTAGCGGCTGTCGCTTTCTTTGGAGGCATAACTGTAACACATTAATACGTCAAAGAGGGAATAACCTAATAACATAGCTCTATCGCACGATCTTAGAGTAAGAAGAATAGAAACCAATCCTAAATGTCCGGCAGCCTCCTGCGTATAAGTATGGTGCACAACATACCCATACGCAAGACTCTACTAGACACGGTCTGTAGACATTCCGAGGACTAACTGCTCTGATACCACTTTTGTCACGACCCGACCTGACGGGCCGCGACTAACCGCCCTAATAACGTCATTATACTAACCTGTCACATATAATCCAACTAATCACTTAATAAGTCTGAAATCCGGCAGCATAACGCCGCAATAGCAACATATGCCAGGGTAGGCAAGCCGACAAGGTCGCCTTTACCCCGAATATACCGCTCTCTGAGGAGTCACAACTAGCCAACACAATATAATGCATAAGCCAACAAGGTCGCCAACAGATAACATAACAGTAAGCCGGCAAGGCCGCCAACAGATGCTAACGTATATACATGGAAATACCCCAACCCGTAATACAATGATATGGTGACCAAAACAGAGTTATAACCTTTACATAAGTACAACCCACCACCGCTTCACTGCACTCTATAAGAAGAATAACGACATATGACGGGACAGGGCCCCGTCGTGCCCCTAAATACAAACAGAAGTCTAAAAGAGGTTCGGTACCAAAATGACAAAGCTCTGGATCAAAGGAGCTTTCCAACCTGCTGAGTAGGAACCTAGGCCTGAGGTTCACCAAACTGAGAGCATGTACCTGCGGGCATGAAACGCAGCCCCCCCGAGGAAAGGGGGTCAGTACGAAATAATGTACTGAGTATGTAAAACATGAAGCTGTAAAAGAGATCATAAGTAGCCAACAGAAACAGAAGATCAGTATAAAAATCAGGATCCAAATCCAACTGTGCCATAAACCATAAAAGTCAGCTGTGCCTTATAAAAATGAGAGTCAAGGCAAGAAAACATGAATGCCTGTCCATATACATATATATATACCTGTAACGTAACCCGGCCCACTAGTGCGGGACTCGGTGGAATCATATCATAACCCGGCCCATGCTGGGACTCGGTAAATCATCTCTCATCTATGGATCCATCCTACGTAACCCGGCCCTCTAGTGAGGGTCTCGGTGAACAATGCAAGGCTGTGCACGAGTCGTAATCTGCCCTGACTCGGTGAGGTGAAGTAGTAACACTTAGCACGAGTAGATATCGTGAGTAACCATATGCAAAGTAAAATTTATCATCTGACTCTCAATAAAATCATTGTAATAATGTCATAATAAACTCTTTGCTGAAAAATCATAGGCACTTCTCATAACAATCCTCATTAGGAATTAAACAGTATAAGAATTAAGTACGTCCGCCGTACTTTCATTAAATCATGCCAAAAAGAAAGAAGTAAGAGTTTCACATACCTCTTAGACGAATTATCAACTCAATATTAGAGTATGCCTCCTTTTAGAACTTCAACCTTGTTGTCGAAATTTATCTAAGTTCCACGGGTTCTTGTAAGCTCTAAGAATGATTATCTACATCATACGGACGAATTACATCATAATCGAATCAACACATTAAAAACAGCTCCTTAGGGACATTCTAACGAATACCTCGAACGCGTAGGACCTATATTCCTTTTATATCGAAATCTATGTAAGTAGTGAAACATCCAACTCTCTTAATCCTCCTTCTTATACTACTACAACCTCCAAAACAGTACCACAATTTCACATGAAATCCCAGTAACTCCCAACTACAGCAGTCCTAACGATACCCAACCCAAATTCGCATTTCCGACAATCGTCTTTAGAACTAATAGCAAGAAATGACTTCAGAAAATTGTACAAACTAATAAGAACAAGGAAGGTTACCTCATTAAACACATTGACGAGAATCGCTGGGAACCCTTTTGCTCGACACAGTCTCCGACAAATGCAAATGCACTTCAACATCGATTCGCGCGTAATCCTTTCGCATTCAAGGTTTCTTGTTTAGCTTCGAGTTTCTAAGCTCGTTCTTGGCTTCGATTCTCATCGAATCAAAGCCCAAAACACCTTGAGTTTCTCCTTCGCTTGGTTATATATGAAAGCTCACGGAAATCCCCAATTTTGGTCGAAAAATTCAGAAAACCCATCAACTGAGCTTACTCCTGTTGCTAGAGATGAATTTGGTGGAGGAATTTGGTAGAGATGAAGAGAGCACACTGAAGAATCGATGGTTGAAGAGATGGATTTGAAGAAATGGAAAAAAAAAATGGAGAAGAAGCCCTTATGGGCGCTGATATCGTCGACGGTCGATTTGGGGCTTGGTCACCCCCAAATCGTTTATAAAATCCCACTTACCAACTCCCACTATAAATTGTCCCCTCCCTAATTAATTAATTATACACACAATTAAATTTCCGGTCTCCAATTATTTAAATCCCGACGATTACTAAAATCCTCTTATGCCAATATCATAATTCCCGTAATAAAAATACCAGTCTATACTCTCTTCGGGGACACACAATTATTATTCAACTCCCTCGTCACTCTTACTAAATCCCAAAATTATTTCGGGATCACGCCCTTTTATATACTAATCCTCTTATTAATATACACAAGTACAACAAAAATTTTCCCGGGTCCGGGTCTACTCACCTACGTTATGAGTTCAACCACTACCCGAAAATACGGGGCGTTACACATTATACTTCCATCAATGACTTGAGACCAGTCGAGAAGGACTGCACACATGCTATGATCCTTCTTGGTTCAGATAAGCCATTACATGTGAGCTACCCAGGTGATAATGAAAACCCAATCGATGTTGATGCAACATCTGATTTCTCGAACCTTGCCTCAAAATCGACATTTCCGACGCGAAGGTCAAAAAGGGTTTTCGAAAACCAATTCGGTGAATACCAGTCTGCCAAAAGATCCAGGGAAGTGTCGACTTTCCCTATTGATACTACCACAAGTAGCATCACTGACACCAATTTCCGTGTGCCCAGTTCCTCCAGAACTCTATCAACTTCCACTCCACATGCAGAAACTGAGAAGGAAAAAGAAGAAGAAGAGATGTCTGATGACACACTTCTACGAAAATTCATTCCTAAAGGGGTCCATAGAACATACTGAAATTTTGATAAAAATGTTGCCTCAACATCAAGGGCAACAGACGAGAAAATGGACCCAGACTATGTTGCCCCAACATCCGAGGCAACACCTGCAACCACCTCATCCGAACAAGTAAACACAGAATCTGAAACAGATTCTGAGGTAATTCCCTACTCTTCCATGTTTCAAACTAAATCATGCTCCAGTAACTGGAATTGGTTTAAGAATAGAGGAGTTAGAGGGGAGAAGGTGATTGACCTAACTTCATTCTCCAAAAATGGTTTAGTTGATTTCTTAAGTAGTCGAAACATCTTAAGCTATGTATCTGGTAAGAATCCTTATTGTGAAAATGTGATTAGGGTGTTCTATGCTAATCTAACGCTTGATGTTAAGGACACATCCTCAAAAAAAATTGGGAAAGTGTACCTATACAACAAGGTATATAATTTTACACCTAATATCATCAACTCCACTCTTGGGTTAATTATTAGTGAAAGAGAACCTCAACTAAACCCCACTGTGGAGGAACTCAATTCAATGATCAAGTACCTTACAGGGAATTTGATCACTGTTTGGGCTCCTCGTAGCCCTGTGTCGAAACTCTCTGCCCTATTTGCCACTTTGCACAAACTTGTTATATACAACTGACTACCTTCCCTCAACGAGAAAGTAGTGACCCTTGATCAAGAATCACTGCTTTTCAAGATTGGAAGGAATCAGAAAGTTGACTTAGGAACACGTATATTCAACCATGTTGTCAACTTGGCAGAAAAACAAAGCAACTCTGCCCTTCCATAGCCCTCCTTGATTTTTCAAATCCTGCTCAACCAAGGTTTTAAGACTCCAAAAGGAGAAAAGTTGAGTTCATCCTTAGAGGTTTACTCAGTACAACGAGCAGTTGTTAATAGCAGGAAAATGGTTATTGACCTGCCCTGGAAGAAAGATGAATGAGATACTAATACATCAAAGGATGTTGCCGACATTCCGGCAACATTGCTCAAGGACAGGTCCCAATGTCCAAAGACTGGCTACGACAGCACATTGCTAAACTTGACAGGCAAATTCAAGAACTAGTGCGAGCAAGAAACTATTACATGGGCTTACTTTCTTCACAAAAAGGGGGAGATGATGATGATGATGATGTTGCTGCTGGAAGCAGACAGACAGTGGGAGCTGCTACTGATAAGGGTGTAGGTAATGATGCAGGGGGAGAGGAGTTGAGATGATTGATTGTTGACTACTTCTGATGCTATGGAGATGAAGATGGTGATGCACAGAGTGATCGATCACAGAAAGCGGCTGGAAGCTATTGTGACTTGATTACTCTAGTCAAGGATGATTATGCTGATGGAATGGAGTGTTGATTCAATGATGAATGTTTATTTGAATAGTGGATATACTGATATTTGGAATATTATTTGTGTTTGTACCATTTTACTTTGAGACATTTGGTTTGTTCTTGCAGACATTGTGACTGCTTTCTAAAGTTGTTTATATATGTTTGCCTGATGTGGATTGTTATGAATGGTTACTGTAGACTGATTATGCAGTTGCCGTAAGTAAGTCACGACTAACATAACATAACTCATATCTAATCAAATCATCGATACAACACCGCTTGAAATTTACTACTGCAGGTTAAGGGGGAGCATAACATTGATCCTACTGATTCTTGGAATGTAAGGACTACATCGGAAATCAGTATCCTAGTCATTTTCGCTTCGTATGGAGTTTTGTGAAGAAAGGCAAAAATGGGGAGATTGTTGATATTAGATGGATGTTGTGACAACATCTGTAAATGCTCAGGACAACATCTTATGAAAATAAGAATGTTGCCTGCGATGTTGTGACAACATTCCTGACAACATCTCTGTAACGATTTTGCCTATTCTTCCGGCTAAAACAGGTTTTGTTACTGTGAGTAAAAAATGCCCTAGGCAAGCTAACAATGATGCTGTGTTTAAAACGTGGTAAAAGAAACAGTCCAAGCTTGGAGAGGAAGCAGCGTGAAGACCAAGTTCAGAACATTGAGCTTTTGAAGGAGCAAGAACCAGTCCAAGCTGAAGCCTTCTTTTACTCAGCCTCCGCAACCAACCAGTGAGGATTTCAAGAGAAGTTCTACACTATAAATAGAAGAGAACTTCAGAGTATCGATATCCAGAATTGAACGAGAAGAATTACCAAGAGAGCTCTCGGATATTCACCTTAGAAACTGGATCAACACACTTAGCCTAAAGCAGTATAACAACATCTAGTCCCACATTACTACTGCTGCTCAGATTCTAGATCAAACTTATATTTCAAGCAGTAGTAATGAAGATGCTGTATTTGTCTTTTTAGATCTTTTAACTTTAGGCTGAAGTCATCTGCGACTTCACTTTTGTTTGTAATTTCTTTTTCGCATTTATTGTTCAATCTTGTATAAAGAAATTCATTTGTAATTGGATATAATTTATACAATTCTTTGGTCATTGACCATCAAGGGATATATTAATATATACCCTTGAAAATATAAACCTTGTGTCTCTTTACTTTTTCGCTGCATTTACTCTATAAAGGTTTATAACTGTTTTATCACAATGTTGTCTCAAATGTTGACACAACATTGAAGGCAACATCCAGAAACTGTTTTAATTGCTTTAGCTGTTACTGTTTTATTCTTACATATCCTTGCTTATCCATAGCCCCGGACCCAACATACCGCATCATTGAATTTGATCTCTTTAGCTTTTTTGTTCCTCACTCGAAAGTTAAGAAATCTCCCTTTATCCATGTTAATCAGTCATTTAACCTTCCGGGGAAGTTCATCAAAGTTGTTTTAGATCTTGTTGGATTGGAATGAGTGACTCATGGATGCAAGAGTATCCGTCATCTTGTTTGCTTCCCTAAAACAGTGTTGGATAGACCAAAAAGTTGTGTCAATGATTCGTTAACAACTAACGGTATACACTTCCAAAAAAAAATGGTTTAGTGATTAATAAATTAATCTTTCAAGCATTCCGTGAAAGACGAAAGATATAAATTTACTTGGATTTAACCCTGGAATAAAGTATATATCTATGGTTCACAGATTAATTTTTTAAAGGAAAAGTATGTTGGTGGACATTGTCATTAGCGGAGGGGAAGAAAAATTAGTGGTACAACTTTTTAGGAAAGTTTTAGAAAATAGGGAAAGCTTTAGGTTGACAAAATGACTTAAAAAATTAAATAATTTTGATAGTACATCACTTATTTGTGTTATATAACTACAAGATAATTAGATCAACAAGCATAAAGAATGCTTATAAATATCTAAATGTTGTTATATGAAGGGACATTTTGTCTTAGTGGAGATATGTTTATCTGCCTTGAGGATAAAAAAGGGTCGCTTGCACTATGCGTATTACACTATTCTTAATTATGTTAGAAAAATAGGTTTTAGAAGCGGAGAAGAAATAATCAGGCTTTCATAAAGTAATCTATGTCCTTAAAAAATTTAAGCTTCCTACTTCATTGTTGCATGGATAGTGGCAGAATTTTTTTAGGATTTTACAAAGACAATCACTACAAGAGAACATGAAATTAGCTACGGAAATTGACGGTAATCCCTAGCTAATCCATCGCTAAATAGATCCTCGCTAATTAGATTTTCTTATAATATATCGCTAATCCGTAGCTAAATGAGATTAGCATGGGATTTTTGTTGTTTAGATATGAAATTGTGTCCGACGCTAATTTCCTATTTTCTAGTAGTGAATGAAACTCAAGTTTTCAGCAATTAACTTGAATATCCCACAAGACTAAAATTGTGTTTTGTAATTAGTGAGTATTCAGAGAAGAATTCAGTCGTCTATATATTGTATTTTTGTTTAGAGGAGATACAATATTTATAGTACCTTTAGAAGTCTGTTGGTAACCGACCCAACCATTCCCAACATGTGTCTTTTCAAACACCAACAGAAAAATCATTCTTATATACTCCCATCAATACTAAATATTCCAACAAATTAGAAGTTCATATATTTTTGTTAGTAATGGATCACACCTAAACATCACACATAATACTACAAAGTCAGGATTGAAAGTTAAGGAGGTACTAATAGTTCCTGAGATTAAAAAGAATCTATTGTCTGTTAGCAAGCTTGCAAAAATAATTCATGTACTCTTTGAGTTTGATGAATTTGACACTATAAGAAGAAAGACATTTGTCAATAATATTTTTGTTGTCATATATTGGATGTTGTTGCCAAAAGTATTTTTCACAACAACAAAAATTGTTGCATGTCATTGCAATAACCTCCGATGCGAAAAGTTTTTGCAACAAGAAGTTGTTTTTTTGTAGCCATTTACGTTTTTAGCAATAATATATTAAATTTTTGTTTCCATTTACGTTTTTTAATAATAATAATATATTAGTTGTTGCTAAAATTTTATTGCCAATTCTATACTTTCTTATAGTGTGATTTTATTATTAAGTACAAAAAGTTAGGGAAACAAATGGCCAAGGGAACTAAGAAAGGCGGACTCTATGTAGTGGAAGATAACAATATTTTTGCTTTGACAACAACACCAGCCTGGAAGAAGACGGATTGTATTTGCCATGCTAGAATAGGGCACCTTAATTTGAAGTCTTTACACTTTTTGAATAGAAATAAATTCATAGATTTTAAAAGTTGAAATAAAGTGCCTACTATATGTACTAGCTGCTATTTAGGGAAAAGTTGTAAACTTCCTTTTGCGCTGAGAGATAAAGTTGAGAACGAACCATTGCTCAAAATTCACTATGATCCATGGGAGCCATCTCCCATTGAATCTTCTCAGCATATGAAATACTATATATTATTTGTTGATGATAATACAAGATACAGTTGGTTATATCCAATAAAAAGGAAATCTGAATTCTTTGAGACTTTTCTTAAGTTTCAGAAAATGGTGGAAAAAAAAAATTTCAAAGCCAATCAAATTCTTCCAATGTGATAGAGAAGGTAAGTTCATCAGTAATGAATTCATAAACACTTGAAAAATTGTGGAATCATTAGGTAACTGTCATGCCCAAATCGTCCTGAACAAAATGAGATTTATGAGAGAAAACATATGCATATAGTAGAAACTAGTTTAACACAGCTTTGTCATGCCAAACTACCTCTTTTTCTCTGGCTAGAAGCCTTCCTCACTGCTGTATTCTTGATAAACATACTACCATCCTCAATCCTCAAGAAGGAAATACCCTTTGCAAGCTTCATGGAGCATCACCATATTACAACAGCCTCAAAGTATTTGGTTGTAGGTGTTATCCTTATCTCAAGGGTCAGGCAAAATTTGCACCTACAATTTATCCTTATGTGTTTATTGGTTACAATAGTCTGCACAAAGACTACAGGTGTTATAAACCATCAAATATAAGTCTTTGTGTCTAGATATGTGATCTTTGATGAATACACAATCCCTTATGTGCAACCAAAACAAATCTCTCCAAATACTTCTACTCATCTAGATATTTTTCTTGAGTGTTTTCCTAATATATAGGATGAGTCTCAGTCAAATAGTGTTACCAGTTCAGGGGAACTGTTGGGCACTCCTCCTTACAATATTGATGTTCATGTAGCAGAATCACCTATTCATAATGCAGATCAACATGATAATCACATTGATGATGGACTGTTAGAAAGTAGTCATGATCTATCAGGAAACAACTTAGATGATGAAAGTCAAAGCTTGAAAAAGAATCAAGATGTAGCTAGTGTGCATGAAGCTGGTGCAACTAATGTGCAGGAAGTTGACCAAATTACTGTGTCTGATCCACAAGGCATACAACTGGAAGTGAATTCGTTAAGGTAGTTCAATACTGAGAGCAATCAGAATCCTGGATCGCTTAATAGCACAACTGAGATCATAAAAGAAGAACAACCTCTTGACAATGCAGAAGGACACCACATGATGAAAAGGTTTAAGACAAGGAAGGTGCCAATTACTCACACAGCCTTGATAATAGCAAATAGAGTAGCAGATACTGAGCCAAAGACTGGTTCAAGTACTTAGTGTTGTATATTGTAAAGCAGTACGAGAAGTAAATAAATATTACAAGTGTTCGAAAGGATAAACAAATTGTCAATATTCAGAACTGCCGCAAAGTTGTTGAATCTTGAATCTTGAATCTTGATAACCTGAAATCAAGAAACACTAAATCTGAATTGTTACAATTGTGTGCTGAGTCGAGTGATGACACTCTATCTTTAAGACAAGATTGCCCCGTATATATGCTTTTACGTTAACGGGCAATAGTCTCCCAGGATAAAACAACACTTAATCAACACTACAAAGCAAATAGGTTGAGTCTGACGAAGAAAACAAACACGAAACGACTTGCTGAAGAATAGAAAAGGAAGGAAGAATTTCTGTTTTAGTCACAACGTTGGACTGAATTTCAGTGTCTCTTCTGTTTGTCTCTGTGTATATAAATGTTGTCTCGTTTTTGATGTCTTTTTATTATATTTTTGTGTGTTTTTCGTCTTGCACAATTGAGCCAAAAAGCTCAATATATAGCATGAGGGAGGGACTCCTCAATTGCCAAAACATGGCTGTTAATGGCTATTAGTGAGGGTTGTTAATGGCAGGTTTATGGCCATTAGGGAGGCTGTTTATTGTCATTGAAGGAGGGTTGTTTATGGAGGAGTTAATTAGCCAAGTAATGGCTGGTTAATGCACACTAACGCCCCAAAAAACAACTCCAATGGTAGGCAGAAACTTTCTGCCTTCCGTCGTTCCCAAATTTAACTTTCCAGAAACTCTAGGGACCAAACTGTAAATATTAAGCAATTTGGGGGTCCCAAGAGATAATATCAGAAAGTCCCAAGACACAAGACCCAAGACCCAAGACCCAAGACCCAAGACCCAATACCCAAGACCCAAGACCCAAGCCCCACGACCCGTGACCCGTGACCCGAGACACGAGACCCGAGCCCGAGCCCGAGCCCGGACGGGACGGGACG
Organism: Anisodus acutangulus; assembly: GCA_029783415.1. Classification (NCBI taxonomy): domain Eukaryota; kingdom Viridiplantae; phylum Streptophyta; class Magnoliopsida; order Solanales; family Solanaceae; genus Anisodus; species Anisodus acutangulus. The sequence goes on from CM056503.1 coordinate 39,470,483, forward strand.
GGACGGGCGAGCGACGGCGGCGCACGTGTGGGCTTAGCCTTGATCCCAAGCACATCTAGGTCCTCCCTCCTTTAAACACATGAGTTACCCCTTGGGGTCCTAAACCCTTAGCCAATTTAGAGACTTATAAAGAGAGAAATTCTTCCTTTTCCCACTGATGTGGTAGATTTGTCCCACACCATATTTTCATGCCTCAAACACCTTACTTCGTGGACCAATATCTCTTTCATTTATCAATGAAATTTGACGATTCTTGGCCCTACGGTCATCTACTCATTTAGTAGATTATGCATGTGTGAAGAGACAAAGCCTCCAACATGCGGAACACTAGTGTTTAATTCATTAAATATGGGTGGACGCACCTCCCCACCAAAGGCAAATTTCCAACAATCCCCTCTTGAAAGAGATTTTGGCGCACACACATGGTGACTACTTTCAGCAATCTTTCAGCGAAAAGATATTGCATCAGGAGAGGTAGCTTCTGCTTTGAACCTTCCATAGTTGAATACCATCAGACTTACTTACTGCGCGGTGAACGTGATTTCTTGAACCGTCAGTGTTTAGTGTAAGCCAAGACAATGATACCAACACAATAACTCTCCTTATTCGTTTTCATTCTTATTGTTTTGTCAGTTGTGGCCGTGGACACACTTGGATTCTTAAGTGCGTTCATTTGAGGCGGCCTGTCCTCGCACTTAAATAGGTGATCTCCTACAAGGTATTCTGCTATACCCCACTTCACAAGTGTTAGGAATTATTAAAAGTTTCTCCAACCTTAACCTCAACCGTTTGAGGATCGTTAAAGGTTTGGAAGCTTAACATTTACCCACCATGCAGGTAGCACTTTAATGTCTATCGCGGGAACAACTTTGGATTCATGTTTCCCTACAGAAATTATCATCCGTAGTTCTCTTTCTTCCACCGAAGCGCTCAACTGAACCTTTTGCAGCTTAGTTTTTCCATTGAACCAAATTCTTGGGATCTCCAGTCAGTATGGTTGGGTTACCACCGCAAGGTTCGTATTGTTTGGGTTTTAAGCCCATTCCCCTAGACAGGCAAAACACTTGATCATCGGGTAGTCCCTTAGTTAAAGGGTCCGCTATATCCTTTGATTAGTAATCAAGGAAGTGACACCCGTGATAATCAACTGCCATACGGTCTTATGTCTCCGACAGATATGTACAGACGCCGTCATCCATGTCCTTCCTGAAGTTGACCGGCTAGCCACAGTATATAACTGCTGAAGGCACGGATTTCTCCCAATAAGGGACGTCATCTAAGGAGTCATGAAGTTACTCAACCTCTTTCATGCTTTGTATAAACCTATAAACTCTGATTCCATCATGAATCGGCCGATGTAAGTTTTCTTAGAGGATTTTCCAAGACCCATCATACACATTCACTTGTGGCATTGGTGTTCTTCATATCTGATGTCCAGTTTGCATCACTGTGTTCTCCCAGAACCGCTGGACATCCAGAATACCATAATCCATAGATAAGAGAATATTTCAGATATCGTCATATCCGACTTAACACCTTCTATCGATTATTTCCAGAATCATGAGTGAACCTTAGTTCAACTGATCTTCTTTGTAGGCCGATACCAGGTCGGTTGTAGTGTGTACAATACATTGAACTACACGTGACCTGCGCATATCGCTCCTTGTCTATGGGTGCACCATGATTCCAATCAGTTCTATGATTCATATCCATTGGTGGCTTCAACGAGACTGTCAACTATCTCACAACTGAGTTTGGAGTTATACCAGTATGTTAGATGTCTTAGAAATCCAATTCTTAAGATGTCATCTGTGATACCCATATCTTTTGTTTCAATATAATTTCCACTCTCAGACTGTTTGTTTTTCAACTGTTGACTTTCTAACTTCAGAGTCAATGTTTCTGTGGTCAGATTCATTGTTTCTGTTTTATCTGAAACTTTCAGGACCAAAATGTAAATATTTCAGGGACCAAAAAGAAAGTTCAGGAAGAAGCCCAACAGTCCAGCAAACCAACTCTGATCATCCCCTTCCAACTCTTCGGTTAGGAAGGTTGTTTCAACATCCATGCCACGCAAGATTGCAATGGCCCTGGATGTTAAGCTGCTCACAGGGGAGCACATGTACAAGTAGCCGAGGCTTTATACTCGTCAGTAGATCCATCTACTTGGTACTCACTTTTGAGTATCCTTTTTCACAACCCAAAGGTTCTTTTTTCGGAGGAAGATCAACCATTACACAAGTATGGTTCTATATAATGAAATTTATTTCTCTCTTTATAGCTTCTTTCCAAAGCAGTTCTTTTGCAGATGACAATTATTTGTTAATTGTCCATGGTTCGTTCTCAACCATACAAGCTAGAAGGCCTGGAACAAGTCTTTGTCCCCTCCTTGCTCCATCTCGGTTCAACATCTAGAATCCCTGAGTTCTATAGATCTGGAATATTAAGTTCCGGATAGACAACAACTTTCGAGTACTTTAGATATTGAATGTCTAGTTCCGGACAGTCAGGCACTCGCGGGTTCTTGTTAACCTTGAGTAATTACTTCTTTTTCCTTTTCAAGGAAAGTTATCTTCAAAGAATTCATCATTCTTTAACACCAAAAGGCGATAAGCATTACTGTTATTTGTAGATCCGGTGGATATGCAATCTACAGTCTTAGGTCCAACTTGACCTCATTCGGTATTTCAACTTCTACCAAGCCACCCCACATCACAACATTTGTATGTGAGATCCTTTCCATGTTTCACACGGAGAGTTATCATTATCCTTATGCGTAGCAGTTAGGATAGCCTTGGCCCACATATTTTGGGTATACGGCTTTGCGTTTGGCGAACACCGCTGGACTGAGGTGAGTAATAAGCAGTCGTTTAATGAACGATGCTTCACATTCTCCCCCTCTATCACTACGAATTCCTCAATCCGTAGGCATATTTGATTTTCAACTTCTGCTTTGTAGCGCTTATCCGCTTCAACAACTTCATATTTGCTTTTCAACAAACAAAGGATACAACACGTTGTATCGTCATCAATGAAGGTCGCAACGGAATGAAAGGTGATTTTACCTCTTCGCCTACCTCACATTCATTTTGAGGGTTTATGTCGACAGAAAGCAACAATCTCAACTTCATTAGCTTTTGAATGAATTTCTATTTAACGTGTCTTAATCTATGATGGAATAGATGCACGGATTATAAATATATCATTCATTTGGCTACAGACATACTATTCCATTCTTAGTTATTACAGACATGTTGGACTAGTCTCAAACCAGCTTGACAAACAGCGTCCCTTAAACCAAGTTTGGGACATGTATCACTTCCATTTGGAGTGATCCCATTCTCTAAAGTCCTATTGATGACAACCTATCCAACCCCTTCTACTTTAGAGGTGGCGTTGCTTCACATGAACAACCTCTTGCCCGTGGTTAGGGCGTAACCGAATCATATGTGATCTGAATACTCTAGCCCACTCCAGTTGCTTTGGCAGACTAAGTGTCCAATTTCTTTACTGCCTTTATTTTGGCCTTCAGATCATTTAAGACCTGGAAACTCTGGCCCACCATACTAGGTGTCCATTACTTTTCCTATGAAATGAATTCTGGCCCCACTCCAGTCGCCCGTAGGCTTTGTATGACTGAGTGTCCAATATCATTCTATGAAGGATCTTTTGCCAAATAGTGTGACAGGCTCAACGTCTTTAGCTTTTAGTCTTCTTCCGTTATGATTGGTGCCCAGACAATTCTTGGCGCTTACTTAAGAGTGGTAACAGTTTTCGCACAGTTAGTGGATCTTTCTCCCTCGTATGTGCGAACATACTTTACACACTTTTAATAATTACACTTAAAAGAACAGATCTTTTTAAGTCGTTTGCAAAATCCAATCTTTAAACGGGAAGGAAGGTCAGATTAAACTTCTGATTTTAAAGCTTAAGGAATATAAATTATTTCGGAAAACATTTTCATATTCCTCCTTACTTTAAGCCCTTTTTAATTAGACATCATTTAATCTTATTTTTGACAAGGAAGAAAAATTACTTATCCCAATTTCGGATCATTTTTCTGGGACAGATATAGGCCTTCTGCTACAAGGTAGAACCACATCTTCAGCCTTCTCCTCTTGTCCCAGTTGACATCCTCAGCCTCTTGTGAGCGCTTGTTCCCACCACTCTCAAGAGCGGTGACACCATTAACACGTTGACCTTCAACAACATAATCATCACTATCTTCTACCAGAAAACGACAGTCATATTCAGATTTGGTCACACAACTTTTGACCGACATCTTTCAAACACTAATACAATCTTATCTTAAAACTTGTTGTATATTGTAAAGCAGTACGGGAAGTAAATAAATATTACAAGTGTTCGAAAGGATAAACAAATAGCCAATACTCATAATTGCCGCAAAGTTGTTAAATCTTGAATTTTGATAACCTGAAATCAAGAAACATTAAATCTGGATTGTTACAACTGTGTGCTGAGTCGAGTGATGGCACTCTGTCTTTAAGAAAAGATTGCTCCATATATATGCTTTTACATTAACGGGTAATAGTCTCCCAAGATAAAACAGCACTTAATCAACACTACAAATCAAATAGGTTGAGTCAGACGAAGAAAACAAACACGAAATGACTTGCTGAAGAATAGAAAAAGAAGGAAGAGTTTCTGTTTTAGTTCCAACATTGGACTGAATTTCAGTGTCTCTTCTGTTTGTCTCTGTGTATATAAATATTGTCTCATTTTTGCTATCTTTTTATTATGTTTTTGTGTGTTTTTTGTCTTGCACAATTGAGCCAAAAAGCTCAATATATAGCATGAGGGAAGGACTCCTCAACTGCCAAAACTTGGCTGTTAATAGCCATTAGTGAGGGTTGTTAATGGCAGGTTTATGGCCATTAGGGAGGTTGTTTATGGTCATTGAATGAGGGATATTTATGGAGGAGTTAATCATTCAAGTAATGGCTGGTTAATACACACTAACGCCACAAAAAACAACTCCAACTGTAGGCAGAAACTTTCTGCCTTCCGTCGTTTCCAAATTCAACTTTCCAGAAATTCTAGGGATCAAACTGTAAATATTAAGCAATTTGGGGGTCCAAAGATATAATATCAAAAAGTCCCAAGACCCAATACCCAAGACCCGAGACCCAAGCCCGGACCGGATGGGACGGGCGGCGGCGGCGGCGCTCGTGTGGGCTTAGCCTTGAACCCAAGTACATCTAGGTCCTCCCTCCTTTAAACACATGAGTTACCCCTTGGAGTCCCAAACCCTTAGCCAATTTAGAGACTTATAAAAAGAGCAATTCTTCATTTTCCCACTGATGTGGTAGATTTGTCCTACACCATATTTCCATGCCTCAAATACCTTACTTCGTGGACTAATATCTCTTTCATTTCTCAACGAAATTTGACGATTCTTGGCCCTACGGTCATCTACTCACTTAGTAGATTATGCATGTGTGAAGAGACAAAACCTCCAACATGCGAAACACTAGTGTTTAATTCATTAAATATGGTGGACGCACTTCCCCACCAAAGGCAAATTTCCAACACTTAGAACACCACACTGGTATGCGGCTATGATGGAAGAACTTGATGCATTACATAAAAATCAGACTTAGACCTTGGTGCCTAGAACAACAGAAATGAATGTGGTTGGATCAAAGTGGGTGTTCAAGACCAAACTAAAGTCAGATGATTCTATAGATAGGCACAAAGACGGGTTGGTTGCCAAGGGATACTCTCAACTTAAGGGAATTGATTGAAGAAACATTTAGTGATGGTGTTAAGGCCACTGCTATAAGGGTAGTGTTATTTGTTATTATCAGTTTACAATGGATCATTAGACAACTTGATGTCAGAAATGTATTTCTGCATGGACATCTGCAGGAAAAAGTATACATGACACAACCACCAGAATTTATTGATTGTAAATATCCAAATCATGTATGTTCCTTGAAGAAAATACTATATGGTCTTAAACAAGCACATAAAGCTTGGTTTGACATGTTCGGTCTGTACTTTCTCCATCTTGGTTTTTAAATGGAGTAGAGTAGACTCATCCTTATTTGTACTTTATTGCAATAAAGGTATTGTCCTACTCCTTCGGTATGTTAATGATATAATAGTTATAGGAAGTTCTCTTGCATATATTTAAGAGATAATTATAACACTTGGGAAGAAATTTGCAATGAAGGATCTTGATCCACTGCATTTATTTTTTGGAAGTGAAGTTACATAATTTGATGATAGAGGTATTCATTTAAAACAGAGTAAATATGCACAGAACTGCTCAATAAAATTGATATGGTCATGGCTATGGTAGTAAATTCACCACTTGCACAGAGTATGGTTTGCATGAAGATAAGGGGAGTCCTGTCAAGAAGTCTTCAGTATCTCACATTGACTAGGTCAGACATAGCTCATGTAGTGAATTTAGCAAGTCGGTTCATATAGGCTCAAAATAGTGAGCACTTTCAGGCTATAAAAATGATTCTCAGATATGTGAAGGGGATAATTTAGCTTGGATTTAGACTAATTGCTAAATCACCTCTAAGGCAGTATAGATTTTCTGATGCCGATTGGGGAGGTTTCAATATAATAAGAAGATCAACCTACAATCTACTTAGGTGCTAACTGTATTTCATGGGCATCCAAGAAGCAGTATACAGTTGCAAGGTCAAGTGTTGAGGCTGAATACAAGGCACTAGCCTCAATTGTAGCTGAGATAACAGGGATAACATATATTCTTAGGGATATTGGTGTCACACTGTCAACAACTCCAATATTATTTTATGACAATCTTAGTGCACTCTACATGATTGTGAATCTAGTACTATATGCCAGAAACAAACATGTATAAATGGACTATCATTTTGTTAGGGAAAGGGTGGCTAGAGGACAACTCATAACACATTTTGTGAGATCACAAGACCTGTTGACTGATATTCATACCAAAACACTTATAAAACAACAATTTATAGGATTTTGAAGAAATCTAGAGTGGATGATCCATCTCTCCTTAGGTTGAGGGGAAGTGTTGGAGACTAAGAGTAGAACTCCAGTCAACAATGCAAGTGTGTACTAGTATTAAGACTCTGTGTTAACATCAGGATTTTGTATAGCAGTATGAATATGACTCAAACATGTAGTTAGAATTCAAGTAGAACTCTACTACTATAGTTGATCATCATGTGTAATCGAGCCTATATAAAAAGGTTATATGCACACATTGTAATGCACAGTTAATATTAATAAACTCAGATTCTCTTTTTCCTTCATGTACTATGTTTTCTACAATGTACTTGTGACTGAAAGTTTAGAGTTTACAAAAATGAATTGTCCGAAAAAAAAAAGAAAAAATAGAATAGATTTGGGGAAAAAGAGAGAATAAATTAAAGGGCTATTACGAGGATTAATTCTTGAGTGTATTAGGCCTTATTTATATATCTTGTGCAGGAGGGCGGTGGGGGGAGGGAGGATCGACTAGTTGCCGCCACTCCCTTTTATTAGCTCTTTACACATCTAAAGAACAATTCAATATTGTATAGGGTAAAATTCATGTAAGAAAACTGTACGAATTATGGTCTAACAAGTGGAGTATGATGTTGAGTCAGATCTACGTCAGTTTACAATACTACGGGTTTGATATACATGGTACCAGGTACGACATGGGTAGAGCCGATACCGGTATTGAAGAAGGATGAGAGCCATTTTCATCGTAACGAACGACAGTTACTCAATTCGGTCACACAACTTCCAACAGCCTTTTAATAGCATTTATTGAGAGATTGATTGTCCAATTATTACAACATTCATTCTCCTGCATTTATGAGGGCATATTTTATAGGTAAAGCCTTTTTGCTGGATTGTTGGTCCGCAGCCTTGCCCTATAGAATGAATAAGGAGAGGCTTATCGATAACCGAACCAATCTTATACTACTCCTTACTGTACCGATGTAGCTCATGTATAAATACAACATGTTATTCTATTGTAACTCATTATATACTTGCTTTCATAATATACTTACTATTATTCTCTTGATTTCTGTGCTTACATACAAGTTATCTTCACTTTTGCTCATAAGCTATCTCAAAACTCAAGCTAATTACTGCTTACTTTGTCTTATTATTATCTATCTTATGTATAATTCTTATCTAACGTGTCACTTGATATCCATGTGTCCTTGACCATGTATATAAATTCAATTGTATCATTTACGGGTAAATAGTTTGGCGCCCACTGTGGGGCCTGGACAATTATGGTTTCACAAGTGACGCTTCAACTAATTTACTTTTTTATTTATGTCTTTTTGTTTGTTCAGATCAGACAAGATGACATGATTATGTGACAATAGTCGTAATATCGGGGGCAACACTGGCAATCTAGAGTCAGACAACATGACGCCCAGAGAACCAATGTATATAGACGGTGTCACTACCAAGGATGGTTAGACTTAACATGGAGATTAGACTTAAGTTGTGTGTTCAGATTAGACTTAAGTTGGAGCAGATTGCAACTACATCTGAAAACTCCCGCTAGAAAGGTATACCTAGGCACGTGGTTAACTCCGGAGCTCATGGATTTAATTCTTAAATATCTTATATCTAACAGTGATTGTTTTGTATGGTCTCATAAAGATATGACAGGCATTCCTCCAGAAGTCATAACTCATAAGTTGGGTCTAAATCTTAGTTTCCCTCCAATACTACAAAAGAAACGGCCGATAGCCGAACTCCATAACATATTTTTAAGGAAGAGATAGCTAAGTTACTCAATATAAGATCGATCCAAAAGGTAAAATACCCGGATTAGTTTGTAAACGTAGTTGTGGTACCTAAAAATGGAAATAAATTTGGAATGTGCATTGATTATATAAAGATTTAAATAAGGCATGACCTAAAGACTCATTTTTGCTATCGAACATTGATCAGATGATCGATGTTATGGCCGGGCATGAGATAATGAGTTTTCTCGATGCGTATTTTTTGTATAACCAAATAAGGATGCACCTGAAATACCAAGAAAAAATATATTTTTAACTACTTTCGGTACTTATTGTTATGACATTATGCCTTTTGGACTGAGAAATATCAGGGCCACGTATCAAATTTTAGTAAATAAAATATTTGAAAAGAAAATAGGTAAAACAATGGAAGTATATATAGATGATATGCTTGTTGAAAGTCTTCGTGCAGAAGACGATTTAAGTCATTTGTAGGAAACCTTTGAGGTACTGAGGAAGTACAATATGAAGCTAAATCCTGAGAAGTGTACCTATGGGGTCGGTTCTGGTAAATCCTTGGGTTTCTTAGTTTCCCAGAGAGGGATAGAGATAAAACCTAAAAAAATAAAGGCTATTGAAGATATACTAGAAGTACTAAAAGATATCAAAGTAGTGCAGAGGTTAACCGGTCGTGTGGTGTCCTAAAGTAGATTTTTTTTCCCGATCCTCGAAAAAATGCCATAGGTTCTTCTCACTTATAAAGAAGAATGATTTTATATGGACACTCGAGTGCTAGTAGGCCTTAGGGACCTGGAGACTTACTTATCCAATCCCCTGCTCATGTCAAAGCTAAAGGATGGAGAACAACTACTGATATACTTAGCAATCTCAGAGGTAGCGGTAAGTGCAGTGCTGTAAGGGAGGAAAAAGGTATACAATTTCCTATTTATTATATAAGTAGAGTAATGTCAAGGGCTGAGACTCGGTACCTGTTACTTAAAAGATTGGCTTTTGCCTTAGTAATGTCATCACGAAAGCTTTGACCTTATTTTCAATGCCACTCTATTATCGAGTAACATTTTTTCCTTTAAAAATGTGTTGCATAAGCCAGAACTATCCGGCACTTGGCTAAATTGGTGGTAAATTTAAGTGAATTTGATATTGAATATAGATCCCGGACTACAATAAAGTCGCAAGTCCTTGCAGACTTTGTGGCCGACTTCAACCGAGGGTAACCCCACAGGCAGAAAAAGAGGGTATCTTGGTCTCAGGGATTGCCTCCGAGATTTGGACACTTTATACAGATGGTGCCTCGAATATCAAGGGGATCGACTTGGGTGTTGTATTACGAACTCCCACCGATGAAGTTTTAAGACAAGTTATACAGTGTTCCGTTGACTAACAATGAAACGGAGTATAAAGCTTTAGTTTTATGTTTAGAATTAGCTCAGAGACTGGGTTCACAAATCATCGAAGTCAAATGCGACTCGTTGCTGGTAGTAAACCAAGTACCGAGTGTTCGAGCCCAAAGAAGAGCGGATGTAGAGATATATCGAAAAAGCTTTGAGGCTGTTGTCCCATTTCTAAGAGTGGATGATGGTACATATACCTCATGAGGAAAATATATAGGCGGATGTACTAGCAAACTTAAGCTCCAACACAGAGTCCAAAGGCTCTAAAACCGAGTCGGTTGTTCAGTTATTGCATTCGGCGCTGGATCCTATTGGATATGATAAAGTAAATTCAACCAGCCTAACTTGGGACTGGAGGAATGATTTCCTGGATTTTCTGGTGATCACTAGTCGTCCATCCTTTCACTCATAATTTTCCTGTAGCACCAAGAAAAAAAAAGGATTGACAAAGTAATCACAATCTAATAGAGAGATTCCTAATGTTGAATCAATTGCTCAAAAAAGTTGGCAATGTGCTCTATCAACACGAAGATGACAGCTCATAGAAAGCAAGTTTTTTTCTTTTTGAAAAGGTAAATTAAGCTTATAAAAGCAAGTTCATAATATGTTTCAAGCAACATTCTTCTGGATTTCTAATGATAACTCCCAATTTCAAATGCACAACAACAGAGTTAAATCTTACGCTACCAACTCATGTAGGAGTAAATATTGTCATTCAATCACTTATCAACAACAAATAACGTCTCAGTCCAAAGCAAGTTGGGATCGAGTACATGAATCCAGACTGTCCATGTCGTTCTGTTTACTCAATTACTATATTTTGCCGGCTATATAGTGTCAGCCAATCTATTGTCAATTTGGGTCAAATTAATATTTTGTGTTACCTTCACGACATTGCTCTGGACTCCATCTTGTGATTGTTCTCTCTTCAACACCATAACTCTCTAAGCATGACGGAGAAGCTGCACCACCTTGGTATTCAGTAATATTTAGAACTAGCAACGTTTTCGCTACACTTCCACATAGTCGAAGAGTGCACTGGAAGTCGGACCAAACCCTCAAACGACCATTGGCATTACCATTTCGTGCTGATAAAGCAAGCACAGCGTATTCAGAATGAACCAAAGCTGGATGATGACGATACGCAACAAAGTGAACTCCATACTGAGACCCCAATATGACCACCCATTTTTTACTTCTTAAGTGAGAATAGGCTTTATATAAAACAGGAAAATTTTCCTTCTTCGATATCATATACTTCCATAACTCGTTGATGCTCTGTTCACAGTCATCATGGTCTACAATCTTGATGCACATTAGAGAATGGTATAGGTAAAAAGCTTCCTCCATAGAGAGTTGAAACCATTGTTCATTCTCTTCTGCTGTTACCTTCGGCCTACCAAAACACGCACGATTGAGGAGGTCTGTTTGTGCTGCATTAGCTTTAAGAAGCACACTCATACCAGAGAGCAGCCCTCGGGAATTTGACTGGACGAGAGAAGATTGAAGCTGGGAGACTATCTCTGAAATGGGATCTGCAAGAGCTTTGGTTTCAGCACCCTTACCTTTCCACCTTGGTGCCATTTAGTATCATTCACAACTGCCAGATTCCTATTTATAACTGTTACAGAACAAAGTAAAAATTATGTAACTAAAAACAGAATAGCTTACAGGGCTAATACACATGATTATTATATAAAATAAGAGATGAGATATTTGTAAATGAAAATCAATCCGTCCATAGGTGGTGAAACTGATTTTTCCTCTTTTGGTGAAAAATGTTTTCTGTAATTCGAGGTAACAAATCACATGAATATTATTTCGTTAGCAAAAGATTGAAAAAGGGCACCAAAATGTTGAATTGAAGAAAAACATTGGCATGTCAAGAACTAGATTCAACAGCATGTCAAAAACTATTTATTTTCTTTTGCTCTAAACATCTAGTATCCGGAACCAACTGACCTAACTAATCCGGATTCGCACGTAGAGCCCATTAAGAAATTGGAGCAAATTGCTTCCTCTCAAAAGGTTCTCCATTTCCTATACGCAAAACTCAAGACCTCTGGTTAAGGACGAGAATCTCAACCACCCCACAACACTCCTTGGGATATATCAAATACTAACACAGACATAGGATTAACAACTAAAATTAGAATCACAACCAAATGTAAACACCAATGACCCACAAGGCAATGACACAGGGGCGGAGCTAAAGCATTTATTACTGTTTTGGTCGAATGCAGTAGCTTTGGTCTAAACTCTATATTTGTCTTAACAAATACATTGAATATGAACAAATTATAATTTAGAAACCTAGTAACTTTAAAGAACTAGAATCTCGAACCGTAAGCTGCAATACATACATACCACTAAACCATATTTTCAGTAAAAGGGGTGATGAATTTATTCTACCTGATTAAGGCATAAGAGAAGTGAGACGAGGATGATAAAGAGGTAAAAAATTATTGATACTTGATTCACTCAGAAAGTTGCAGAGTAACTCGAAATTAATCATATCTTAATTAGAGGTACATCTGTTAAAACTTAAAACCCTAACCTTAACATCCTCTACGACGTCGTTGTACCAATCCCCAACTTATTATTTTGAAATTTATCCCACATCGGTAGAAGAAGCCAGGTGCAGTGTGTATATAATGATATTGTGGAGAATGAAAGGGAACGACAAGTCAATAAGGAAAAGAGTTATGCACATCTCTATCTTTTGGAGAAAGTCTCAAAGATTACGAGTGAGCCCTCACATTATATTTTTGCTTTAACAGTGAGAAAAAGGGTGAAGTATATGAAAATAAATAATATCCCCATTCAAATCACATTTAAGGCGTAAATACATCACGAAAGAAGAGACTTGCAAATATATGTGTTTCAAGCCCCTCCTACTTATTTTTAAGGACATCAAGAAATAAGACTTCAAGGCCCAACTGACTTTCAAGCCTCTACTTAGTCTTCTTTCTTTGTATTTGCTCCTTCAAATTTGATTTGGGTCAGTTGGGCTTTAGTCATGTGTTCAAGCCTCTACTTATTTAAGGAGCAAATACATCAAGAAAGAAAAGATCAAGCCAACATATAGGAGATCTCAACGCATCAATCAACATATAGGCTAAAAATACCACTCTACTTTGGGAAAGGACTAAAAACACCCCTCTTATCGAGTTATTTTGGGTGATTTGGAAATTTCCGTTAAGAGGGGTATTTTTAGCTCTTTCCCAAAGTAGAGGGGTATTTTTTTACCCAAATTCATAACGGAAGATATTTTTAGCCCTTTCTCAAAGTAGAGGGATATTTTTTACCCTTTTTCCTTTTTCTTAACTTGATATCGCTGGGATCCCACAAACTTCAAACCTAGATCCGCCTATGAGTTTGAAGGAATTAGCAACAAACATCGAAATCGTCCAGTAAAACTTAGGTAGATAAGAAGAAAGTACCTTGCATATTTTGTCTCTACTTAAATTTAAACCTTGATTTTTCAGGTATTTACCCACTTCATTCATTAATAGGCTGCATCCTTGGATGCAAGATGTTAGTTTTAACTTAGTTTGATCTTTTCATTATTTATTTAGGCTTCAGTTAGCTATATATGGATTAAACATGACCTACTTTGCAAACTTGGCTTCCACAACTACGAAAAGGGAATTTCTATATCTCGCATCTATTTAAATTGTGGGAATATGAGAATCTCTTTCGTTGAATTGAAAGAATTTTCTATTGAATGGAAGATGATTTTACATCAACAAGTAAAGAAAAAAAGAAATTATTTAGTACTTACTTTTGATACTAATTCAAATTGCGTTGTTGTGTCAGAAGAAGGATAGCTATACTGATTTGGTATACTCTAAAGACGTCCTCCGTACAATAATGACGATCTCACAAAGATGAAATTTGAGTGAATTGTCATTTACTGATCTCATCGTTTACGGAATCGATCTTCTTTAACTGTACAAGAATATGTGGAGCTCAGCATGTCCGGAAGCACAATAGAAGCGTTCGTTTGCTGATATTATTACGAGTATTCGATACTGGGTCATTCATAGCATTACTGACCGTTAATTTCCAAGATTATATATTATGAACCAGAATACATCTATAACTATACTTCAGGGACTATTATAAAGCTTTTCCCATGCTGATAAATCCTCACTTTTTTAGTCAGATTCCTTTGCAATAGACTAATATTAAATAGAAGTATTTTGTTACTGGCTACTGGAATGCTTGTTCTTATGTCGAGGGTTTACCGAAAACATCTCTACCTCTCAAGATAGAGGTAAGGTCTGCGTACACTATATCCTCTCCAGACTCCACTTTGTAGGATTTCACTTGTTGTTGCTACAGATTCTGGAATCTTGATTCCTGAGTGCGAGAAAGACCAAGAAGGCTATACTTTTCCACAGTTTTTTTTAAAAGGTATTTAATTTCCTTTGGTGAATTTGAATTAGCAGTTTCCTGACTTTCAAAACTAGTCGTTAATCTCTTTCCTGCCTTGCTAGCTCTCGAACTAGTCGTATTAATACCAACAGGGCTATACTTTTCCAGAGTTGTGTTTATTAAAGGTATTTAATTTCTTTTGGTGAATACTCTGTTTCGGATGGTGAATATCCTCAGTTTCAATTTATGTGGCATATCTTCCTTGTTACTTTGTTCGAAAAAACGTTACCATTGTTTATTTAGAAATAATTTTACTTTACAATTCTCATTTTATCTTTAATGAGATGTTTCCTAGCTACATGAATATTTAAAACTAGTTTTATAAAGTTAGACCTCTTTATACCAACATTTCACTATAGCAATCAAGTTTTTTTTGGAACAAATTTTTCATGTTATGTTACATTATATGTTTTCTATAACAACATTTCGCTATAGCAACAAAAAGAAATTCGGACAATGATGTCATTATAGAAAAGTTCGATTGTGCCTCAAATTTTACAAAATCTTCATTCTTTATTAAACTCCTGTCCGATCAATAATGTCACATAGAGTGCGAGTTTGCAACAGAGGAAGTAGTTAATAATTAATTTGATATGTACATTTTCTTAATTATTAACTAAGATTCTCAAAACAAGAGGAAGTAGTTAATATTTAATTTGATATGTACATTTTCTTATTTATTATCTAAGATTCTCAAAACAAGTGGAGTATTATTTTTTCAGTTAATTCTTATGTGTCTTAGTTTGACCTGGCGAAACTTAAGAAAATAAAAGAGATTTTCAAATTTATAATTTTAAAAAAATAAGATATATAAATTAAAATAAAATATTAAAATTAACTCTAGCTATTTGAATTTTCATGTCTCATCCTATGTGAAAGATCAGGTTTGAACACCTCAAAGCAAGTTTTATTCAGCTTCCTAAGATTTAGAAATCATCACGTGCACTTAGAGCATGCCAACTACATAACATGCTTACTATTATTACTGGCTAAATGGAGTAATGTACAATTATCGAAATGGCATACTGTTTATGCCGGCCTGATGCCTGTCTGTGGTGCAGAGACATCACTCCACATACCATGGCATTTCTTTTCACATATTACATCACAGATCATGTGAGACAGACTATAGTTAGTATGACTATGAACATTTA
The DNA here is from genome assembly GCA_029783415.1 of Anisodus acutangulus. Lineage (NCBI taxonomy): Eukaryota > Viridiplantae > Streptophyta > Magnoliopsida > Solanales > Solanaceae > Anisodus > Anisodus acutangulus. The sequence goes on from CM056503.1 coordinate 39,486,215, forward strand.
TTTTTTATAAAGGTAGTGTTTAGATAGCTTGTGAGCATTATGACTATTTTATATGATATATGCTGTTTTCTATTGGTCAGCAGTAGCGAAGGTAAGATTTTTATTAAGCGAATTCAACATCTAATATATATACCAAAAAATGCATATTTTTCTAACACTGGGATTCGAATGAACACCCTTCCGTCCCCTAGCTCCGCCAATACTAGTTAGCGGCGGAGCTAAGAGGTGCAAGGGGTTTATCAGAATCTTCTTTGTATAAAAAGTCACTTGACTTCTTTATATGTTTACTTCTTTATGTTTTAAATCTTATTAGTAAAATTCTGACTCTATCCTTGCTACCGGCATAGTTGTCAAGTAACTCTACTCACTACTCACCAAGACTTAAGAGACTAGAAAGAAATCACCCAATATTTATGTCTCAACTTGAATTTGAGTCCAAATAATTTTTCACCTACTTTATTAGTCGTTTGGCCACTCTTTTGAGTGACTGTTACGTCCCAATATTTATGTCTCAACTTGAATTTGAATCCAAATAATTTTTCACCTACTTTATTAGTCGTTTTGGCCACACTTTTGAGTGACTGTTACGTGTGTTAACATTTCTTGTAATATTAAACAACTGAGAGGAAAAGCTTGTTTTCCTTGCAATCTAAGCCTTGGTGCTCTCTTTTGAATAAGTTAAAGTCAACAGTTTACTTAAATCTCATAGCAAGTTGCAACCTTAGCTGCAACAGGAAGGGACCAAAACCAGCTTCACAAAGCTACTTAAGTTTTGGAATTTAATTAAATGAAAATACACCACAATCAATACAAATTTACAGTCTGTTTTCTTGGGAAGAAAATGACAAGTAGAAGTATAAACAAAGCATATTTTACTTTCTAAAAAAGACTACTAAACTTACCAAACATAAAAACACATTTCAAGCTTTAGAAGTGTATCCTGCTAGGTTGAGCCTTCTCCATTCTGGTCTCTCCGTAAGGCTCGTCATTATCGATCCGTTTGTTATGCCTAAACGCCGCGATGGCGACCATATACATGATGACTAGGATGATCAATATGACAATGTTGATGACAGACACCTTTCTCCAACTCTTTTTTAGACTAGCAAGTACACCAGCTTTGCAAGAGTTACAATTGTAGCAGAGCTGTTCTTGATCATTGCTCCATCTGACACAATCTGGATCAGCTCCAACTAGACCTCCTCCTGGAATCCAAACCGTCTCGTTCTGATAAACATAGCCACATTCTGTAGGAGGCTTGCAGCAACCAGACTACATAGAAAAAATGAGATTTTGTTAGAGCTATGTTCTTTCTTCTCTAATGGCAAGCGCCGTCAGGCAGATTTAGAACGAAGTACTGCGCGTTCAACTGAACCAATTGCTTTGAGCATATGTTGTGCGGATTCTTCAAAAATACCACCAGGTGTATGTTGGATCTTCCATGGTGTAACAACATTTTGCAGAGTCCGGGAAACATCACACACAGAGCAAAGATGTAAAATGTATTACTTTTATAAGATCACAGTATCACACTCATTCTGAACACATTGATTCTAAATTTTGAATTCGCATATGCGCAGTAATCATATTACCAATGTAGTAATTCAACACACAATGTGAACTAAGAGACTCATCAACGTTGTTGCTAAAGTCTAAAGAATGTACTTCAATCTAGTATTTTGGAGAAGTTTTGCAAGTGGAACAAACATATCGCCATAATAACACGTGCATTATGCATGTTATACCACATGCATGAATGCTTGTACTTTCCTGCAACCGGATATAAATTGCCCTAGCATTACAAGTTCAGACTAGTGGGCCGGGACGGCCCGATCCCACCCCGCCCCCCCTAAAAAATCGGGATGTCCACCGTCGATATAGGGGATCAAACTCGGGACGGGACTAGGGCTTGTCCAGCCCGTCCCGATCCCCCCTCCCCCACCCCCCACCCCCTTTGCAGAAATAACCGAGGACATGGGTTAGCGCATATCTCTAATATAGTCTCATAATCTCTTCTCAAAGCTTCCACCAAGGTTCGATGTCTGATGGTTGAGGTAAAGAAAAGTAGTCAAATGGAGACCACCAAGCCAAGTTGACATTTAAGCAATATGCAGACACTTGATATGTTTTATAATTCACTATTGCTACCTTCAATTCCTTAAATTGAATTTCCAACACTGAAATTGACATTCACACCTACATTACCATGAAATTCGACGTTGAAATCTATTGTATATCGTCAAATTTTTACTAAAGAAATGAGAAAATTAGAAACCAATTTGAGGGGAAATTCAAATTGATTGGGAAACATGTGTTTTCCTAAAAAAAATTGTCCACACCAAACCGCCTTGCGGCAGTTTGACCGGCTACGTCTCGAAAAAATACGCAAAATCAAAAAAATCGGGTAAAACAAACATCCGAGCGCAGAGTTATGACCATTTAAAGTTGCATCAATTTACAACTATTTTATCTCCCTACGTTTTTCTCCAATTGACGTTGAACAATTTGACCAACAACTTCCAATTTCAACAGAAGAACGTCATGAGATTGTGAGCAAATTAGAAAAAGTATGGTTTAATATGTATTTTTTTTAATGGCAATTTTACTATGTGATTTGCAACTTTTGAACTACGAAACAAAGTTGCAATTTTGAAATTATATTACAAAAAAATCATATTTCTATTAAATAATATAAGAGGCATAAAAACAGCCTTGAGATTTTTTTTTCACTATCTTGTTCAATTATTTAAGTGTTTAAATATATATATTTTTTAAATAAGGGTCTAAAAAAATAAATTAAAATCCCCCCTCCCAAATCCCCCTACCCGACCCGTCCCGTCCCGTCCCCACAAATCCAATCCCCTCTTCCGGCGGGATGTGAGACGGGACGGGACCTCTTCCCGTCCCCCTAGCCCGGCCCTCCAAGTCCCGACCCCCCACCCCATCCCGGCCCACTGGCCACCCCTAGTTCAGACAAGTCCAACTCAAGAAAGGAAGGGAGGAGATCTGTCACTAGCTTATAACACTATAACAGATATTTAATTAAGTTAAAAATATCTAGAAATATCAGACACTACATGACCACACTTGCCCATCAAGATGTATTGAGATGTAAATAATTGGGGCCCTATTATTGGAGTTTTTTGGGCATGTTAGGCTCCTATCGTTTTCAATCAAGTAAATATTTTCCTTGATTTACATTATCAATGAAAGATGCTTTTTGAACCATAAAATACTAAGAATTGCTTGAAGCAATTAATCTGCTGAAAATATATCCTTTTTGGAAACAGTATGACTTGCAACAAACAGCTCTAGAAATACTTTTCTTGACATGTTGATCTATGTTACATCAGGAAGATATTTTGTTTGTACAATTCTCTAAGTTGAATATAAGCTAGTACTAGTGAAGTTCAATTGGGTACCTTAAAAATTGACTCATATGGCCATTTCTTTTTATAAATAACCAAATTTGCATAATTTAAAGTGACCACCTACCAAGAAGTGATCGCAAACTTTTTAAAATTGGAGTAATTAATTTTCTTGTATGGTCCATAAATGAAAGGACCCATCTGATCATATGCATATTTAAATTTTAGGTGTGAGCTTAAATTATGGGATAATCAATGAAGACCCATCTTTTGTCAGGGTAAAGTGAAGGAGCAGGGCATGGAAGGTGTTATTGACCATCACTCTAACATGCCTACGTCCTATAACCCAAACATGCACCCAAAAGTCATTTTAGTAGAAAAAGGAAAGGAAAGCAAAGGACACTCAATCGTGTGACCTAGCCGTCAATAAAGTGAATAAAAATCATAAAATATCATAAGGTGCATGGCGGTACTCGGCGGATTAATAAGGTGCACAATTATAGCGTGTAAAGTTACATGACATTTGTACTTATGGAAAATGAAATATTAAGTACCGAGTGAAATAGTTAAGGTATGCGCAAGCTAAAAGCCAGATATCACCATTTTATCAACAAAAAGCTCTAGGAGGACCGGAAAGCATCCAGGATTTGAGGACCAAGGCAGCTCGGTAGAATGTCATTGACGAAAAACTCTACCATAGGTGTTTCTATGGTCCCTTAGCCCGATGTGTGATCCCCAAAGCATATTACGTGATGAGAGAAGTCCATGAAGGAATCTATGGAAATCATTTAAGAGCGGAATCCATGATGAGGAAGCTCATGAGGACTGATTACTATTGGCCTCGGATCGAGGAAGATACGAAGGCATTTGTACGAAAATTTGATAAGTGACAGCGCCATGCGCAACTGTTGCACCAACTAGGAGAGAAGTTGCATCCGGTAGTATCACCATGGCCATTTGTGAAGTGGGGGATGGACATTGTTGGACCCTTGCTAGCGACTCCAGGACAGGTATCTCAAATTATTTTTATGATTGACTATTTTGCTAAATAGGTTGAAGATGCAGCTTACGTAAAGATACAGGAGAAAGAGGTAAAGGATTTCATATGGCACATATTATTTGTCGTTTCGGCATCCCTAAGGATATATCTTGTGACAACAACAACATACCCAGTGAAATCCCACAATGTGGGGTCTGAGGAGGGTAGAGTGTACACAGACATTACCTCTACCTTGGTAGGTAGAGCGGCTGTTTCCGAGAGACCCTCGGCTTAAGACAAAGCACAAACCCAATCAAAGTAAGACACACAAAGTGCGTAAGTCATGACAGCACATTCTGTTCACAATATACTTACTGATATTCTCTTGATTTCTATGCTTACATACAAGTTATCTTCACTTTTGCTCATAAGCTATCTCAAAACTCAGGCTAATTACTGCTTACTTGTCTTATTATTATAATCTATCTTAAGTATAATTTTTATCTAACATGTCACTTGAGATCCACGTGTCCTGATCACATATACAAATTCAACCGCACCATTTTACGAGTAAACAAATATAAAAGAAGAAAAAAGAATGCTTCCTAATCAACTGAGGACTTTTGTCTTTCGCATAAAACAAAGAATTAATAGTGGAGAAAATGTACCCACAGTTTTTTCTTAAACTTTGCATTATTATTTTAAAAAGGAATAATGCCAACACTATTACAATTGGCTCCAAAAAAGAAGAAAAAAGGAAGTTAGTTTAGCACCAGTAGGACGCCCATTAAACTATGTCCACAATCACAAACTAATTTGGATGAAAACCAAACTAAAGCACTTATCAGAAACAAAATGCATTTTCTTTTACGAGTGGCATTTTCTCATCGCCAGCTGCTAAGACAATGCTTATATCATTCTCATAAATAGGGATAACTTGCTCAAACTTTTTTAAAAGTTAAAAAGATTGTTTGGTAAAATAATAATTTAAAAACTGCCTGGATGATGAGGCTATTGTTAGAGCGTAATTATACTAATTTATGGTTAAGAGAAAGAGTTAGGGCTGATATACAATTAATTATTATACCTCTAAGAAAGAGATTAGTGACTTCTCAAAAGTATATGCCTTGGCCCTTGCTTCTTTAAAGGAGTCGACAACTCTTTTTATTATTATTTTTATTACTTCCGCCTTGTGGGGCCGGCAGATTTAAAATTGATCCTCACCTGGTATATATTAGGATTCCCGTTGCCAGTTTATCAATAAGTTGTAAGGTCCAGATATAATATGAATGAGTTTAAGTTGTGTAGTAATTGAGTAAAGAATATTTATATACATAGGTCATATAAAAAGTATTTGCTGGTAACTCTATTAGTAGTTTTCTTTTAATAGATTATACTTACAGGGTATATAAACCACCATTGTCGAAGCCAAATCTGTATTATCTTAGAGGAAAAAAACACACCAATTAACAACAACAACATATCCAGTGAAATCCCATAATGTAGGGTCTGGGAGGGTAGAGTGTATACAAACTTTACTTCTACCTTGGTAGGTAGAGCGACTATTTTCGAGAGACCCTCAGCTCAAGACTAAAAAAAAAGCCAATTAACATGAACTTTAAATGTGAAGACCCGGCATAACACTATCATATTAATACTTGTTGGTGAAATTATAACTGAAATATAATTACAATTAAAAAATACAAATGAAGAAAATAATATCTTCAGATTGAGGCAGAATCTTTAACGGTCCAGCAGTAATTTTTCTGACTTGTCCCCTCCAGGATACAACAGTCCGACAACGTCGTACTACTCAACGAACTCTATATAAGATGTTGAGTCCAAAGCTCCACCAAAAGAACACATTTCGTACTACTCAACGAACTCTATATAAGATGTTGAGTCCAAAGCTCCACCAAAAGAACACATTTCTTCAACTAAATAAAACTCTTTTTTCTCAAGTTTTTCATACTCTAAAATTTTCACTTGTTCACAATATAAGGATGACAATCAATTTATAGGAGAGAAATTTATCCTTGAATAATAATAAAATAAAGTGGAAAAATAATTTAAATAGTTAGTGGAAAATTTTTAATTTCCACTTATTGGTGGAAGAAAAATTATTTCCAACTTTTAATAGTGGAAAAACTTTAATGTCTACTTATTAGTGGAAGAAAAATATATTTTCAACTTTTAATTGTGATTTTTTTTTATTTCCAACTTTTAATAATGGAAGACAATTTATTATTAAAATGCTCCAAAAAAATATCCAACAATCTTCCAGGCATTTTAATATTTAAATTAGAGAGTATATCATCTGAAGGTAGATTGTTATGCATAATGAAGGTGTGCTCTGCATTGAACCTCCACTTAGTAAAACAGAAGTCTTTACTCCAGAGCCGTAGTGATCTCAGACTTGAACTATGACTGCTTAAGGGAAATAAAGTACCAGTGCTTACACATAATAATCAAGATGTTGACATGAGTTTTAACAACAAACACATTACGTCCTTGTGCTATCCTGGTTTCATGAGTGTTTTTGAGAATGAGCTAAATTCTCATAGGAAATGGCCCACTTCCACTCACATATGTGAAATCTGTCAAGGGTGCTTTTGTAACTTTAACACCACACTCATACGAGCTATAAAATTTCATTAAGAGTTTATAAACTCAACCTCCACAAATCGTTACAGAAAATGCACTCACACCATAGGGAGAGAATAAAAAATATTAGTGCATTTCACAATAAGTCATCATATGATTCATTTTTCCCATTGAACCTGGTTATATGATCTCTAGTCCCTAGGTCGGGTTGCCTCATATACGACTCATGAATTTATGGGCTTCAATCCCATCCCCTTCGATGTGCTCCAGATATTTTCTCTTGCCAAAGCCTTGGTTAGTGGATCTGTAAGGTTATCACAAGATTTGACATAATCAACGTTAATGGTAACACTTGTCAAATATGATCTCACAATACTGTGTTTTCTCCTTATAGATCTGGATTTACCGTTGTAATAACGATTTTGCACTCTACCAATTGCATCGGTGCTATCACAATAAATTAAAATAGGAGGAATTAATTTTCAAAATAAGGTATTTAAAATAATAAATCTCTCAATCAATTCTCTTCTTCACTAGCTGAAGCTAATGCAATTAGTTCAGCCTCCATGGTAGAGTTAGTAATAATAGTTTACTTTTTTTACTTCCAACAAATAGCACCACCTCCCAAAGTAAAAATATATCCATTGATAAAACAGGAATCACCAGATAAAGTGTTTCAATATGCATCAAAAAAGCCTTCAAGTACAACAACATATTTTTTATAAAACAAGCCATAATATTTTGTACCAACTAAATATTTCATAACTCTCGTTATGGCATGTCAATGTTCAGTACCTGGCTTGCTTGTAAACCTGCTAAGTACTCCAACTGCATATAAAATATCAGGTCTAGTGTAATCAATCACATATCTCAAACTTCCAATTAAGCTAGCATATTCCTTTTGATTTATCACATTTTTTTACTTTGAACAGGAAATAAGTGAACACTTGAATCAAAAGGAGTTACAATATGCTTGCAATCAAGAAAGTTATATTTTTTAAAATTTTCTAAACATAATGTGACTAGTCAAGGAAAATTACATCACATGTTTTAGTAATTTTTATTCCAAGAATAAAATTTGCCTCACCAAGATCTTTCATTTCAAAATGGCTTCTAAGAATATTTTTAGTTTCACCAATAACATTCATGTTAAAGCCAAAGATCAATAAATCATGAAAAGAGAGGCAAATAATAGTATGTGAATTATTCCAAGACTTATGATAGATGCACTTATCACACTCGTTTTTTTTAAAATCATTCTCAATCTTCCAGGAATCAAACTTCTCATGCCATTACTTTGGTGCATGTTTCAAACCATATAGGGATTTAGTAAGTTTACACACTTTGCTTTCTTGGCCATCTTCTACAAAACCTTCGGGTTGTTCCATATAATTTTTTCATTTAGGTTCCCATTTAAAAAAGAACTTTTTACATCCATTAATGAATATATAAATAAAAAATTACAGCAATAGCAACTAAAAGTCTAATTGATGTAATTTTTGTTACCGGAGAAAAAATATCAAAAAAAATTAGGATTAATTATTAGCAACTAGTCTAGTTTTATATTTATCAACTGATCCATCCGATTTCATCTTTTTTCTTATGATCCATTTGCACCCAATTATTTTATAACTTGGTGATAAATCAACTAACTTCCAAATTTTATTAGAAACTAGTGATTCTATCTCATCATTTACAACCTCTTTTCTAAAAATAGCATCATGTGAAGATAAAGTTTCTTGTAAATTGAGAGGGTCATTTCCAACATTAAAAACATAAAAATCAGGACCAAAATCTTTTTCTACTCTAGCTCTTTTACTTCTTCTTAACTCAAAATCATAATTTTTTTCATTTTCCAAAACAAAAGTAGAAGAACTAGGTAGTGACAAAATATTTTCGTTAGTCCTATGCCCCCTACTACTTTTAGAATCAAATGAAAATTTATTTTCATGATAAAAAGCATCACCTGATTCTATTATAATATTATCTTCAAGACTAAAAAATTTATAGGTTGTACTATTTTAAGCATAACCAAGAAAAGCACAAATAGTAACCTTTTTACTCAACTTAGAAATTTTGAGATCCATTAACCTCACATAGGTTAAACAACCGCAAACTCTTAGATATCCCAAATTTGGTTTATGACCTTTCCATTCAAACAGTGTTAATTTAGTCTTTTTTATGAGGCACACGATTCAACACATAACAAGAAGTCAAAATAGCTTCACCTCAAAAATTTAGAGGTGCACTTGACTCAATAAACATGACATTTATTAAATTAATCAAAGTTCTATTTTTTCTTTCCGCTACATAATTAGATGCAGGAGAATAAGGTGGAGTAGTTTCATAAATTATTCCCAATGTTCTAACAAAATAATTAAACTCAATAGATTCATATTCACGGCCTCTATCACTTCTAATTCTTTCTATTTTTTACCACATTGATTTTTAACTTTATGGAGAAAAAAATTAAAATTTTCAAAAGCATCACTTTTATTTTTCATCAAGAAAACATATGAATACTTAAAAAAATCATCAATAAAAGTGATAAAATATCTATTTCCTCAACGAGTTAAAATTTCTCCAAGTTCACAAATATCAGTATGAATTAACTCTAACAATTTGATTTTTCTTTCAACTTGAAAGTGAGGCCCTTTAGTGATTTTGGATTTACTATAAGCCTCACTTTTTTTAAATCATTTTTTATCAACATGATTAATACTAAACTACTCATAATTCCCACATAATGATCATTAATATGACATAAACGAGCATTTCAAAAATTAGTAGAAGAAATCATGTAAACAGAATTAGCAACTTTATTCATCTCAACATTCAACTTGAACATCCCATCACATGCATACCCCTTTCCCACAAAAAAATCATTTTTTGAATATTACATATTGATCAAACTCAATAATTTATTTGAAATTTGCTTTATTAAGAAGAAAACTAGACATCAATTTTTTTTCTCATGGAAGGAGTAAAAAGTATATCTTTTAAAGTTAATACCCTTTCAGAAGTGAAGCACAACTCGACATCTCCTTTTTCAAGCACTTGAGTGGTGTGAGAATCACCAAGCATGATGATTTTGGGCTCCTCAAAAAGAGTATACACTTTGAACCAATCTTTGTCATAGCAGACATGACGGTTTGCACCAGAATGAATCCACTATCCATCAATATTTTATCATATTTATGTATGTTGTCAGCGCCACAAATGGCTCTTCGGTAACGTTCACCTGAGGTACATGACCATGTTTTCGAAACTAACAAAATCGAGCAATATGTCCATTCTTGCCACAGATAAAGCATGGTCATGAATCTTAAACATGTTGATTTTATGCTAGGTTATTGACATCATTATTTTTCTTGAGTATTTTCTTTTTAGGCTTCATAGAAGTATTTTTGTGAGAATTAGGAGCAGTATTATCTGAAGTAATTAAATTTATCTTATTTGTGACATGTTGTAAATTGTTCTCTTCCGGTTGCATAAGTGCATCTTGGCCCCTTTCTTCTTCTTCCATGCGGATTCACATAATCAACGTCACAAGAGAGGTTTTCTTTTGTTTGTGGTGCATAGTTTTTTGAAATTCCTTCCAAGAAGGTGGAAGTTTATCTATTATGCCACAAACAATAAGGTTATCTCCAATTTTGCAACGATCATTATAAAAATTTGAGCTTGGTCTACCACAGATTTGTTGTCCACGATTTGAAAATAAAAAAATCTACTAGCAGCATATTTTTTCGGTCCAGCCTCTTCGATATCATATTTACTCTGCAATATTTTTCAAATTTACTTTGCACTAGAGTAAGTTCTATCATAATCATAAAAATTATCAAATAGACAATTAAGTAATAATACCGACACTTATATGAATCTTCATCATACTTTTCAATTTTTTCTTGAAGAGAAATAAGTTCTTCTTCACTCATGGAAGAGTTGTTTACTTTATTTAGATTCTTCTCAGTTAATACATAAGAAACGTTGAGAAGACTTACGTAGAAAAGTACTTTACCATTCCATCTCTTGAAATGATTACCGTTGAAATGAAGTGCCTTATTAAGATCTCCCACTTTTGACATCCGCCGATTTTTTAATTGTAGCCATTGAATATCCTTAAAATTGTTGGTGAAATTATAACTGAAATACAATTACAATTGAAAAATACAAATGAAGAAAATAATATTTTCAGGATGAGGTGCGAATATCTCGCTCTCTTTAAGGAGATTCACGTCCACTACATCAAATCTTTACCGGTCCAACAGTAATATTTATGACTTGTCCCTTCCAGGATACAACAGCCCGACAACGTCATACTACTCAACGAACTCTGGACAAGATGTTGAGTCCAAAGCTCCACCAAAAGAACATCTTACTTCAACTAAATAAAACTCTCTTTTTTCTCAAGTTTTTCATGTACTCTATATTTTTCACTTGTTCACAATGTAAGGATGACAATCAATTTATAGGAGAGAAATTCATCCTTGAATAATAATAAAATAAAGTGGAGAAATAATTTAAATAGTTAGTGGAAAAAATTTAATTTTCACTTATTAGTGGAAGAAAAATTATTTCCAACTATAGTGGAAAAATTTTGTTTAGCTTATTTAGTTGTATTAGCTACTGCTCCCTTTTGTTCGAATGCACTTTATACTGCTTTAATTCCTTATCTGAGTCTGACCGTTTCTCTTACTTTACTCTTTACTCTTGCTTTGTTTTGATTATCTTGCTTGTGATTATGCTTTTTCTTGACCCGATGGTCTCCTGGAAACAACCGCTCTACCTACCAAGGTGGAGATAAGGTTTGTGTACATTATACCCTCCCTAGACCCCACGGTGTGGGATCTCACTGGGTATGTTGTTGATGTTGTTGTAGTAATAGTGAACTTTTTTTTATGTCTACTTATTAGTGGAAGAAAATTTATTATTAAAATGCTCCAAAAAAAAAGAAAATATCCAATAATATTAATTGTCGAAAATAATATAATTAAGTAAATAAAATTATACTATCTCTAATAATTTAAACCTTTAGATAGATGGTCACACTTCAAAGAGGCATATTATTGCATGCATAGGTCCTGAGTTTGAGTCTTGTCCACCCTCTCGATAAAAGAATTTTCACATATTTCATCCATATAATTACTTTACTCTATCTCTATTTTCTGGAATGAAAAATGGTCTGATTACTATTTATTAATTCTAAAGCAACACATGATAATTCCAATCGTGACATCGTCACAAGCTTCTCTATTTTAAGTTTACATTACCTTCTCTCATCTTACTATAAAAGGTCCAAATTAATGAGAATTACAAAGATCCATTTCCACAAATATAATTAGGAATGATATACAGTTTGCTTTTCCTATATATATGTGGCCAGTTTAAGCTCTAAATAAGTGTTAATGATTCTTTAAACGCACAACATAAAAAAAACAAATGGAACAAATAGTTAAGTGAATCAGTGGAGACATTGCTTTCATTAGTTTAATTTAATTTAGCCTAATCTTTCATGCATTCCATGAAAGACAATATAAAGCTTACTCATCCTAAAAAAATAGAATGCACTTATCACTAAGCAGATTAATTATTTAAAGGAAAACATGCATGTTGGTGGACATGCATGTTCAAAAGACAAGAATGAAAAAAGATATACTCCCTCAGTCTCAAATTGTTTATCGCGGTTACAAAAAATAGTTGTCTCAAATTTTGTTAGTAATGAAGATGACACATAAATAGAATAAATATTTAATGGAAAAAGATTATAACAAGCAACTTTATCGTTTAGAAAAAGGCATTTTTTGGCCTACGAACCTGCCGGAAACGCCTATCAGAGGTACAGGTACCCGTAGACGACGAACCTCCGAAGTCGTGCAATAAGAGACTTTGTTGGTGTGCAAGATGGAAGGGGGGGGGGGGGGAATACGATCCAAAGCAAGGAGCAAGTTCATGTGGTAACTCTACCGACTGTGAATCCAAGTGGATCAAGCTCACCTCTGCGCAATTCACCAATTCTGAGTTCTAAGCCAGTCACCCCCGTGAAGGAGAGAATTGGCGAGTGGAATGCGGCTACACAAGGTAAAGCACGTGGAGGTCGCAATTCATGTGCAGATTAAGTAGAACAAACTATAAATGGTGATAAGAAAGATAATTCGAGGTAAATTTGGGATAGCTTTGATATATCAAAAATTTCAAATGCTGGATTCAAATTGAAATTTGTAGATCCAGATAGTATAGCTGATCAATTAATAGGGGAGATTGATGTTGATGATATTAGCTCTGAGGTAGAATATGGGAAGAACTCAGTGTTGGATATGTAAAGCACGTACGACAATAATAAATAACTATTACAGTGATCGAAAGGATAAACAACAATGATTACAACAACAAGTTGTCAATATCTTGATCTTGAAATGGAACTTTAAATATGGATCTTGATCTTGTATTCAGAAATACAAGAACATGAACTGCTACACTTGTGGCTTGTAGATCCGCTGAGAATCCGAACGGTTAGAGTCCTTTGAGATTCTAGTTCACACCTGAAACACTTAGCAACCAATTAGATAATCACAACACCACCAGCTGAGTCGAGAGATGACTCTCTGTCTTTAAGACAAGATTGTCCCCGTATATAAGCTTTACGAAAGTGTGGACAATAGTCACCCAAGATGAAATAGCAAACTATCAAATATGCAAAGCCTACACAAATGACCTCAGCGAAGAACACGAACAATAAAGATTGTTAAGAGAAGGATTGGCTATCAGAAAAATCTGATCTTTTTGTGGTGTTGTATACTTGTATGTATTTCTATTATGCATATATGTTCCTCTATAGAATTGAGCCAAATGCCTCAATTTATAGGTGTGCAAGATGGCCTTTCAAATGCCCCATAATGGCATTCAATTGCCATGTAATGGATGACATTTAACCCCCAAGTAATGCATCAACATAATGGTCCAAGTAATGGCCATTATTGGGTGGATTCAATGTCATTGAAACCATCTCAACAGCCAAACCTTTGGGATTCCGTCGAGCAAACACTGTTTGGGAAGCGTCGCGGCGCTGCAGCATTTAGCGTCGCAGCGCTGCAGCATTTAGCACCGCAGCTCTAGAAGCCAAAACTTAGAATTAGCGTCGCGGCGCTGCGGCCCAGTCCGGGAGGCACCGCGGCCCTTTCCGACTCATTCCATCTTACACCTCGCACAATCCTTCCTTCGTTTACCAACATGAAACACTTGTTATTCATCCAATAACCATCCATCATTCTATGTCTGAAACATTTCACTTACGTACCAATATCTCTTTCATTAACGAAATTTACGATACTTGGCATTAAGATTGCATGTGTGTGGAAAAGATATTTCCGACGTGCGGGGCCCCAATTGTTCGAGTCATAAATAATGGGATAAACTTAATTCCACACTAGTAAATTTCCAACAGTCCCCTCTTGAAAGAGATTTTAGCGCACACGCAATGTGCCTACTTTCAGCAATCTTTCAGCAAAAATATATTGCATCAGGAGAGGTAGCTTACGCTTTGAACCTTCCTTAGTTAAATACCATCGGACTTACTTATTGCGCGGTGAACGTGATGTCTTGAACTGTCAGTATTTAATGTAAACCTAGACAACAACACCAACACAATACCTCCCATTTATTTGTTTCTTCTTATTGTTATGTCCGTTGTGGCCGTGGACACACTTCGATTCTTAAGTATGTTCATTTGAGGCGGTCTGTCCTCGCACTTAAATAAGTGATCACCAACAAGGTATCCTGCTATACCCCACTTCACAAGTGTTAGAAATTATTAAAAGTTTTCCCAACCTTAACCTCAACCGTTTGAGGATCGTTAAAGGTTTGGAAGCTTAACATTTACCCACCATGCAGGTAGCACTTTAATGTCTATCACGGGAACGACTTTGGATTCATGTCATTACAGAAATCATAATCTGAAGTGATATTGCTTCCACCGAAGCGCTCAACTGAACCTTTTGTAGATTAGTTTTCCCATTGAACAAAATTCTTGAGATCTCCAGTCAGTATGGTTGAGTTACCACTGCAAAGGTTCGTATTAGTTGGGTTTTAAGCCCATTCCCCTAGACAGGCAAAACTCTTGATCTTAGGGTAGTCCATTAGTTAAAGGGTCTGTTATATCCTTTGATTAGTAATCAAGGAAGTGACACCCGTGATGATCAACTGTCATACGATCTTATGTCTCTGACATATATGTCCAGACGCCGTCATCTATGCCCTTCCTGAAGCCAACCAGCTAGCCATAATGTATAACTGCTGAAGGCACGGGTTTCTCCTAATAAGAGACGTCCTCTAAGGAGTCGTGAAGTTACTCAACTTCTTTCTCATGCTTTCTTTAAAGCGATAAACTTCGATTCCATCATGAATCGGCCGATGCAAATTCGCTCAGAGGATTTTCCAAGACCCACCATACCCATTTACTTGTGGCATTGGTGTTCTTCATATCTGATGTCCAGTTTGCATCACTGTGTTCTCCCAGAACCTCTGGACATCCAGCATACCGTAATCCGTAGATAAGCGATCATTTTCAGACATCGTCATATCCAATTTAATGCTTTCTATCGATCAATTTTAGAATCACGAGTGAACCTTAGTTCAACAGATCTACTTTGTAGGCCGATACAAGATCGGTTGTAGTATGTAACATTCATTGAACTACATGTGACCTGCGCATATCTCTCCTGGTATACGGGTGCACCATGATTCCAATCAATTCTATGATTCCTATCTATTGGTGGCTTCAACGAGACTGTCAACCAACTCACAAATGAGTTTTGATTAAGACCAGTCCGTTAGATATCTTAGAAATCCCAATTCCTAAGATGTCATCTGTGGTACCCTTATCTTTCATACAGAAACTTTGTTTCAATATGACTTCCACTTTCAGACTGTTGGCTTTCTAACTTCAGAGTCAATGTTTCTGTTGTCAGATTTATTATTTCTGTTTTATCTGAAACTTCTAGGACCAAAATGTAAACATTTCAGGGACCAAAAAGAAAGTTCAGGAAGAAGCCCAATAGTCCAACAAACCATCTCTAATCCTCCCCTTCCAACTCTCTGGCTAGAAAGGAGGCACCAACATCCATGTCACACAAGACTCCAAAGGCCCTAGATGTTAAGCTATTCACAGGGGAACACATGTCCAAGTAGTCGAGGCCTTATACTCGTCAGTATATCCATCTACTTTGCACTCACTTTTGACTATCTACTTTCACAACCCAAAGTTTCTTTTTTCGGAGGAAGGTCAACTATTACACAAGCATGGTTCTATATAATGGAATATATTTATCCCTCTGTAGCTTCTTTCCAAAACAGCGCTTTTGGAGATGACAATTCTCTGTTAATTGTCCATGGTTCATTCTCAACCATACAAGCTAGAAGGCCTAGAACAAGTCTTTGTCCCATATTTGCTCCATCTCGGTTCAACATCTAGAATCCCTAAGTTCTATAGATCTGGAACATTAAGTTCCAGATAGTCATCAACTTCCGAGTCCTGTAGATCTGGAATGTCCAGTTCCGGACAATCAGGCACTCGCGGGTTCTTGTTAACCTCGAGCAATTACTTCTTTTTCCTTCTCAAGGAAAGTTATCCTCAAAGAATTCAGCATCCTTTGACACCAGAGATGATAAGCCTACTGTTATTTGCAGATCTAGGGGATATGCAATCTACAGTCTTAGGTCCAACTTGACCTATTTCCGTATTCCAACCTCTACCAAGCCACCCCAAAACACAAAATTTGTAGGTGGGATCCTTTCCATGTTTCACACGGAAGGTTATCATTATCCTTATGCGTAGTTCTGTTGAGAATCACATTGGCGGTAAGGATCGCCTTTCCCCACATATTTTGGGCGTACGACTTTGCGCTTGGCTAACACTGTTAGACTGAGGTGAGTAATGAGCAGTCGTTTGATGAACGATGCTTCACATTCTCTTCTTCTATCACTACGAATTCATTTATTCGTAGGCTTAGTTGATTTTCCACTTTTGCTTTGTAGCGCTTATCCGCTTCAACAGCTACATCTTTGTTTTTCAACAAAAAAGGATGAAATACGTTGTATCATCATCAATGAAGGTCACAAAGTACTTGTCTCCCCCCTCTATTTTGTACAAACTTCAAATCACCCATGTAGGTGTGACTAAGTTCTAGAGGAGTGGTGTTTCTTTCGCTATTCCTTTGACGGAATGGAAAGGTGTTTTTGCCTCTTCGCCTACCTCACATTCATTTTGAGGGTTTATGTCGACAGAAGGCAACAATCTCAACTTTGTTAGCTTTTGAATGACTTTCTATTTAACGTGTTTTAATTTATGATGGCATAGATGCACAGATTACAAATATATCATTTATTTAGCTACAGACAATCTGTACAATTCTTAGTTATTACAGACCTGTTGGACTAGTCTCAAACCAGCTTGACCAACAGCTTCCCTTAAACCAAGTTTGGGACATGTCTCACCTCTTTTTAGAGTAATCTCATTCCCTGAAGTTCTTTTGAGGACAACCTCTCCAAGCCCTTCTACTTTATGGGTGGCTTTGCTTCACATGAACAACCTATTGCCCGTGGTTAGGACGTAACCGGATCATATGTGACCTGGATACTCTGGCCCACTCCAGTCGCTTTGGCAGCCTGAGTGTCCAATTTCTTTTCTGCCTTTCTTTTGGCCTTCAGATCATTTAAGACCTGGAAACTCTGGCCCACCTCACTAGGTGTCCATTACTTTTATGCCTCTCTTTTGGCCTTCAGATCATTTAGGACCTGGAAATTCTGGCCCACCTCACTAGGTGTCAATTAATTTTCCTATCAAATGAATTCTGGCCCCACTCCAGTCGCCCGTAGGCTTTTGTACGACTGAGTGTCCAATATTATCCTATCAAATAAATTCTGGCCCACTCCAGTCGCTCGTAGGTTTTGTACGACTGAGTGTCCAATATCATCCCATCAAATGAAGGATCTTCTGTCAAATAGTGTGACAGGTTCAACGTCTCAAGAAAAGTCATTAGCTTTTAGTCTTCTTCCTTTGAGATTGGTGCCCAGAAAATTCCTGGCGCTTGCTTAAGAGTGGTAACAATTTTCGCATAGTCAGTGGATATCTATCTTTCGTATGTGCGAACATACCTTACACACTTTTAATAATTACACTCAAAAGAACGGATCTTTTAAGTTTTGTTTACAATAGTCCGATCTTTAACCGGGAAGGAAGGAGATTCAATATCTGATTTTAGAGTGTAGGGAGTATAAGTTTTTAATGAAGACACTTTCATATTTCCAGCCTTGCTTTACACACTCTTATTCAGATATTAACTAAACATATTATTGATAAGGAAGGATAATTAACTTAGACCTTTTAGATTCTGGTGCACTTCTGTTAGACTGAGTGTCCATATCCTCCTTACCATAATTTGGATCCTTTGTCTAGGACAGATATATGCCTTTTTCTACATGATAGAACATCATCTTCAGCCTTCTCCTCTTGTCCCAATTGACATCCTCAGCCTCTCGTGGGCGCTTGTTTCCACCACCCTCAGGAGCGGTGACACCAACTCGTCCTTGATCTTTAGCCGTACTAGCATGACTATCATCAGTATCTTGAAGCTCAGCATGAGATCCAGAGATCTCACCTTTGACACCAACAAATTTATAACTGTCGTCAAAGAGAGAACCAAAACTAGGACCAGATTTGAAAGCACAGTTGTTGACAAAGACAATGTTTGAACTGTTAACAGAACAGTCAACAAAACTGTTTACAAGAGGAAAACCACAGCCAGATTTGGGACCATATCTACTGGCAGACATCTTTTCAGCACTAATACAAATCTTGTCTTAAAATTATTGGATATCCAAAGTACGTACGGGAATAGTAAATAACTATTACCGTGATCAAAAGGATAAACAACAATGATTACAACAACAAGTTGTCAATATCTTGATCTTGAAATAGAACTTTAAATATGGATCTTGTATTCAGAAATACAAGAACATGAATTGCTACGCTTGTGGCTTGTAGATCCGCTGAGAATCCGAACGGTTAAAGTCCTTTGAGATTCTAGTTCACACCTGAAACACTTAGCAATCAATTAGATAATCACAACACCACCGGCTGAGTCAGGAGATGGCTCTTTGTCTTTAAGACAAGATTACCCCCCGTATATAGGCTTTACGGAAGTGTGGACAATAATTTCCCAAGATAAAACAGCAAACTATCAAATTTGCAAAGCCTACACAAATGACCTCAGCGAAGAACACGAACAATGAAGATTGCTAAGAGAAGGATTGCTTATCAGGAAAATCTGATCTGTTTGTGGTGTTGTATACTTGTATTTATTTATGTTATTCATATATGTTCCTCTATAGAATTGAGCCAAAGGCCTAAATTTATAGGTGTGCAAGATGGCCTTTCAAATGCCCCATAATGGCATTCAATTTCCATTTAATGGATGACATTTAACCCCAAGTAATGTAGCAACATAATCGTCCAAGTAATGGCCATTATTAGGTGGATTCAATGTCATTGAAACCACCTCAACAGCCAAACTTTTGGGATTTCGTCGAGCAAACACTGCCTGGGAAGCGCCGCGGCGCTGCAGGATTTAGCGTCGCGGCTCCAGAAGCCAAAACTTGGAATTAGCGCCGCGGCGCCGGCGCTCCAGCACTGCGGCCCAGTTCGGGAGGCACCGCAGCCCTTCTCGGCTCCGCGGCCCTTTCCGACCCGTTCCATCTTACACCTCGCATAATCCTTCCTTCGTTTACCAACGTGGAACACTTGTTATTCATCCAATAACCATCCATCATTCTATGTCACAAATAATTCACTTACGTACCAATATCTCTTTCATTAACGAAATTTACGATATTTGTCACTAAGATTGCACGTGTGTGGAAACGATATTTCCAACGTGCGGGGCCCCAATTGTTCGAGTCATAAATAATGAGATAAACTTAATTTCACACTAGTAAATTTCCAACACTCAGTTCTGTGTTATGTCTTAGGGGCTCACCTTCCATTTGATGTGCTTAACAGTTATAATCAACGAATTTAGGGGGGGGGGGGGATATGAATTAATAAAGTAGTTATGATGAAGAATGACATAGTGATGGTTCGATTCCAAACTGAGGAAGGTATGAATGATGCTTTACAAGGAGATTTCTATCACTTTGACAATAAACCACTAATTGTCAAAGCTTGGTCATCTGATATGGAATTTTCTAGGAAAGAATTGGAGTATGTACCAATATGGATCAAGTTGCTAGAGCTAGACTTTAAGTATTGGAGTCAGAGAGGGCTTAGTAAAATAGTGAGTTTGGTGGGGAAACTATCGATGGTAGATAAGCAAACTGCAGGGAAGTTGGACTCAATTTTGAAATACTACTGGTTGAGGTCAAGGTGGGGAAGGAGTTTCTATATGAAGTTTTATTTCTAAATGAGAAAGGAAATGTTATTGTTCAGAAGGTTATCTATGATTGGAGATCATCAATTTGTGATCATTGTCACAAATATGGTCATGACAGTGATAGTTGCAGTAAGATTAAGAAGAAAGGCCCACCAGCTCAAAAGGAAAACCAGACCTTATTGAAGGATCTAGTGAACAAAAGGAGTCAAATGTGGAGATGGTGGAAGTCCAGAGTAGCAAGGATACTGGCACATTACCTACACCTGAACATGTTGTAGCTGATAAGCATCCTCAGGGAGATTGAATACAGCCTCAGAAAACTTCTTACAAACCAAGGAGTACTAATGCAGATGCTACAAGATATATTGCAATGGTGAATGCATTTCATCCTTTGCAGAGGGGGAAAGGTGAACAACAGGTTCAGATGGAAAATGCCTGGGAAAGAGGCAATTCAACTATCCCTATTAGGGATGGTTAATGCCCTCAGTTGGAATGTGAGAAGCCTTAATGGCCTCTCAAAACAGAAGGAGGTCAAACTCCTTCGTCAAAGTTTAAATGTGGAGTTGATATGTCTGCATGAGACTAAAGTCAAGTGTAATAAAGTTAAAATAGTGTCTAATAGACTGTTTGGTGGTTGGAAATATTGTACTAGTTATGAATCTCATTATAATGAGAGAATATGGGTGTTATGGAAGGATGATATCTATGGAGTTACTAAGTGTAGTAATACAGCATAGGCCATAGCATGTCAAGTGTTGTTTATACCTCTACAAATTGAGTATATGATAACCTTTGTGTATGCTTATAATGTGGAGGAAGAAAGAAGACCTTTGTGGGAGTACTTATGTGAGATCAATGACAGGAATACCTTCTCATGGGTGGTCTTAGGGGACTTTAACTTTGTATTACATTTGGAGGATAGTGTAGGGGGTAATAATATGACTCTGGCTGAAGTAGTGGATTTCCAAAAATGTATCGACTATTGTGACTTTACTGAGTTACTCAGGACTGGCTGCACATTTACTTGGAATGACAAACATGATGGTAGTAGGGTGTTCTCCAACATTTATTGGGTGTTTTAAAATGGCGATTGGTTAGATAGAATGGAGGGTTGTAAAGTGCAATTTCTTCAGAGGGTATCAGTGATCATAGCCTTGCATACTTGACTCTGATAAACTCAAGACCAAGATAGAAAAAGAAATTTAAGTATTGCAATATATGGAGTTCTCATCAGGATTTCAAGCAAATTGTGGGTGAAGCATGGAAACAGGATATTATGGGTTGTAAAATGTATCAAGTAGTCAGGAAATTGAAGATGTTGAAAGCAAAATTCAGAATATTACATTCTACTACATTTTTCAATGTGCTGACTGAGGTGGATGAAGATAGAGGAAAGTTAAAAGAAATCCAAAAGAAGCTGCACCTCCATCCTTTTGATTCTGGTCTACAACAGGTAGAGAAGGATATGGAGAGGATGTTTAGGAAGTGTAGTTACCTGGAAGAGATGCTACTATAACAAAAAAGCAAAGTCACTTGGCTAAGGTTGGGGGATGACAGCACCAAATATTTTCACTGTCTTGAAACAAAAGAAGTTACAGCAGTATGTATATCAGTTGCAAGATGAGAACATGCAAGTTCAACATGACCAAGAGGTGATTGCTGAAATATTTGAGAGAGTTTATAAAAAGATGTTGCAAATGTTGTAGCAAATCAATGCCACATGTATAACTCTTATTCCTAAGATATCAAATCCTGAGAATGGTGGAAAATTCATACCCATTGCATGTTGCAATGTGGTCTATAAATGCTTGTCTAAGGTGTTGTGTCAGAGGCTGAAAATAGTGTTACCTAGTCTAATGAATACTACTCAAGCTGCATTTATGAGTGGCAGATCTTTATGCACAATGTTTTGATCTGTCATGACCTGTTAAGGCACTACAATAGGAAGACAATCCGTAGATGCCTCATGAAGATAGATTTAAAGAAGGCTTAGGATATGGTCAAGTGGGAATTCTTAGAGGAATTGCTGAGTGGGTTTGGGTTTCCAAGCAAGTTTATATAGCTGATCATGATGTGTGTTACAACAACCAAGTTCTTTATAAAGGTGAATGGTGAGAATTATGATTACTTTGAAGGGAAGAGAGGCTTAAGGCAAGGTGACCCTATTTCACCCTTGCTCTTTGTCCTAATCATGGAATACTTATCTAGAATACCGGGTAAGATTATTAGACTTCTAGATTTTAGGTTCCATCCCATGTGCAAAGGATTACGATTAACTCACTTAGCTTTTGCTGATGAATTAATGATCTTTTGCAAAGCTACTAAGGCCTCAGTTCAGAGAGTAATGGAATCCTTGCATCATTTTTCTAGTACAACAGAGCTGGAGAAAAACACTGTTAAGTCAAATATATTCATAGCAGGGGTGGAAGATGAGGTGAGGGACAAACTACTATCATTGTTTGGTTTTGCACTTGGATCATTTCCCATTAGGTATTTGGGCTTGCTTCTATCACCTAAGAAATAGAACAAAATGGACTGTCATCAATTATGTATGAAGATTACTGAAAGAATCAGGACTGCAGCAAATAGACATCTATCTTATGCTGGAAGATTGCAAGTTATACAATCTGCTATTTTCCCTGCTTAAATTTTGGAGCTCAGTGTTTATTCTCCCTCAGAGTGTGTTGAAGGAGGTTGATAAATAGTGTAGAGGGTATTTGTGGGGTAATATTAAGGAGGCCAGAAGGATAGATCTAGTTGTTTGGGATAAGATCTGCAAACCAAAGAATCAGGGTAGGCTAAATATAAAAGGAAACAAGCTGAATATAGCTTCTGTGGGAAAACTGATCTGGTGGATTATGGAAAAGGAAGATTTGCTTAGGGTGAAATGGGTGCATGAGATTTATATGCATGCTAATGATGATTTCTGGACTCATATCCCCCTGTGACAGCAACTGGTATTAGTTTAAGTTACATAAGTTGAAGGATAGAACGATAGCATGGTATAGCAATGGGCATTACAGGCTGACAGGCAATGGGAAATACTATGTTACAAAGGGATGATATGTGGCTATGTTAGGAGATGCACCAAGGGAGGAAACAACTGACCTAGTTTGGGCAAAGATTGCATTGCCTAAACATAGGTTCATCCCGTGGCTAGCTGCTCAAGGTAGATTGTTAACTAAAGACAGAATTCTTGGTATGGGCATACAATGTGATTCACATGACTGTGTACTGAGTGAGGATAATAGACTTAAGGATGCTGAGCATTTGTTTTGTAACTGCAAATAGACAAGGAATGTGTGAGAAGAGGTGCAACATTGGCTAGGTAACTCAGTACATCTGGATAAAGTATACAATGCATTGCTGGGAATCAAGAGAAGGCATTGGAGCAAATTTAGGAATGAAGTAGTTGTTGCAGTGTATATTGCTGTCATTTATGAAGTGTGGACTGCTAGGAATCACAAAATTTTCAAAGGACAGCTTGTACAAAGGAGAGATATAGTGCAACAGATACAACTTGTAATTAGGGAAAGATTAGATATGTATAGGGCATCAAAGAAGGGTAGGAAGTTTTTGCATTTCATAAATTCTCTTGGTAATTAGAATTCTAGAGGCTCAGCCTTGAGTTCCCCCTTAGGTGTAATTATTTTTTGCTGTGATATTTCACAGTTTATCAAAACAATTAGACATAAATAAGACTAAAGTATATCAAATATTCTTCATAATTAATATTTTTAAGAGGCATGTAAACCAAAACAACGATAAATAATTTAAGACAGAGGGAGTAGCTTTAATTTCTTGAAGTAATCTTTAGGAAATAGGGATAATTTAAGTTGACCTTCCAAATTAAAACATTAATTAACTTATACCTAATTTGTTTTTCGACAACCAAGACAATTAGACTAGCATAACTCTCTAAAAATTATTCCTCTCCGTACTATTGAGACTGTTAGTTTGTATAACGGCTATTTTTATCTCAATCTCAGTGACTGAGCCTCACGCTCCATCCCATGGGGACACCGACAGTGCCAGAATAGGAGCGTGGAGCTGAGATTCACATATAGCAGTCTACAGATACCAACGAGAACAACCCTATGCATAAAAAAACCAATTATGTTAGAGCAATTTTAACTACCCTAAAACCTAACATCAACCGACATAGTAATCCTAATGTGAAGGCTTGGTATACAAAGCACGATGGGAAGAACGTACTATTCAAAATTAGGGATTAGCCGTTTGGGTTGAAGTTGGCCGGGTCAAGATAAATTGAATCAATAGATGTGTCAATGCCAACCCACCCGAAGCTTACATGGGTGGGTCAAGATGGGCTAAATGATGGGTCATAACCCAACTTGCCCAACTTGATCCATTACTTTTACAAATTTCAAATTTACCTTCTATGATGTTATTTTATTTTGTATGATATTTGATTTTTCCATATCTTTATTTTTAAAATAAGAATAATATTTTTAATTTTTTTTCATTTTTTATAAAAAATAAATAAATAATAATGGGTGTGAGGGCAGGGGGTGGTGGGTAGTGAGGTAAGAAAAGTTTTTCATTTTTTATAAAAAAAAATTTAAGTAAAATAAATATATAAAGTAAAAACTTCGAGTGGGGGTGGGGATTTGGTAAACAAATTTTTCTCATTTTTATAAAAAGTTTATAAAAGTAAAATTAATATATAAAATAGAAAATTTGGGGTGGGGTGGGAGGGGGGTTGGGTGATGGGGTACCAAAAATTTTTCATTTTTAATAAATTGTATATATAAGTAAAATAAATATATAAAATAAAAACTTCAGGGGTGGTGTGGGAGGGGGAGGGGTAGGGGGTAAGAAAAAAAATCATATTTTTTTATAAAAGTAAAAAAATATGGAATAGAAATTTGAGGATGGGGTAGGACAATTGAGTGGGGGTGGAGGGGTAGGTGTGGGTAGGACGGGGAGGTAAGAAAAATTTCATATTTTTATAAATTGTTTATAAAAATAAAAAATATGAAATAGAAATTTGAGAATGGGGTAGGGCAAGTGGGGTGGGGGTACAGCAGGAGGTGGGGGTATATGGGGTAGGTTAGAGGTGGGTATGGGTGGTAAAAAGGTTGGGGTGGAGTAGGCAAGGTTGGGGGCAGAGATGTGAGGGTGGTTCAGTGCTTGGGTGGGTGGGGATTGTGTAGGGGAGAGGTAGGGTGGATGGATAGTGTGGTGGGTGGTTGGGGTGCGTTGTTGTATTTTATTGTTCCAAAATAATAAAGGATTTTTTTAAACAGTTATTTATAAATAAAATCTAAATCTAGAGTGGAGCTCTAATCGTTAAGATTGAACATTTTCGTGAGGCAAGTTTGGGCATCATCATGGTTCATTTGGAATGCTGATTTATGATGAGTCAACTTGAGTTGTCCAAACCAACCCATCATCAAAATCACTTTTGCCTAAAATCATTAAACCTTGGGCGAATCATTTGAGTTTGGGCTAATTTTGACACTCTTGTTCAAAACCAAAGATTTGTACTGAACAATGGTGGAAGAATGTAGGCTAAGTGGGAAAATTCATAAAAATGTGGTTGCTTAGAAGTTCACGGTTAGAGGTACGGGCATCTGCCTCATTATTTTTCTCACGAGACACATGCTCCATTCTTTGAACCGATGTCATATCACTTGAATTTTCTCCAAGTTTTTTTATATCATTTCCTCATTTACTTCGAACACGCCATTGACTTGATTAACGACCAGAAGCGAGTCACATTTTACTTCGATGACCCTATATCCCAAGCTCCTTGCCAATTCTAAAGCTGCAATCATAGTCTCATACTTGGCTTCATTGTTAGTCAAATTTACAGTTCTTATTGGCTGCCTAATAATATCCCCTGTAGGTGCTTTAAGCACTACCCCGAGCCCGAACCATTTCACGTTCGAAGCTCCATTAGTGTACAAGGTCCAGACCCCCAAAGTTTTTCTCGAGGTTAACAAAAGTTCTTTTTCTACTTCGGCAATCATTCCGAGTGTAAAGTCTGCTAAAACCTGAGGCTTTATAGTTTTTCTCGATTTATACTCTATGTCATACCCACTAACTTCCACTGCCTATTTGGCTAACCTGCCGGACAATTCCGGTTTGTGCATCACATTTTTTAGTGGATAAGTTGTTACTACACATATGGGATGATATTGAAAATACGGTCTCAGTTTTCTAGAAGTCATTACTAATGCTAAATCCAATTTTTCTAAGTGAGGATACCTAGTCTCTGCACTAGACAATGTTCTATTCACATAATAAATAAAAAATTGCATACATTTTTCTTCTCGAACCAACACTACGCTTACCGCTACTTCAGATACTGCCAGGTCCAGGTACAACTATTCGTCTTCCTTCAGTTTATGCAGTAATGGCGGACTAGACAAGTACTTCTTCAAATCCCTCAAAGCTTGCTGACACTCTGGTGTTCATTCGAAGTCATTCTTCTTTTTTAACAAAGAGAAGAACCAGTGACTTTTCTCCGAAGATTGAGAGAAAAACCTACTTAAAGCGTCTATCCTCTCGGTGAGTCTTTGCACTGCTTTCACATTGTCAAGCACCTCCGGTATTTCTTTGATGGCTTTGGTCTTATCCGAATTAATCTATATTCCTCTGTTTGAAACCAAGAAACCTAAGAACTTTCCCAAGCAACTCCAAAAGCACATTTTTTAGGATTTAGCTTCATGTTGTACTTTTGGAGCACGTCAAATGTTTTCTCCAAATGCTTGAAATGATCCTCTGCTTCTAGGGACTTAACTAACATATCATCAATATAAACTTCAATTGTTTTTCCTATTTGATCCTCGAACATGCGATTAACTAGGCGTTGATATGTCGCTCTGGTACTTTTTAAACCAAATAACATTACGTTATAGCAATAAGTCCCGTAACTAGTGGTAAAAAAAGTTTTCTCTTGATCCTTCGAGTTCATTCAAATCTAGTTGTACCTGGAGTAAGCATCAAGAAAACTTAGCATCTCATTTTTTGATGTAGTATCAATCATTCGACCGATGTGCGGTAAAGGAAAAGGGTCCATTGGACATACCTTATTCAAATCTTTAAAATCTCTGCACATTCTCAACTTATTGCCTTTTTTAGGTATGACCACTATGTTAGCTAGTCAATCTGGGTATTCTACCTCTCGGATGGAACCTATATTCAAAAGCTTTGCTACCTCTTCCTTGATGAATTTATGTTTGAATTCGGCCATTGGCCTTTTCTTTTGATTTACCGGGGCGAAGCTCGAGTCCAAACTCAATTTGTGAGTCGTGATCTCCGGTGAAATACATGTCATGTCTAGATAGGACCAGGCAAAACAATCGAAGTTAGCTTTAAGAAAAGCAATTAATTTATGTTTGAGCTCCGGGGATAGACCGGGGCCCAGATATACCTTTTTATCCGGTAGATGCACGAACAATATGACTTGCTCCAGTTCTTCTACGGTTGACTTCGTGGAATCTTAGTCATCTGGCAGCACAAATGACCTTGGGACACAAAAGTATTCTTCTTTGTCCTCGAAGTTTATCTTATTTTCTTCCTCTTTCTTCGGACTCGTAGGGCCCGAATCTTGTGATTTCTATTTGACTTCTTTGACTTTACTTGTATCCTTCATTGCTTCTGTTGCTTGGACCAACTCTTCTACTGCAAACATTTCTCTTGCCATCGGTTGTTCACCACGGATAGTCTTTATTCCCTCCGGAGTTGGGAATTTTAACATCAAGTGCAACGTTGAGGGTATGACCCTCATGTCATGTATCCAAGGTCTATCGAACAGGTTATATCTCATTTTACCTTTAATAACGCAAAAGTTTATTTTTTTTGAATCGTCTTGGCTTCATTGACTGGGAGAGTAATCTCCCCCTTCGTAGTCTCACTTGCTATGTTGAAGTCGTTCAGGACTCAGGTTGCCGACACAATTTGGTCCAGCAGACCCAGTTGCTCCAGTACCTTCCACTGGATGATGTTGGCTGAGCTACCTGGATCAATCAAAATCTGTTTAATCTAAAATTTATTAATTAAAACAGAAATTACAAACGCATTATTATGAGCCTGAATGATGCCTTCCGCATCTTCATCATTGAAAAATATGGTTTCCTTTGTTAAGTAACCCCTGGACGTTTTCTCCCGAGTAATCTAGACCTTTGTCTTTTTCGCAGTCATAACGAACCATTTCGAAACTTCCATTCCTCCGATGATCATGTTAATGACATGTTGGGGTTTAATTGGATCTGTTTTCTTTCTTGCTTCTCTATTTCTCTAGTTTCCATTTGCTCGGTCACTCATAAATTCACGCAGATGGTCATTTTTCAATAACCAGGCCACCTCATCCCTCAACTGAAGACAATCTTCCGTTCGATAACCATGAGTCCCGTGGGAATCACAAACCAAACTTGGATTCCTTCGAGCCGGATCTGACTGGAGTGGTCTCGACCATCTTGTCTCATTAATATGTCCAATAGCCGAAACAAGCCCAGCCGCATCAATGTTGAAATTGTATTCGGACAGCCTCGGGCTCTCCACAATGTTTGAAGAAGATTCACCGGTATCATTCTTGAATTGTAAACCCCTACTAGTAGATCCTTGATCATTCCGTCTATCTCTTCTATTCAATGGAAAATTGCGATTGATGCAACCCCAATCCGACTTGAAATTAGACCTCTCAGGTTGACTGTAGGGTTGATACCTATCCTTTGAAGATTTTGGCTCCGACTTGACTACCCTTTTTGACTTATCAAAGTTTTTGTTCCATTCTGCTGACCTCGGTGGAAGTTCAAGCTGATCGTCCTCCACCCTAATCTTGCTCTCGTACTTGTTATGCACATCTGCCCATGTTATGGTCGGAAATTCCAACATGTTCTCCTTTAATTTGAACAAAGCACTAGAGCTTCTAGGATTCAGCCCCTTGGTGAAGGCTTCCGCTGCCCACTCATTCGGTACTTGGGGAAGAATCATCCACTCCTTCTGAAACATGGTCACAAACTCCCGCAACAACTCCTTATCTTTTTGAGTAATTTTGAAAATATCCGATTTTCTTGCTTGAACCTTTCGAGCTCCGGCATACGCCTTTATAAAAGCATTAGCAAGCATTTCAAATGAATTAATAGAATGTTCAGGCAACATAGAATATCATGTCATTGCTCATTTTGAAAGCATTTCGTCGAATTTATTCAACAACACCGATTCAATTTCATCTAGATGCATGTCATTACCTTTTATTGCACAAGTATATGATGTCACATGCTCATGTGGATCTATCATCCCATCATACTTTGGGAGGCTGAGAATTTTAAACCTCTTTGGTATCAACTTCAGTGCTGCACTTGGTGGGAATGACAACTGAATGTATCTCTTCGAGTCTGGTCCTTTCAAGATCAGGGGTGCCCCAGGAATCTGGTCTACCAGTAAGTTGTAGGTTTCAACCTTCTTTTCATTAGTGTCAATTTTTTTAGTTAAGGCTTTAAGCATTTTAAGACCTCCGAGGACTCATTAGTCCCCGAACCATTAGTGTTCTCATCGACTCGATCCTCTTCCCGTCCTGGTTTATTATTTTGGACGGGACGAGCTTCATCTGCCACACTTGATCCGCTACTTTTCTTTTGCAACTGAGTTATAGCCTCTTGTTGCTCCTTTAGCATATAAAATATTCGAGCCAAGGTTATTTTGCCATCCTCATCATCATCCGGTGTCTTCTGGCGTGATCTTGTAGATGACCGAGGTGAAATCATGGGATTGTTGTTATTCATTGGATCAACGGACGAAACGACATTCGGAGAAATGTCGTTCGGTAGAACAACGGGTGGAACGCTGGGTAGAACGTCGTTGTTGTTATTAGAGTTGTGAGCACCATTGTCACTGTTGTTGTTCTCGTGGTTGCTAACCCTAGCCATATTGTTAGTACTTAGTTTTGACATGTAACCACATTATCTCGAAAGAAACAAGTGAAATTAAAGTTTGAAAAAAATCACCACTATTATCCTTAGCCCCACGGTGAGCGCCAAACTATTTACCCCAAAAAAGGTACAATTAAATTTGTAAGTGGTTTTATGGATACGTGGATGAATTTGCCGATAAGTTTGATAACAATTAGCAATAAACCAGTAAATGAAAACAATAAGCAAGTAATTATCTTGGAATACCGTAATCTTGATTGAGATGAAATTAAGAACTTGGTCCGCTCCTTAGCTGAAATGCTTCGGGTCCGAGCCAATAACAAGAACACATTTTTAATGTAATAATGCGAGTATTAGTAGTGAGAATGAGATGCCCTTCCAACTTGAAGGTTGTGTTCTTTATATATCTAACAATATAAGGCATTTATGCCCAAGAATCACTTCCTCATTAAATGTTATTAAATGATAAAAATTGTCACTTAATGAGCAAATGGTAACGACTGGCGTTATATCCGGAACGGATAGACGCTGAGCTCCTTCGGTCTCTCACCCAATGCTATTAAGTCCGATCGTCATTCGGTGTCACCTGGTTCGACCATCGCCCGGGCTTGCTACAACACCTGAACTTACCACCGGTGCAAACTGTTACCTCATTCGGCTTTCATTCTCAAATCATGCCACGTGTCGTTCCGCCTTTCACCGTATATCAGTATTATTTTTCTCTCTTTGTTTTTCTTCTATATTTTTTCTTCTTTTTTTGGTGGCTAATTGTGTCTCTTAGGCTATAAAATTATTCAAACAGGGCGGTTTAGAACAAAGACATATATGAAAGTGGGGTTTACACTTAGAATGGATAAAATTGTTATCTTTTATTAAGACGATTTAATTAACCCCTATTATTAAAGATAGATATTAGTGGAGTACTTAGTTGTCAGCCTTCTCTATATATGAACTTAAAAAATTGGATAATGGACAATACTTAACTGAAGAGAAGAACTAAAAATAACTAAGTTATCCACCTTTTGATAAGTGCCTTTAAGTATTGGCTCCAAGAATAGAGTTATAAATCAGTACATGACCATATAGTCGTCAAACAATGAAAATCACACCTTTTTTCTTTGTCCATATTAGTACATAAATATATATCCACTAAGGCAAAATGTCCCTTTATACAACAACATTAAGTTATAAACATTTTTTTATATTAAGTCATCACATTTAGGTTGTGAACCTAAGGTGTGGAGTGTTTGGTTTGACCCCTACCATGTCATATATAAGCAAAAAAATTACAATAATTAGAGGAGGACATGAACCTAGCCTCTAATGAGCAAAAAGAAGATTGCCAAGACAATCTTAAGGGAAGGATTAGTAGCCTGCGTAATATCATTCCCCAAATGAAAATTTTCTTAGCTTACAAAGAAATTACATTTCTCAAACCTTCTTCTAAACGTAGTAAAATGTCATCTATCAAGTTGAAATAGCCCTTTTGCCTCTCTTGGAAGATTTTGAAGAGAAAGATAGAAGGTCCTATTTCCACTTGATGAAGCTAATTTAACAAGGAAGTCTGCCACTTGATTTGCCTCCCTATAACAATGTTGACTTTGAACATTAGCACCATTGATGATATTGCTAGTGTTGTTGATAATATGCTTAATCTTGAGATTGTTAGTGCTCCTGTTGGTCAACATGGTAGCAATAATCTGAGAGTTAATTTCAATAGTGAAGTTGTTAAGAGCTTTTTGTCTACACCATTCTGCACCTATCTTGACTGCTAAGGCTTCGGCTTCATTATTGCTATTGCACTCAATTGGAACATAACATGCCATAATCAAATCACCTTTGTCATATCTTAGGATACCACCAGTTTCAACCCTGTCATATTCTTTAATATAACTACCATCTGAATTTAGTTTGAGCTTCCCTCCTTCAGGTTTCTCCCAGTATACAGTGATGCACCTTGAAATTGGATTCATCCTTTCAATCTTGTCACATAAGCTTATCCAGTTTCCCCCAGTAGGAATAGTAGGAAAACGTTAATTCAAAGCAGTTCTTATATTCCATGTGCACTGTAATTCCAAATTGTACTCCGAGAATTTTTTCTGCCTTCCAAACTTGCAAGAAGTCCACTCCTTCCACAATTGCCAAAAAATAATTTGCAACAACATTTTGTGGACTTTGTTTTTTTCTTTCTTATTCCACCATCTATTAAAAATCCCGCTGATATGATGAGGTTGATAGTCAATACCCAAAGGGGCTCCTATTTTTTTTCAAATATTTTGAACAACTTGCCCTTCCACAAAGCAGTGATGCATACTATCAGTAGTAGAAACTCTGCAGCAGAAATAAATATTGTTTCTTTTATTACTAATCAGGGCATATTCTCAATGAAGGAAAGTTTGTTGTAGTAGAGTCTCCAAGAAATAAATGAAAATTTGAAGGGAATTAAATTGTTTCATGTATTACTCGGAGGTAAATGTTTTGGCCTTTGTCTTCTCTCCAAGGGCCAAGCAGATAAATTGGAGTAGTGCCCATCATTAAATCCTTTTCATATAGCATAATCCTTACCCTCATGAAGATCAATACCAATGGAACTAATATGGAGGGCAAGGTTACATGGAACAGTGTTGTAAAGTTTGATCAAGTTCCATGTTTTGTTGACAAGAAAGTCTTAAACTTTAGTCTTGATATTGTTACCAGGTACAAGATTGGGACAAATCAGATCAATAGGTCCATGTTCTATCCAATCATCCCACCAAAAATTACAGCTTCCATCACTAATTTTCTAGGTGATGCATTTCTCACTCTTGTCTCTGGCCTTAAGAAGTTATTTCCAGGCTTATCAGTTACTAGAGATCCATTTTTTTCCTGCAGGATACATTCTTTGACAGTACTTAGCCTTCAAAAACACAGCCCATAGAGAATTTTCTGATATGAATTTCCACTATTTCTTAACTGAGGGAGTGTTAGTAATATCCTCCATTCCTCTTATACCAATACCAGATTCATCTTTAGGGAAAGTCAAATTTTCCCAAGTACTCCTATAATATTTGTCCTTGTCTCAAGATTTCCCCCAAAAAAAGTTAACAACATGTTTCTCAATGAGTTTCAGACACTTCTTAGGGGGGTTGATAGCAGTAAGAATATAAGTGGGAAGATCTTGAATGACACTTTTAGTGAGAATTTGTTTACCTCCAAAAGATAACATATGACCCTGCCAACCATTAATTCATTTAATCATCTTAGTGGCCATATAATCAAAGTAACAAATCCTCTTTTGACCAATAAAAATAGGATACCAAGATAAGTGAAGCGGAGATATTTTCCATAAAACATGTACATTCTTTGATCTTGTTAATCCTATAAGCACAAATTTTGGGGGCAGTGAGAAAGAAGCTTTTATCTTTGTTAACCAATTGGCCAGAGGCTTTCTCATATCTTCTAATCTGTTTCATAATAAGTTTGATGGACTTGGAATGCTAAAAATCACTATGTTATCTGCATAAGCAAGATGAGTGATAGCATGACCATTCTTGTTCATAGAGAAAGAGGTGAAATTTGGATTATGAAGGAGGTTATTTAGGGATCTAGACAAAACCTCAGCGGCAATAATAAAGAGAGAAGGAGATATAGGGTCATCTTGCTTAAGACCCTGTGAAGAAATCATGTCTAGCACCATTCAAAATGATAGAATACCAAACATTGAAAATGCTTCTCCAGACCAATTGATTCCATTCAGCACAAAAACAAGCCTTTCTAAAACTTTATCTAAGAAAAACCAAGAAAGCCTATCATAGGATTTAGCCATATCCAATTTTAAAACCACATTACCACAAATATTAAGTTTTGAAATTTCATGAATTATCTCTTGAGTAAGCATCGCATTATCTGTAATTAATCTACCAGAGATAAATTCACTTTGATTTTCAGAAATAATTTTAAAAAGTAAAGGATTAAGCCCGTTGACCAAAATCTTAGAAATAATTTTAGCTCTGAGGTCAGTGAAACTAGCAGGGGAATCAATTTTGGGATCAAAGTAAGACAAGAATGAGTAAAGAACATTGTAAAAGATTTTCCTTTGAAAAAATCAGTAATGAAGTTAAAAAGGTCAACCTTAATGATGTTCCAGCAAACTTGATAGAATTTGCCTCCAAAGCAATCAGGGCCAGTAGAACTCTCATTACTCAGATTGAAAACAACACACTTAATCTCTTCTTCATCAAGGCCTTAATAAGCATCATGTTATCCTCATCAGTAATCAAATTTGGAATACAATTAAGCATATTACTCTCCACCTGAGGTAGCTTGAGGTTGAATTTCCTCTTATAATGTCTAATGGCATTTCTGGTAATTTTGTCTTTTCTTGAACCCAACTTCCTCTGCTGTTTTTTATCCTCATGATCTGTAGCTTTCTTCTTCTGTTTCTAAGCACACTTATTGTTCTTGTCCCCATATTTGAACCAATAAATCATAGTCTTCTGTCTCATACGAGAGTCTTGCATATTAAGCCATTTAATATATTCAAGATAACCTTTGTTGAGGTTTTCTCTGTCTTGATCAGTGTTGTGTAAAATATCCAAACTCTCCAAAACTTTCATCTTAGTTTCCCAGCTTGTAACATGGTCATTAATATTACCTACATTATTTCTGGTCCATAAACTGAGTTTCTTGCTAAGCCTTTTGATCTTAGTTTGAAAAATCCACAAATGATTGTCTCTCACTTTCTCATTCCAAGATTCCTGAATAATATCCAAAAAAATATGTATGTTAAGTCCATACAATTAGGAATTTGAAATATTTAATACAGTTGTCTTGATTACTATTGCATTTCAATAAGAGTGGTCTGTGGTCAGAATCTGTCATAGGCAAATGATGAACCATGTTATTTTGCCAATATTGAGCCCATTTATCATTGATGAAAATTTTGTCCAGTCTTTGCCACACTCTCAAAGAAGGAATCCAGTTGTTGCACCGAGTATATTTAGGTCCAGTAAAATCAATGTCATTTAAATCACATGAGTCCATACAATTGATGAAATTCATACTTTTATAAGTCCTGTGAGGATTTCCACCCAACTTTTCATCCTGTTCCATTTTGATATTGAAGTTCCCTCCTATGCATCATGGACCAGTAATAATATTACTCATATTTTCTAAAAGATCCTTCCTTTCAATAGCAGTACACTTTGCATAAATAGCAGATACACAAGTACCAATATCATCAGAGTGGTCTTTGAGCTTCATAGTGATTTGTTGATCATTATTATCCAGCATTTCAGTGTGACCAAAGTTCTTCCAGAAGCACCAAATTTGTCCATTAGAATTCGAAACACATTGATGGTATCCCAAATATCTTTTGTACCCCTCAATCTTGCTCACTTGACTGAAAGGTTCAAATATGGTGAAAAAAGATTGTTGATGTTAACAAGTTTTTTGAGTCTTTGATTGGCCTTCTTGGTTCTGACCCCTCTAATATTCTAGAAAATAGCACTAATCATGGATAATATAGGGGGTTCACTTTGTCTTTATGATTTTCCTTCTTGTGGAGGAGAAATTCTTGCTTTTTTCTATTGTCTTTCGTTCTTTTCCTGCTCTGCCCCTATTATCAGTAGACATCACTATTCTTTGAATTTGAACTGTATTTTGATTCTCATCTCTGAGAGTTCTTGATTTAGTAGGTTCCTCAGACAGGGTTTGGAGTCTCCCTGGTTTTCTTTTCTTAGATCTTCCTCTAGATTGAGATAGAACATCAAGATTTTGTTTCCAACTTGGGTGGCATTTTTTGTTGTGCTCATTGATAGAGTTTATGGAGTTGGTATACACTTCATGGTTTCCGCTATTAACATTGCAATTAATCAACTTGTTGGTGTTGGGGTGGTCACAATTTAGATCTACATATAGCTCAATAGCCTTCATATTCTTAATGATTGAGGGGAGACTTGAAGATTGACTTGTGACCTGGTTTTCACCTTCTCGGATCTCTTGTTGTGCATTTTGTTCACATTGTTGGACTTCATCTTCCCTTTCTTCCTCAGTGTTACTAATATGAGTAGGATCAGTCATGATTTCATCCATATTGGCATCCTAGCCTTTTTCTTGATTTTGCTATTGGGAATTGTTGCTTTTATCTTTATGTTCCATCACATGATTTGCTTCAGTTCTCTTATCCATTTTGGTAGTAATAGCAGTAGCCAATGCCTTGAAAAGAATTAGATTCTTTTTCTTAGGCATATTCTTGTTGTTGTTGTCATTTCTCTTTTTCTTGTTGGTGTTGTTTTTGTCAGCATGAGTTTGCTTTCCGGAACTCTCTTCTTGTCTGGTTTTTTTCCCATCTTTCTCATTGTTGACTGTCTTGGATTCAGGCTCTTTATGTTTTTTTCTCCTTATCAGTTTTAGCTTGAGTAGGTTGAGTAGCTTGTACAAGATCCTTCTCATGTCCTTTATCATTGTTTTTCTCATTAGTATTGTATTATCCATTAGCTTGTTCAGCATTATTTATCCCACTCTGCTCCTCTTTTTGTTTTTCAGCACCTGGAGTATAATAGTCTCTTCTTTGTTCCCTTTAGCTTCATTTTCCTCATCTTTATTTTGTTTTACTCTTCTACACTGTAGAATCGAATGCCCCAGTATTTTACAGTGTATATAATATTTAGGAGGATTTTCATATTTCAACCTTTGAGTAAAACCTTTACTAGGAAAACATTCATCATCAGTGTCTATCCAAATGCAATTAATTTTAGGTTTAGTGAGATCAATTTCCACTCCCACTTTTGTCATGTTTGGTCTAGTTCTTCGCTCTGTTTCTAAATTCATTTTCAGTGGAGTACCTAATTGAGCTACGATTTGTTTGACATAATTCAATGAGTGACAATGATAAGGTAATTCCGGCAACAATACCCAAATAGGAACAATTGGTGAATCTTCCTCCGATTTAAATTCAGGCGTCCATTTCTCAATCCATATCACTTGGCCTTCTATTTCCCTTGATGTTTTGTACCATACCATTTTAAAGTCATCCTCATTTGAGAAATCTAAAAAAATAGTGCGATAATCATATATGCCAAATTTAGGTTCATTTGTAGAAACGGAGGAGTTCAATTCAGGAATAGTTGTGCAACTGTTTAATTCCGCGATTGATTGTGGTCATGCTGAAGTAAATACAATACGATTGACTTGGGATTGACGCAATAAATACATCGACTACCTTTGGCATGGAAAGTTGCATATGGAACCAAATGAGTTGAGGCCATTCGTACTAAAGTAGATAGATTTTGTTTGGTTGATGGACAGTTGTACCAAAGGTCTTTTTATGGTCCTTAAGCAAGGTATTTAGGATCCGGGGAGACTGATTACGTGATGCGCGAGGTTCACGGGGAACTTGTGGCAATCATTCAGGAGTGGAATTATTGGTCCAAAAATTAATTAGGGTCGGGTACTATTGGTCTGAGATGGAAGAAGACACAAAGAACTCCGTCTGAAAATGTAACAAATGTCAAAGGCACGCATCCATGATTCATCAACTGACAGAGTTAATGCATCCGGTTTTATCACCATGATCATTCATGAAATGGGGGATGGATATTGAGGGGCCATTCCCGTGGGCACCCGGAAAGGTACGTTTTACTTGTTTATGACGGATTATTTTTCTAAGTGGGTTGAAGCGAAGGCATTCAAGAAAGTCAAAGAAAAGTAAGTTATTGATTTCATTTAAGACCACATCATATGCCGATTTGACATACCAATGGAAATCACTTGTGGTAATGGACGTCAGTTCATTGAGAAGAAGGTGAACGACTTTCTTGAATGGTTAAAAATCAAGAAGATAGTATCGACTCTATACCACCCAAGTGCAAATGGGCAAGCGGAGTCAACAAATAAAATAATTATTCAAAATCTGAGGAAGAGACTGAAGGTTTCAAAATGCAAGTGGAAAGAGATTTTTTCCGAGGTATTGTGGGCATACAGAACAACGCCAAAGTCCAGTACTGGTGAAACACCATTTTCCTTGGTCTACGGTGCAGAAATGCTAATTCCGGTGGAAGTTGGAAAGTCAAGCTTAAGGTTTAGTCTTGCAACTAAAGAGTCAAACAATGAAGTTATGGATGTCATGCTCGACTTAAAGGATGAACACCGTGAGTTGGCATTTCTACGGTTAGTGGTCCAAAATAAAAGGATGGGTTGATACGACAATCGAAGGGCTAAGATTAGGCACTTTTAAGTAGGGGACTTGGTTCTACGGAAGATAATCCTCAATAGTAAAAATCACAATGAAGGGAAATTGGGCCCGAATTGGGAAGGTCCCTACAAAGTGTCAGGAATAACTGGTAAAGGCTAGTACCAGTTGGAAGCCGAAGATGGTCAAAATTGTCAAACAACTGAAACATTGCACACTTGAAATGATATTACTGCTAAGGTATGTGTTTTATGTGACTTTCATTTTATTTCGATGAAACTAACTTTAGCTGGAGCAAAGTCGGAGTTGTTGGGTTAAAGATCGAGCAGAAGTTAGAATTAGGACTGAATACACGTGTTGCACTCTTTTTCCATTAGCACAGTTTTTATCTTTAAAAGAGTTTTTCCGGTAAGGTTTTTAATGAGGCAACAATGTAAAATGTGTTACTAAGTAGCAGATGTTCCGACAAACACTGGGACTGAGACTGCCTTGTATTGAAAAGCAAGTAGTGTTTGAATTCTCATAACTTTGAACACAAACACTATGGGATTATCATACCCACGTTCGAGGCTGTAAAGAAATTCGAAGTTCAAACTTTGGAGATTTTTTTAATTTTTTAAGGCTATAATTGTAAGGGTTAAAAGCAAATGAATATTGCCCTAGTAGTTTCATTATTAGGACAAAGCACGTAAAGGGAGAAAGATTGAATGAATCTTGCCCCATTTGTTGTACGTTGCAAAGTTTGAGTGAAAGTATACTTTGTCCAAAATTTGCTTCGACTATATTCCTTTGCATATTATTATCTCCGGATAATCGTTGAAATCTTTAAGCTTACGAGCTAACATGTTTCTTAAAGTCCTAAACTGGGACTATCATCATAAAAGTACCCGGAACAAAGTAAAGTTCCGAAGGCACCAGGTCAGAATGAACCCAGCCTATTCTTAAAGACACTTGAAGTTGTCTAAAAAATTTGAAGTAACTAAAGTTCCACTATTCATGGTTGGTGTGAATAGGAGAAGTCTTATTCGCAAATAAAAAGAAATATTCATTTCATATACAAGGCTGGTAAATGGCCACAGCAAAACAAAAAAAATATAAGTACAGAGGCATGTAAGCCTAACTCTTAATTGGACTTAGACACAAAGTTCTCTGGGTCATATTCGGAGCTATCTCCGATCAGCTGGCAGTAGGCCCGGAGCTCCACTTCTTTGGCTTAGTCAATCTTAGTGTCAATATCCGAGATCCCGTCCCGAGCATGTTCCAAAGTGAACCTTCAAACATTTAATTTTATATACCTAGTTTTTAGCATTGTCTAAGCTGCCTCAGCCTCTGCGTCGGCACAAGCCTGATTTCTTTCGGCCAGGGCTTGGTGAAGTTGGGCTGATAGTTCAACATTCCTCTGGTTCGAGGCCTCAAGCTCATTTCTTAACTCATGGTTGATTTTTGCTTGTTGGTCAGCTTGGTCTTGAGCCATCTTTAGCGTGACTTCATCGGCGGCCCTACCGGCTTCCATTGCAGCAAGCTTAGCAGCAAGACGGTCGAGGTCAGCACTAAAAAATTCTACTTGTTGAGCTAGATAGTGCTAAACCTCCTGTTGTTTCCCGAGTTGTTGGGTAAGATCTTCGACATCTTGGAAGTGTTTTTCACTCTCTTCCTTGAATATATTATTTTCCTCGGTGACAAGCTCGAGGTCGTTTATCGCTTGGACATATTTTCCCTTAACTTAGTCCAGTTCAACCCGGACAGTAGGCAAATCACCAACCTACTACAGTTGGGCCTCTTTTTGTTGAAGAAGCCCTTAGAGGTGCAAAATTTCTTTCTCTTGGGCGTCTAGTTACTATTTTATGTGCTCATTTACATCCAAGCACCAGATGAGGTCCTCACCGACAAGAACGGAGGACTGTAAAATTGAAAATTGAAGGGAAATTAGGAAATGAAAAATAATACAAGTACTAATTTAAGCAATCAAGGAGAATATGTACCTGGTTGGAGGCATGCATACCCTCGTTGAAGAGGAACTACCAAGAAATATTTTGAATTTTCCCCCAATCGGATTTCTATATGAGGGGCCTCATGTAGTTGGAGACCCCGACCGGATGAGACACGAAGTTAGTATCCTCGAGGAAGGAAATTATGGCCGATCTCATTCTTCTCAGATCTGTGCTTAGGGCCGGGAAGACATTAACAAGTTTAGACCTGGAGCTGGAATGATTCCTCGAGGCTCAAGAAGATTTGATCAATTTATGAGGAATGACCATATGGGTTTACCAAATAATATGAGCTCGTTCATTCCAGACTGCAGAGGTGCTAACCTCTTCGAAGAGGCGATCAAAATCTTCTTGCCCAAAGGTTTGGGCCAGTTGTGATGGTGAATAAGGAGTAGAAGTAGAAGTCTTTGTTTTCTTAGCCAATGGATCCTCGTCTCTGGCTTCTTCGTCATCTTCAATGATGACGGACTCTATGACCGTTGGTGTGAAGGCAGGGGTAGTTGCGACCTCAGTTGAAGACAAAACTAGCTCTGCTGCTTCGGTAGCAGTGTTTTCTTCTCTCACTTCGGCCGAAGTGGTAGTAGCAGTGGTGGAGATTTTTCTTACCCAGATGTCATCTGGGGAGATGCTAGTATCTTGATCTCGAGAGGAGCCTCCCACCTCCGAACTTATTTTCCTCTTTTTAATAATCGAATGAGACTTCGGAGGCTTTGTGGATTTGGATTTAGTGGGTTTTTTCTTCTTGGGTGCCTTAGAGATACAACAAACTTAGTCTAATGAGTCAAGCACCGGGCTATGAACAACTAGAGCAGCCGAGGGGTTGGACCTCGCGGTCATGGAGCCCTTCGGTAAACCTGAGTTGTCAAAGAAGTGAGAAAGGATATACAAGGATATTAAAATAAAGTTGCAAATCAAGAAATTTAGATGTATTCTAACTGTGGTTTCGGGCTACCCAGCGCTTGTCGAAGAGTTCCTTCCATGTCCGTTATTTATGCGGATAGATGCTGATTATTTTTTCGACCCATTGATAGAGGTTTTCCACGTGGGCCAGAATCCATTATATGGCTGAAAAGAAGAAAAGAATTTTTTGTAAGATCGGTCATCTATATTGAAAATAAATTAGGAAAAAAGCTTCAATACTTACGGTGTATATTCCACTCCTCCGGGAAGGGCATGTACTTTGTCGGAATGATTTCAGCAGTTAGAACCGCAACAAACAGTTTACCCACCCCTGGTCTCAATTCTCATCGACATTGGAGAGGATGGGGAATTTGCCTCGCTTGGAGAGTTAGACTATCCCACCGCAAAAGAATCGTGGCACATACAAATGGATCAAATGATCTAAAGTGAAGCATTCATTGACCAAGTTGGCCAAGTAAAGGAGGCAGGTTACGATCCTCCAGACAGACATACCAATTTGTGAAAGACACGGATTATAGGTCCTACACATCTCGAGGATCACACGATCAATTGGTGGGTCAAGTTTCAAAGTGAAGGGATAGGTGTATACGTTGGAGTACCCGGTCCTAAATGTGGTGATGTCATCGTCCGGTCCAGGAACGATGATCCCGAAGGGATCCTTCCAACTGCACTTATCTCGTACTCTCTTGAGGTCGGAGGCTTTAATAGAAGACGGTCGAACTTCGTGGAGGCTGTTTGAACGATGAACTCAGTGTCTAAATAGAAGGAAGAGAGAACATGTCGAAAGCTCTGGGTTCGGCGGCGTCCTGAGTTTCGGAAGACTCACCGGCGCCAGTGGCCTCTTTAGTGGCCGACGGTGGTGAAGTTGCCGAAGAAGATTGCCTAGAAGAAGATTGGGTGTTCTTGGCCATTGTGATGAAGATTTGAAGATTTGAGTAAATGATGGTTTGAAGGTTTGAAGGCCTGAATATTTGAGGATGTGAAGGCTTAATGATTTGAAGAAATTCTGGAGATTTGAAGGATGATTGCTCGAAGGATGAAAAGAAATTTTCCAAAAGGTAAAATCTAAGAAGTGAAAAAGGAAGGGGTTTTATAGGGGTGAAGTCATTATTTCAAAACGTTCGGTTTGTGAACCGAAATAGCGGTTAAATTAGGGAGAGACATATGTCCGAAGTGACAGGTTGATGAGACATGAGTCAGGTGGGGAAGGTCAAACGGTTCACTTTCCCGCTTGTTTCGGAGTAATTTGAAAGGAAGCTTACAAGAGAAGATACCGAAGACATCATTTCCACTTCCCATCAGTTCGGTCAACTTTGATCCGAGAAGTGTGGGGACTATCTGTATATGGTGAAATCCGCACGACACATGGCATAGTTTGAGAATGGAAGCTGAAGGAGGTAACAGTTTGCACCGGTGGTAAGTTTGGGTGTTGTAGCATGCCCGAACAGTGGTCGAACTAAGTGACACCGAATGACGACCGGACTTAATAGCATCGGGTGAAAGATCGAAGAAGCTCAGTGTCTATCCGTTTCGGATATGGCGTCAATCGTTACCGTTTTCTCATTAAGTGGTTGTTTTTATCATTTAATAGCATTTAATGAGGAAGTGATTCTTGGGCATAAATGTCTTGTATTGTTACCTATATAAAGAGTCCAACCTTCATGTTGAAAGAGAATCTCATTCTCACTACTGATACGCGTATTATTACATTAAAAAGTGTTCTTGTTTGTTCTTGTTATTGACTGGGACCCGAAGCATTTCAGCTAAGGATCGGATCAAGTTCTTAATTTCATCTCAATCAAGATTACGGCATTTCGGGCTAATTACTTGCTTATTATTTTTATATACTTGTTTATTGCTAATTGTTATCAAACTTATCTGCAAATCTATCCACATATCTTTAAAACCACTTACAAATTCACCTGTACCTTTTTTGGGCTAAACAATACTATAGTCATTGCTTGATCACAAATGCAAGGAGTCTCCTCTATAAATTCCCTCTTCTATGGTTTACTAAAACATCAAGCAATATTATTTCTCTTAGAATCAAATTCCAATTATGGCATCCATGGGAGTAAACTATGTCCATCTTCACGTGCAGCAGAAGCGCCTTAAAGAGAAGTCGAAACAAATGGAGGAGGAAAATATTGGAAGTAGTAACAATGAGGGTGGCACGGTGAAAAAAATTAACAAGGGCATTGTAGCACGTAGATATGTGAAATAACGTGCTAGTTCACGTTTCTTATGTTTTCTCTTTCTCTCATTTTTCTTTTGTTGTTGTTAAATTTTTCTTTTTTCTTCCTAACTTGTGCATTTAATACTAGATGTCACACCCCCTTTTCAGTCCCTAAATGACGTGCAGGTTTTTATTTATTAAAAGGGTTTTCCATATGAAGAAATGATTTAAAAAAAAGATTAATTATTTTATAGAGTCGCCACTTGAAATTGAGTTTTGGTGTTCAAAGTCACCTTATTGAATTTCTGATCAAAAGAAAATGACTCTTTATTTTTTATCTGTGAAAACAAAAGACCGGGTAAGAAATTCGGTTGATCGGGGAGAAGGTATTAGGCATTCCACGAGTCGCTTTATCGACTTGTATTTGATTAAAACTAATTCTTGAATAAAAAACGTGATTTAATTATTTGGACCTAGGAATGTGTATGCACACGAGGTCTTTCTTCCATTATACGTGTTTAACCAAGGAACGGGTTCGTACACATGGTCAACATAATTAATTATTAAAGGGTCAAGGAGAAGGATTGCACTCATGACCTTTATTTGATTATATGCGTTAAACCAAAGAACCGGTCAGTACACATGATCAACACAATTATTTATTAAAAGGGTCAAGGAGCATAATTGCACACGTGACCTTTATTTGATTATATTTAATATCGACCAAGGATCATGTATGAACACATGATCAACATATTTTTAATCGCGCCTAAAATTGACTAACGCTAAAGTGAATCCCAAATTTGCCTATTATATTAACGAGCTTAAACAAGGATATTAATTGGACCAAATCCCTTCTTATCGAAAATTAGTGGGAATCTTGCAACAAAATGATTCGATATTATCGCATGAACGATCAACGTAATTAAATCACACACTTCATTTGTCCCATTTTATATGACACACTTTTCTTTTTAGTCGGTCAAAAAAAGAATGACACGGTTTCTTATTTGATAATAATTTAACTTTAAACTTTACCTTTTACGTTTAACGAGATGATCTATAACAACAAAAATATGTTTGACTTATTTTGTAGGAAATTGATTCCTTGCCTTTATTCATTCTCAAGATTACAATATATACAATTACAATAATCAAGTCTTGCTATCTATAAGAATATACTAATTGATGCAATTGATCTAATTGATAGTAATTTACATGTGATTGATTCTAGAATATTCTCGAGTTATTGTGGAGATAATTATGGGATTGACCCATAATTATTCTTACAGTCCCCCGTAGTCTTAGCGGGAGGTTCTCGTATGCTGAGACTGTCCTTGAAACAATCAAAAAGTATGCGCGGAAGACCTTTTA
Organism: Anisodus acutangulus; assembly: GCA_029783415.1. Taxonomy (NCBI): domain Eukaryota; kingdom Viridiplantae; phylum Streptophyta; class Magnoliopsida; order Solanales; family Solanaceae; genus Anisodus; species Anisodus acutangulus. The sequence continues at coordinate 39,531,118 of CM056503.1, forward strand.
TGATGATATATGCAATCTGATAACAGAACGGTACATGGAGAACACGGACTTGACAACGGCCAAGCTTTTCTCGGACAAATAAGATATCCATTTCAACGTGTTTCGTGCGCTGATGTTGAACATGATTTCCAGATAAGTATATCGCACTCACATTGTCACAATAGACCGCGGTTGCCTTTTCAATCGGACAATGTAACTCTAACAGGAGATTTCGAAGCCAACATGACTCAGCAACCACATTGGATACTCCTCGGTATTCTGCCTAGATCGAGACAGTGTGGATTGTCGTTTTGACGACCATGAAATGAAACTGTCCCCCAAAAAACACACAATAATCAAAATTGGAATAGCGTGTGTCCGGGAAGCCACCCCAATCCACATATGTATAGGATGAGACACTCGAGATGCAGGACTTATATAGATGCAAACCGAAATGAAGAGTACCCTTAACATACCACAAAAAAATTTTGAGAGCCCACATATGTTCTTCCTTCGGATCATGCATGTGTAAACAAACTTGCTGAACCGCATAGGAAATATCGGGTCTCGTAAAAGTCAGATATTGTAAGGCCCCTACTAGGCTGCGGTAATGTGTAGGATCATTGTATGGAGTACCTACAGCGTTACTCAATTTCTCCTTTATATCAACTGGCGTATGTGATGGTTTGCAAGAAGACATCTCTGCTTTGTCAATTATTTCTTCGGCATATTTCTTTTGACTAAGAAACAAACCACCTACATATTAAGTGACATCAATGCCAAGAAAATAATTCAACTGACCCAAATCCTTCATTGCAAATTCAGTTGCAAGAAGGGACATAATAGACTGGTGAAGTGGAGTTGATGATGCCGTGAGAATAATGTCATCAACATACAGAAGTATATATGTCATGTCAGCGCCCTTCCGATAAATGAACAATGACTGATCGGACTTGCTGTTAGAGAAACCCAATTTGGAAACACATCCTGCAAACCTATTATACCATGCCCGATGAGCTCCTTTCAAACCATATAAGGATTTCTTCAACATGCAAACATGATCTGAACGGGTATAATCGCGGAAACCTAATGGCTGATGCATGTACAATATTTTCTGTAGGTGGTCATGTAAGAATGTATTTTTTACATCCAACTAATGAATTGACCAAAATTTGGAAAGTGTCATGCTAAGAACAGTCCTGATAATTGCTGGCTTAACTACCAGACTGAATGTTTTACCACAATCAACTCCAACCTGCTAAGACCTGTCATCACCAACAAGACGAGTTTTGTATCTCGTAAAAGAACTATCAGAATTCTTTTTATGATAAAAACCCCACATAGACTGAATTATGTTCACATTAGATGGACGTGGTACTAAATTCCACGTCTTATTTTTAATAAGAGCATTAAATTCGTCTAACATGGTAGCTTTCCCATTCAGGTCGGATAAGGCAGCTTTGGGGTTTTTTGGTATTGGTGATGGTTGGACGGAGGTGGTTATGTTAAAATGGTGCTTAGGTCGAAAAATTATGTGCATTGCACGAGTTCCAATGGTCCGAGTTTGGACAGTTGGGCTGTGAGGTTGTTGGTTGGTTGACCGATTTTGGGTCAAAATTGTGGGCTCGATGGATTGGGCCAAGGCTGAGGGAAGAGTGACCTCTGCTCCTTGGACCGGTCCATTCTTATTTTGGGTTTGGGTCAGGGGGTTTTGGGAAAGCCCTACAATGTTTTGAGTGTTTAGATGATACCTCAAAAATAGATGTAGTACGTCGTCCAAAAAATCATATGAAGGTGAGGATGCCACTTGAGATGTCGCAAATGAGAATGTTGATTCATCAAAAATGACGTGACGAGAAATAATGATTTTTCCATTTGTCATATCATAACACTTATATCCCCTATGATTTTGTGAGTATCCCAAAAACACACACGGATTGGAACGGACCTGAATTTTGTTAATTATGGTGGATGGAAACAAAGGATAACACAAACACCCAAAAATTCGTAAATGTGTAAATGATGGGAGACGGTGGTACACCATTTGTGTAGGTGACACATTGAAGACTAGTTTACTAGGAATAATATTTAAAAGATATGTGGCCAATTGAAGTGCATGGTGCCAAAAATTTAGTGGTGTGACGAATGCACAAGGAGGGTGCGAAACATATTGTTAATTGTTAGAATCTTTCTTTCGGCTTTCCCAATTTGTGGAGATGTATGTGGACAGGAAATACGCAAAGACATCTCATGTTGGTGACAAAAATTATTAAATTGGGCATTTATGAATTTCCCCCACTGTCACATTGAAAACACTTAATGGATTTTTCAAAATGAGTTTTGATAAAAAACACTAAATTATTTCAAAATGGTATAGGTTTGTGATTTATTCCCCAATGAAAATGTGCACAGAAAATTAGAATAATCATCCAAAATAAGCAAATAATATCTATGACCTGCAGAACTCAAAATAGGTGATGTCCACAAATCACAATGCAACAGATCAAATGGCATAAGCATACTGGAAGTAGAAGATGCAAGTGAAAGTTTAACATGTTTACCAAACACGCACGTTTGGCAAACAGAAGAGTCCAAAAGTTTGTTACAAGAAATAAATTTATTCTTCCTAAGATTATCAAAAACATGTGCTCCCGGGTGTCCCAACCGGTTGTGCCACAAAGTCGGAGAAATGGCTGCAAAAGTAGATGGGTTGGTCATGTAACTATTGAAAACAGTCGTGAAATGATACAACTCCCCCATGATATTGCATCTCATTAGTGGCATCCCCGTCTGAGAATCCTTCACAGAAAAACCAAACGGATCAAAATCACAGAAACATTGTTGTCAGTGATAAAACGTCGCACATATATCAAATTTTTAATTAGTTTTGGTGCGTGTAAGACGTTTTTCAATTTTAATGGTGTGTAAAGGTGGTAGATTTACCTGACCATGAAATGAATTGGAATTTCCTGCCCACTGCCGATAATAATATTTTTATTAGTGCTCATATTAAAATAAGAAGAGAGATTACATTAAGATGCCGTCATGTGAGACGTCGCTCCGGTGTCCATATACCACGGCTCATCCGGAACATTCAGATTCATGTTGTTCATTGCCTATTTGATATTCGTGGGAGCATAGATAATAAAGGATGGTGCTTGGGCTGCAAATGCATGTTGTGGATGAGGCCCAAAAACTCCAGACTAGCGGTTTGAAGAAGAGGGCCTAGCCCAATTTGAGGTAGGGTTCGGGAATTGCGGGGCAGCCCACTGTGGGGCCCAGGCCCACGGTAGGTACTGCCCCCACTGATTTCTGATGGACTGGGCAGTGGGCTGCCACTGGTTAGGCCTTCACTGCCTGATTTGGTTGCTAGAAGTGGTTGGCTGCCCGCCACCCCTTCTCCGCCCCTTTCCACCATTATTTTTTTCTTTATTATTATTACGGTTTGAGCCACGTTTTTACCATTATTGTTTCATTTTCCTCTGCTACCTGAACCAGAATTTTGTTGTTGAAAAACTGTGAAAAAGGAATTGGTGGAAACAAGGGCGGTTCCGACGTTGACTGCTCCGGAGGATGCCTATTTTTCTTTCTATATTTCTTCAAGAATCAACGTTGACCGAGCCTCGTAGAATGGAGGCAGTAGATTGCTCTGTTGAATAAACGTAGTGACTCCATATTTTTTATTTAATCCAAAAATTAATTGAAGGACTAGCCTTTAATTTGTGACCGGTGAAGATCGTGTGCTCACTGCCTGAGGGGCGCCACAGCGCTAATGTTTGTCGCGGTGGCTCTGTAGCGCCACGTCTCTTCAGCCTTCTTCATCCGGAATTCGATTAAATTGCTTTCCGAGCTTCCCAGAGCTTCTTTGACTTATCTCTTGTGACCATCTATGCAATTTTTGTCCTTAATAACTGTCTATTTCCTTTGGATTCACCTTATTCCTTTTTTAATCGCTTAAAAACTAAAAACACACAACACACGCATAATACTGCACAAAACAACTAAAAGACAAACAAAAGACTCCCTAAAACACACTCTAAAACAGTACTAAAATCTACCTAACAAACACCCCCAAACTTAAACTTTACTCGTCCTTAAGTAAAGAACTCTAGACACCCTAAAAAGAAAAACACACAAACTCAAAAAAAATGAATCAAGTCAACCACAATAGATTATGCCTCAAAGATCATGAACAACATGCAATAAAATCTTCCGGAACATTATAGCCACTAATTTGCTATCTAGAATTTCAAGTCGGATAATCCTCAAATTTGCTTAAAATTATTAATGCATATGACCACTCAACCATGATTATTGAAATAACCAAGTATTCAATATTAGCTTATGCACAATGAATTCTCACCAACATTCCATCATGCCAAAATTCTATAGGCTTGCTAACTTGCTATTCTCCACTAATTTAGACAACACATGCTTAAGAATCAATAGAACTTTTATAGGTTATGATGATAGGCTTAGGCACGGGTAGATGAAATGTCATTTAGGCTCAAAGTTACCATAAGCATAGAAATCAATCACCCCAATTTTATATTCACGTTATAAACCAAAAGCAATCCCCCATTTTTCCTTACCCAATTTTTCTTTTCTTTTCGAACTACACCACAAACTTGTTTTTCAATGTATGTACAAGGAAAGTATAGTGTATTCTTTTTTTTTTACTCTTCTATTGATAACACTCAATTTAAAATATCAATTACAAATTGGCAATCCCCCAATCATATACTTATATGCTCATGAAATTCAAGGGGAGAAAAATATTTATAAAGGGTTTCAAGTAGGCTCGGAATAGGTGTCAATCAAAGAAGAGTTACTTAATGCTCAAAGAGGATAACTAGGGATTACATTAGTCAAGGTTGACTTGAAAGGCTCAATCGTTCCAAAGATGACCTAAATCATCTTCCTAAGCATGCATCATCTATGATTTCGTCTCAAATAGCAAGCAAGCAAGTTCTAGGACTTTTCACCATCTTTCCTCAAACCAAAATTCAATCATGCATAAACCAATATTCAAGTACAAGAAATTCACCAATCATGATCAATTTTTCATACTTATTAATAATTGAAAACAACGCAGGACCAATCCAACTTAAGCACACAGATTTATGCATTTCATGGCTATCAATTTCATTCAAATCTATCACATGTGTTCACTCAATCTCATGGGCTATTATTATTAACTTGATTCATTGACACAAGACACTCAAACACTGACACTAAACAAAGACACTAGCAACAAACAAACATAAACAATTAACACTATTAACACAAAATAGTTAGCTCCCCCCCCCAAACCTATTCAACACATTGTCACCAATGTGATAAGTAAATCAAGAGTAAGAAGACTCACCGAAACTGCAGCTAAGCGATTTAGAATGGTGGTGGCAGCGGCGGTGGATGATAAGGTGGCTGGTATATTAGAAGACATCTCACAATTCACCTAATCATAAATAACACAGAACAAGAAACATCAAGACGATGAGATTTTTCAACACAAGATAAACAAAAAAATATAAAATAACATAATTAAAATATTGGGTTGCCTCCCAATAGCGTTGTCGTTTAACGTCATTTAGCCGGATGCAGATTTCCTCTTCATTTCAAGATCTCTTTTCTTATAACTTTCTTCATAGTTGGGTTCAACCTCCTTTGCGCCTCAATTGAAGGTCTGCTCTCATCGTCCTCGCATTGTGTTAATGCTACTTCAAGAGCATCAGTACTCTTGAAACTTTCTTCAACAACCGCTTTGTCAATTATATCAATGGAAAAACAGTTGTCACTTGCTCTTGGATATGATATCGACTTGAATATATTGAAGACCACCTCTTTACCCTGCACTCGGAGTCTCAACTCACCCTTCTGAACATCTATAAGTGCTTGCCCCGTGGCTAAAAATTGTCTCCCAAGAATTATGGGCACATCAGCATCCTCATCCATGTCAAGGACAATAAAAGCAGCAGGAAAAATAAATTTGTTCACTTTAACTAACACATCCTCAATAATTCCCCGTGGATGCTTGATCGAGAGATCTGCTAACTGCAAGGTAACTGTTGTAGGCCTAGCTTCGCCCAGACCAAGTCTACGAAACACAAATAAGGGCATCAGGTTGATACTTGCCCCCAAATTATACAGAGCATGCTGACACTCAAAATTTTTGATAATGCAGAGAATAGTAAAGCTCAATGGATCTCTAAACTTCTGGGGAAGCTTCTTTTGAAAAATGACGCTAGACTCTTCAGTTAACATCACGGTCTTATAATCTTCTATTTTTCTCTTTTTAGAGAGAATTTCTTTCATGAATTTGACATAACTGAGCATTTTCTCTAAGGCTTAAACAAAGGGAATATTTATGTGCAGCTTCTTGAATATTTCCAAAAACTTGGAAAATTGTTTATCTAAAGAATTTTTTCTAAGCCTCTGCGGGTATGAAATTCTGATTTGAGGCTCATTACTCACTGTTGGTGGTGCCTTCTCCATTGTGGGGTGGTTTTCAGTAACCCCCTCCTTTCCTGAATTAGATGTCTCACTCAATTTTTCTGTCTTCTCTGCAGATGGTAGAGGTGCAACTGGTTCAACTTGTTTACCTGCATTGCTCATTTGGATTTACAACAGTATTGCTAGGGAGATTCCTATGCGATCTGTTGTTTAACATATTTGCTAGTTGACCCACTTGTGTTTCCAGGTTTCGAATAGAAGATCTTGTTTCAGTCATGAACTGAGTCTGGGAATTGGTGAGAGTCAACAAGGCTACTTACAATTCATTGGGTTCAGCTTGTTGAACTTGTGATTTGGGCCGCTAAAACGACGAAGCTTGACTCATGAGCTGTTGTTGATTGTTTTGTTGATACTGCCCTTGGAATTGTGGCTGTTGGTTCTGATATTGCCCTTGAAACTGTGATTGTTGGCCTTGGTCGTTTCTCCATGAAAAGTTAGGGTGATTCCTCCACCCAGGATTATAAGTGTTGGAGAATGGATTGTTATAGGGCCTCTGAAAATTCTCAACTGCTTGAACATGAGTTTGGTCCATAGGTACATTATTGGGATCCGCTGTTCTGCAATGATCAAAAGGATGTGGTCCTCCACAAATTTCACAAACCACTTGTATCTTAACAACATTTGCGGACATAGTATTCTCCTGTAATTACTTTGTCAAAGAAGTAACTTGAGCAGTTAACGCGGTGATGGCATCTAAATCATGAACTCCAACCACCTTTCTGTTGGTGGTCGGTCTTTCATCGGACCACTGATGGTTATTTGTTGTCATATCTTCCAACAGCTCATACGCCTCATTAGCACTTTTGCTCATGAATGTCCCTCCAGCAGCAGCATCAATTATGGTATGGGTCGTACCACACAAACCATTGTAAAAATTATAGACTAACATCCACTGCTCAAGCCCATGATGAGGACATTTCCTTTGCAACACTTTGAATCTTTCCCAAGCATCATACATATATTCTCCTTCCAGCTGATAAAAGTTGTTTAGTTCTCCCCTTAGCTTAGCAGCCTTTGATGGAGGGAAGAATTTTGCAAGAAACTTCTGAGCCAGGTCTTGCCACGTAGTGATGGAGTTAGCTTGCAGAGAGTTCAACCAACTTTTGGCTCGGTCCCTTAGTAAGAATGGGAAGAGCATCAATCTAATGGCGTCATCATTCACACCATTGTCTTTGAATGTTGCACATAACTCCAAGAAATTGGCCAAGTGCATATGTGGATCTTCAGAGGGCAAACCCCCAAACTGAAAAGTGTTCTGGACCATCTGCAGGATTGCTTGCTTAATCTCGAAATTATTTGCCTCCACAGCTGGTGGTCTTATACAAGTCTGCACGCCTGTTATGGTTGAAAGTATATAATCCCATAAGCTTCTCACAGTGGGATTCTGAGCTTGCTCCTGCACCATTTCTGGCACCTCTCTATTCAACCCATCATTATTTTGACAGTTTGTCATATCCTCGATTGAAATACCAGCTCTCTTGTTTCTTCGATTCTGCTTGCACGCTTTCTGAATCTCATGATTCAGATGAACAAGGTTGTCTGCTCCTCTTCTGCTTCACATACACCAAAGCTACATGAAAATGATCACACACACTGCACAAAAAATAAAAAAATAAAAAAAATAAAAAAATAAAAAATAAAAAATAATAATAATAAAATGTGTTATTGGAATAACCAAATTAGAAATAAGATTAATTATTTTGATATTAATAATAATTCAGTCCCCGGCAATGGCGCCAAAAACTTGTTGCGTTATTTCTACATGCTACGCAAGTGTACATATCGCAATTTGTAATAAATTTTGATAAGACCGAGTATCGTACACAGAGACTGATTTATCAAGTATCAATTAACTAATCTTTAGTTTATATTTGGCTAACGAATATAAGTGATGATTTCTAACTAAAGAATTAACAAACTAACATGAATTTCTATAATAAAATAGCAATGAAAACACACGAGGTTTAATTCAGTAATGAAGGAATTAGGGTTTCCAATCTCCTCAACTTTCCACTCTATCATTCATTAATGCAAGACTAACGATTCTTCTTCTTATTAAGATAACAGGTTAACTGAGATGTTCTATATTCCAGTTAGGACATATAAAAACTCAACATAAGTGAGAACTTTCTATATTTCTATGATAAGTTCGAGCACATAGGAGGATTAAGATCAATAACCTAAAACACTACACAGGTAGTCGTGATACTCTCATTCAAGATTAAACCTACGTCTAATCAACTATAGCATATTGAAATCTCCCTTTTCAGATCTCGATTTGAACTCATATAGATAATGAAAACTAAAGGTCAATTAATTCTCATGCAATAGCCGCAAGTTGAATAGATCTTAATAGATGAAGAAGAACATCAACAATGCATTAATTCATAATAGAGTTTCAAGTGATTCAACGGAAAATCCAAATAAAGTAATTAGCTCCTAGACATGCTAAGAAAACTAATTAACTTCATATCCAACATAAACTGAATAAAGTAAAGAAAAGGAAAAGAACTTGAACAATAGATGTCTCTAATGGCTTCTTGTTCTCTTGTTTCTTGCCTCCAAAGTGTTATCCCTCTCAGAAAAACGTTTCCCCCACTATATATCACAAAAAACCCCCAACATGGACCTTTTTTACCTTGTTAAATTTAGGTTTTTCGCTGCCCTGACGTCGTCGGCGCCGCGGCTTAGCTATTAGAGCGTTGTGATGCTAATTCGATTTTGAAGATCGTGTGCTCACTGCCTGAGGGGCGTCGCGGCGCTAATGTTGGGCGCCGCGGCTCTGTAGCGCCACACTTCTTTCAAAATTTGATTAAATTGCTTTCCGAGCTTCCCAGAGCTTCTTTGACTTATCTCTTGTGACCAGCTATGCATTTTTTGTCCTTAATAACCGCCTATTTCCTTTGGATTCGCCTTATTCCTTTCTGAATCACTTAAAACCTTAAAATACACCACACGCATAATACTGCACAAAATAATTAAAAGACAAACAAAAGACTCCCTAAAATACACACTAAAACATTACTAAAATCTACCTAACATAAGTGTACAAGCCTAATTTAATACAATATTTACACCACAATTTGACTCCAAAAACTGTGATTTACACGGGCTTGTATACCGTGTATACCACGGTTTCACACTTGGTAAATTCCTTGGTGAAACTGTGATATACATGGTATACAAACCCATATATATCACAGGTATAACTAACAATTCTATTACACCCCCCGCAGTCTAAGCGGGAGGCACACGAACACTGATACTGGCTTGAAAATCATCAAACAGTATGCGCGGAAGTCCTTTGGTGAAGATGTCGACAATATTATATCTAGAAGGAACATGAAGGACACGAACTTGACCACGAGCCACTTTTTTGCGAAAAAAATGAATGTCCATCTCAATGTGTTTTGTGCGCTGATGTTGGACAGGATTGCCGGAAAGATATATCGCATTAATATTATCGCAGTAGACCAGTGTTGACTTTTGAATCGAGCAGTGAAGCTCAAGTAGAAGGTTACTGATCCAACAAGACCCAGAGACAACATTGGCTACACCTCTGTACTCTGCTTCTGCACTGGATCGGGATAGTATAGGTTGCCTTTTGAAAGACCAAGACAATAGGTTATCTCCGAGGAAAATGCAGTAACCAAACGTAGAGCATCGGGTGTCAGGACATCCACCCCAGTCAGTATCAGAATAAGTAGTGAGATCAGTGAGCGTATACCTGTATAGATGTAAGCCGAAGTGAAGTGTTTCGTGGACGTATCGTAAAATACGTTTGAGGGCATGCATGTGTTCTTCCGTCAGATTGTGCATGTGGAAATAATTTAATTGCACAACATAGGATATGTCTGGTCTCGTGAATGTGAGGTACTGCAGGGCCCCAACCAAGCGACGATAGTGAGTCGGATCTGAATACAGAGGGCTGGAATTAACGCTGAGCTTAGAATTGGTGTCTATTAGCTTGTGTTATAGCTTGCAAGATGTCATGCCTGCACGGTCAAGGATCTCTTCGGCATATTTCTTCTGACATAGAAATAGGCCGCCAGAATGACGAGTGACACAAATGCCCAAAAAATAACTCATGGGGCCCATATCCTTCATAACAAACTCAGATGAAATGAGAGACGTAATGGACTGGCGGAAGGCATCATATGATGTTGTGAGGATGATGTCATCAACATATAATAAGAGGTAAGCCATGTATGTACCCTTGTTGTAGATGAACATGGAATGATCGGATTTGTTGTGTGAAAAACCGATAGAGGATACATAATTAGTGAACCGTTGGTACCATGCTCAAGGAGCCTGTTTCAGTCCATAGTGCGATTTCTGCAACATACACACATAATCTGGATGAGTAAGATCCCTAAAATCCATAGGCTGATGCATATATACCTTTTCATAAAGATCCCCATGTAATAAAACATTTTTGACATCAAGTTGATAAATGGTCCAAGACTTGGATACGACAATGTTGAGGATGGTCCGGATGGTTGCAGGATGAACGTTTCATCACAATCCACTCCCACATGTTGATACCTGTCATCACCTATAAGACGGGCCTTGTACCTCTCAAAAGAACCATCAGATTTCTTTTTATGTCTAAAAATCCATATAGAACGAATAATGTTAGCATTAGGTAGACGGGGTACTATGTCCCACGTCTTATTGTCAATAAGAGTATTATATTCATTAATCATTGCGGCTTTCCAATTTGGGTCGGACAAGGCATCATTCGGATTACGAGGGACAGGGGAAAGAACAACTTAAACGGATAGGTTAAACAACCGTTTAGGTTTGGAAATTTCGTGCATGACACGGGTTTCCATTGCCTGAGAGCATGTCTTGGGACATGGGATGGGAGGAGGGGGTTCAACGGAACTGCCGGGAAGAGGATGAAGGGCAGGGATGGCGGGATCGGCTGGTCGAGGCTCGGTTTGTCGAGAGGTGGCTGCGGAATCACCCTGAGACTGGCTATTCCGAGCCACCGTCGGCGGAACCGGGTGGGCAGCGTGTCCTGGACTAACCGTGGTGGGTTTAGGGGGTGGGGACTGGGACGTCCAATTATGTAAATAATTAATTAGAAGGGGGTTCATGCCATCATTTAGGAAGTCGTATGAATGCCGATGTGGCGAGTTTAGTGAGGCAAAAGAGAATTGAGACTCATCAAATAGGACATGGTGTGAAATAATTATTTTACGGCTTGATAGGTCATAGGAAGAGTAACCACAATGATTGGTGGGGTAACCCAGAAACACACACGTAGAAGACCGGGGTTGGAGTTTGTGAGTAGTCGGATGGAGAGGAGAGCAGAGACATCCAAAAATAGGCAAGTGTTGGTAGGAGAGGTTCCTACGAAACAAAATTTGAGTGGGCGACCGTAGAGCTAGAGGCTTATTTGGGATTATGTTTAGGAGATAGATGGCCATGGAGAGTTTGTATTGCCAGAATTGAGGGGGAATTGAGGTGTGGGCGAGTAGGGAACGAATTAGGTTGTTTATGGTTCGGATTTTCCATTTGGCTTTACCATTTTCAGAGGAGGTGCGAGGGCATGAAAAATGAAAGGTAAGACCGTTTTTAGAGCAAAACTGTTTGAATTGGTTATTATCGAATTCCCCGTCATTGAAAACATTTAATGCTCTTTTCAAATTGTGTTTTTATGAAAGCACTAAATGAGGAAAAAATGGGGTAGACCTGAGATTTATTACCAATTGGAAAAGTCCATAGAAAGTTGGAATAATCGTCCAAAAATAATACATAATATCGATGGCCAACCATACTTAAAACAGGAGAAGTCTACAAATCACTATGTATTATATCGAAAGGCATTAAAGTACAATTTGTGGATGCATAAAATGATAATTTAACATGTTTTCCAAAAACGCAGGATTCACGTATAGGAGTCTTAGAAATACGGTTGCAATGAATAAAATTAATGTTCCTAAGGGAGCGTAAAATAGAATCTCCTGGATGTCCTAATCTAGAATGTCATAAGGAAGACGAAAGAGCAACAAAGGTTGATGGAAGTAATCAACTTAATTACAAAAGAAATATAACTTTATTTAAATTAAGAGATACGAAATTAATGTAAGAATATTCGATGAATATTCTATTATCATCAAATCAAAACTCAAAGTTTGAAGACGAGGAGTAGGAAAGAAGCAGATAATTGAGAGACAAAGATTCAGCAACAAATCTGATAGACGAAAACTTGGTTGCAAGAGAGATAACCAGGAGAAATGTGGCATGAATATCCTCCACAACGACAACACCGACATTTAAAATTTCCGTTCATTGATGTTACACGGCTTTTACAACTGAACTTGAAATTGCACGTTACATTTGTCACTTGAACAAATCATAAAAGTGAACTCAACCTGTTGCTGACACCAAATCTACAATTGTCATCCTTGTAAGACGTTTGAACCATTTCTGTGTACTTAAAAAGGGAAAAAAATTAGTAATTTCTTCCTCCCCAAAGCTACAATACTCTTTACAAATCTCTGCATACCAAACTCAGAATTCAATACTAAACAAAGCTATGTTGTTTATAGGCATCTCCTTGAATCAAACCTTTTAGTTATGTCTTCACTAGGAGCAAGTTATTAGCATCTCCAAGTTATTCAAAAGAACCAAAAGGAGAAAATGAAGAAAGTGGTAGTAAAAAGATCAAGAAGCAAGGAGAGTGGCCTTGTTCAAGTAATTGAGAAGGATAACAAAAAAGGAAAAGATAAAAAAGTTCATCCAGTTGGCTTTGTGTCTCATGTTCAACCCTAAGCAAATGTGTAGATGCAACAAAAATAGTGATGAAATGATTATAACTTTGAGTTTTGAACGGAAGAAGAATGTGTTCATAAAATAAACTAAGTTGTGCTTCATATGCATTAAATTAAGATTTGATTTTTGCTTTTCCATTTTTTTCTCTGTTTACCCTCAAAGCTTCTTTTTTTGGTTTAAAAAGAGTAATATATATACTCCTTTCCTTTATGTGTTATACTTTTATTTGGCATACACTTTAAAAAAATAAAAGAATATTTTTGAATCTTATGATCTAAAATAAGAGTTCGGAACTTAAATGACTCACAAAGTGATCAAGTGAATAAAAATACCCCACTAAAAAATAGTAACAAAAGTACCTTTTGCGCGGTAAATTACTGCGCAATAGGGGTAGTATTTTTTTTATTAACTTTTTTATTTTCCAACACTTGGTCATTTTTTTCATACTTTGACCAACGATTAGTCATGTGTCAAGATTCCGAAACGTCAATATTTTATATAGAATCTGATATTTTTTCTACGAACAATAATGTAGGCTCAATACATCAAGCATACCTAAGCGTTCGGATCGTCGTTTTAGGCGTTGTAAAGTCCCCGAAGTAAGTTTGTTTGGAAATTTGTTATCATTAGGTTTAAGTGTTTTATTTTTTAAGGTTTTGATTTAAGCGTGTTATTTCTTAGTAAGCTTTATTTCAAATATGTCAAGATTTTTTTTTCTAATTAATTTAGATGTCACACGAGTTAGTAATAAACGATAATAAATACTAAGATAACTAATTATCATTAAAAAATACGCAAAAAATATAATATTAACTTAAACTGTAGCTCGGGCCTATGATTATCATGTAGACTAAGTATTGATCTATCGATGGGCTTTATGTGAACGTTGGTATCCATGTAGGCGTTGTAGTTGTACAAACAATGTTTAAATTATTCATTATCCTGTAATATTAATTATCTAATCCTTTATTGATAAAATGTTGTGATGTTTAATGGTACATTTGTCTTTGACAGGTCAGATTGAAGTAAATTAATTTATGAAGCTTTGATTTAAACAATGTGGGATGAAAATTAATTGATATATAATGAAATAAGTAGGTATATAAATCTAACTCAATTAGATAAAAACATTAAATAAAAATAAGGAGCATAGGGAGAGAAACTAGTTGTAGATTGGTGAAACTTTAAATTGTCATAACTTTGCGCTCGGATGTCCGTTTTACGTGAATTTTTTTTATTTTGCGTATTTTTTCGAGATCTAGCCGGTCATAGAAATGGTCAATTTTTGGAAAAACGCTCATTATCCCATTCAATTTGAATTTTCCCCCAAATTGGTGTGCAATTTTTAATTTTTTCTTTAGTAAAAATCTGATGATATGCAACGGATTTCAATATCACAATCTCATGGTAATGTAGGTCAGAATGTCAATTTCAATGTTCAAAATTCAATTTTATGGTTGCCATTTCAATAATTTTCTCGACATATTCGAAATATAGCTGACAAAACACACTTACATCAAAACCTTAAAAGATAAAACACTTTAACCTAATGATAACAAGTTTCCAAACAAAACTTACTTCGAGCACTTTAATACCCCTAAAACAACTATCCGAACGCTTAGGTATGCTTGATGTATTGAGCTTACATTATTGCTCGCAGAAAAAAATATCAGGTTCTATATAAAATATTGATGTTTCGGAGTCTTGACACATGACTAATTGTTAGTCAAAGTATGAAAAAAACATGACTAAGTGTTGAAAAATAAAAAAGTTAACCAAAAAAAAATACTACCCCTATTGCTCAGTAAATTACTGCACAATAGGACTTAACTGTACCATTACGGTTAAGTCCTATTGCGCAGTAATTTATCGTGCAAGGTACTTTTGTTACTATTTTTTTAATGAGGTATTTTTGTTCACTTGTCCACTTTGTGTGTCATTTAAGTTCTGAATTCTCTAAAATAAGTCAAAGATATTTATGTGGTTATAGATCATCTCATTTTACGTAGAAGATAAAATTTAAAATTAAATTATTATAAAATAGAGAATTTTTCTTTTTAACGAAATAAAAAGAAAAGTGAGTCATTATGCCTTATAACAAAGTCTCGAACACTACAACTCGTCGGTACCTTTTCCAATAAAAATAGTTTCTAATTTATATAACTGCTTGGTAAACAAAACGGGGAGGACTATTAGGTACAAAAAGTTTCCTAAAAGTTCACTTTTGCCCAGAACATATTTCATTTGGTGCTCGAGTTTTGAACCTCTGACTGACATAGTGACATTCTTTTTTTTTTTTTTTTATAATCTAGGTTTTCAGACTTGTGCCTGACTACTTCACTGGTATTACCCAGACGTCCTGGAGGTAATAGCACCGGTCCTTCAACACTATTATCAGGTAAATCGCGGGATGTGCTTCGGTGGCCAATTTTCTGGGAGCGTACTACCGGGTGAATTTTCTTCTTGTTGTTGTCATTTTCATTGGCTTTTGATTTTTCGTTGTCCATATTTTTCTGCTTCTCCTTTTGACGCTTTTGTTGCACGTAGAGATGGCCATAGCTGAATCCTAATGAAGACATAGTTACAATTACAAATACACTAAAAAAATAAAATGTACTCTCAATTGGTTTAATCATAAATCTGTTCTGCCAAACCTCAGGTTAAGAATTTATAGCTGAATAGCTAGGTGTTCTTTTTCTTTTGCTTTATATTAGTCCTCTTATGAGAAATAACAACTTGATCCCTTATATTTGAAGTATATATAAAATGATCCCTTAAATATATTTTTGAGCAATATTAGTCCTCTAAGCTTTGCCAAATTAATATGAGTGCTTCTGTCACCGTCAAATATTTAACATAGATTTAATAGGAACTGTGTTAAGAAAATTAACCAACAACAGAAACATCCCGTCAAATTCGAGAACCGCAACATCAAAAGTTATACTAGACACAAGAAAGACAAAGAATAACAAATAACACCTTAAAAAATTATACCATATGCCTAAAATAAACCATAAAAGAAGAAGAAATTTAGAAAAATACATATCCAAATATGAGTTCTCATTAAATTTCTTTATTTTTTTCACATTTTCGTGTGAAGCTTTAGTTTCGTTACCAGCCAGAGCTCCTAGTTCTTTTGATTCTGTTTTATCGCAGTTAAACTTCACACCTCTATTAATTCATTCTTTACCACATATCTCTTTCTCAATAGATCTAATAATTAAAACTTTTAAAATATCTGAGGAAGATAAACAATGTTCACTTTTAATAAACCTAAAAGACCAAAATTTATGTAGAAGTATATTTATGAGATTATTTTAAATCAATTAATGTTCACTTTTAATAAACCTAAAAGACCAAAATTTATGTAGAAGTATATTTATGAGATTATTTTAAATCAATTCTCAAACATGAAGGACCGTTTTACACATTTTCTCGTCCAAACTTTTAATCCAAAAAAGAACAAAAAAAAAAGGTGGTGTTTTCATCTTCTCGTTCTTTATTTTATTTTCCTTATTTAATGGATTTATGTAAACTACAAAACCTATGAGCTGTATAGCACACAGATAAAATTACTTTTTATTTTGGAAATTAATTAAGCTGGGGGGCTGGATGTTGCTGGGGTAGGTTACAAGAGGAAAATTTTATACACTATTGGTTTAGTTGTCTGCTTTCTATATATATATATATATATATATATATATTATTTTATTATTTTGATATTCAGCTTTTCGGCTTACGCCAGACTACTACGTCCGGTCCCTCAACACTGCTAACTGATATTACCTACAAGGTCCTACCCCAGAAGAGAGCAAATTGATCCCACCAGGATTTGAACCCACGCTGCAGGTCTCCAGCTAAATTTTAAATTTTCTTCCTTTGTCATCCAGCTATGCCCGCGACCGTCTGCTTTTTATATTAATCCTATGTGCTTCGTGGCTTTTCTTTGTTTGGATATGTCACTCTCTGTGGGTATACAGAAATCTAGAAAATGGAATCCACAGTATCAATGAATTAAAAATTCAACATTAATCATTGTTGACGTAAAAGGATTGTACATGTGTAATCAAACCCTTATCATCATTGTTTTGGAGCCAATCGTTTGTGTATAGGGGTGTCACGAGAATGAGTAGTTTTTATTTTTGTTTATTGATTTCTGGTTGAGTGTTCGATAATCATATAGGGTCTTGATTAATTTAAATTTGTGTCACATAATATTCATTTAAAGGGGGAGGCACTTCTTAATATGATTTTTTCTATTGAGAGCGTGAACTCAAAATCGCCTATTAAGAATGAAAAGTCTTTATTCATCTCACCACAATCTTTATTGATTTGTTGAGTTATTAATTAATAGTTGGCGAAAATGGAAGTAGGATTTGAATTTGTGAATACTAGATTCTAGGAAAAGAGAGTTATTAGGTTCTTAATAAATTATATCTATACATATTAAGTGAAATTTTTATCATACATACAAGATTTGTACCAAAATTGTTGATTCCGCCGAACTCTTTGACGAAAGGCTAGCTCCGCCCCTAATAGTCGATATATTCACTAAGTAATTTATGTTCATTTCCTATTTAGGAGTTTCGAAAGTTACACATTTCAAAAATATGTATTCTATTTTTAATAATAAGAGGTGTAACGTAGAATTTTCGTAATATAAAGAGTGTAAATATTTTTTAAAAAAATACAATTGATAAATTTGAGACTGAAGGCAAGCCATCCTATCCAGTTCGAGTGCAGAAGAAGAATATAGAGGCGTTGCACATGTTGTTGCTGAGATCTGTTGGCTCCGAAACCTTCTTTTGGATCTCCAGTGTCCCTTGCGTAAGACGTCTTTAGTATACTGTAATAACATATTCGCCGTTTATTTATCTCATAATCCGGTTCAGCATCAGTGAACCAAGCACATTTAGATGGATATACATTTTCTTCGTGAAAAGGCTGCTATAAGACATGTTAAGGTGTTGCATGTGTCCTCTTTATATCAATATACGGATATTTTCACTAAAGGACTACTTAGACAACTATTCCTCGACTTCAGATCCAGTCTCAGCGTACGGCCTCTTCCCACTTCGATTGAGGGGCTGTATTAGTGAATATTAGTAGAATATTCACCATATATTTTGTAATTATTGGTGTTGTATAATTATGATAGAAATAGGATCCTTATTGTATTAGAATTCTACATTGTACACACTATATATATTTTTATTAATGAGAAACTTTCCAAGGAGATTAATACAGTCTTACACATTATACAAATATTTAGTGTAACTAATCCTTAAAATATTATGCATCGTGCAGAAGTTGAACTCTTACGGATAATAGATGAAATGCGTGAAACTCTACTGAAGAAGTGCATGAAACTCGCCATGAGAGGCAAAAGAAAAAAAGTATTATATCAAATAATTGCAGTGTACAATATAAAAAACTTTATTACGTACGACACAATTGACATTAATTGTGTAAGACTGTAAATAATGGATCTTGGGCCTAACTCAACCCCAAAAGCTAACTCAAAGAGAGTATGATTGCCCAAGCCATATAAGGAGACCAATTACCCATCCCATATCTGATGTGGGACTCTTAACACTCCTCCACGCGCTCAGACCTCGTTAACTGGAGCGTAGACAATATAATATGGGGGGCCAGCATTGGTGAACAAAGAATTGGGATGAGTCTGGCTCTGATACCATGTAAGAATATTTTTCTCAATGATTACATTCTAAAAGTGTGTTAATTATACCCAAAATATAATAATCATCTAAGGATAGAATCTTCATCTAATGCTAGGATTAAGTCATTAGTTGACTAAGATATATACCTACCATATATATAATATATTATAATCAATTACAATTATGATTAAATAATTACAATATTATTCTATCAGACACTTTTAATTATCTCATGAAGATTCAAATTTACATTTTTGAGTTCACAAATTTTGGGACCATATTTTTATGAGACAAAACATGCTTCACGCAACATACATAATAAAAAAAATTCCAAAACTAAAAGTATGAAAGAAATAGAAAAAAGAAATTAAAATGGACTTAACTCAGCCCACTTAATTACAGAGTGATATGGGCCCAAAAAGGTTGGATTTGTATTTGTCATGGCCATGTAAATGAAGAGCCTGGATATTTACTGCTCTAATAAGATGTAAAAATTAGATGGGATGATCAATTTTAAAGCTGACAATCGAGTTTAATCACCATTTAAATCGTAATTGAAAAGTCATTTATTATCTCTGATACCTTTGTCGGAGTCCTCTAAGTTTTTTATTAACTCTCTCAATTTATTTACAAATTGTAAATTTTATAACCATCGATGCCGTAGCCTAATGTAAAGATGGAATCGACCCAATTCAAGAGAAATTTTTAAATTCTATTGTAACTTCAAATCAACGCGTTAATTTTGCATGTGATTACTCACTCCTCCTCTTATTCTCTTCTTTTGTCCGTCTGTGTTTATATTAACCAGTGTTTTAAAAGGTAATTTTAGGATTCCCCGGGGCATGCCTCAGGGAGAGGCACTGGCAAAACGTCATGGAGCTCACATGCGGGGCTTAGTTCCTGTGAGGCTTACGTCTTAAGTGTCTAACTGCACACTCTAAACACGCCCAATGTTCAATGCTCGGGACTCGCCTAACAGTTCTTACACAAATTATATATGTTAAATTCCTTAATAAAAATCGTTGACCCTCATAATTCTTTAACAAATGAATGATACTTAATAGTTTTTCATCTATAGAAATAAAAATATTGGGTGTAACTCAAATAACAAGTCGTAGTATTGCATATTTACTATTTGAAAACATCATGATGGTGAATATCACTTAATATTTCTTTTAAAATATATATCCGAATTGTACATTTTCACTTGTCATCAAAATTATCATATTTTATTATTTCGCAATTTAAAAGTAATTTTATTTTTATTCGTGAAGAAGTTACGTTTTAATTATAATACTGATAAAGTTTATTGATTATTTGCTTATAGTGTGATAAAATGAATAGTATGATAGTAATATTATTTTAAAAATTATGATTTTTTCATTGTTTGAAAGTTAATATGTTAGAGTTGATTTGCATTTCATAATAGCTTTTATTTCATTGTATTATTTATATTTATAAAATTATGTTATATACAATTACAAGTTATAAGTAGCGTATATTGAATTGCTTTAATTAGTTTTTTGTGAGGATCAAACGCGCGCGCGCACACACACACACACACACATATATATATATATATATATATATATATATATATATATATATTATTTACAGTTTTTTTATTTTTTAATATAATTTTTAAATATTTATTATAATTATATTATTTTTTAAAATATTAAAAATTAAATACCCATGAGGCTTACGCCTAGCCGATGCATGTAAAATGCCCCCATTATGCGCCCGCCTTTTGAAAAACTGATATTAACTAGTAAGGGCACCCATTATAACAAAGTAGTGTATTACTTTACATCCATTATATAGAGCAATCAAATTTTAGAAATTTTGCACATGGGATGTCATACAAATTTTATTACATAGAGAAATCAAATTTTGTGAAATCGGCAGATGGGATATCATATAAATCCCTCGAAGGTATATACATGATTCATATACTTGGGAAATTGTTTTTGGAATTTCCATTTATAAAAAATTGAATCTTATAAATTTTTAAGATGTCTGAAACTTCAATAAAGATCAAAAACATATTTGACCTATCATTATTTTTTACGAATTTCGAATCTTAATTATTTTTTATTTTCTTTATCTACTTAAATATAAATTAGCACTATTTATTATTAAAACACACCTAAATAAATGTTGATAGTAATGTGTGACATATCTTTTTTCTTTAAAGAAAAGGTTCCATGTGGCACTCCACGTGAAAATATATTTCCACGTACACAGAAATAAAAAAATTAGAATAGGTTAAAACTTTAAGAAGGGTTAGTGATTTAGGAATGAAAGTGTAAATGGGTATTTGTAAAATTTGATGGATTATGTGTAAAAATCAAAATCCGGTCACCTCAAGCACACGATCGTCTCTCAGTCGTCGTTCGTGCCTGTAATCCCTTCTCCCGCTTTGTTTTTAATTCCTAATAAGCTAGTTTCATCGTAAATTTTAGGTTAGTTATTGATTTTCGGAAAAAAAAAAAAAGCCTAGTGTTCATTCTTCTCGTCTGAAAATATTACTTCAAAAACAACAATAATAACATATCAAGTATAATCCTATAAGTGAAATCTAAAAATGATAGATTGGACGCAGATCTTACCTTTGCCTCGGAAGGTAAGGAGATTATTTTCGATAAACCATAGCTCAATGAAAAGAAAACACAAATAATCGAACAAAGAATCTGAAAATATTACTGATAGAATATAGCACGGTACCGTGCTCAAATAGGATTAGGATTGTAATTAAACTAGTATACAAATTTACCATAGTTGTAGAATTCTCGTATAAGTATGATAAAGATTTAGAAATATAGTATGAATAGAATTTTCCATAATTGGAGATTGAAACTTGTATATATACCCCATTCATTAATGAAAATAATCAAGAGATTATTTCTTTTTTGGTATCAGAAGTCTAGGTCTAAAATACCTTCTCCCAAAAATACTTCTGCTCTTATCGATTCCAGGTCATTTTTCGTGAACCCTTCCTCGATTTCCGTGTACTTTTCCTCCTCTATTCCCAAATTTTCTTCCTAGTCCCTAATTCACATATTGTTCTTTCATTATGTCTACGTCAAAGAACATATTTCATCCTGCCCTTACAGTTTCCAACATCAAGAACCACATCTCTATTGTTCTTGAGATGAAAAACGTCCAATACGCGGTGTGGGCGGTATTATTTAAAGTTCACGCACGCTTGCATCAAGTCCTCCATCACATAATCCCCTTGGTAACTGGCGAGGAGAAGGTTCCTACCCCCGAGGATGATCCTACGTCATGGAAACGCTTGATTCTACCGTTCTCCAGTGGATTTATTCCACAATCTCTACAGACCTCTTGGAGACAATTATTGAACCCGACGCTACGGCGATGGCTACTTGGAATAGGTGCGTGATATATTCCACGATAACAAAAATTCTCGTGTTGTCACTCTTGAGTAGGAACTTTCCCATGTCAACATGGAAGATTTTCCTAACGTCTCGGCCTATTCTAAAAGGCTGAAAGAATTGACTGACCAACTCCGCAACATTGGTGCGCCCGTTACCAATAATCGTCTTGTTCTTCAAATGGTTGCAGGCCTTTCTGAGGCCTATAAAGGCGTTGGAACACTACTTTGTCAAAGTAATTATCTGCCATCATTTTATCAGGCTTGTTCCATGCTCACGTTAGAAGAGGTTGATTTGGCTAAAAAGGAAGCTACCGTAGAACATTCCATCGTAATGATGACCACGTCAGACGACCCTCACTCCTTCAAAAATTCAGGCCAAAACTTTAACCACGGTGGCGGCAAAAAGGGTCAAAATCATAAAAATAATGGCAAAAATTGCGGTGGCAATCGCGGTGGTAACAACGGCGAATGATGGAACAATGGAAGCTACAGCAGTAGGCCTCGGAGAAGTGGGCAGACCCCCTGGCAGTGGGGCTGGGCCAGTGGTCATTGGCCCAACAACCCTTATTTTCCGCTTGCTCCTTATCCGGGAAACTAGGCTCAGTTCCAGCAAAATTTCACGCCCAGTTTCTCGGTCCCTAATAGTGGTATGCGGTACAGTAATGGGCCGGGATAGCAGGCCTTCCATACTGCGGGCCCAAATCCGATCCCGACACCTACAGATATTGAAGCCACAATGCATACACCTGGCTTAAATCTCCCGGACGTAAATTGGTATATGGATACCATAGTCACTTCTCATATGACGTCCGATCAAGGTACTCTCTCGTCTTATTCAAATTTGAGCAAAAATCGTTGTATAATTATTGGTAATGGCAACTCAATTTCAATTCGTGGTTATGGACATACAACTTTGTCTCCCCCACATCCACCTCTAGTTTTGAAAAATACCCTTCATGCCCCTAACTTAATTAAAAATTTGATGTCTGTCCAAAAATTCATCACTAATAATTGAGTTTCAGTTAATTTTGATCCCTTTGGGTTTTTTGTGAAAGATTTCAAAACGGGGATACCTCTAATGAGATGCAATAGTAGGGGAGAGCTTTATCCAATCACAACTACCACCACTTCCACGAGTCAAGTCATGCCGTCTACTTTTGTCGACATTGCTCCTTCCTTGTGGCATGCACGTTTGGGTCATCCGGGATCGTCTATTATTTTGTGTCCATTAGGAAAATATGTTCTATTACCATTTATAGCATCTACTTCCCGTACTTTGATGCCTTTTGACGTTATTCATAGTGATTTATGGACATCTCTCGTTTTAAGTTCTTTGGGCCCTCGTTATTATGTCTTATTGTTTGATGATTATTCTAATTTTTTGTGGGTCTTTCCGTTATCCAAAAAGTCTCAAGTTTTTTTCACTTTCTTAAAGTTTAGAGCATTCATCCGTACCCAATTCGAACAGAAAATTAAAAATATTCAATGTTATAATGGCAAGGAATACGATAATGGGTTGTTTTGGAAATTTTGTGATGCTAATGGCATAGTTTTTCATTTTTCTTGTCTTCATACGTCCTCACAAAATGGGAAAGCCGAACGGAAAATTCGTACCATTAATAATATTGTCCGAACGTTATTAGCTCGTGCATCCGTACCCCCTTCCTTTTGGCATCATGCACTACAAATGACTACTCACCTCCTTAACATACTTCCTACCAAAATGTTAGCATATGAATCTCTCCTTAAAATTCTCTATAATAAGACTCATTCGTATTCACATCTTAGGGTCTTTGGGTGTTTATGCTATCCACTTTTTCTGTCAACTACAATTAACAAACTTCAAGTCAGTTCTACCATTTGTGTGTTTTTGGGTTATCTATCTAATCATTGTGGTTACAAATATTTTGATTTATCGTCTAATAAAATCATAATTAGTCGTCATGTTCTTTTTTATGAAACTCAATTTCCGTTTGCTAAAGTGAGTAGTCCCGTGCCTAGTTCATATAATTTTTTAGATGACAAGGTCTCACCATTTATTATCCACTATTTATCGGACTTGTCCCGTGACTAAAATATGTCAGCAGGCGCACTGCCTACTGGCCCACACAATCCCGTTACCACTGTTCCGCCGATTTTGCCCAGTGGGCCAGAAACATGGCCCAAGATCTTGACCTCGATCTTGTTCGGTGTTCCACCACTCGATGTCGGCTTCCGCCCTGTGGTCGATCAGACACCGTCTCGAACATGGCCCCAAATCTACCCAACTCTACCTCGAGTCAAGGACCTATTACTCGTAGTCAAAGGGGTTATTTTTAAACCAAAACAACATTTTAATCTCAATTCTAATGTCTCTAAATCTCCACTATCACGTAACTCTGTGTCTGCACTACATGAACCAAATTGGAAATTGGCTATGACTGACGAATATAATGCTCTTATAGAAAATAAGACGTGGGAGTTAGTACCCCGTCCATTTAGTGTTAATATTATTCGGTCTGTGTGGATTTTTACTCATAAAGAAAATTATGACGGTTCTTTGGAGAGGCATAAGGCTCGTCTTGTAGGTGATGATAAAACACAACAGGTTGGCGTGGATTGTGGTGAAACGTTTAGTCCGGTGGTCAAACCGGCTACCATGTTCTTAGTTTGGCTCTCTCAAAAGCATGACATATTCATCAGTTGGATATAAAGAATATTTTCTTACACGGTGATCTTAAGGAGTCAGTCTATATGCATCAACCCTTGGGTTTTCGAGATCCCAATCATCCTCATCATGTCTGTTTGCTGAAGAAGTCCTTGTATGGGCTTAAGTAGGCCCCGCGGGCTTGGTATAAGAGGTTTGCAGATTATGTATCTACTATTGGGTTTTCTCATCGCCAGTATGATCATTCTCTATTTATTTATTGTCGTGGAACTTCTCTGGCATACATTTCATTGTTGCATTGCGCTCGAACAATTGAGCGACCGCCGGCCAGCAACTTCCGTGCACAGATATTGATTCATTCTTCGTACCTAGTCCAATCTCAAAACCCTTCGCGGGTTGGTAAGAATTCAGTCTTGTTTGGTAAGACGGAATTGGACAAAGAAAAGATGTAGATTATATTATATTGACTGCTTCATCTGATAATCTGCGCAAGTCTATCATGTCACTTCTCAGTTCTGAATTTGCAATGAAAGACTTGGGACCCTTCAGTTATTTCTTGGGCATTGTTGTCATGCGTCATTCAGGTGGTTTATTTTTATCTCAAATGAAGTATGCTTCAGAGATTATTGAGAGAGCTGATATGTCATCTTGTAAGTCTACTCACTCCGGTTGATACCAAACCGAAGCTGAGTACTACGTCAGGCACACCATACGAAGATCTCACCCATTATCGCAGTCTTACAGGGGCACTTCAGTATCTTAATTTTATGAGACTTGATATTACTTATGCAGTTCAGCAAGTGTGTTTATTCATGCATGACCCACGGATTGAGCACATGCATGCGCTCAACGCATTATACGGTACATCCATGGCACACTTGAGTATGAATTGCATTTATATCCTTCTTCTTTTTCTACTTTTGTGTCATATACAGATGCTGATTGGGGTGGCTGTCCTGATACCAGACGCTAGACATCTGATTATTGTATGTTTCTTGGGGATAACTTGGTCTCTTGGTATGTGAAACGTCAGACTACATTATTGTAATCCAGTGCAGAGGTTGAGTATCGAGGCGTGACTAATGTGGTATCTAAATCATGTTGGTTGCGTAATCGTTTATTAGAATTACACTTTTCTACTCAGAAAACTACATTGGTCTATTGTGATAATGTTAGTGCAATCTATCTTTCTAAAAATCCGGTCCAACATCAGCGCACTAAACATATCGAGATGGATATTCACTTTGTTCGCGAAAAGGTAGCCCGTGGACACGTACGCGTTTTACATGTGCCCTCCAGATACCAAATTACTAACACATTTACGAAGGATCTTCCCTCAGTTCTATTTGAAGATTTTAGGGATATTAGATTTTAGGGATATTCTCAGCGTACGACAACCGTCCGCTAGGAAAGCGGGGGTGTGATAGAATATAGCACGATACCATGCTCAAATAGTATTAGGATTGTAATTAAACTACTGTACAAACTTATCATAGTTGTAGAATTCTTATACAATTATGATTATGATTTAAAAGTATAGTATGAATAAAATTTTTCATATTGGGAGATTGTAACTTGTATATATACTTCATTCATTAATGAAAATAATCCAGGGATTATTTCTTTCAATTACTTCTTCCGTTCCAATTTATATGAGAGATAATCAATTTTGAGAATCAAACAACTCTTTTTACTCAATTTCAAATATAAATTCTTTGAGTATTTTGAAAACGACATAAAAATAATATAAAATTGCATAATTAATGATTCACAATATACAAAAAAAATGAAAAAATTATCTGAATCTCCAAACTGGTCAGTCCTCGTATGGTCACCACTCAGGACGAAGGGAGTAACTGAATTTGTATAAAATTTGAAAGTTCAACAACAACAACATACCCAGTAAAATCCTACAACGTGAGGTCTCAGGAGGTAGAGTGTACGCAGACCTTACCTCTACCTTGGTAGGTGCGACTGTTTCAGAGAGACCCTCGGCTCAAGAGGGAGTATAATCACAAGCAAAGCAACAACAAAAACAAAGTCAGAGCAAAGCAAGAGAGACAATCAGAAAGTATTTAAAGCAGTATAAAAATGCTAGTATCAAAAGCGAATAGATCATGATAGTGCATTCCAAAAAGTAAACAGTAACTAGTGCAGATAAATAAGCTAGATAAAGTAAGACACAAAGTAGGACACATAACAGCAGAAATCAAGCTACAGATAACTATAGAGCAATACAATTCGTTGTATGATTTTTAATCATGGCAGGCTGTCGTGTCCATAATTGGAAAAATACTCTCAACCAATAATAGCAAACATTCAAACCAGCGAAAAATACTCCCAAAGCACATTACAGATCAAAAATTACATTATCAACATTTTCAAGATTCAATAGAATCAAGCAAACAGATTGATTTATCAATTAAATTGGTCTCATCATGAGAAAGAAAATAATTACAGAAATGAATCATAACTCTATACCATTCTGTTGCAATTTTACTATATACAAATTCCACCAAAATCAGCAAAAACAAACAAACTACTCCAGAGAAAAAAAACACCTTTTCAGAATTATGAAAACAAAACAAAACAAAAAATAAATAAATTCAGAACTATTATTTAATTTTCTTCAAGCAGAAAATAAACCATTAATTGCTGCAAGTGCAACTTCAGTTTGAGGTACAAAAATACTATTTTCATAATTAATCCAATCTTCACCAAGTCTCATCTTAATTTTTGAAGAAGACCCTTTAATCTCTTGAGCTAAAATAGAGAAAGATGAAAATAATTCCATTTGTTCTCCATCTCCATTATTAACTCCATATTTTCTTGAATTCTTGATCCTCCTTTCATATTCTTCAGCAACCAACATAGCAATATCAGCCATGATGATAAACTAATACTCAAAAATCAAAATTTGAGTTACTTATTGGAGTGTTGTAATTGAGAGATTTTTGCTTTTTTGGTGAGCAATTTTGATTTTGGCCTATATATAGGGCAAAATAGTGTATTTTTTATTATACAATATGGATAAGGATGAAGGTGAAATGACACAGAATACTATGTTTGAGGAGTTAGTATTATTTTAATTTATGGTGCTCTTGTTGGGGTAAAGCTGCATTATAGACGTGTCATTATTTTGTGGTTTCAATTTGAAATTTTCAGATATGGAAATCCACAAACTTGACGAATATTCCCTTTTTTTGCCAAAAAATTAATGAATTATATAGGTAGAAGTAGGATTAAATCAACCTAGGGTCGGTTGAAAAGAATTGTATATTATCTTTCGGTGAACCGCTATAATTAGTGGTCAATTAAATTTTGTTGCCCAACGTCCAATAATCATGTTTATTATTGAAAGATAATGTTAAAAAGATGTGGTGCAGTGGATGGAGTTGTTTATTCCTTAATTAAAGATTTCGAGTTTTTTCCTCAAAAAGAGTCATATCTGGTCCGAATTCAAATATAATCGTGCTCCCATACGAATATCGAACATCGAGTGAAAAATTAAAAAAATATCGGATAAGAAACTAAAAAAAGAGAGAAATAGAGACATTAAATTAGGACTTGTGTTAAATGGATTACAAATATAATCCCAATAAAATAAATATAAAAAATATAGATGAAAGAATAAATAAAACATTTTACATTGTTACCACGACTTTACTTATCGTAACGAATTGTATGTTTTATTTTTCAAACAACTAATTTTGCTTATTAATAGCAATTATACTTTGAGACAAGTCGTGATCTAGAAAATATTATAACTTTTTCACGTGGAAAGAAGTTGAGATAAAGATGGAATACTCCTAATAATTACCTAAAGAAATAGGTAAAAGGAAATATTTAATTCAAGATTTAGTAATTGGTCTATTCTCAATCTTGATAAAGTTCATTTTATCTTTGAGGTGATTTAATAATTTTTAATATTATTAATATATGAAGTTAAACTCCTATAAAAATGGAATAAGTTAAATCAGTCATTGCTGGAATTAGCTCTTAACCAGATACACTATAATCACTATAATTATTACTTATATGATTATTTTATCTTTATTTATTTATTTAATCATGATAAATTAGTATTTTTGATGTAAACATCGAGTATGAATAAATATTTAATATTAATTTAATATGCACTTGATTTTTCCTTTTTTGTTTATGACTTATTTTGAGTCC
Source organism: Anisodus acutangulus (assembly GCA_029783415.1). Lineage (NCBI taxonomy): Eukaryota > Viridiplantae > Streptophyta > Magnoliopsida > Solanales > Solanaceae > Anisodus > Anisodus acutangulus. The sequence continues at coordinate 39,560,300 of CM056503.1, forward strand.
ATCTAGCACCCTTAAATGTTGATGAAAATATATTTTATTATAAAAGTTTTGTGCGTGTAGTATGGACTTAAAATGAAGTTTACCAAGCTGGAAGAAAATCTTTGTTTGAAACTTGTAATTTGGATATACTACTTAAAGAACTTTAAATAGAAAAGACAATAATATTTAAAGGGATATTTTTTACTTTTACGATGTCCAAGTCAAGCAAAGAAATAATGTTTTCTTTCATCTCTTCGGAAAGACTAAGACCTAATTTATTTGTGTTTAATAGAGGTCTAAATCTAAATCATTCAGATTTATCTCATTAAATACATTTATTTTGAAGGTATGAATCTTAATAATTCAGATTCAGTCTATTAAAGTTATTTTTTTATAAAGTCTCTTAATGAGTCTGAACAGATTTGTAACAGAGTCTTCACACCATTCATACTCATTTAAAATAATTCTTTTTTTTTTACAAAACCTTTCATGACTTCTCTTCTCATCAAAATTTTCACGCCTTTTCTCAATCAAATATTATTTACTGCAAATATTAATTGATTAACTGTGGCAAAAAAATCTTGAAGTTTTTTTGAATCTGTCAAAAGAATTGTTTGAAATCCTATATCTCTTTACCCATTTTATGATCTATTTTGCACCAGAAAAATTAAACATGAGTGAATCCATCCATCTTCTCAAGAAAACTCTTACCTTTATTTCTCAATCTTTGAAAGATCGCAATGACTATATATTTTAATATTTCTCAAGACAATAACAACGAATTGAAAAAAATATATTATATAGCCCTCTAATTAAATTTGGAACTAAATACATAATACCAAGCCTCAAGAAACAACAGAGAACGCTCAGAAATTGTGTGAAACATTGAAAAGTTTCCTCTTTTTTACTGATTTTAACAAAGTTTCTTACTAGAAAACACCTTGTAGGATTCAACCATAACAACTCTCTTTGAATCACTTTTAGTTGATAGAGAAAGATTTACCATTTTAATAATAAGCACAAATTCTTAAAAAATTCATGTTACCTTTTAAAAATATTTTTTTATATTGATGCATATATTTTATTTGCATTTAAGACAGTTCAAATATTATATATATATAGATATAGATAGATAGATAGATAGATAAATAGAAAATAAAAAAAAGAGATAGTTCAATTTTTAATCAAATATAAATATTTAAAATATTATTTTCTATAAAAAAATTATTTTGCTGAAATGAGACTTTTGTAGTATTTTATAGATATTGTGGTTAATTTCATATGCATATTCAGATATTGAAAATAAATAATCTTAATCATTCAATATTCAGATCTAGAGATAACATCTTAATATTCAGATGTATATTCAGACATCTAGATCTTAATGCATATGATGTGTATTAAGATTCAGAAGTCTTAATCTTAATGGAAATAATTGAGCCCTAAAAGAGTAAATAAAGGATTAGTCACAATACTTTCTTTTTGAAAAGCAAAGAATAACAATAAAGATGTTCATTCCATTTAAAGTTTGAAGAGGTTCCTTGCTACTCCCCTAACAATTAGTACTGTAGTAGTTTTGTATGATCTTAAATACCTCTAGCAAAAACTTACTCAAGTAGCTACTGAAACTTTCTACAATTTAGGCAAAGTAGTCTGACATTTTTGGGTCAAATTTTACTATACCAAGCAAAATTTTAAAGTTTCAAAGTTTGTACCGAACATCGAATCGAATGGGAAACAAAATCACTACTACAAAAACACAAATTTTAGATTGAATTTCCGTCTGAAACTTGCTCATCAACGTTTTCAATGGACTTTCCGTCGGAAATCCTAGATTGTGTCGGTTAATCTTGTGGGTAGTAACTCGTTAGGTGCCGATAGCGGCTCATGAAAATAAGTCGTGACAGAAAGGAAACTCTCAAAATGATTATGAGAAGAGGCTTCTTGAAGAGACCTATAACTGAAATGATTCATTTAATTTAACTTAATAATGATGGGTTTCTTCAACAATTACATTCATGTGGTCATTCACACACTATGCACATATGTGAAAAATATTGAGTTCAAAGAAATTTTCTATTGGTATATAAGAATTGTCCTTTAAGATTCAACTGCATAGACTTGAGTCAATATGGAGTTGTAATTCATCTGTTGTTTCCTTTGTTAACTCGTTCAAGTTTATAGAAGTCCAAGTGATTCCAGCTGCTGAACATGCTGCTGTGGCAGTGGCGGCGGAGACCAATAATTAACAGCCACCTCGCCAACGTCCTCCACGACATATTCCTATACAAGAATTAGCATATCAGATATATGACAACGACAGAGACGTATTTGGGATTTTATTCATTTCAATTCGTGAACGGTGGTGCTTTTCAGTGGCAATGTTTCCGGCCAAATCCCCTCGTCGGTGATTCTCTGTCGTCGTCGGTGAAGATTTGAACTGTAGGACTGTACTCTGTTCAAGTACCACAAGATCTGCCACGACGTACACCCGGGTTCTATCGCTCTGTTCTCCCGCCTAGCATCCGGGTACAAAATTTTCGGCAGGAAACAATGATTTTAGGCAGCGATCAGTGTGTTCCGGCGTGTGAACAATGATTGTCGGTGTGTGAACAGGTTCTATTAGCCTGGAGTTGGTACCTCCAGTTCCCCGTACTCAATATTTGTCCTTATCCTTGTAGTTAAATTCTTGCGTGTTGCGTTTTATTGTATCTTGACTTTACATTCTTATCGTTATTATTCTTGTCATTTGCTTTTGCATTTTGGTTTGTAGTACCCTGACTTACCTCTAGATTCTTGTTAACTTGTGCTTTAGTATTGATTCCCGTGTGTGTTAATGTTAACCTTTGACTAGTATTTTTTGCTCTAGTGGCTTTGGTAAATAATGGTAAACTAGAGTCATGTTTTCGGTCGGGGACGGAGGCGAGAGTTAAGGGGTGTAAGGGTAATACTATGGTAAGAATAGGGTTTTGGAATATTGGAACTTTAACGGAGAAGTCCATAGAGCTAGTGAAGATTCTTAAGAAGAGGATGATTAATATAGCCCGTGTCCAGGAGACCAAATGGGTAGGACCCAAGGCTAAGGATGTAGACGGGTATAAGCTATGGTTCTCAAGTAGGTCGAAGTATAGGAATGAGGTAGGTATTTTGGTAGACAGCGAGCTAAGGGATCAGGTGGTAAAGGTTAGGATGGTCAATGACAGGATGATGGCGATTAAGTTGGTAGTTGGAGGGTGCACTATGAACATTATTAGTGTGTATGCGTCGTAGGCGGGCTTGAACGAGAAGGAGAAAATGCGTTTTTGGGAAGATTTGGACGAAGTGGTAGACGGTATACCACCCACTAAGAAGTTATTTGTAGGAGGGGATTTTAATGGACATATCGGGGCACTTCCGGGGGGTTATGATGACGTGCATGTAGGTTTTGGCCTTGGGGACAGGAACGGGGGATGCATCTCACTTTTGGAGTTTGCTAGAGCTTTTGGGATGGTGATGGCCAATTCAAGATTCCTTAAGAAGGAGGAGCATTTGGTGACTTTCCGTAGTTCGGTGGCTAAGACTCAGATAGACTTTTTGCTCCATAGGAAGGTTGACAAAGGTCTTTGTAAAGACTGCAAGGTTATTCCGAAGGAGGATATTACAACCCGACATAAGCTTTTGGTGATGGATTTGGAGATCAAGATAGAGAAGAAGAAGAGGGTTGTGGATGACAGGTTAAGAATCAAATGGGGGAGTTTGGCAATAGCCAGTGCAGAGGAGATGGGGGAGAGGTTGATGGCCAATGGGGCTTGGGGGAGTAGTGGGGATGCGTCCCGTATGTGTGACAAGACGGCCAGTTGCATTCGAGAGGTTGCTAGAGAAGTGCTAGGGGTTTCGCGGGGTAACAATGATAGGCATCGAGGGGACTGGTGGTGGAATGGTAAATTTCAAGAGAAGGTGGAAGCGAAAAAAGCAGCGTATGCGAAATTGGTACAAAGCAAATATGATATGGATAAGTGGACGAATAGGAAATTATATAAGATGGCGCGGAAAGAGGCAAAGCTAGCGGTTACGGCAGCGAAAACGACAACTTTTGAACGTCTATATGTGGAATTAGAGGGGGAAAATGAGGATAAGAAATTGTACAGACTAGCCAAGGCAAGGGAGATGAGGCTCGGGACATGGATCACGTGCGGTGCATCAAGGACGAGGACGACAAAGTACCGGTGGAGGACGCGCATATTAGGCGAACGTGCCAGACTTACTTCTATAAATTCTTGAACGAAAAAGAAGATAGATATATTGTGTTGGGACATCTGGAGCACTCTGGTAGGTACCAGATTTTTGGGTATTGTGAAAACATTAAGATTGAGGAGGTTTAGGGCGTTGTTCGTAGGATGCGCAGGGGACGAGCGATCGGGCTTGATGAGATCCCAATTAAATTTTGAAGGAGCGCTGGTAGGGCAGGTTTGGAGTGGCTGACGGAGTTGTTTAACATCATTTTTAAGACGGTGAGGATGCCCGAAGAATGGAGGTGGAGTACAATGATTCCTTTATACAATAACAAAGGTGATATCCAGAGTTGCAACAACTATAGGGGTATCAAGCTGCTATGACACACTAAGAAAGTTTGGGAAAGAGTCGTGGATATGGGGGTGAGAAGAGGCGTGTCTATCTCCGAGAATCAGTTTGGATTCATATCGGGGCGTTCGACTACAAAAGCCATTCATCATATTAGGAGGTTGGTGGAGCAGTATAGGGAGAGGAAAAGAGACCTACGGTTTTCATCGACCTCGAGAAGGCATACGACAGTCCCTAGGGAGGTTCTATGGAGATGTTTGGAGGTTAGAGGTGTACCTGTGGCATACACTAGGGAAATCAGAATTATGTATGATGGAGCCAAGACTAGGATACGAACAGTAAGTGACTCAGAGTTCTTCCCAATGATGATGAGGTTGCACCAGGGATCAACTCTTAGCCCATTCCTATTTGCATTGGTGATGGATGTACTGACGCAACAAATCCAAGGGGAGGTGTCATGGTGTATGTTATTTGCAGATGACATACTCCTGATTGATGAGACTCCCAGCGGAGTGAACGCTAAGCTGGAGGTTTGGAGACAGACTCTGGAATCTAAAGGGTCCAGGCTGAGTAGGACCAAAACAGAATACTTAGAGTGCAAGTTTGGTAATGGGAGCGACCTTGAGACAGGCGTGGAGGTGAGGCTTGGTACTCAGGTTATTCCAAAGAAAGGGAGCTTCAAGTACCTCGGGTTTATTATTCAAGGAAATTGAGAGATTGATGATGATGTTACACACCGTATTGGGGCAGGGTGGATGAAATAGAGGCTCGAATCTGGAGTCTTGTGCGATAAAAAGGTGCCACCAAAACTTAAAGGCAAGTTCTATAGGGTGGTGGTTAGACCGACTATGTTGTATGGGGCGAAATGTTGGCCGGTCAAGACTTCGCACACCCAAAAGATGAAAGTTGCGGAGATGAGAATGCTAAGATAGATGTGTGGGCATACAAGGATGGATAGAATTAGAAATGATGATATCCGAGACAGAGTGGGAGTGGCCTCGGTGGAGGATAAGATGCGGGAAGCGAGGTTGAGATGGTTCGGGCACGTGCATAGGAGAAACACAAATGCCCCATTGTGGAGGTGTGAGAGGTTGGTTATGGACGGGTACAAGAGGGGTAGAAGTAGGCCGATGAAGTATTGGGGAGAGGTGATTAGGCGGGACATGGCGCAAGTGCAACTCACTGAGGACATGACCTTAGATAGGAGGTTATGGAGGACACGTATTATGGTAGAAGGGTAGTAGGTAGCCCAGCATAGTCCTGCCTACGCTTACAAACTGGTAGTTGTAATATTATTATTGTAGGCTCGCTTAGCCTAGCATACTAGTAGACACAGTATTGTCTTATAGTCACTTGTCGTTTGATTTATGATGCTATGTGTATTTTGTCTGTCTTATTTACTTCCATTACTTATTGCTTCTTTTTGCTTCCTTTCTCTTTCAGAATTCGCTATCATGACTTAATCACTTTGTTTGTCTTACTTTGCTTAAGCTTGTGCTTTGTCTTGAGCTGAGGGTCTCTCGGAAACAGCCGCTCTACCTACCAAGGTAGAGGTAAGGTCTGCGTACACTCTACCCTCCCAGACCCCACATTGTGGGATATCACTGGGTATGTTGTTGTTGTTGTTGTTGTTGTTGTTGGGTTCTGGATTCTAGGGTAGGAACTACAATTGGGTTCGAGAATCGAGATATATAGTTTTGGGCTTTTTCCATTTTTGGTCTGTCAACCGGAATTAATTATAGGAGCTAGCCAAAATATACGAAACCTATACACTACAACAACATACCCAGTGTGATCCCACACGTGAAATTTGGGGACAAAACCTATACACTAATTATGTATATTATATCCATATTTGTGTATACAATATGTATATTTTACATATACATTTACGACTATTTATTTTTAGAGCGGTCTAACATGGTAATTATTCCTAATTTTTTTAATACATATTAAGTGAATTTCTTAACAAAAGTATAAAATTTGGGTCATAGCTATTGGTTTCAGCCGAATCCGTAACTTGTAGTGTAGTTCAGCCCCTAGACAATGGCAAACAATTTAAAAGAGGAACAAAAACAAGGGGCGTTGCTTACCTTTGTGAGCATTCTTTTCTCTAGTATGTGGTAGTTTCTCTGCCAAATTCTCTGTCCAACCATCGTAGCAACCAAAACACTGTAAAACATGCCAACGATGGCAAATAGTCCTACCACAATTACAACCACAATTAATAATACCGGTGTCCCCGGTTCACTACAATCACCTCCAAAGCAATTCCCACATTCACAGTCAGTGCAAGAGTTCCCACCTTCACAGTCCGAGCAACATTCACATGTCAAATTTGAACAATTCCCGAAGCATATGTTAGAATCGATGCAGATATAAGTTCTACTTGATCGAGACGTATAGCAGTCTGCACACATTCTAAAAATATATGAAAAAGGATCAGAAAGAACAAACAATTCTCCAGCAACTACAGTATAAGACGTTAATCAAGTAGATAAAAAATCTAAAAGAAACTTAAAATTAAGGAAGCTAGAAAAACAATCAAAAGATTCTTTAGCATTTTTACTTCCTTGTGATGTCTACTAAAGATTACCAATTTTAGAAATGGATCCGTATGAGTTATTACGTGCCAAAAATTTGCTATAGCAGCAGATAATGTGATATTTCCTGATAAAGGCAGCTACTGATTTTCATTGTCACCTTACTCTTCTTCTTGCCCGATTTGAAGAGGGGTGAAGAGAGATATTTTGATTCTTATTTGGACATATCCGGTAAGAACAAATAGAGGGCAACAGCAGAGTCAAAGCCAGAATTTGAAGTTTATGGATTCTGAATTGCCATTGAACTCATAGCTCGTCTTAATTACTAGGTTTGCAATTAACTATCTAATAAATTTCACAACACAAATAGCAAGTCTAAGTAGACGAACCCGTAAATAATACTCTACTTTCTCCCCTGGGCAGAAGCCACAGAGAAGAAACTAATATGCCAGGGCGGATTTATTGGGTTAATTATGGTGCACGTGAATTCATGGTCTCTCCGCAAAATTAGATATTTTATGTACATATTTTCTATAATTGGTATAATATTACCTGCTGACACCCATGCTCCAAGAAGGTTGAATGGTAAGTTATTTACCTAGAGGAATATGGATCAATTTCCACTTAATACTTTTTTTCTCCTTTTTTTAGTGCACTCATATTCTAAAAATCCTAGATCCGGCTAATCTGTGTGTTATCTTTCATTACTTGTTTCTTGGTTTTAAAAAAAGATCAAGAGGAAAACAAGAAGAAAGACGAATGCAGTATTGAAGTTACTATGATTTGGAAGCAAATAATGAAAGTCAAAAAGAACATAAAACACATAAGTTGTACCCGCGGCAAGAGCAACAAGACAACACATTCTGGCAGGGCTGACCCAAATCGTTGCGCACACTTTCGTCAAAGCAAGTTAAGAAACAACCAGATATGCCCATCAAAGCGAAAAAAAACAGTGCCCCTGCACAACAGCCAACAAAAAGCAATAGATTAACTTATACAATCATTTAAGAATCACTATATACTGAAAATAGTAGAGTTGGAATTTTGGATGATGCACAATTTACATCTTGAGAGATACTATGCATCAAGGATGTCCTTTTCATGCTCTGACAGACATACAAAAAGGATATGTTTCCTTCCAAATATGCAAGAGAGGAACAAATCAACCATTCTCCAGACCTCACACCTCTTTCAGCATAGTTGTTCCTACCGTTTTATACTTCTTTTCGTTTGTTTCAGCTGACTCTATTTCTTTTTAAAGAAATATGTTCCCTGCCTTTTCGTTCATTATTGTGTACAATACATAGTAATACATGGTTATTGACAAAACTACAAACTAGGTAACTAATCTGACTAATTACAATGAGAATATTAACTAACAAAATATAAAAGATATACAATGATATGTTAATATTCTCACTTTTTTCTATTTTGACAACCGAGAAATTCCATAGTGGTCAATGAAGTGAGCTGAGAACCATGCGGTCTCAAATTTAGATCCCAACAGAGGAAAACACTTGAGGATTTCTTCCATCTGTCCAAGCTTTGATGGACAGAATTACCTGACATCTATGCTGGTAGGTAACAAGTACCCTTGGAATTAGTCTAGGTGCGGCAAACTAACTTGGACATGTAGTTATCAAAAAAGGAATTTCTGAGTTAGCTCCTCAACCACAATTGTGCTCACAAGTTCAAAACTTAGGGGAGCATGAACCCATCCCTCTACCATTCTCCTAGTTATGCTTTAGTTACTGACAGAGTTTGAACTCGTGACGTGCGCTTAACTCACTCTTTATGTGTTGCATCCTTATCGTGCGCTTAACCCACTCTTTATGTGTTGCGTCCTTGTCACTGAACCAAAGACCTGTGGGTTTCTTTCAATTGATTCTTCCATGATTGAAGGGGAAATTAGCTTTGTTACAATCCAAGGAATGTATAGTTGGACAACACAAGAACACCTTTTCTACAATTTGTACGAAATTCCAACAGAATAGCCATACAAGAGTTTTACACTTTTATGAGGTGAAAACTTTGGAATAACTAAGTAAATATTGCTTAGGTCATATTCTTCCACCGTTCCCCCAAGAAATCTCATTTACCAAGGCAACTAAATAAGACAAAAAATCCCAAACCAGCATGGAAAATCAGGTATTCGGGACCTATTAGTACTAAAGTTACATGTCAACATGGGTAGGTAACAACTGCATCTGACATATGGTCGTTCTGTGCCTCTATCTGGATCGGTCATCCAATAGGACAAAAAGAAAACAACAGTTCGACATACATACATAAATAAATTTTGATAACTACAGAAAATGAAGATGCTTTACCGCATATGTAATAGAAGCTTAATTCACTACCAAACCCCCAATGCAAATGAAGCCAAAACATCTGGTGTTTATCAATCATGTATACTAAATATCCCAGTGAAGCTATAACCTGCAAAACAGAAAGGTTAGTGATCAATTTAAGCTATTGTTCACAGCACCACTTATGAAAAATATCTAGAAATGAAAAAACGAAAATAAAGAACAAATGTAAAGAGGGTCACCCACGTACAAGCTGAACTGCAAGAAAGATGAACAAAACGTCTGAGGTCACAAAGAACTGAAATTTTAAGCTTCTCCATCTTCTGTGAAGATCGTTAACTCTCAAGTAAAAGGGAGTCTTGCAGGTCGTACAATGGGAAAATGCAAATCCTTCCTGTAAAAAGATAAAACTTTAGGGGACATGTATATATTCAATTTTGATGATTAAAGCCTACGAGTGTTTGGTAAGAAGTAATCCACTAGTAGTTGAAGCCTTTTCCTATATGATGTAAAAGCCAATAACTAATTGAATACTTGATCTAATTATTGTTCGGACTCTCCATAAAATGTTACCGTATCCGTGTCAGATTCTACAAAAATTCACTACTTTCAGAGGATCAAACACACTCCCAACAATATTTTTGGTCCGAGCAACATAAGTCCGAAGTTAGAAAATCTTAGAGGCAATAAGGCTAATAACTTTGACTCACAAACGATCTGAAAACATACCTTAACAGCACGCCACTGATCAAGGCATTCTCGGTGAACATACTTTGATGTACCCTTGCATTTACAAGGTGCAATAAAATCCCTACCTAAACAGGAAATTTAAATAATCATAAGTATCTTGGTTCTCTTGCATCAATAAATTCATTCACCAAAAAAAAAATACTAATATGCTCTGAACATAATAAACGAGGAAATACTCAACAAGAGCCATTGACTAAAAGACGTTACCGGAACACAATAACCAAGGAAGAATTCAACAAGAAGCACTCAATACAACAACATACCTAACGAAATCCCACAATGTAGGGTCTGGGGAGGGTAGAGTGTACGCAGATCTTACCTCCACCTTGGTAGGTAGAGCGGCTATTTTCGGGAGACGCTCGGCTCAAGACAGAGCATAATCACAAGAAAAGCAAGAGAAGTAAAGCAAGAGAAGCACATCAAGAGAAATGGTCAGGCCCAGACAAGAAATTAAAGCAATATGAACATGTTGATAACAAAACCGAATACGTCATGGTAGCGCATTCTGGCAAAAGGAAGCAGTAGCTAACGCAGATAAATAAGACAAACAAAGTACACTAAAGAACACATAGCAGCAGAAGTCAAACTACAGAGGATTATAAAGCAATATTGCGCCTATAAGTGTGATAGGCAAATTGGGCATAAAGTAATAACACTATAACTATCATTTTGTAAGCGTAAGTAGGACTACAATCGACTACCTACTACCCTAATCTGTGTCCTCCACAACCTCCCGTCTAAGGTCATGTCTTCAGTAAGTTACACATGTGTCATATCCCGTCTAATCACCTCTCCCCGATACTTCTTCGGCTTACCTCTACCCCTTATGAACTTGTCCATAGCCAACCTCTCACACCTCTGCACTGGGGCATCTGTGTCTCTCCTATGCACATGCCCGAACCATCTCAACCTCACTTCCCGTATCTTATCCTCCACCGAAGCCACTCCTACTCTATCTCGGATATCATCATTTCTAATCCTATCTCTCCTTGTATTTCCACACATCCATCTCAGCATTCTTATCTCTGCAACTTTCATCTTCTGGATGTGCGGATTCTTGACTGGCCAACACTGCGCCCCATACAACATAGTCGGTCTAACCACCACCCTATAGAACTTGCCTTTAAGTTTTGGTGGCACCTTTTTGTCGCACAAGACTCCTGATGTGAGCATCCATTCCGTCCACCCTGCCCCAATACGATGTGTGACATCGCCATCAATTTCTCCATTCCCTTGGATAATAAACCCGAGGTACTTGAAGCTTCTTTTCTTTAGAATAACCTGAGTACCAAGCCTCACATCCACGCCTGTCTCAGGGTCGCTCCCGTTGCTGAACTTGCACTCCAAAATATTCTGTCTTGATCCTACTCAACCTAAACCCTTTAGACTCCAGATTCTGTCTCCAAACCTCCAACTTGGCATTCACTCCTCTACGAGTATCATCAATCAAGACTATATCACATGTGAATAACATACACCATGACACCTCCCATTGGATTTGTCGCGTCAGTCCATCTATCACCAAGGCAAATAGGAATGGGCTAAGAGTTGATCTCTGGTGCAGCCCCATCATCACTGGGAAGTTCTCCGAGTCTCCTCCTCCTGTATGTACCCTAGTTTTGGCTCCATCATACATATCCTTGATCGCCCTAGTGTACGCCACAAGTATACCTCTAACCTCCAATTTCTGATCTGGCTGATCGGCGGATCTTTACCCCTAGAGGTTAGAACATAGATGGTAATCTGTTTAATTAATCATTTTTCAGAGTTAATAAAAATAATAAACATGTAATAATCTTAGGTTAGATTTCATTTTTTAATAAAGCGTCTATAATCTCCTATCAACATTCAAACATCATAGTATAGTCTCCTATCAATATCCAAACATCATAACAATAGAGCAATTATACTTATCCAATTTATGATTAGAAACATATAGTTCAAGCACATACCTTTATTCAGATTTTCAGATCATCTGAGTAGCTCAACCCACCTATGGCGCTGCCTCCCTAACGTCTCCTGACTTCACGGGATAAATGGCCCGGGTGCTTGGGAGTCCTCACGATATCATCTGATAATCGTCTGAAAGGTGTTGTGTTTAAACTGATATAGTCCTGAATCATAAACTATCAAAGTATTTTTACTCTTGCTTTTATGGTGTTCTTTAATTGATAAACGATTATACTTCTGGTGTTCTTAGTTGATAATCGATTATAGACTAAGGGTTGTTTAGCTGAACATTGAGAGAATTTTTATGAAGTGTAAAGTTGTGTGTATTTCCAATTTTTTTGAATAATCTTCGTCTTGACAAGAGGCTCCTTATATAGATAACCTCGGCTATTCACTATTCTTAACTTTTTTAAAGTAAACAGTATTACTTTTCAAAAAGTCGTAAAGTAAACAGTAATCAGACAAAATACTTTTACAAAAGTCATAAAGGCTACAGTGTCCACAGTGCCTTGTCTACTCCTTTCCGTAAAGTTGTTTTGTCGTTTAGTCTTTTGCTTTCCAAAAAAGTCGTAAAGGTAATAGTGCATGTCTGCTACTTTTCGTAAAGCTGTTTTGTCAGTATTCGGCTAATCTTCAGCTGTCCATTCTGCCTTTGGCGTTGTTCGGCAATTTGTTCAACTGTCATATTCTGACATGACTTTCGTGAGAAATGTCATTTTCTTGTTGGGTTGCTGTCCTTTTTAGTGTTTTCCAGCTGTCCGGTTGATAATTTTCTTCTGAAAATATCTGTTGGGGATATTCCGTGATATTCAACTTTAATCATTTTTGGGCCGTAAGGCCATAATCATGTTGGGCACTAAGGCCTCTTTTGTTTGGGCTTTACATAGTTTAAACTATGTTAAACCATATTCTTTTGGGTCGAATGACCTCTTTTCTGGGTTACCAGTAGTTTAATCTGTTTGGGCTGTAGAGCCATAATCTGTTTGGGTTACGTAGTAAACTACATTCCCTGACCAGTATTCAATAGAGTTATGCAAAGTGAATTACATTCACTGCATCATAATCTTTTGGTTTCAGGTAGATGAATCTACATGATACCTGTGAGAATAATCAATTCTTCCCTCCTTATTCAAAAGGATCAGGACTTTGCTCTTTTTTTATATTTACCGTGGATGGTGATGGTACATCTGTTTTAATCATATGTCGCTTCCTTTGTTCAGTCATGGTTTTATACTGTTGGATAGTCTCCTCAGCATGCGTATGCTTCAGATTGGTAATCTTGTCGAGTAAGAGAGTTAATTCGGTAGTCTCCTTTACTTCAATATCATTATCATAGTAAAGGGTCATAATTTCTTCAAGATCTCCTCCTCTGGAACATCCGATGACAGATGCTTTCCGATTTATTAACATATCCTCTATTCTGGTTTTTAATGTCATTAGTCCAAATACTCGTTTAGTGCTTATCCAGTCTTGGAACTTCTCCGATTAATCTGAGGAATTTTCATGTTTAGATTTTTGTCATCCCATTGATGGTCTTTGTTCCTTCCTGTTTTAAAGATTTGACATATGACAATTGGTTTACCTTTTAGATCTGTTGATGCATCTAGAATCTGTATTCCGTAGATCCCTTTGCCAAATGATTCCATCATTAGCTCCATTGATCTTGTTATAATCTGTGGTAGTTTGGTAAGGTTAGTCATCTTATCATCTGTGATAATATTGTCGATGAATCCATAAGTGAATAATCTTTCAACAATATTCGGGTTTGCTTGTTCGCTGCATATAAACCTGGGATATTTACTCAGTTTTGCACTGCGTACAATATCATGGTTAGTCTTATAATCATAAAATTTGTTAATTTTCTCATAAGCATTAATCACTTCAGGTCTATACTTCAAGTTTTCTGCCATGGATACCGGTGATGAGGTTGAAGGTATTGCTGATGGCATGGTTGCAAGTTTAGACGAGAATGGCACAAAGGTTTTTTGTTGTACTGGTGGTATTGTAATCGGTGTTTTTTGTAGAGTTTCTTTTTGTAAGATTTTGAGTTTAGAAAAATCTTGTATAACAATAAAATCATAACAATAGAAGAACGATTGCCATTTTCTTCTTTTATTTAATTCTGGTAAAGGATCAATTCGGTTTGTTAGAAACGCCTTTACCTGAGTATTATCAGTTCTAACAATGAATTTTACTGGTAGTAAATGGTAATGAAATCTTTTTATTCCAAATTTCACTGCCAATAATTCTTTTTCATTGATATGGTAGTTTTTCTCGTTAGGCTTCCACGTTTTACCTCCATATCCACAAATTAATCTTTTTTCTTTATCAATATCTTCTTTATCATATGCTATTAGGACTGCTCCACATCCTATGTCACTAGCATCTGTAAAGAGTTCTAATTGGTCTTGATATGTTGGTACCCTGTGTTTTGGTAATGATTTTACCTTTTCTTTAATCTGGTTTATCGCCTTGGTATGTTCTTCTTTCCATTCAAAGGTTACATCTTTTTTAATCAAATCTTGTAATGGTTTTCTTAGATATGGTAAATCTTTTATATGATCTGAGGCATAATTTATTACTCCTAAGAACTGCTGTACTTCTCTTTTATTCTCTATTTTTTCTTTAAAGTTTTTAATCTTTGTTACAACATGTTCTTGTAACTGTATTCCTTCATTATCCACAATGTATCCTAAAAATTCAATACTGTTCTTGAATATTTCTGATTTCTTTTCAGAAAGTAATATTCCATGCTGGTTTACCGTTTCAATGAATTGTTCTATATGTTTTATATGATTTCTTTTAAATCATTGCTGTAAATCAGTATATCATCCACATATATTATACAGAAATCTGCCAATTTTCTAAATACCTGGTCCATTCTTCTCTGAAATATCTGTGGTGCATTTTTTAATCCCATAGGTAGTACATTCCATTCATAGTGTCCTTGAGGGCCTTTGAATCTTTGTTAAAGCTCTAGATTCATTGGTCAACTTAATCTGCCAAAATTCGCTTACAATCGAATTTACTAAACCATTTTTGTTTCCTAATCTGTTGATAAGGTTTCTTTTATAGGGTAAAAGTATCCATCAAAAATAGTCTTTTATTCAATTCTCTGTAATCAATTACCATTCTAGCCTTTCCTCATTTTAGTTCGTTATGCTTTCTTACTAAAAATGTTGGGCTACTATGTGAGCTTTTACTTTCCCTTATCACCTTCATTTCTAGTAATTCCTTAATCTGAATTTCAAACTCTTTTTGATCAGTTGGGCTATATCTTATCGGTTTTGTTCGACTAAATCACTTGGATCTATCAGTTTATTTCTCATTATATTTTCTCTTTTTCCCATATTTGCATAGGATTTTCTCCAAAGTTAGTTTTTAATCTGTTAAGATATTTTTCTTTTAGATTCTAAGTTATTACTTACATCTGTTTTTATTGTACATAATCTTAAAGTATTTACTGGTAGTATTCTTTTTAATATTATCCACTTATCACATGGTGATTGTAAGCTAAAAATATTCTTATTTATAACCTGTGTTTTGAAATAATCTAGGAAGTTATTTCCTAATAAAACCTGTTGTTTCATATTATCTAGTTGATATACTATTGGTAATCTAAAAATAGTTTTTCCTAGTATAATTCTCATACTTTCTGCTATTATATCCAACTCCTTTGATTGTTCATTAAATCCTGATACTTTAGCTCTATGTATTCTGGATCTTTTCCATCTATGTGATTCTAATACATCTTTTCTAGCTAAGCATATATCTGCTCCACTATCAATGGACATTTTTCTGTTTTATCATTTTATTCGGTTTATATTCTATATGGGCTTCTATATTTATTGCTACCATTTAGTCAGGTTCATTCAATCTTCTATTGAGTTCTACATCTTGTTCGTATTCTTCAATTTCTAATCGATCAGTTTGATTTCTTATAGCTTCTACTATTAGTCTTGCTATCTCTCTTTGTTTCCAATGTATTTTGTTTATTTCTTCTCTTATCTTTCCAAGTCTCTTGGTAATCTTATTATATCGATCATTGTAATACATACTTCCTGTTTCATTAACTGCTGAAGTCATAATCAGTTTATCTCGAGTATACTCCTAAATCTTGTATCCAATAATTTCTCTCTTCTATTAGTTTTCTTTTTCTCTTTCCAATGTATTCATTTTATTCAGACCTCTCTTCACTATCTGATTGTTGGTTAATATAACTCACTTTTTCTATTTCTGATTCCTCATTTGTTTCACTAACATAAAAGTCTTCGTAATCATACCAGTTATTATTATCTTCTTTAATCTGTTGTAAGCTCATTATAAATTGTTCCGTATTTATATATTTTACTCCTTTTTTCTTTAACTTTGGGCACTTATTAGCATAGTGTCCTTTTTCGTTACAATTCCAGCATTTACATTCTTTAACTTTTTCTTCTTTAGTCTTATCTGCTTCTATAGGGTTTACATTTCTTATTTTCCTAAATTTTCTTTTGTATCTAAATTTATTCCTTGTATCTGGATTGTTCCTATATCTCCTAAATCTCTTTTTTCTTATAGGATTTATAATAAGGTTTTTTCTTATATTTCTTATATCTTTTATACTTGTGACTTCTTTCATCTTTCTCTTCATATCTTCTGTGCCTTCTATGTTTTCTATACTTCTTTTCTTTTCTATTATCATCGCATCCAAATATTAATCTTCTTTCAGTAAATCCACGTACTTCTCTTAATCCTATTTTCTTATCTTTTTTAATCTTTTGCTGCAACCTATATTCTTCGCATTTTCTCATTAGATATGCCCTGAGTACTCTTATTCTTTCTCCTAGAGTATTTTCTTTTGGTTCCAGTTGAATATATTCTTTTGATATTTCGATATTATATGGTATTGGTAAATGGTCATAGTATAGTTGTTGGTAAATTATTCCTTCTTCAGGTAAGAATCTTGCTTCGTAAAAGAATTTACTAAAGCTAATCGTATATTCTGGTAATTTGTTTATCTTACAACCTTTCATATTATTGAAATTTATTATTATTTCAGTTTTTCTTTCTGCTAGTACATTTTCCCTAGCCACTAACCATTTTTCTCCTAAGAATTCTCTTTTTAGTAGTAAATCAAATATCATTAGCATAGACTTCCAATCAGTTGCATGACTTAATACTTCTCCTCTTAGTTGACATGCTATTGATTCTATCCAGTATGCTGCTTTTCCAATTAGTGTTTTAGATATTAGATCATACATATAATCTAGATTTTCTGTTTGTGTACTATTCATTAATGCTATATACATTCCTAAATTCCAATCTGTTATTCTTCTTCCTACTTCTTGTTCATCGTAAACATTATCTAAATCTAAAAAGTATCCATTATAGTTTACTCCTTGGGTCATTGATCCTACAAATTCTTTAAATTCAGCTTGTTGTCCAATGGGTATATGATCTGGTAATCTAGTTCTTCTTCTTGTTATTACTTCTAGATTAGGGTCTACTAATTCTTCTTCGGGATAATCATCTGCATCTTCATTAATTATATTTTCTGATTCAATCTCGGTTTCTACCTGTCCATTGTATTCATCTTCTATATCTCTATCCAGTTCATGTTCTATTATCGCGTTTACTCTTTTCATATTTTGCAAAGCTTCTATTATTTGTTTATTTTCTTTTACGATTTCTGTGTTCTCAGAATCTTCTTCTATGAATTCTACTACTTGTAGTTCTTGATTAGTTTGTTACGTATTATCTTCCTCTGTATTACTATACGAGGTAGTTTCATCACTCAATCTAATCTTTCGTACTTTGTTTTTCCTTTTAATCTTTTAAGCGTTACTGTTAGGATTTGTATTTCTTCTCTGAGTTCAGTAACTCTTGTTTAACTTCCTTTAATTCTTCCTTTGTTTCTTTTAATTCTACTCTGGTTTCTCTAAGTAGGGTTTTGTATCCTTATGTTTTCTTTTATATTTTTATATTTGTCATACCATTACGCATTATCATTTGATTTTAACTTTAAATTTTTGTTTTTAATTCACTGATCTATTGTTCTGTTTATCTAATCTTAAATTTAGGTATTAGTAGGTTGTTTTCTCTCGTTTTTAGATATTTCTTCCTTTTTTGGTGTCTCTTCTTTTCTTGACTTTGATCGCATAGTTTAGTATTTATGTCTTTCTTTTCTATAATCTCTTTACCATGAGTTCTTAAAAATGTGATCGCACTAGGTTCCATTAGAATTTTCTTCTTTATTTAATATCACTAGTCTGTCTAGAGTTTACATTACATCTTTTGATAATCTAGGTTTTATCTTACTTATGTCTACCATTCTTGGTACTTTACTTCTTCTCCAAGCATCTATTGGTACTATTTACGGTTTATGAGTATCTGTTTTAGCTATAGTATTTTCTTTACTTGTACTCTCTTCATTACTCGTTTCTACTTGTTTTCCTTTGCTTTTTACTTCTAATAACATATTTAGTTTTCTAATATTAATTTAAACGTTGGTATTTCGGATACATTCCATAAGCTAGTCAATTCTTCTCTTATCATTTGTTGTGTTTTAGTTTGATTTTCTTTTATTTCATCCATTTGTAGTAGGACGCTTTTCATTTTTTCTTTTAATATTATCTCTTTCCATAACTCATCTATTTTATCACTAGGATTAGTCAGGATTGTTTATTCATTTTTTTCCATCCGTTACCCATATCTATCCAAATTTTACTAAACTTTTCACATTGTTTTTCTAGTCGTTCTATATCATTTTCTAACTTTATTTCTTTTGCGTTGTATTCTAAGTATTTTAATTGGGAATATATTTCTCTTGATAAGGCCGTCTTTATAGTCTTTAGTTTTTGTTTTTTCTTTATTATTTTTAGTTGTACGTTCATATTTTATTTATGAATCTGGTTTTACCTTGATCATTTATTTCTATTCCGTTATTGTTTATCTTGTAGTTTATCATAGTCAAAAAATCACTTCCTAATAATAATTCATTTAAGCTATCATATTCTATTACTCCTATATTTATCTTATATTCTAAATCTTGAATTTTGAATCTTAAATTTATACTTTTGGTAATTATTATTTCTCTTTCATTTCAGGGTAATTATAAGTTTGCGGTTCTATTATAATACACTCATTTTCATTTATCTTGCTTATGTGTATAAAACTTTTAATTGCTCATGTATTTATTTCTGCTATTCCATCTATGGTTATCATATTTTTAAATATTATAACTTTAATTTTTAATCTGTTGCAGTCTATATTTATTAAATCTATAGTCCTAGGTTGTATACTTGGTAAACTATTATGTTGTGTTATTAGTGATTCTCTAGTTATACTTAGTCTAGATCCTTCTATTCTTGGTATTAATCTTCTTGAAGGTGTTAGTGTTCTGGTTTTAAAATCCATGAATATTTCTTCTGATATTGTTATCTTAGAGTTTTTCTTATGCTCAATTTGCTCAAGTATTTCCTTATACATTTTTGGTACTATAATATTCATTTCATGTTGTTTCTTTACATGGTGATTTCCAGTTAAAGCGTATATCATTTTTGTTTCTATACTCATTACTTTACTTCCTGGTGGCATATTTATTCCTTCTAATTTATAGTATAGTGTTAAAGCTAAATCTTTATGTTCATCTTTTAACGATACGCTAAAGTCTGGTTGTATTGTAAATTTCAATTTTTGGTATATTAAATTTCCTTTTATTACAGATATTAATGCATCTTGTAAATTTCCTAATATTCTGTCATCTAATACGTAGATTTGTATTGGTGTATCAATATTATTTTGAAAATATGCTTTTATTGTAAATTCTACTCCTCCAAAGTAAATATTTCTATATTTCTTTGCTTCTTTAGTCGATAATTTAGCTAGTTCTCTTTTTATTACTTCATCACTTATTAAATTAATCTTAGTTCTTCCATTTGTACTAGTAGTATCAATTATATTTTCATGTTTATGTGCTATGTATCTTATTTCCTTATTCCTTTCAAACCATTTTGTTTTAAATATCTTTTTTATAGATACTTCTTCTTTTTCATCTTGAATCTTTTGATATGTATCGGGTTTAAAACTTAGTGTTTGAGTTGTTCCTCCTTCATAAGTATTCATTTGATAATATACTTCCTTTGAATCTGTTTGTATTTCTTTTCCTTTATCCATATTTTAGTAAATCTATGTATTTATATTGTTCTTTTATGATTTCTTAACATAAGGATATGTATCGGGTTTAAAAGAAATCATAAAAGAACAATATAAATACATAGATTTACTAAAATATGGATAAAGGAAAAGAAATACAAACAGATTCAAAGGAAGTATATTATCAAATGAATACTTATGAAGGAGGAACAACTCAAACACTAAGTTTTAAACCCGATACATATCAAAAGATTCAAGATGAAAAAGAAGAAGTATCTATAAAAAAGATATTTAAAACAAAATGGTTTGAAAGGAATAAGGAAATAAGATACATAGCACATAAACATGAAAATATAATTGATACTACTAGTACAAATGGAAGAACTAAGATTAATTTAATAAGTGATGAAGTAATAAAAAGAGAACTAGCTAAATTATCGACTAAAGAAGCAAAGAAATATAGAAATATTTACTTTGGAGGAGTAGAATTTACAATAAAAGCATATTTTCAAAAGAATATTGATACACCAATACAAATCTACGTATTAGATGACAGAATATTAGGAAATTTACAAGATGCATTAATATCTGTAATAAAAGGAAATTTAATATACCAAAAATTGAAATTTACAATACAACCAGACTTTAGCGTATCGTTAAAAGATGAACATAAAGATTTAGCTTTAACACTATACTATAAATTAGAAGGAATAAATATGCCACCAGGAAGTAAAGTAATGAGTATAGAAACAAAAATGATATACGCTTTAACTGGAAATCACCATGTAAAGAAACAACATGAAATGAATATTATAGTACCAAAAATGTATAAGGAAATACTTGAGCAAATTGAGCATAAGAAAAACTCTAAGATAACAATATCAGAAGAAATATTCATGGATTTTAAAACCAGAACACTAACACCTTCAAGAAGATTAATACCAAGAATAGAAGGATCTAGACTAAGTATAACTAGAGAATCACTAATAACACAACATAATAGTTTACCAAGTATACAACCTAGGACTATAGATTTAATAAATATAGACTGCAACAGATTAAAAATTAAAGTTATAATATTTAAAAATATGATAACCATAGATGGAATAGCAGAAATAAATACATGAGCAATTAAAAGTTTTATACACATAAGCAAGATAAATGAAAATGAGTGTATTATAATAGAACCGCAAACTTATAATTACCCTGAAAATGAAAGAGAAATAATAATTACCAAAAGTATAAATTTAAGATTCAAAATTCAAGATTTAGAATATAAGATAAATATAGGAGTAATAGAATATGATAGCTTAAATGAATTATTATTAGGAAGTGATTTTTTGACTATGATAAACTACAAGATAAACAATAACGGAATAGAAATAAATGATCAAGGTAAAACCAGATTCATAAATAAAATATGAACGTACAACTAAAAATAATAAAGAAAAAACAAAAACTAAAGACTATAAAGACGGCCTTATCAAGAGAAATATATTCCCAATTAAAATACTTAGAATACAACGCAAAAGAAATAAAGTTAGAAAATGATATAGAACGACTAGAAAAACAATGTGAAAAGTTTAGTAAAATTTGGATAGATATGGGTAACGGATGGAAAAAAATGAATAAACAATCCTGACTAATCCTAGTGATAAAATAGATGAGTTATGGAAAGAGATAATATTAAAAGAAAAAATGAAAAGCGTCCTACTACAAATGGATGAAATAAAAGAAAATCAAACTAAAACACAACAAATGATAAGAGAAGAATTGACTAGCTTATGGAATGTATCTGAAATACCAACGTTTAAATTAATATTAGAAAAACTAAATATGTTATTAGAAGTAAAAAGCAAAGGAAAACAAGTAGAAACGAGTAATGAAGAGAGTACAAGTAAAGAAAATACTATAGCTAAAACAGATACTCATAAACCAGAAATAGTACCAATAGATGCTTGGAGAAGAAGTAAAGTACCAGTAATGGTAGACATAAGTAAGATAAAACCTAGATTATCAAAAGATGTAACAGAAACTCTAGACAGACTAGTGATATTAAATAAAGAAGAAAAATTCTAATGGAACCTAGTGCGATCACATTTTTAAGAACTCATGGTAAAGAGATTATAGAAAAAGAAAGACATAAATACGAAACTATGCGATCAAAGTCAGTAAAAGAAGAGACACCAAAAAAGGAAGAAATACCCGAAAAAAACGTAGAGAAAACAACCTACGAATACCTAAATTTAAGATTAGATAAACAGGAACAATAGATCAGTGAATTAAAAACAAAAAATTTAAAGTTAAAATCAAATGATAATGCAGAATGGTATGACAAATATAAAAAATATAAAAGAAAACATAAGGATACAAAAACCCTACTTAGAGAAACCAGAGTAGAATTAAAAGAAACAAAGGAAGAATTAAAGGAAGTTAAACAAGAGTTACTGGAACTCAGAGAAGAAATACAAATCCTAACAGAACAGTTAAAAAGATTAAAAGGAAAAACAAAAGTACGAAAGATTAGATTGAGTGATGAAACTACCTCAGATAGTAATACAGAGGAAGATAATACAGAACAAACTAATCAAGAACTACAAGTAGTAGAATTCATAGAAGAAGATTCTGAGAACACAGAAATCGTAAAAGAAAATAACCAAATAATAGAAGCTTTGCAAAATATGAAAAGAGTAAACGCGATAATAGAAGATGAACCGGATAGAGATATAGAAGATGAATACAATGGACAGGTAGAAACCGAGATTGAATCAGAAAATATAATTAATGAAGATGCAGATGATTATCCCAAAGAAGAATTAGTAGACCCTAATCTAGAAGTAATAACAAGAAGAAGAACTAGATTACCAGATCATATACTCATTGGACAACAAGCTGAATTTAAAGAATTTGTAGGATCAATGACCCAAGGAGTAAACTATAATGGATACTTTTTAGATTTAGATAATGTTTACGATGAACAAGAAGTAGGAAGAAGAATAACAGATTGGAATTTAGGAATGTATATAGCATTAGTGAATAGTACACAAACAGAAAATCTAGATTATATGTATGATCTAATATCTAAAACACTAATTGGAAAAGCAGCATACTGGATAGAATCAATAGCATGTCAACTAAGAGGAGAAGTATTAAGTCATGCAACTGATTGGAAGTCTATGCTAATGATATTTGATTTACTACTAAAAAGAGAATTCTTAGGAGAAAAATGGTTAGTGGCTAGGGAAAATGTACTAGCAGAAAGAAAAACTGAAATAATAATGAATTTGAATAATATGAAATGTTGTAAGATAAACAAATTACCAGAATATACGATTAGCTTTAGTAAATTCTTTTACGAAGCAAGATTCTTACCTGAAGAAGGAATAATTTACCAACAACTATACTATGACCATTTACCAATACCATATAATATCGAAATATCAAAAGAATATATTCAACTGGAACCAAAAGAAAATACTCTAGGAGAAAGAATAAGAGTACTCAGGGCATATCTAATGAGAAAATGCGAAGAATATAGGTTGCAGCAAAAGATTAAAAAAGATAAGAAAATAGGATTAAGAGAAGTACGTGGATTTACTGAAAGAAGATTAATATTTGGATGCGATGATAATAGAAAAGAAAAGAAGTATAGAAAACATAGAAGGCACAGAAGATATGAAGAGAAAGATGAAAGAAGTCACAAGTATAAAAGATATAAGAAATATAAGAAAAAACCTTATTATAAATCCTATAAGAAAAAAGAGATTTAGGAGATATAGGAACAATCCAGATACAAGGAATAAATTTAGATACAAAAGAAAATTTAGGAAAATAAGAAATGTAAACCCTATAGAAGCAGATAAGACTAAAGAAGAAAAAGTTAAAGAATGTAAATGCTGGAATTGTAACGAAAAAGGACACTATGCTAATAAGTGCCCAAAGTTAAAGAAAAAAGGAGTAAAATATATAAATACGGAACAATTTATAATGAGCTTACAACAGATTAAAGAAGATAATAATAACTGGTATGATTACGAAGACTTTTATGTTAGTGAAACAAATGAGGAATCAGAAATAGAAAAAGTGAGTTATATTAACCAACAATCAGATAGTGAAGAGAGTTCTGAATAAAATGAATACATTGGAAAGAGAAAAAAGAAAACTAATAGAAGAGAGAAATTATTGGATACAGTACGAGGAGTATACTCGACATAAACTGATTATGACTTCAGCAGTTAATGAAACAGGAAGTATGTATTACAATGATCGATATAATAAGATTACCAAGAGACTTGGAAAGATAAGAGAAGAAATAAACAAAATACATTGGAAACAAAGAGAGATAGCAAGACTAATAGTAGAAGCTATAAGAAATCAAACTGATCGATTAGAAATTGAAGAATACGAACAAGATGTAGAACTCAATAGAAGATTGAATGAACCTGACTAAATGGTAGCAATAAATATAGAAGCTCATATAGAATATAAACCGAATAAAATGATAAAACAGAAAATATTCATTGATAGTGGAGCAGATATATGCTTAGCTAGAAAAGATGTATTAGAATCACATAGATGGAAAAGATCCAGAATACATAGAGCTAAAGTATCAGGATTTAATGAACAATCAAAGGAGTTGGATATAATAGCAGAAAGTATGAGAATTATACTAGGAAAAACTATTTTTAGATTACCAATAGTATATCAACTAGATAATATGAAACAACAGGTTTTATTAGGAAATAACTTCCTAGATTATTTCAAAACACAGGTTATAAATAAGAATATTTTTAGCTTACAATCACCATGTGATAAGTGGATAATATTAAAAAGAATACTACCAGTAAATACTTTAAGATTATGTACAATAAAAACAGACAGAAGTAATAACTTAGAACTGTTAAAAGAAAAATATCTTAACAGATTAAAAACTAACTTTGGAGAAAATCCTATGCAGCTATGGGAAAAAGAGAAAATATACGGAGAAATAAAACTGATAGATCCAAGTGATTTAGTCAGAACAAAACCGATAAGATATAGCCCAACGGATCAAAAAGAGTTTGAAATTCAGATTAAGGAATTACTAGAAATGAAGGTGATAAGGGAAAGTAAAAGCCCACATAGTAGCCCAACATTTTTAGTAAGAAAGCATAACGAACTAAAATGAGGAAAGGCTAGAATGGTAATTGATTACAGAGAATTGAATAAAAAGACTATTTTTGATGGATACTTTTTACCCTATAAAAGAAACCTTATCAACAGATTAGGAAACAAAAAATGGTTTAGTAAATTCGATTGTAAAAGCGAATTTTGGCAGATTAAGTTGACCAATGAATCTAGAGCTTTAACAGCATTCAGTGCCCCTCAAGGACACTATGAATGGAATGTACTACCTATGGGATTAAAAAATGCACCACAGATATTTCAGAGAAGAATGGACCAGGTATTTAGAAAATTGGCAGATTTCTGTATAATATATGTGGATGATATCTTGATTCTGACAATGATTTAAAAGAAATCATATAAAACATATAGAACAATTCATTGAAAGCGGTAAACTGAGATGGAATATTACTTTCTGAAAAGAAATCAGAAATATTCAAGAACAGTATTGAATTTTTAGGATACATTGTGGATAATGAAGGAATACAGTTACAAGAACATGTTGTAACAAAGATTAAAAACTTTAAAGAAAAATTAGAGAATAAAAGAGAAGTACAGCAGTTCTTAGGAGTCATAAATTATGCCTCAGATCATATAAAAGATTTACCATATCTAAGAAAACCATTACAAGATTTGATTAAAAAAGATGTAACCTTTGAATGGAAAGAAGAACATACCAAGGCGATAAACAAGATTAAAGAAAAGGTAAAATCATTACCAAAATACAGGGTACCAACATATCAAGACCAATTAGAACTCTTTATAGATGCTAGTGACATAGGATGTGGAGCAGTCCTAATAGCATATGATAAAGAAGATATTGATAAAGAAAAAAGATTAATTTGTGGATATGGAGGTGGAACGTGGAAGCCTAACGAGAAAAACTACCATATCAACGAAAAAGAATTATTGGCAGTGAAATTTGGAATAAAAAGATTTTATTACCATTTACTACCAGTAAAATTCATTGTTAGAACTGATAATACTCAGGTAAAGGCGTTTATAACAAACCGAATTGATCATTTACCAGAATTAAATAAAAGAAGAAAATGGCAATCGTTCTTCTGTTGTTATGATTTTATTGTTAAAAATATATCTGGAACTAAGAATGTTTTAGCTGATTTTCTTAGCAGATATAACAATGTCGACTAACAGCAATAGCGATTTCGAAGAATATATAGCCAAAGTCATGCAAGAGATTATCCGAACAAATGAAATGATGATTACCAAATTACAAGAGAATACCCAAACCATCAACAAGCTAGTGGAAGCTATACAAGATTTTTCAAAACTCAAAATCTTACAAAAAGAAACTCTACAAAAAACACCAATTACAATACCACCAGTACAACAAAAAACCTTTGTGTCATTCTCGTCTAAACTTGCAACCATGCCATCATCAATACCTTCAACCTCATCACCGGTATCCATGGCAGACAACTTGAAGTATAGACCTGAAGTGATTAATGCTTATGAGAAAATTAACAAATTTTATGATTATAAGACTAACCCTGATATTGTACGCAGTGCAAAACTGAGTAAATATCCCAGGTTTATATGCAGCGAACGAGCAAACCCGAATATTATTGAAAGATTATTCACTTATGGATTCATCGACAAGATTCTCACAGATGATAAGTTGACTAACCTTACCAAACTACCACAGATTATAACAAGATCAACGGAGCTAATGATGGAATCATTTGACAAAGGGATCTACAGAATACAGATTCTAGATGCATTAACAGATCTAAAAGGTAAACCAATTGTCATATGTCAAATCTTTAAAACAGGAAGGAACAACACCATCAGCGGGGATGACAAAAATCTAAACATGAAAATTTCCTGTACACTGGAGAAGTTCCAAGACTGGATAAGCACTAAACGAGTATTTGGACTAATGACATTAAAAACCAGAATAGAGGATATGTTAAGAAATCGGAAAGCATATGTCATCGGATGTTCCAGAGGAGGAGATGTTGAAGAAATTATGACCCTTTACTATGATAATGATATTGAAGTAAATGAGACTACCGAATTAACTCTCTTACTCGACAAGATTACCAATCTGAAGCATACCCATGCTGAGGAGACTATCCAATAGTATAAAACCATGACTGAACAAAGGAAGCGACCTATGATTAAAACAGATGTACCATCACCATCCACGGTAAATATAAAAAAAGAGCAAAGTCCTGATCCTTTTGTATAAGGAGGGAAAAATTGATTATTCTCACAGGTATCATGTAGATTCATCTACCTGAAACCAAAAGATTATGATGCAGGGAATGTAATTCACTTTGCATAACCCTATTGAATACTGGTCAGGGAATGTAGTTTACTACGTAACCCAAACAGATTATGGCTCTACAGCCCAAACAGATTAAACTACGGGTAACCCAGAAAAGAGGTCATTCGACCCAAAAGAATATGGTTTAACATAGTTTAAACTATGTAAAGCCCAAACAAAAGAGGCCTTAGTGCCCAACATGATTATGGCCTTACGGCCCAAAAAATGATTAAAGTTGAATATCACGGAATATCCCCAATAGATATTTTCAGAAGAAAATTATCAACCGGACAGCTGGAAAACACTAAAAAGGACAGCAGCCCAACAAGAAAATGACATTTCTCACGAAAGTCATGCCAGAATATGACAGTTGAACAAATTGCCGAACAACGCCAAAGGCAGAATGGACAGCTGAAGATTAGCTGAATACTGACAAAACAGCTTTACGAAAAGTAGCAGACAGGCACTATTGCCTTTACGACTTTTTTGGAAAGCAAAAGACTAAACGACAAAACAACTTTACGGAAAGGAGCAGACAAGGCACTGTGGACACTGTAGCCTTTATGACTTTTGTAAAAGTATTTTGTCTAATTACTGTTTACTTTACGACTTTTTGAAAAGTAATATTGTTTACTTTAAAAAAGTTAAGAATAGTGAATAGCCGAGGTTATCTATATAAGGAGCCTCTTGTCAAGACGAAGATTATTTGAAAAATTCGGAAATACACACAACTTTACACTTCATAAAAATTCTCTCAATGTTCAGCTAAACAACCCTTAGTCTATAATCAATTATCAACTAAGAACACCAGAAGTATAATCGTTTATTAATTAAAGAACACCATAAAAGCAAGAGTAAAAATACTTTGATAGTTTATGATTCAGGACTATATCAGTTTAAACACAACACCTTTCAGACGATTATCAGAGGATATCGTGAGGACTCCCAAGCACTCAGGCCATTTATCCCGTGAAGTCAGGAGACGTTAGGGAGGCAGCGCCATAGGTGGGTTGAGCTACTCAGATGATCTGAAAATCTGAATAAAGGTATGTGCTTGAACTATATGTTTCTAATCATAAATTGGATAAGTATAATTGCTCTATTGTTATGATGTTTGGATATTGATAGGAGACTATACTATGATGTTTGAATGTTGATAGGAGATTATAGACGCTTTATTAAAAAATGAAATCGAACCTAAGATTATTACATGTTTACTATTTGATTAACTCTGAAAAATGATTAATTAAACAGATTACCATCTATGTTCTAACCTCTAGGGGTATATAGATGATGGAAAGATCCGCCGATCAAGTGTACGCCACAGGTATACCTCTAACCTCCAAACATCTCCATAGAACCTTCCTAGGGACTTTGTCGTATGCCTTCTCGAGGTCGATGAAAACCATATGCAAGTCTCTCTTCCTCTTCCCATACTGCTCCACCAACCTCCTAATAAGATGAATGGCTTCAGTAGTCGAACCCCCCGGCATGAATCCAAACTGGTTCTCGGAAATAGACACGTCTCTCCTCACCCTCATCTCCACGGCCCTTTCTCAAACTCTCATAGTGTGGCTCAGCAACTTGATACCCCTATAGTTGCTGCACTCTGGATATCACTTTTGTTTTTGTACAAGGGAATCGTTGTACTCCACCTCCATTCTTCGAGCATTCTTGCCGTCTGAAAAAATGACGTTAAACAACTCAATCAGCCACTCCAAACCTGCCCTGCCTGCGCTCTTCCAAAATTCAACTGGGATCTCATCAGGCCCGGTTGCTCATCCCCTGTGCATCCTACGAACATCACTCTTAACCTCCTCAACCTTAATACTTCTACAATACCCGAAATCCCACTAACTACCAGAATGCTCCAGATCTTCCAGCACAATGTGTCCATCTCCTTTTTCGTTCAAAAGTTTATGAAAGTAAGACTGTCACCTCCGCCTGATATGCTCTTCCTCCACCAGTACTTTGTCGTCCTCATCCTTGATGCACCTCACGTGATCCAAGTCATAGGGTCTCCTCTCCTCTCCCTTGCTTTGGCTAGTCTGTACAACTTTTTATTCCCGTCTTTCTCCTCTAATTCCACACTTCCATATTCATCCACTTCTCCACCTCATCCTTGTTTTCTATCAATTTCGCATACGTTATTTTTTCGCTTCAACTATCTCTTGAACTTTACCATTCCACCACCAGTCCCTCGATGCCCACCACGGTTACCCCGCGAGGCCCCTAACACTTCTCTAGCTACCTCCCGAATGCAACTGACTGTCCTGTCCCACATACCAGTCGCATCCCCACTACTCCCCCAAGCCCCCTTGGCCATCAACCTCTCCCCCATCTCCTTTGCACTAGCCATGATCAAACTCCCCCATTTAATTCTTAATGTGTCATCCACAACCCTCTTCTTCTTCTGCATCTTAATCTCCAAATATATCACCAAAAACTTATGTCGGGTTGTAAGATCCTCCCTCGAAATAACCTTGCAGTCTTTACAAAGACCTTTGTCAACCTTTTCTAAGGAACAAAAAGTCTATCTGAGGTTTAGCCACTGAACTACGGAAAGTCACCAAGTGTTCCTCCTTCTTTAGGAACCTCGAATTGGCTATCATCATCACACAAGCTCTAGCGAACTCCAAAAGTGAGACGCCTCCCCCGTTCCTGTCCCCGAGTCCAAAGCCTCCATGCACGTCGTCATAACCCCCCGAAACTGACCTAATATGTCCATTGAAATCCCCTCCTACAAATAACTTCTCAGTGGGTGGTATACCTTCCACCACTTCGACCAAATCCTCTCAAAAACATCTCTTCTCCTCCTCGTCCAAGCCCGCCTACGGCGCATAAGCACTAATAATGTTCATAGTGAACCCTCCAAGTACCAACTTAATCGCCATCATCCTGTCATTGACAAGAAGCACTCAATAACAGATAATAAACTAAAAACTCCTCTTTGTCAAAATGTTCTTTTTCCTTTGGTCATTTGAGCTGAATGATTTAAATCAATCAATCAACTATGCCTCAATCACAAATCAGTTATGTTTGTTTTTCCCATAAAACCAAATTAGTTAGGGCTGACTTTTACCATAATTTGACTAATTCTTTATATGACCTTAACCTACTGCAACCCTTCTCCTTGAACCAGAATTAGAATCGGCTTTGGTATGCGAATATATGTGAAGTTTGATTTGAACTATTTCAAATATACAATAGAAGCTGTATGATATGTTACACCATGCAACCAACCATCCTTAATCCAAACTGAGAGTATCACATACCACAACAAAACAAACACATCTTCAACTCCTCCCCCCCTCCCAACCACCAGATTTAAAACTTTCACTGGGTTCAGCCTCTCAGTAATGCAGTAACTGCACTTGGGCTAAAATATTCTTTTTCACCATGAGCCTAAGTTAAAAGAATTCAAAATAGTTGACCACTCAATTATCCTCAAACAAAAAAGACTTCCATTTAACACTTAAAGTCAAAACAGAGTTCTAACAATACACACAAACCAACTACTCTATATTTCAGACAATAATTCAAGATTTGCACAAACCCATGAAGGAAAAATGAATGGGTCATCGAAAATTGAACCCACCATCACTTTCAAGGCAAATACGGCATTGAATTTGGTCAATGAGTCCAGCTTCAAGGTAAACTTTGCTGGGTTTGCCAATTATAGGAGCAACTAAAGAAGAAGAAGAAGAATCAAATTGATGAGCCATTTTTTTTAACCTTTTTTCTTTTTTCTCTCCAATTATTATTATCAAAAGAAACCGAAAAAAATGTACTCTGATCAATTGAGTTCATTGTCATGTAGAAATTATAATGAAATAACAGAGAAAATAACAAGTCTTTGCAAGGTCTTTAAAATAGTGTTGAATAAGCTATGACCAAGTGGACAAAATAATCATATACGAGTAATACAGTCAATTGTAAACATTTACTAGTATTATATAGAAGTAATATTCGGCAATTATAATGTTTATATAGTACTATTTAATTTATTATTTAATTAATAATATTACCAGTATATGCCCTTCGATATATTCCTAGGTTCAGAATACTTATTTCATTTATTTATGTCTAAGATTGTGGCCTAGTGATTAATAAAGTGATCGAGGACTTTGAGATCTTTAGTCCATAGTGAAATCATAATTTTCAGTAAAAAGATTCAAATATAAAAAAATAAATATACCAAAGAAGTCAAAAGGAATTAATATCTACTATATATACATAAAAATAATATTAATTTTATATATACAATATAATTTTCTGATTGAAGAGGTTCTAATGAGCTCCCCTGCACCCCTAGCTCTACCCATGGTCTTAAGTTAAGTGGAGACAAAAAAAAAAGGTAAGATAACTTCTTTTTATTTGTTCAAGCTTTAAAAGAATTATTCGGTATTTATACTGACGAACGATAACAGATATTCCATAAAATTAGTGAAGATGAGCGCAAACTGAATCAGACACCACAATAATGGAAAAACTTATGTCATCTAATATCCTTAATTACCTCTTCTTGTAAATTTCATTACATTACTATAACATGTAAAGGCAAAAAAACATAATTGAAAAAGCAAGAAATAAAGGCAAGAAATTAGCCTACTAAAGGCAGCGACCGACCATGCATATCCTTTGTCTTTTCTCCGATCATAAAACCCTGCGGTCCCTTTGTTTGTCATTCTTCGCTCCTAATAAGTAAGATGTCTTCCTTTTTCAAATCACTCGCCACAAAGGGAAAGAGAGTGAATTTCGCCCGGACTAAGTATTACCGTAAAAAACATTTTTTACCGCACTACATGTCAAGCATACCCCTTGTCTTTTTCCGATCATAAAACTCCCAATCCCCCCACCCCCACCTCCACCCCCACCCCCAAACCAATAAGTAAGACCTCCTCTTTTTTCTAAATAAAATTTAATACGTCCAAATTACACCTCTGAAAAGGATGTAAAGCGGTGAAACAAATATAAAACCCAACGGAGGCGTCTGTTTCAACAATCATAGATGCTTTAGGATTTGAGATTCCTAAGCATGGAAGTTTTTGGACTATTTTTTTTACTTGTCTAACTGACTTGGTTTGTTCTATTGACCAAGGGACTGGATTTTTCTTGAGTCTTTTGTAAAGGGGTTCACAGACTTGTCTGATATTTGGAATAAAATCTGCTACATAATTTAGGCTACCTAAGAACCTTTGCAACTGGGTTTTATCAGTAATTTCATCAGAAAAATTTGTTGAGAACTCTATGGCTCTGCAAATTGGTTTGTAGGTACCTTGGTAAAGGTCGTGCCCTAAAAACCTGATTGATGTCTGAAATATTTTTATTTTCTTGGCGCTTACTGCTAAGCCAATTGTTTTGACTACCTTTAGAAAGGCATGAAGGTGTTTAAAATGTTGATCTATACTTTCTGAAAAAATAAGAACATCATCTATATAAACAATAGAGAATAGGCTATAAGGGTTGAATATGTTATTCATTATATTCTGAAATTTCGACGGGGCATTCTTGAGCCCAAATGGCATAACATTCCACTCGTATTGTCTGAAAGGAACGTTAAAAGCTATTTTATATTTATCCTTTTCATTTACCTGGATTTGCCAAAATCCTGATTTCATGTCAAACTTATTGTAAATATTAGCTTTGTAAGGTATTGGGTACCTAATCCATTTTAATACTTGATTAAGGGGCTTATAATTGATTACGAGGGAAACGTTTTTCTGAAAGGGGAGAACACTTTTGGAGGCAAGAAACAAGAGAACAAGAAGCCATTAGAGACATCTATTATTCAAGTTCTTTTCCTTTTCTTTACTTATTCAGTTTATGTTGGATATTAAGTTAATTAGTTTTCTTAGCATGTCTAGGAGCTAATTACTTTATTAGGGTTTTCCGTCGAATCACTTGAAACTCTATTATGATTTAATGCATTGTTAATGTTCTTCTTCATCTATTAAAATCTATTCAACTTGCGACTATTGAATGAAAATTAATTGGCCTTTCGTTTTCATTATCTATATGAGTTCAAATCGAGATCTGAAAATGCTATAGTTGATTAGACGTAGGTTTAATCTTGAACGAAAGTATCACGACTGTCTGTGTAGCGTTTTAGGTTATTGATCTTAATCCTCCTATGTGGTCGAACTTATCATAGAAATATAGAAAGTTCTCACTTAGGTTGAGTTTATATATATCCTAACCGGAATATAGAAAATATCAGTTAACCTGCTATCTTAATAAGAAGAAAAATCGTTAGTCTTGCATTAATGAATGATAGAGTGGAAAGTTGAGGAGATTGGAAACCCTAATTCCTTCATTACTGAATTAAACTTCGTGTGTTTTCATTGCTATTTTATTCTAGAAATTCATGTTAGTTTGTTAATTCTTTAGTTATAAATCATCACTTATATTCGTTAGCCAAATAGAAACTAAAGATTAGTTAATTGGTAATTGATAAATCAATCTCTGTGGACGATACTCGGTCTTACCGAAATTTATTACAAATTGCGATACGTACACTTGCGTAGCATCTAGAAATACCGCAACAACGGCTCCCTCCGCTAGATTATTTGCTACTGACTTGTTGATCGAGTCAAATGCCCTATAAAACTTTTGGAGGAGCACAATATCCGGCAAACCGTACTTTGGACAACTCTTCACTTTCTTTTTAGATCGGGTCCAAGTCTCATGAAGTGGCTCATTAGGGAGTTGTCGGAAGTTGTTGATTTCATCTCGGAGTTGTAACATCCGAGATGGAGGAAAATACTTCTTGAGGAAGGCATCAGTCAACTCTGCCTATGTTATGATCAAATCGGCGGGAAGATCGTCTAACCAAGCGGTAGCCTCCCCCGTGAGAGAAAATGGGAAAAGCTTAACTTTACCGCCTCACTTGAGACATTTGGTTGGACATTCGTTGCACAAACCCCAAGAAAATTCAAAAGGTGTCGATTTGGATCATTGATTGCAAGACCACCAAATAGACCCTTGGTGTTGAATATGTGTAGTAATGTGGTGTTTAGGTGGAAAATTGCATTTCCTTGAAGTGGTGGGGGATTGATAGCGGCGGCCCATGCCCCCTACAAACTCATCATCATAATTGGATTCTGAAGCTATAACACATACACACCAAAACAATAAAAGAGTGATATAAGAAATAAAGACTAAAGTAGAGAATTACACTAAATTCCAAATTTCTAAACTATATTCCCCGTCAAGGACGCCAAAATTTAATACGCCCAAATTACACCTCTGAAAAGGATGTAAAACGGTCGAAGAAAATATAGAACCCAACAAAGGTTGGGGTCAAATCCCACAGGGGATACGATAAGAAAACGTACAATTCAAATGTAAACCTCGATACTTAGTCGATATTTCAAAGGTGTTGAGAAATAATATTTATTTTGATTAAAAATCTACTTTTCAATTCAAGTATGAACTAAATGCAAATTTGTAATTCAAATAAAGAGAGGACTAGGTTGTGTCCCCTCTAGGTGAATTAATGTAATTGGGGATACGCTTCATTTCAATTGGATACCTATTATACTGAATGACGGGTCAATTAAAGGTTTATACCTAGTTTTCTAACCTAGGTGATAAATTTCATCACTAGGCTTTTCCAAGTCCTAGGATGTGCAAATCAATACATCCATTCAATTCTTATATTACCCATTATATTCCTAGTTTTGGGTATTAGATAGAAGTTAAAGTCCTAAATCTATGTCATTAATGCTTTTCCCTACCAAGTATTCTTTTCCAAGTAATAAATGATTATGGGCACTACCAAAGTTGTCCACCATTGGTATCAATACAATAAAAAATATTAATGGAGTATAACATTGACTCAAATCTAGTCAAGCATTAAAACACCCATATCATTAATCACACTCTTTTAGGTTCAAAACCCTAGCTAAGTATTTAGCTACTCATAATAGTTAAAACAAAAGCATTAAATTGATATGAAAGCATTGTCACTTACAAAGTAATTAAGAACTAAGATGAATTTGAATTCAAAGTTGTTGTTAAATCCTCCTCAAAATCTTAAAAACTAGAACAATGAAATGCTTTGAGTATTTGGAATACAAATTGATATGGAATACTCAGGCACAAAACCCTAGAAAAGTATTTAAAGCCTCCAAAATTGTTCTCTCAAATTGGACAAAAATGCCCCTGCATCATAGGTTGCGAACCGCAAACCATGTCGCAGACATGACTTGCGATCCGCAAGCCATGCTTTTGAGTTGCAGGTAATATTGCTCTTCAGTGACTTTGTTTACGGTTGAATATGCGATTTGCAGAAATAATGCTCTTTTAATGCTCAGATTTCCTTCTTTCCTGCATCGGTTTGTGACTCATATGCGGTCCACACATATTGCTTGCGGCATGACCTGCTGTTTGCAGGTCATGTTTTTGGCCTTTTTGCTCATTTTTACTTGTATTTCATCTACACACTCCTTGTCATACAAAACAACACATATACGTTAGAAATGACGTAAAATATACTTTAAGATAAACAAAAGCGTAAGTAAAAGATATCAAATGTACCGTGAAATCACGGTACATCACTAAGCACACATATATAGGGGTTGGGACCTTCACAAAGGAGGAGGAAATCAACTGAACTTCTGAAATTATTACCGGGGATTTCACCCAGACTAAGAGTTACGTATCACAAAAGATACATGTTTAATTTGTTTTTCCCACCTTACGTACGTGTCACCATACTCCTTGTCTTTTTGCGATCATAAAGCCCCCTGTCTCCTTTTTGACCTTTCTTCACCCCTAATAAGTAAGACCTCATTCTTTTTTTAATCACTCATATATAGGGGTCGGGACCCCAAAAAGGAGAGGGAATCGACTTGACATCTCAATCATTAGCGGGAATTTTACCCATACGTACTAAGAGTTACCGCAAAAGATACATGTTTTTTTTTTCAACTTATACGTGTGCAATAAAAGGTGTCACAAATTAAACTAAGGTCTCATTTGTTTGTACTTAATGAAAGTCTTAATGTTACTCATTTATATTTCAGTCATTAAATTTGTTTATTTTGTAGGTCTGAATCTTAATTATTAAAATTTAAACCATTAAGTGTATTTCTTATTTTATATCCCAACCACTTTATGGATCTGAATTCATCTGGATGGTTAAGATTTATAACAGTCTTAACATCATTAAGATGTTTATTCAAAGATTTCTACGAAGATAGTAGTTCACCAATTCTATTCATTCACTGCTATCACTATCACCCACCATTATCAATTATTGCTGCCACCGCTCACTCCCCACAACCACCATCCTCCACCACAAATACCACTTACAATTATCACCTTACCACTGCAACCATCAATCATTATTAACAATCATTAATCACTACTATATATCGCCAACCATCATTAACTATCACTATCATCCACCATTATTATCTGTCAACAACAACTACCACCACTAACTACTACTCACAACCCTATCCCTAACGACCCCCACAACCATCATTGCTTAGTCATCATCGTCATTTTATTTTTTATTAATATAGTAGTAGATTAATTTAGTATTTTCTTAAATTATATATTTGTTAATTTACAAATAAAGGCAAATCTTATTCATTCAAATGCTGAAAAAACAAACAATGTTAATTATTTAGTATTCAGATCTTAATACAATATCTTAATATTCAGATCCATATTCAGATATGCATTAAGATTCAGACATCTTAATTTTAACGAAAATAAATTAAGCCTAAGTAAGGCTAAGCTCGGGAATTTTTGTATGGTTCACAGGATAATGGAACCAATATTGTATGAATTGCAATACATTTCTTTAATTTAAAATAAGAAAAAGAACATATAATTATAGCGAACAAACAATATTGTATTGATATCTCCTGATTCTTTTCACATTTTTAGAATGACAAGTGATGCAACTACGTTTACATGAATAAACATTAAGATGTTCTCTTATTTTTTTATTTTATTTAACATTATGCGTAAAACACATGATTAATTAATGATAACTAAGAGATAAAAGTCGATGTGAAAAATTCACATATCACTTACTCCATTTGTTAATTTGTTCACGAGGGATTTCCGAACATCCCTACATACAGAACGTCAGGATAACAGAAAAGAAATCAGTAGTAGTCTTAAGATAAATTAAAAAAAAATGATTTTTTCTTTCATCTTAAATATTGCAATAGTTGGGTCTGATTATAGGTACCATCCATTCTTAATCTTGCCAAAACCTTCATTCATCATGTATAAGTTGTACCAAAACCTGATATAAGAGTAAGTCAATAGCGAATAACCTTTTATTCCCCGACTCCTTGACCTTCATTCCCATCGACTGGATATGAATAGAGCATTTTCAAGTTTGAGTTTAACAAATAATCTACTTATATTTATGAAATCACATTTATGTTTTATAGCATGTAACATGTTTTATTTTAAAATATACAAATCTTATTTTTTTTTTATAAAGGTTTAGATATAAATATCTTTTGTGTGACGATAGTGTAAAAATGTCATTAAATATATACGCTAAGCTCTTCCAAACAAAGAGCATGAACTCCACCAAGTAATATTTGAAGTAGAAATAAAGATATTATATAAAAATTGAAATTATGTTTGGATATAAAATACAATTGAAGTTTCGTGAATAAGAACTTAAAGAACTCTTAAATTATGTTTGCAAACTTCAAATCTCATATTCCAAACCTGAAGTCGAAATAATTGAATAATTTGATTTTAAAAACGAACTTGAAATACTCTCTAAATATTTTCTAAAATTGAAAAATATATATGGATAAATGGGTCCCCACTTCCAAAGGATAAAACGGAAACACACTCAAAGAGAAGATTTATCTCACATTTGAAATTCTAAAAAGCCACGCGTGAAAGTGAGTCACGAAAAGTTTACTATTAATGGACGGCTCACTGATTGCTGTTGTACCAATTTAACTTATTAATATTTGAATTGAATGTAAAGATCTTTTATCCTACTTATTCCAAAAGGTGGAATCTCCCACCCCAGGAGCCCCCACACCCCGGTCCGACAGG
This sequence comes from Anisodus acutangulus, assembly GCA_029783415.1. Taxonomy (NCBI): domain Eukaryota; kingdom Viridiplantae; phylum Streptophyta; class Magnoliopsida; order Solanales; family Solanaceae; genus Anisodus; species Anisodus acutangulus. The sequence goes on from CM056503.1 coordinate 39,599,032, forward strand.
TTTGTGAAGGAGGTAAATCATGGTGACTCAATTGATTTCAAAGGTTAGACCAGTACCACGCTGCGCACAAGGGGCCCTCCTTTATTTCAAGAAGAAACCCCCACACTGCCGCTGACGGGATTCGATCCTTGGTCTCTTATTCCAAATATCCCCCTTGAAACCAATTGAGCTGCCCAAGCGGACAAAACTAAGGTAGGGTAAACTTTTTAAAGTGACTGGTCCCACCGCATTACACCCCATACCCCGTAAAAACCCCACCTCCTACCGCCCTACTGGATTAGTATACACCGCTTGGCCTACGCTGGCGTATGAAGGGATTTTTGGGGAACACGCTTCACTCGCTGATCAGAGGACTCGAACACGGAACCTCAGACAGCAATACCCTAATGTATTGGCCACTGGGCCAAACACTTTGGATTTTATCCTACTTAATCTATTTTGACAGGTTATCTGTTTTATTACTTCTTCCGTTCCATTTTAACTATTGGCTTAGCTTTTTTATTCGATTAAGAAAATAATAGATATAGAATATATTTCATTATTCCCCTATTTAATAAAGGTAAATTGATTGTTTTATCTCTTTAATGTTAAGGTATAGTTGGAAACAATTCCTATTTTAGTCTTTTATTTCTATTTTCTAAAGTGACAATTAATTAATATGGATAAATTTATTAAGCTAAAACGACTGTTAAAATGGGACGAAGAGAGTTTATTATTCAAATATTTAGTTTTATTTATTATGACAAGTAACTTATACTTTCTTCGTTTAATTTATGTCTCAGTTTGATTAGTCACAAAGTTTAAGAAAGTAAATAAGTTTTTTGAATTTTGTAATCTTAAATCAAAGATATTAATAATGTAATAAAATGTCTTCTAATTTTGTGATTTTAAGTATGTCATTAAAATATTAAGATTACCAAATAAAAAAAGAGAGAATCTTAACAGACTAAATAGGAAAGTAAATCCAATAAATTGAATGGACTGGTTTAAATTCAACCTCTCCCAGTAGACCAATATTTGTTTTATTTAAGTACATTCAATGCATGAATATTATTCAAATATTCTTTGCAAAAGTATAACAAAAAATAATTATATTTTCACTCCAACCCTATAAATTTCAAATAAAATAAAAATATTAATGCCCAAATATTGCCTACTTAATCTATTTTTGCAGATTATCTGTTTTATTATTTCTTCCGTCCCATTTTAACTATTGTCTTAACCTTTTTATATCGATTAATAGTAAATACAAATATACTTTATTATACCCCTACTTAATAAAGGTAAATTGATTTTTTTTCCTTAAATATCGTTCATTCATCTTTAATGATAAGGTATAGTTGGTAACAAATCCCTATTTTAGTCTTGAACTTCTATTTTCTAAAGTGACAATTAATTAATATGGGATACATTTATTAAGCTAAAACAACCGTTAAAATGGGATGAAGAGAGTATTATTATTCGAATATTTAGTTTTATTTATTATTATGACAAGTAACTTTTATACTTTCTCCGTTTTAATTTATGTCTTAGTTTGATTGGTCACATAGTTTAAGAAAGTAAATAAGTTTTTTAATTTTAATAATTTTAAATCAAAAATATTAATAATGTACAAAAATATCCTTTGATCTTGTAATTTTAAGCATGTCATGTGAATTATTAAAATTTAAAAATTGCCTAATTAGAAAAGAGACAATGTTTTAAAAACATACTAAAACAGAAAACAAATTGAAACTGAATAATAGTTACTATGTTTTACAAATTTACATGACTTAATTGTATAAATATTATTTTATATATATTGGACTAGTTTAAGAAAGTAAAAAGTTTTTTGTATTTTGTAATCTTAAATCAAAGATATTAATCATGTACTAAAATGTCTTCTAATTTTGTGATTTTAAATATGTCATGTAAAATACTAAAATTAAAGAGTTATCAAATTAGAAAAGAAAAGAATCTTTTTAGACTAAAAAAGAAAATAAATCAAATGAATTGAAACTGAAAAATAGTTACTATTCTTTTAGATTACTTAATAGTATAAATAATCTTTTATATTTGATTGGTTTAAATTCAACCTCTTACAATAGAGCACCACTGATTTTAGACTGCAAGAGTTTTTCCAGCTTTATAGGATGAATATCACTTGTAAGTAATGTAGAATTGTTTGTTTCAATTATTTTTCTTATCCATATAATGTTCAAGAATACAGGTTCAACTGTCAGGAATTTGCCCTTTGGGATTAAGACCTTCTTCATTTTTTTCCTCAATTTTATTTTGCTCATAGAATTACCAAGAAATGATTTTTTTAATTCTTTTCATTGTTATTTTGGCTTTCACAATAGCCCCTTTTCTTTTAATTTTCCTTACTAGTGGGTTTGTCTTAAATTTTACTAGTAGTGGTAATATTGCTTGTAGTTCTTGGTCCTTAGACTACTGTTATTTGTAATATCTGTTGTTCTTGTACGTTGATTATCGTATTGTCTTATGATAGTTATGACTTCTTTTTTCAGTCAGTTTTATCATGTTTTTCATAGTATTGTGTCATTAGTTTTCTTTCAAATATATTACTTTAAAGTGTTGATTCTTGTGCCGAGGGTCTACGGGAAACAACCTCTCTACCTCCTAATGTGGGTAAGGCTTGCGTACACTTTATCCTCCCCACGCCCCACTATGTGGGATTTCAAGTATGTTGTTGTTGTTGTTGTTGTAATGGTTGTCTTTCTTTTGGGAATATTTTAGCATAGTATAAGCTATTTCCATTGAGATAGAGTGTTATGTGTAGTTCAAGTTCTTCATTTGGTTTTTCTTGAAATGCAGGTCTCTGTATTGAGAGAAAAAAGAAACCAGATAAATTAGCAACATTTAAGTAGAACTTAAACAAAGATTGAACTCAATTTAGTGGAATTTCTTTTTCTAGGATTTTGGTTATGAAAGTTGAGGAGTTAATTAATTCTTTTACTGCTCTGTTGATGTCAAAAGCAACATTTAAGTAGAACCACCAAGGTTGTGGTGGGATGTATAGGATCTCTCCACTTAAGCATAGGTCTCGGGTTCTAGCCTGGGAATGATAAAAAATTATGATAAGGTATGTTTCCCACTTTAATTGGCCTTATGCTGTGTGAATCCGGATTAGGCAGGGCCCAAAGTGGGTATCAGACACCGGGTGGCAAACCAAACGTTTCCAAAAAAAATAAGTATAAAATGTATTGATGTTTCCTCTTCCAGATTATTGGTTCTGATAGCTGAGGACTTTGTTAATTCTTTTACAGCTCTGTTGATGTCAAAGTGGCATTGGTCTAGATTTCTGCTTCTTTTGGCATTTCTATTGTTAAGCTCAAGAACGAGTACGATTTTAGCCAATGGTAGACGCGAGGTAATAAAGGCGAAGCATGGTGTTGTTTCCACTGATGATGGCCGATGCTCGAGGATTGGAAGAGATGTTCTGAAAAAAGGCGGCCACGCTGTGGACGCAGCAGTTGCTGCAGCATTTTGCTTGGGAGTTGTCAGTGCGGCGTCTAGTGGCATCGGTGGAGGAGCATTCATGCTAGTAAGATCAGTAGATGGAAAAGCACAAGCCTTTGATATGAGGGAAACTGCGCCCAAACATGCCTCTAAGGTATTTAAACTCTTGCAAATTGTTCAATTAAGCAAAGCCTAATTCATGATGATTGAGACTTTTTAACGAAAAGTTACTGGTTTCTATTCTAGTTTTTAAACCTTAAGCTGATATCAACTAGGAATAAACACAATTGTGTTAGTCTCATACTTCAACTATATCTGTAGCCATGTTGCTCGGACTCTCTCAAAATGTTGTCGCACGCCTGCACCTGTGTCGGCTCCTCTAAAAATACGCTACTTTTGGAGGATCCGACACACACCCTCAACATTTTTTAGGAGTCCAAGCAACATAGATCTGGAAGACTATGAAAAGACATGTCTTATTCCCACATGCATATAAACTGCCTATACAGACTCGCGCAAACATATAGACGTGCACACATAATATATATTTAAAGAAGATTTGGTGGAAAATAGCATTTGTAATCTTCCACATATGAAGTTAGGAGAGCAAATGGGAGTGCAACAGTATCGAAATTGCAAAGGATGTTAGAGCTAGAGCTTAGATAACGATTTAATAAAGTGATGACTTCTCATACTATATGTGCAGAATATGTAGATTTTTTATCATTGAAATGTCCTTGACTGGAACAAGAGTTCAATAAGGATTTCACTTAATGCAAGCGTGGAAGTTTCGTTTCTTTATCAGCAGGATTTTGTTTGCACGTTTCTATTAATTCACGTAGATTATAGTACTAGTTTTCGATATTACTTCAAGTTGTTACATTTTCGAATAAATATATGAACTTAAGACCTGGTAGAATTCTTGCAAGTCATATTATATCTTTCTTGACCAGAATATGTACGAACAAAATGCTACTCTAAAAGCTAGCGGAGTTCTTTCAATAGCAGTTCCAGGAGAAATTGCTGGCCTTTACAAAGCGTGGAAACAATATGGAAAGCTTCCATGGAGAAGGCTTGTGAGACCAGCTGCACATCTAGCTCATAGCGGGTTCAAGATCTCACCATATCTTCACATGCAAATGCGTGCAAGTGAATCATCTATAAGGGCAGATAAGGGACTTCGTGACCTGTTCACATCAAACGGCAGCCTTTTGCAGATAGGAGATGTATGTTACAATAAGCATCTAGCAAAAACACTTAGAGCAATTTCCGCACATGGAATAAGACCATTTTACAATGGATCGATTGGGGTCAAGTTGATCAAGGATATACGAAAATCCGGAGGCATATTGACAATGGAAGACTTACAGCAGTATCAAGTTAGAATAAGAGAACCTATCGCTGCAGACGTAATGGGACTTAAGATACTTGGTATGCCACCTCCTTCAGCAGGAGGCGCTGCAATGGTGCTAGTAAGTATATCTCTTTGATCATTTCCTTTGTAGTTTTTAGCCTAATAAATACTAGTTTAGGAGACTTACCGGTTTCTCCTTAGCAGAAGAGGATCTGCAACAACCACGATTTGTGTCACCGGTCGTCAAGAACCATAACATGACGACTAGTTTTACACAAAATACGCTCCGCATCTCTTAGAGGATATCTATGTTGTGGAAACCAAGCAATTCATCCGTCTTGTGAGGATTCCGACGATCGATGATATAAGTCGTGGTTGTTGCAGATCCGTTTCCGTTGAGGAGAAACCCGTAAATCTCCTAAGCTAGTATTTATTAGGTTAAATAGAACGTCTTTAATCATCACTATGGTACACTTTTGAAGAAATGGCTTTATTTTCCTTCCTTAGATACTGAATATTCTTGCACAATATGGATTTCCCATGGACGGCCCGAGCCCTCTTCTGATTCATCGACAAATTGAAGCCCTGAAACATGCACTTGCAGTGAGGATGAACCTCAGTGATCCGGATTTCGTCGACGTTAAAAATGTCATAAATGATATGCTGTCAACTGAATTCGCAAAACAGTTGAAGAAGACCATATATGATAACATGACTTTTAATTCCAATCACTATGGTGGCAAGTAAGCAACTTTAACTATTTCCTCAAGGGTAACTTGTATTTCCTTCTTGCTAGAGTAAGTAGTATCTTGAAATATAACAATTTTGACAATTTTATAATTTGATTTGAAATAGGTGGAATCAGATCAATGATCATGGTACCAGCCATATGTCCATTGTGGACGGTGAACGAAATGCTGTTTCGATGACTAGCACCATAAATGCTTACTTTGGTGCAAAATATGTATCACCAAGAACAGGAATAGTTCTCAACAATGAAATGGATGACTTCTCGGTTCCTGCAAAACGTTCCAAAAATGTTCCACGACCAGCACCTGCAAATTTTATACATCCAGGCAAAAGGCCATTGTCATCAATGACACCTACTATTGTTCTTAAGGTAAGATTTTCCAATTTGTCCAAGTTTTATCTGCTTAGAGTTTCACTTCAGTGACACAATCAATTGTAATGAGCATGACAAAACGGAAGAGCGGACTTTACAAACTGATGCTACCTTGGATCCGTATTATCTGTATTTTAAGGCTTTTGCACACCCGTTAAGGAACACATTTAATAGCCTTAATCATAAGAATATTCGTCTACACTACCTGTTTGGAGCACTGAGGGAAAAAAAAGTAATAAATGGCTTCTTGTTTTTCTAAAACGTCAAATATTTTGAAACAAATTCATTTTTCCAAAGCGAGTAATATTTGGGAACCGAGGTACCATATTCTATGTGGATAGGCTATTCTCTCGAACCTTAGTTGTAAATATAACAGGATGGACAACTGAGAGCTGTTGTTGGTGCAAGTGGAGGAGCAATGATAATTGCTGGCACTACTGAGGTTTTTCTGAATCATTTTGCAAGGGGAATGGATCCATTTTCTTCTGTAATGGCTCCAAGATCTTACCATCAGGTACTTACAACTGACATTTTTCTGAATCATCATTTTGTTACATATCGTCTCATAATCATTTTGTATTGTACAATATTGTTTTGATGAATGCAATGTTTAGATAGGGTGTATCATTTCCTGTCATTTCATAATGCCACACACAAATCTGAAGAATATTTCAATAGTACAAAGAAAAAGTAGGGTACGATGTAGAGTTATCATAAAAATAGGTAAGGCAAAGGATAAAATATGATTATTAAACAATAAGGGCAAGATGAGAAAAAAAAAGGTAATGACGCGATCACACCAAATCGGCCGTTACATAACTTTTTTCGCTGTTAAACAATAACGGAATTGACTATACGATAAAATTTAAGTAACAATCAAATAAATATTGTATTTAAAGTAACAATACGATACAATACAATAGTTAACAAAGTAACAACCATCCGAACAAGCTGTAAAAGCCAATTGTGATTATCATTTACATATAAAAAAATGTGTGCTAAATGGCACATGAGGCAAGAGAAAATACATGATTCAAGCCTTATTTCTTTATCAAAGAAAGATAATATAAAATGATAGTTTCAATCTTAGTGAATAAATTGACAAGATGCATGCTTGTCATAACTCTTTAAGTTTGCTTTACATAAATTGGAGTTACTTCCTATGGGTGAATCTTATGCATATTAATGCAGTGATTACGGTAAGAAGTTAGGCTCAAACTGGTGTATTCTACCACGTTAAGGTTACACTGTACAAATCGATGAAATGGAAGAAATCCGAGTGAATGGAAATATCAATATACAAATTCCACTCTCACCTTACAGAGACAAACTATAATTGTAATTGTGATTGAACAAGAAAAAGATCCCAGACCAACCCACCGACTAAAGTTAAAGTCATTTGTGTATCTACTCCAACGATACTATTATCCCGTACTATTATGGAAGAAGGTCCAGACATGATATGCACCTCTTTATGAATGAAAAAAATTGATCTACTTTCATTTGGTATTTTGGCCTAAATTCCTTGACACATACTGCTCTTGATTGCAGGATCATTACTCTTCTTTTTCTTCCAATTTTCTGATTTTCAAGCTTACTGCTAAGCTCATTGAACCTTCATGATATTGTTCTTTGCAGTTGATTCCAAATGTACTACAATACGAGAATTGGACAGTTGTGACAGGTGACCACATAGAGTTACCAGCAAAAACAAGGGCTGCCCTGAAAAAGAAGGGACATGTCCTACAGAGTCTTTCTGGAGGGACAATTTGCCAGTTTGTTGTTCAAGAATTCAAGTCATCAAAGTTAGGGAAGCTTGTAGCAGTAAGTGACCCGAGGAAGGGCGGAGTTCCTGCTGGATTTTAGACGTGCAACGTCTAGCAAGGAATCGTTGCTGCTGCACGAGGCCCCTAGCAGAGGAAAGCCATACGTAGTCAGTACCATTTGGCCATGTCTGATTTTTCTTTCATTGAATGTTTAGAAGCTCAATAAGACATACACAACTACAGCTACCATTGTGTAACCAAAGATCAAAATCATAGCTAGAAGAAGGGCCGGAGCTACAACCGCGAATGATGATGGTTATACACCCATTCGCCAGAAAAGAATATTGTGTATATCGGCTAAATATTACTTTTGATACACATTTTATATCTCGGAGAAATTTTCCTGACTTTGCCACTTATTTGAAATTGCATAATAAAGATTGATTTGAGAGTCACTAGTTAGATGTAAATTTTAAATACAGCCAAGACTAAAACAAGATTAGAAGTTGTAATTCAAGTAAGCAGCCAATTCCACTATAACAACAACATACCCAGTGTAATCCCACTCTACCGGGGAAGGTAGAGTGTACGCAGAGGTATTGAGGTTGTTTCCAAAAAAACTTCGGCTCAAATAACGCATATCAAAGCTATTAGAAAAAGAAAATACAGAATTAAAACAAACATTGCAAATAACAGGAAGTGCATTACATATCATTTAGGAAAAAAGAGAGTAACAACAACCACATAAGCCAATTCCACTGTAGTGATGGATTAACTTACAAATGTCCTTGCAAAATGATAAAGACTCATTGATTGATTTGCTTCATATCTCAGTATCCTAAGCTTTTCTTTATTGTCAAAGGAAGCCCTTACACAAAAATGTTAAGAAAAACAACAAATATAATTAATCTCAATCTTCTATGTGGTCCCGCGGAGCTTGAACTCGCGACCTTCGGATCATAAGATCAACGCTCTAATCAACTGAGCTACGGACCATTACATCCTAACAATTTATAATAGCTTAGAAATTGCCATTAGATCACTAATTCCATTTTCTTTTTGGGTAAACTAATTCCATTTTAATTCAAAGTCTAGAGAAAATGAGGATCATTATACCCATTGACTTCTGACTCATTATAAGTATCATGAATAAGATCTCAAAATTCAATGTTGAAAAGGAAAAATGAGGTTCTTTTTTGTATGATTGTATTGTCTTGACTCTTGAGCATGAAAAATACAAACGTTGGTAATATAACCACTAGTTTCATTGTAGTATCACATAAGAAGGAAATGGAGAAGATTGGGAGGTATAAATTTTATAAATATTGGAGCTTAAAATTAAATAACATAGTGGCTGGCTTATATTGCAACAAAATGAAATGTTCTATTAAGTTGATAGCAACTGATTGAAATTGTCAACATAAAATGTACCAAGTGCTTCTAAATCGTCTTGTTGTAAAATCCTCTTAATAAATGGGCGGATCATAATTGGTTTAATTTTTTTATGGATTAATTTTGTCACTCTTATAAATAATGGGTTGATTTTGTAACGACTCGTTTGGTAGTTTAGGTATTTTACCTTTATACCCCTGTGGACCCTTTCCCTAGCACCGTTAGAGTGTATTCGACTTGCAGAGATGGGTGGGGCAGTTTCTGAGATAGTCGGGTGAGTCTTGGTTGATATTGAGAAAAATTAGAAGCTTTTAAGTTAAATAAGTGAAAACGTGTTGGCCGATAGTTGACTTTTGAGTATATGGGTTCGTTTTCGTATTTCTTCACTTCTGGTAGGTTCGGAGAGACATTTATGACTTAGTCGAGGTCTTTGTTCGCTTCCCGAGCCGTTCAGATGTATTCTCTGTCACAATTTGCTAAATTGTAGAACTTGAGCATTTTGAGTGGTTCTGTATATAAATGGGCCCTAGCATGATCATATGAGAAGTTCGAGAGTGCAAGCGAGTTTGTAGCGTCGTTTACTTGTGGGTAGCATGTTTAGTTTGTATCTGGGAGGTCTCGGTAGTGTTTCGGATGTTGGCGGAGAGTGTGCTAAATTGTCTAGTTGCTGCTTTCTGGTGTATCGCACCAGCGGGCTAGTAGCCGCTTTTGAAAAAGTTGGTCCGCAGATGCGAGCCTTGGAAATATTTGAAAAGTTCGCTCTTGCGGCATTTGTCTCGCAGAGGCGGTCCGCCTCTACATTATTTTCTCTGCTTCTGCGAGCCTGAGATATTTTAAGTGAGCCCGTCTCTGAGGGTGTTTTTCTACAGAAGTGATCCTGCATCTGAGAGGGATTGTCCGCATATGCAGAATCGCTGAGAATCAGAAACTTATATTTCCCAACTCGAAGCCATTTCTTTTCTTTCACAAATTTGAGACCTAGAGAATTTGGTGGGGAGGTTTTTGGAGATTCTTCCTTCGGGTAAATTCGCTACACTCTTTTTATACTTTTATCATGTTTAATTGTGGAATAGAAATCATGAATTTAGTTGGGGGGTTTTGGGTCATGAACCATAAAATGATTTTATGTACCATTTTCTATCTAAATTAAGTTAGGTTGGAATTGTTTTTCGAATCTAATCATTTAATCATTGGGGTAATTAGTTGTTAAACTTGAATCTCTCTTTCACTTAAACTTTGGATTATGGAAAGTAAGGACTTGAAGATGATCAACCCTAGATGGGTTATGATTTTTTTAATGAAATTGGTAGATGTTTTTGAAAGGATTTCATAACTTGTGGCTTGAGTTGGCTACTTCTAAGTTCCATTTCGAATTTTGAACAAATTTCCAAACATATTAAAATGTGATTTTTTATAAAAGTGGGGTCGAGTAGTTGTTTTCCCTTTTCTATTATTGTTCTTATATGACATTAAATGTGTGTGTTAACATTAGATTTTTATGTATATGCCTAGACTACTACCATATGATGGTACTTCGGAAGGACAATGTGGCATAGGAGTTTGTGGAACCCGCTCGGCTATAAGGTAGGTTATGGTTTAATATTACTAGACTTCGATAGAATCATGTAGCTATTATAAATATTGAGGGGTATTGGGCGTGTTGGGGGTAACATCTTAGTGGCTGTGATGAGCACTGGATAGGTAGCATAAACTTTGAACCTTCCATAGTTGAATACCATTGGACTTACTTACTGCGCGATGAACGTGATGTCTTAAACCGTCAGTGTTTAATGTAAGCCAAGTCAACGGTACCAACACACTAACTTCCCTTACTCAATTCTTCGTAATATTTTGTCTGTTGTGGCCGTGGACACTTCTTGGATTCTTAAGTGCGTTCATTTGAGGCGGCCTATCCTCGCACTTAAATAGGTGGTCTCCTACAAGGTATCCTGCTATACCCCACTTTACAAGTGTTAGGAACCATTAAAAGTTTCCCCAACCTAACCTCAACCAGTGAGGATCATTAAAGGTTTTGAAAACTTATCCTTCACCCACACTACAGATAGCACTTATAGTCTATCACGGGAACGACTTTGGATTTGGTATTTCTTTACAGAAATCACTATCCGAAGTGCTCATGCTACCACCGAAGCGCTCAACTGAACCTTTACAGCTTAGTTTTTCCATTGAACCTAATTCCTGGGATCTCCAGTTAGCAAGGTTGGGTTACCACTGTATTGATCCTTATACTTTTGTGTTTTAAGTCCATTCCCCTAGACAGGCAGAACATCTGATCCTTGGGTAAGCCCTTTGTTAATGGGTCCGCTATGTTATGCTTTGACTTTATGTAATCAATGGATATTATACCCGTGGTAATCAGCTGCCTAACGATCTTATGTCTCCGTCGAATATGACGAGACTTGCTGTTGTACATAGCACTATGTGCCCTTTCTAGAGCCGACTGACTGTCGCAGTGGATCATTACAGAAGGTACGAGTTTGTCCCGACAAGGAACATCCTCTAAAAAGTCATGAAGCCACTCAACTTCTTCTCCTGCTTTGTCTAAAGTGATAAACTCCGATTCCATTATGGATCGGGCAATGCAAGTTTGCTTAGAGGATTTCCAATACACGGCCCCACCACCAATTGTAAATACATACCCACTAGTGGACTTGGTATTCTCTATATCAGATATTCAGTTTGCATCAATGTACCCCTCTAGTACAACTGGATATCTCGAATAATGCAACCCATAAGTTAGCGTGTATTTCATGTATCGTAGTACTCGATTCAATGCCTTCCAATGAGCATTACTCGGATTATGGGTAAACCTAGCCAACTTGTTGACTGCATAAGCAATATCAGGTCAGGTACATGTTTGTTATGTACATTAAACTACCAATCACCTGTGCATATTGCTCATGGCATACGGGTGCACCACGATTTTTATCAAGCTTTTAATTTCTATCCAGTGGTGCCTTTATAGGCGAACTGTCAAACATCTCAAACTTTCTCAACACATCCTCGATATAGTGAGACTGAGATAAGACCAGTCCGTCAGACGTCTTAGAGATCTTTATTCCTAAGACGACATATGTGATACCCATATCCTTCATGTCGAAACATTGTTTCAACATGTTCTTAGTCTCTAGAATCAAACTAGGACTGCTCCATGTGATCAACATGTCGTCTACATACGGGCATATCATGACAAACGAATCAGAGTTACCTTTCATGTAGACACATTTGTCACACTCATTAATGGCGAAACCCTTCGATAGTAGAGTACTATCAAATTTTTTGTGCCATTGCTTCGGGGCTTGTTTCAGCCCGCATGCAGATTTGACAAGTCGATGCACTTTTTCTCTTGTCCTGGAACCATATACCCCTCAGGTTGTTCCATATAGATTTCTTCTACCAAATCACCATTTAGGAAGGTTGTCTTGACATCCATTTGATGTATCTCAAGGTCACATAATGGTGCGATTGCAATGAATACCCGTATGGACGTCATCCGAGACACCGGGGAGTACATGTCAAAGTAGTCAAGGCCTTCTTTCTGTCGATAGCCCTTGACTACCAACCTGACCTTGTACTTATCTATAAACCCATCTGCTTTATACTTCCGTTTGAGTATCCATTTACAACCCAACGGTTTATTCCCGAAGGAAGATCAACTAACTCTCAAGTATGGTTATGCAGAATGGAGTCTATTTCACTCTCAATAGCTTTTTTCCAGAGCAGTGCCTCTGGAGATGACAATGCTTCAGCAATTGTTCTTGGTTCATCATCAACCATATAAGCTACAAAGTCAGGACCGAAGGATTTATCTTTCCTAGCCCTTTGACTTCGCCTTAGTTCCATCTCTGGAGTCCCCAAGCTCTGAGAATCCGGAACACTACATTCCTGACATTCAGCCACTTCGAGGTCCACTAGATCTGAACCATCTGGATTCGGGCCGTCAATGACTCCCAGTTCCTGAGAGCTTTGTTCATAACTTCGTTTGCGAGAGGTTATGTCTTTTTCCTTTCTAGGAAAGGTATCTTCAAAGAATTGAGCATTTCTAGATTCCATAATTGTACCCTCGTGGATATTTGGAATATCTGACTTATGCACTAAGAAGCGATAAGGACTACTGTTATTTGCATATCCGATGAATATGCAATCTACAGTCTTAGGTCCAATCTTGACCTGCTTTGGATTGGGCACTTCAACCTTTGCCAAACAACCCCACACCTTTAAATATTTATAGGTGGGTTTCTTTCCCTTCCATGATTCATATGGAGTTTTGTCCTTACCCTTATGTGGGACACTGTTAAGAATCATATTAGCGGTAAGGACAACTTCTCCCCACATATTTTGTGGAAGACCGGAATTGATGAGCAAGACATTCATTATTTCCTTCAATATGCGATTCTTACGTTCCGCCACACCGTTCGACTGAGGTGAGTATGGAGCCGTCGTTTGATGAACAATGCCCGATTCGACACAATATCCCTCAAATGGCGCTACATATTCTCTCCATCTATCGCTACAAATGGATTTGATCTACATGCTTAGTTGGTTCTCAACTTCTGCTTTGTAACGTCAGAAAGCTTCAAAGGCTTCATCATTACTTTTCAACAAGTAAATGTAACAATACCTTGTGCTATCATCAATGAATGTCACCAAGTACTTGTTCCCCCCTCTAGTTTGTGCAAACTTCAAATCACATATTTCTGTGTGAATAAGTTCTAGAGGAAAGGTATTCCTTTCGACGGATCGAAAAGGAAGCTTTGTGAGTTTTACCTCTACGCACACCTCACACTTATGTTGAGGGTTTACGTCGATAGACGACAACAACTCCAACTTTACCAACCTTTGAATGGACTTGTAGTTGACATGTCCTAATCTATAATGCCATAAATTAGAGGATTCAAGCAAGTAAGAAAAAGAGGCTTCAATATTATTGTTTGTCCGTAATACAGACATGGCGTTAACTTTGAAGAGCCCTTCACAGACGAATCCTCTTCCCACGAACATTCCATTCTTAGTGATTACAAATTTATTGGACTCAAACACTAGCTTAAAACCAGCATTAACCAATAAATGACCTAAAATTAAATTTCTTCTAATCTTAGGAACATACATCACCTTCTTCAGAGTGAGCTCCTTACCAGAAGTCATCTTCAGGACTACCCCCAGCACGTTAGAGGAAGCGTTGTTGCCCATGAATAACTTCTTATTTGTAACCGGTGTATAAGTGGAGAAGACATCTCTATTGGAACAGATGTGTCTTGTAGTACATGTGTCCATCCACCATTGCATGGGATTCTCAACAAGGTTTGCTTCTAGCACCACCGCTGAGAACTCCTCAATCATGTCGTCCAGAAACTGGTCTCTGACGACGTTAACATGTGCCTTGCCCTTAGCCTTGGCCTTCTCTTATTGCTCAGTCTTGAGCTTACGGCAGTCCTTGATCATGTGACTAGGTTTCCCACAGTGGTGACAGTTTCCTTTGAACTTCTCTGCCGCTTGGGTCTTGCCGTCTTTCTAGAACTTGCGCTTCTTGCTTGGGTTCACTTTGGCCTCAGCCAGATTTGTCTTTGCCTCAGCGGGTTATTTACCCCTAGGCAAGACCTTCTTATTATCTTCTTGAATTTGGAGTTTGATGATAAGTTCTTCAAATGCCATTTCCTTTGTTTTGAGTTTTAAGTAACTCATAAACTCATTCCACGAGGGAGGTAACTTTTTAATCAGTGATGCAACCAAAAACTGCTCATTTGGTTTCATACCTTCCAAATCCAAGTGATGTAGAATCATTTGTAATTCCTGGACTTGGGATATCACTGTTTTACTCTCCACCATTTGAAATTTCAAAAATTTTCCAATGATGAATTTCTTAGTACCTGCATCTTGTGCGTTGTACTTCTTCTGCAGTTTCTCCCACAACTCTTTGGCAGTGCCTACGGTGAAATACACCGTGTAGAGAGGGTCTGACAAGCAGTTCAATATATAGTTCTTACACATGAAATTACTATGACTCCATGCATCAAGAACCATTTTCATGCCATTAATGACATGGATACCTAGGCCCCCTTCAGCCGTTTCAGTATGCGAAGGGTCCATTTCATCTCCAGCTTGTGGAGGATCTTCTGTTAGGAAATGAGCCATTCCCATAACAGTCAGATAGAATAGCATCTTCTGTTGCCATCTATTGAAGTTGGAGCCCATGAACTTTTCAGGGCATTCATGGTGGAATCCACGGGGTGGAGGAACTGCAACGTTCCCTTGAGCAGCAGTAAAGGCGTTGGATGAGCCTTGAGCAACCCGAAAGGCATTAGGTGTGCCTTGAGCAGTGGGGAAGGCAGAGGGATTGCCTTGAGTAGCAGCAGCAGCAGAATCAGAAGCAATTTGTTCTTTTCCAGTCATCTTTCTAAGTACTTACAATAAATCTTGTCTTAAAATTGTTGGGATACAATTATTTTAGGGAACGGAAAGTAAGTAACTATGACAATGGTAGAAAGGATAAACTAACTATTACAATACACTGGAAATCAAGAACTTAACAAAATGCTTGGTGATTTGCTGAGTCGAGTGATGACACTCTGTCTTTAAGACAAGATTGCCCCGTATATCTTTTTTTATGGTGTTGAGCAATAGTCTCCCAAGATACAACAACAACTTAACAAATAAGCAAAGGAAACTCAAGTGTTACTCTTGAAGAACTTTGAGTATAGTAACTTTGCTAGAGAGGAAGAAGATGAATTCAGTAAATCTGGAGTATTTTCTAAGTGTTGAGTAGTGTCTTCAATTAAGCCAAATGCCTCAATTTATAGTGTAAGGAGAAGACCCCTCAACTAGACAACTAATGACCTTCAATAGTCATGTAATGACACTTAATTGAGAGGTTACATTCAGCCAAATAATGGTTGAATTCATGTGTCAAGTAATGGAGAATCAATGCTCCAAAACCAGCCCAAAGGTCAGAACTTTTCAACTTCCCATCGCAAAGATTCTGCTCCGGCGCCATGGCTCCAGTGAATCGACCAACCAGTTAGTGTCACGCGCCGCTGGGAGGCGCCGCGGCCCTTCGCGGCGATTTCCGACTCGTTTCATCTTACACTTCGTACACTTCTTCCTTCTTTTACCAACGTGGAATACTTTGTCATTTGGCCAATAACCGTCCCTAATTCTATGTCTCAAACGTATTACATACGTACCAATATCTCTTTCACTAATGAAATTTGCAATACTTGGCACTACGTGTGCACGTGTGTGGAAACGACGTTTCCGACGTGCGGGCCCCAATTGTTCGAGTTATAAATTAATGGGATATACTTAATTCCACATTAGTAAATTTCCAACATTTTCAAGCACAACTCAATCAGGTTATTAGACATTTAGCTGTCGTTGCTCTTTTATGATCATTGAAATGGTTTGAGTTGATGAATTTGGCTTCATCTTTACTTCATTAGCAACCATTCAGGGTCTACTAGTCCCAACGGAGACCAGGACAGCAGGACCAGCTTTAGCCAAAATGGCGAGAGACCTAAGGGAAGGGATAGTTAAAGGTCGTCAAGTTTTGCAAATGCTTTTCGCCCTCACCCGGTATTCCAGAACGGTCTGCAATTTCTTCAAATCCAGGGCAAAGACAGAGAGCCAAAAGTATTAGGTACTAGGAAATCAGTTTTTCCTTTAACTAGATACTTGTTAAATGTTTGATGTCCTTCAATGTTCTGTGGTTGAATGTTCACTTTTCAACAAGTATTAAGCTATTATTGATGAAAATGAATCAGCAGACTTTTTTCTTGCTATGTTCATATACTTCAAACTTTTGTCTATGTTAAACTTTCCCTCATGGATTTGGTAGGCTGATCCATAATGTACTTCAGTTGGATCATATTTTTGTCTATCAAAGAATGGCCTTTTTCTCCCTTTCTATGCGCCTATTTTCTAGAATACTTGGGTTATCTATTATGTTATGTTTATGCGGTAAAACATTTTGATATACAATGTACCTTATCTAAATTCAGAACTCGTTAAATGACAAGAATAAAATACTTAATAAACTGGCACTAGTCAAATTATGCGATATAGATAACCATATTAACTTTAGCTTGAATGAGAAACTTAAAGTAGCCAATTAAAATCAACTATGCATATAGTTAGTGAGATTGTTCTAGTGAATGTCTTAGTTGATTAAGATGTTTGTAATTCTAGTATGATCTTTAAATCAACATTATTGCTTCAAAAAATTGTTACACTGAGTTACCCTTTTTCATCATAACAGTGATAAATTCACAAGCCAGCTTTTATGTATGGTCTGATCTGGTGACAGACGCACTACCATTGCGCCACGGATCCTGGGTGTCCTTTATTATGAAACGATAATATCATATACTATTAACGTTTGAGAAAATTTATCAAGAAAATATTTATACAATTCAACTTCCCCCTGATGTAACTTTTTAACATTCTGAGTCAGAATTCTATTTTTCCTGTCTTTATTTTGCTAAAAACTCATCCTTATTAGGTGTTTATATATATCAAATCATAGGTAAGTCTTTTTAAAATATGGAATTCGTACTCTTAAAATAAGATAGTTTACCTACTCAACAAGTAAAAGTAACCTTATCTAGGGGCGATTGCGAATACCATTACGATATTGGATCCATCTGAATTCAGTATTTTTAATACGTAACATAAATTTATGTGCAAAAATTAATTAAAATTACAAGAAATAATAGATACTAACTCATAACTTTAAAAATATAGTAAGTTAATGCAAAGAACCTTAAAAGTAGAACCTATAAATATAATTTTAAATCTTAATTCCTCCTATGACTTAATAATATATGTATATAATTTAAACTCTACAATTAATTAGTAATCTCAAGAAAATAAAATCAATCCTCTATAATAAGTCACATATATAACTTCAACCCTCTTTTGGAACTTTCCAACATAACTAATGGAGCAATAAACTGATGTAATAACACAATGTCTATCTCTTCTTTTTTTTAATCTAAAGTAAATAGTAGTAGGTAATTATAGTATTGGTTATTAGTTCCACAATTTCAGGTTCCGAATACTATGGAACTAAATTCAAGCCAAAGAAAATCAAAGGAAGATATTTTTCAAACCTAACCCCCAACCCACCCACCCCTACTCCCACCCCCTTCCACCCCTGTCACCATCTCCATTTGCATGCATGCATGCAAAGTTCAACATCCTTAATCTTTTTTGTTTTTCCTTCCTCTCTTTGTGCGTAATTTTCCCTCATCCGTTGGTGGTTACCCTAAAAACGGAAACCAGCAATGGATCAGGAACCACCACAATCATCATCAACACCAAGAACGAGCATATCATTTTTGTAAGAATAGAGTAATTTCCCTTAGGGATTCCTTTCATTAATCACAATATATATAGTTGTACAGAGGTTGATTCCTAATACGATAAGAATCCTAACTTACCTTAAATGGTTGATCCCTACTACAATAAGAATCCTAAGTTATCTTAAATATACATCTATCATAATTACAAAATATATTATGAATATTCGGAGAATATTCGCTAATACTCCCCCTCAGTCGGAGAGGAAGGAGGTCGAACGCTAAGGCTGGATCGGAAGTCGGTGAAGAGATGTCGTAGTAGTCCCTTTGTGAAAATATCTGCATACTGATAGGAGGAAGGTACGTGTAAAATTTTGACCTAACCAAGGGCAACCTTCTCACGCACAAAGTGAATGTCCATCTCTATATGCTTGGTCCGCTGATGTTGGACCGGATTGTGAGACATATAGATGACAGATATGTTGTCACAGTAGACTATAGACGCCTTTTGCAGTGGACACTGGAGCTCCAAAAGAAAATTTTAGAGCAAACAGATCTCAGTAACGACAATAGCAACTTCGCGATACTCTGCTTCAGCACTCGAACGGGATAGCGTGGCCTGTCGCTTGGCGGACCATGAAATAAGATTATCCCCAAGAAATACACAGTAGCCGGAGGTGGAGTGACGTGTGTCCGGGCATCCTGCCCAATCTGCATCCATGTAGGAGAGCAACTTGGTTGGGGCAGAGGGGTAGAGATGCAGTCCAAAGTCCAGTGTGCCCTTAACGTATCTGATAATACGTTTGAGGGCCGCAAAATGGGACTCTCGAGGGTCGTGCATAAACAGACACACCTGCTGAACGACATATGCAATATCGGGCCTAGTGAATGTAAGGTACTGAAGGGCACCTGCAAGGCTCCGATAGAGAGTGGGATAAAAAACTGGCGCGCCCTCATTGGCACTGAGCTTGGATTTTGAGTCAACCGGAGTTGGCATAATTTTACAATTTTCCGTCTTAGCCCTGTGTACTATCTCCTCCGCATATTTACGCTGACATAAAAACATAGTAGCTGCAGATCTGGTCACGGATATACCCAAGAAATAACTCAGCTTTCCCAAGTCAGTCATAGCAAATTCAGTTTTGAGTATAGCAATGATTTCATTCTTCAACCCGTCAGAGGAAGCAATAAGAACAATGGAATCCACATATAATAGCAAATAAGCAGTGTTGGTACATCGATGGAAAGTGAAGAGAGAGTTATCACACTTACTACATGTAAATTCGATTTGCATAAGATACCTGGCAAAGCGATCATACCAAGCGTGGGGTGCCTGTTTCAAGCCATACAAGGACTTCCTGAGACTACATACAAACTACAGAACTGCCGGATGAACAAAGCCAGGGGGCTGATGCATGTACACAGTTTCTTTCAAATCCCCATGAAGAAACGCATTCTTGACATCAAGCTGATGAATCGGCCAATGCATGCCCATAGCAATATTGAGAACAGTCTGAATAGTAGCCGGTTTAACAATCGGACTGAATGTCTCACCACAATCAATACCCTCATATTGATTCATGCCATTAGCAACCAGTCTTGCCTTATACCGCTCCAAGTTACCACTGTCTCTATACTTGTGACGAAATAACCACATGCACTGGATAATATTAACACCGTCTGGTCTAGGTACCAAATCCCAAGTGTTCTGCTTGGTTAAAGTATTAAATTCCTAACATGGACGCATTCCAATTAGGGTACAATTTGGCTAGTTTTGGATTTTTTGGAATGGGTGATATGGTTTGTGCGGAGAGGTTAAAATGGACCTTGGGTTTGAAAATACCGTGTTGTGCACGAGTCTCCATACGATGGGTAGGAAGCAATGTGTGGTCTGGATTTGGAGGCTATGGGATGTCGGGTTCTGGAGGCAGCAGTGCTGCTGGAGGGGCAGGAGACGTAGCTGGAGGCAGCAGGGGTAATGGTGGGGTATTCGACCGAGAGTTGGGAGGTGTTTGGTCGGAGATGGTGCCGGACAGTGGCGGGGACAGAGCTACTGGCGTAGGCTCTGTCAGAATAGTGGGCTACTGGTGGTACAAATATTAGATAGCCGGGGACAAACTCGGTTCATCGAGAAAGGTGTAATCGGTGGTCTGAAATTTTTGGAGATTTGAAAAAGAAAAGGTCATCTCGTCAAAGGTGATGTGACGGGAGATGATGATTTTGCGAGTGACAATATCATAGCACATGTAGCCCCAATGAGTAGGAGAGAGACCAACGAAGACACATAGTGCGAGTGACAAGTTTGTGAGGTGCAGTGGAGGCTATGTTGGGGTAGCATAAGCAGCCAAAAATACGGAGATGGTCATAGGATGGGAACCTACGGTATAAGATTTCGGTAGGAGTCTTGTTTTGGAGAGTGCTAGTCGGTAAAATATTAAGAAGGGATTCTACCATTTTAACAGCATAAACCCAAAAAGGCGGTGGAAGACATGCATGAAACAAAAGGGTGCGAACTATGTTATTGATGGTACATATAATTTGTTCAGCCTTTCCATTTTGGGAGGAAGTATAGGGACAGTAAAAACGAAAAACCATGCCTTGTTTAGAGTAGAAATTGTGAAATACAGAGTTATTAAATTCACGTCCATTATCACATTGGAATGATTTGATATATTTTTCAAACTGTGTTTTAATGAATTTTTGAAATTCAAGGAACTTGGCAAAAACTTCAGATTTGAATTTCAGTGGGTAAATCCAGACAAAATGTGAAAAGTCATCTAAGAATACTAGATAAAATTTGTGACCCAAAGAGCTAACAACCGGAGATGTCCACAAATCAGCATGAACAATATCAAAAGGAGAAAATGTAACACTGTTGGATGACATAAATGGAAGACGAGTATGCTTGCCGAGCGGGCAAAAAAATAGTGTTAGGCAAGTTTCCCATTATTACATTGAATACGCTTAGTAGTCCTAAGAAAAGTAAAAACAGGATCTCCGGGGTGTCCGAGTCTGTTGTGCCAAGTTGAGAGAGAGATAGCCGCAAGGGATAGAGGTGATTGCGGTCTGACATCGGAAGATTGAGTGAAGGGGTAGAGGTCTCCCACACTATTGCAACGCGTAAGAATTTTCTCCGTATTGAGATCCTTCACAGAAAAACCAAAATGGTCAAATTCGACAGACACAAAATTATTGCGAGTGAATTTTCTAACAGATATTAAGTTTTTAATGATGTTAGGGGTGTAGAGGACGTGATTTAGGGAGAAAGGCGGGTGAGAATGTTTGGTATGTGTGTTACCGTAACCTTCAATTGGAATGCGATGACCATTGCTGACAGTAATAAATTGAGGACACTTTAACCGAAGCAGTTGAGATAAGTTACCTGACAACGGGGTGAGGTGAGATGTGGCTCCGGTGTCCATGTACCAATTTTCGTCGGGCTATTGAAAGTTCACGGTGTTGAAGGCCTGGGCCAAATCGGTGGGGGCCAAGCTGCTGCCCTCCGGGTGTTGGGCTGCTGCTACCAGATGGGCCTGCTGCTAATGGTGGGCATGTCGGTTGGTGGGGGCGAAGCCCAAGAGGCCTGGCTGTCAGCCTTGCTGGAATTGGGCCCCTGATGTCGGGTAGGGTCATGCAGGCGAGGCCCAGTTCCCGGTATTGGGCCAAGGGGGCTGCCTATCATCGATAGTAAGCGGCGGGTGATGGGCACATGCGCTCGGTTCCGGTTGCCTTTGCCGCGACCCTTTCCTTTATTGTTGTTACTGCGACCTCTGCAGCAACGCCCTTCACCGCCGGACTGCTGGTGGTGGTGGTCTTGCGGTGGTGGCTGGGTGGTTGGTTGCTGCCGGTGGTTTCATGCCGTCAACGGCTAACCCCTTTTGATTGTGCTCCTCTTGTTTAACACGTCGAGTTTATTCCAACAATAGTTGTGAACGTGCTTTATTGAAGCTTGGTAGGGGATTGACTTTTTGAATCATCATTGCAAGTGTATCATATTCACCTTTCGATAAACCCGCAACTAGTTGAAGTACCATCTTGGTCTCTGAAACAAATGTCCCTACGTTGGAAAATTGGTCGGTTATGAGTTTTAGTTGTTTACAGTATTCAGACATGTTGGTATTGTTGAACTGCTCTTCCAAATACACGACCCGAGTATTTTTATTATCCTGAAAATTTTCTTCTAACCGTAACCAAAGTTCACGTGCCATAGCACCTGTTTTCATGATAGTACACAATAAGTCTTAGAGATGGTGTCGTAGATCCATTGTTTGACGATGGCGTCAAGGTGATGCCAGGTCGAGTCTGCAACATCGATTGGACGAGGAACAGAATCATCAATATGGTCGAGCACATTGTACGCACATGCATGAATATAGAACAGTTCTATCCACATGGAATATTGACAGTCTTCTTGGTCAAGAATAATAGGGATAAAATTCTTGATGTTGGTAACGGCTAATGCCGGATGTAAAGAAGACGATGAACGTTGATTGGGGTTGTCAAGTGTGCCAGTGGAAGAACCAGAATTGGTGGGGGGAGCAGGGCGAGACATGGCGGAAAATTATTGTCGTCGGTCGAAAGGGAAAAAGAAAAGTTTGCGGAGGCGTCGGCCGAGAGGGAGAAAAGAGAAGAGTAGGGATTAGGGTTTGACTCTTGATACCATGTAAGAATGAAGTAATTTCCCTTAGGGATTCCTTTCATTAATCACAATATATATAGTTGTACAGATGTTGATTCCTAATACGATAAGAATCCTAACTTACCTTAAATTGTTGATTCCTAATACAATAAGAATCCTAAGTTACCTTAAAAACCTCCACCAACACCACTACCAACAACTCATCCATTATCCCTCCTTGAGCCGGCTAATTCTACCAAGAAAAAAAGCCGGACTAGGGTTTTTTGAGTTTTTCGATCATCCCGATTATAACACCTGCATGCAGGCTCCCTTCTCTCCTTGGTGGTCGGTTACTGGACAGTAATAGTCGTATAATCCCCGGTTCAAGAATCACCGGAACATTGTTCGGGTACCGAAAAGGACGAGTTAGTCTTTCCATTCAAGAAAACCCTAGGACTCTTCCCACAGTTGTTGTTGAACTCGCTTTGCAAACCAATGTTTTGCAGAAGGAAATGAATCTCAGCATGGTAAGAGTTGTTTTTAAATTTTTTTTTTCTTTAATACTTCCTCTGTTCCATTTTATTTGAACGGGTTCGGAGAGCGAATATTGAAATAACTAATTTTCACGTTATCAATATGTTTTTGAGCAATTAATTACCAAACAACATTGTTTTGACACCTTTTTATACTCCTTAATATTATACTTATTGTTTTTGAAATAACATTTATATATTTGAGAATTATGTGATATATAAAAGTATTATATATAAGTCATCAGCTTATTTAGTTACTAATTCAAAATATGTAAAAGAGTTTTAGAAAATTGTAGCGAAAAGAATACTGCTTTTAGCGTTTTTCTGGAGCATATAAAGTGTTGATCCTAGTCGAGGTATATAGATTTGATTTTCCAAATTATAATAATACCACATAAAATGCAAAAAAATCAGTGTTATGTATACGTATCATTGCATCGTATTACATAGAGGGACTCTTCTAGTAGATTTTGTCCCTTTTTCATATACTTTTTGACACCTCTTTGTTGAAAAATTATATTGTTACCTATGTAATTTTTTCTTTATGTTTTGACTCTAGTGAAAATGTCGGTTCCGCCATTGAATATCGACTTTTACATTATATTGTTGATATCTTTCTTATGCTTCTTGTAAAGATTATTGTTTCACCTATGATGCTTCCTACTTGGTTTAGGTAAGAATTGCTTTAGAATGTGAGAAAAGGGACAAAAAGGAGAAGATAAATCTTCTTGAAGAGCCATTATAGACCTTGTATTGTAATGGCAAAAAAAAAAATGGCTATGGTGTGAAAAGAGAAGCCACCGAAGAAAATCTAAATGTGATGGAGATTCTCAAGCCGGTGTCCATGGGCGCTGGCGTCTTGCCCGGAAAATCCGACGTGGAAGGGCCAACGGCGAGATGACGTACATGAGGGCACATTTTGAACGTGTGGTTAAATCCATGGATGCTGAAACCCTATACATGTTGAGCCCAGATGCAATTGATGGACCTGAATTGAGTATTTTCTTTGTAAGAATATGAATTAATATACAATGTTCTTTGGGTCTTTTTATTATTCTTGTTATTAGTTGGATCCCTCCCAAGATTATTAGTGAGGGTAATTTACGTAGAGAGTTTAAGTTATGTATATATAGTCGGTGTAAAGTTTTTTTTTTTACCACAATCAGGTCATTAGGGGCGGAGTTATAGTTCTGCTTACGAGTTCAACACAATTCAATAACTTTGGTCCAGATCCTGTATTTGTGTTAATTAAAAAATGAACTTAATATATATGATACAATTTATCTAGAACCCAGTTGTTAAGATACATTTTCTAGAATTTATAACTCAAAATAAAAATTCTAGCTCGTCGGCCCGTCATTCATTGGTTTATAAGGTTAGGGGAAAAAGCTAGGTGAAATTAATCTCCTTTCCGGTGAAAGCTTAAGAGTTAAGGCCCTGGTATAACAGGAGTGTGGTGTGTGTTCTCTTTATACTATAAATGTGCTCCCGGAAAGGGAAGCCATAATTTTTTATGTCGATTGATCAATCCCACCATGTTCAAGCTAAGTGACTGCCTCGAGCCAAGCAAGATTGGAGACTGTCTTAATGATTGTTCATAACTAGCCTACCATTTAACATACATATGTCATGTAGTTTTTATTTTTCTCCGTTTTTGCGGGTCAACAAAAGAGTATATATAGGTAAGCCTCCTTAAAATGTGAATGTGAGATTTGTAATTTTAAAAATAAAATAAAATTACCTACTACAACATAAAAAAAAATGATTTGATGAAGTAAATTTTCTTTATATTGACTATGTATATAACTTAAGCTCCTATATACGTAGATATCTATTGGTTACATTTATTCTAGTTTTTTTTTCATTATAGTTTGATTTATTATCATGCTCATCAACAGTCAGCATTGTTCAACAATATTCTAATTTAAAATTAAGCACTTATTGATTATGTACGTTTTTTCATGAATCATTTTCAATTGAAACTCACCGGAGGAGATCTTTTTTTCTTCTTTTGGTATTAAGGAAATTCATAAAAAAACTATTAAGGGTCATTACAAGCCAAGCTAGCTAGGAAACATAGTTCCTATGATATCTTTTTCCATAACAAACATAAATGAAAAGAGTGAAATGCAGTTAGATCTCTATAACAATATCCGTATATAATAATATCTTTTTATAATATTATTTTTTAAAATTAATTTTTATGTTATATTTTACTATTATATATTAACATTTTTGCCTATAACAATAAGAATCAACTTTATATTAGTACACTCTTTGTAAAATTACCCCCATATTAACATCTATATTCTTTTTTAGGTAATATAATATTTAACTATCTTTATAAAAATAAAATATCTATGATTATCAATAATAAGTGTAGAAAATAAATATTTAATTTGATATTTGAATATACTATATTTATGACAAAATATTACATATGAATAGTAATCTAAAAATACCATTGCCTTGTATTTTTATTTATAAATAGCTTTCAAAAAGAAAAACAATGTGAATAAGGGGTACGAATCCTATTTTTTAGATCAAGCAAAGAGACAAATTTTTGATTCCTTTTAATCTTTTTAAACAAGCTACAATTATAATTTTCTTTCTTCAATCTTGAAAGAATTCAATTTTCAAGTAGATTTATAATATGTGTCTTAGAACCTAAAACTTTATACATTCGGTTCTGAATTTATTGAAATTGTATTAATTTTCTTTATTGTTTACTTAGAAAAGTATGCATATCTTTGAGATTTAAATAATTTTGTTATTTTTTATAACATTAAAAAAATTATAAATAGATTTAAACATCCTTTTTACCTATAAAAGTCAACTATTATTTAAATGTCAAATATTATTATAAGTATATAATAATAATTCTTTATTAAGGTAAAAAAAATTTAAATCCAACCATACTGTTATTGAGAGATTTGACTTAGCTCCCAAAAAACATTTAAACTAGCGCATTTTTTGCCATCAAATCCGCCACATTATTTGCTTCTGTCTAATTCAATAGGTATGTTAATCATGGTATATGCACAAGGGGAAAGTTTCAGAACGGAACAATGGAAATGTATGGTCATATGGACCCACCATGGGTGAGATAATTATCTACCATACATAGTTAAGGAGGACTATCATGAGGAAAACGTACCAATAATTCTACATTTTTTCCAATCCTCTATCATGAGGAAAACGTACCAATAATTCTACATTTTTTCCAAGTATGTAGATTTAAAACTTAAAAGGGATCTTAGTAAATTAATTTAACTAGTACGAGTAGTCGCAGTTTTGCTCTTTAGTTTCTTATCCTCTGATATATGATATTACATGTTGTCTTTTGTACTTTGATTATCTTATTTTTCTACTGTTCTTTTTTCAGACTATTTTATCATAGTTTTTTTGCTTTCGCTATTTTTGTTTTCATACTGCTTTTTACTTTGAATTGCTTGTCCATATCTGATCGTCTTTTTGCCATGCTTTCTCTTGAGTCGATGGTCTTTCGGAAATAGTCTCCCTACCTTCCAAGTGTCACGACCCAAATCACGGGTCATAGTGATACCCACATTATCCCTTCGGTGGGCCAACCATTTTCCTTGTTAACCCTTCAAACCATTTTTCTATAAAACATTCGGAAGTTTAAATCAAGAAAACAGTAATGTGTCTTAAACCATAATTAAATAAAGTGCGAAATTAATAACTATTACAATCCTCCCCAGAAATTGGAGTCACCGTACAAGAACATCTAACTATTACACGTCTGGAAAATATTACTAAGTCTAAAATATAAAAGTATTGTCTAAGATAGAATGATAGACAATAGAAAGGAAGGGATCCAAAGCTGCAGGTCGGATAGTAGCTCACCCTCTTAATCTCAGCAAATAAGCCTCGGACTACTCACCGGGCCTCGAACTAGATCCGTGCTCGAACTCTGCACTCAGAAAACATGCAGCAAGCGTAGTATGAGTACAAAACTACGGTACTCAGTAGGCATCATAGATCGATCATAATTAATTAACATATACATGAAGTAGAATTAAACAAGTTGGAAAGATAAGACAATCAACAAGTCATAAATCATAAGACATGATATCAATTCTAAGAGCAGAGCAAATTCCAATTTCAGTTCAAATTACTAAGTCAATACAGATAATAATATTAGGTATGAATACAATGTCAGGATCTAAAATCTAATCTCTCTCTCAATACCGGTACACACATGCTGTGGCGGAGTTTTTCGCTACCACTTGTCATGACCTGAGAGATTAGCTAGATCCATGTACCTGTCAACACTGAGCCCCAAATATCATAATAATCTTCAACTATCCAGTCTGGGGTAAATGTATGAATGCATAACCGTTACCTTTCTTTCTTTCTCGTTGTGAAGACTTAGGAAGTGACTTAGTGTTTAAGTAAGCTACAAAACAGAGGGTTCTTGCTGTATTTAAGATAAATTTCATCTTCCTAGCCTAATCTTAAGTTTGTACAAGTGTTAGTTATGTATGAATGCATACACAAGTCAAGAAGTAACAATGCCAGAAACAACATGTGGAAATTTCATAATCTTCTCTCCTTTTCATTACACAACAATAATATCATGACAAATCATCTTCATATACCAATACCGTACCCTTGCAAGATCACACCAATTACATAACCTCAGATAGATATATAATATAATTATTGAACGAAGAAAATTCGGATGAATTTCTAACGCACAATACCCTAGCTCCGCCGATTCTATGCATTCATAATAGTGTTTTATATGTATTGGCTACTTAGCTGGCTGGACGTCAAACATAAGAATTCTCGAACATAAACAATGAAATTGGCTCCATGGAAGAGAACGATGCATAGCGTGATAGGGAGACCTAGCGTAGCAGAGCCAGTCGTGACCAAATAGATAGCGTTGGACGTTGAATTATAAGGGACTTTTGAGGTTTATATTTAAGTTTCAAAAACATACATTTTAAAAATTAGGTAGGAGAGACGCTTTTTAAATTAATGTTAATGATACAAATTTTTAAAAACCTTAATTTTTTTATTTACGCAAAGCTACTCCTCCCCATCCTTATTCTATTGCTATTAAAGCCGTCAATATGGACTAGCCGTTGAGTCGACCAGCCCAACCCTTGATTTGATAGTGTTGGATTAAGATTTTAAGAACCCATTTAAGAATGAGGCTTTTTAGCCCGGCCCAAAAAAGCCTGTTGGCCCATGGGCTTGAGCGACGATGGGTTGGGCTGGCTCGTGGGCTTGATCGACACTAGGTATAAATATCATTACACCAATAATAAAAAATATATCTATAGAAAAATATTTTTAAAACAACAAACGTTAAATTTAACGCCCAAACGTATGCTTTTACACCCGGAACTTAAGCTTTTGTGCCAAGGACTTACGCCTCAAACTATTGGGCGTACACCCAATGGATCTACGTCTTTCATTTGAGCCCCGAAGCAGTTTTAGTACACCTCGCCCTGTGACTCGCCCCAAAAAACTCCTTTGAAAATACTGTTTGAGACTTGGTTAGCAAATAGTAACACCGTGTGATATTGTCTTGTAAATATTTATGTAAGCATTTTTAAATTTGAATTTAAATTAAAAAATTATTTAAAATATTTTGTGCGTTGGCCCGGCCAGACCCGCAACCCACATAGTAATAGGTTGGACTAGCTATTTTAAGGCTTACAATAAAGATGGGTCAAACCGGCCTGACTCGTTGAATTCCAATGCCCGTATAGATTAACCAGGATGAACTGCTAGGCCCACCCATTTTGACAGCTCTAATTGATACCTCCTCTTTCATCGCGGCCCTTGACGCTTTTTCTCTTGGCCAAAGTCCCTGATTATATTCTTTATTCAAGATCATGAGATTTTTTACCCTACCCCACTCTACTTATAACCTTAAAGTAAACTTTTTAAGAATAATCAAAATCATATTAAAAATCTAACAGACAACTAGCAGTGGTAATCAGCTAGCAAATAATCAAACATGTATTAAAAATGAATATATTTAGTCACTTTGGGGCCGTAATGCGGTGGGACCAGTCACTTTAAAAAGTTTACCCTACCTTAGTTTTGTCCGCTTGGGCAGCTCAATTGGTTTCAAGGGGGATATTTGGAGCAAAGACCAAAGATCGAATCCCGTCAGCGGCAGTGTGAGGGTTTCTTCTTGAAATAAAGGAGGGCCCCTTGTGCGCAGCGTGGTACTGGTCTAACCTTTGAAATCAATTGAGTCACCATGATTTACCTCCTTCACAGACCTGTCGGACCGGGGTGTGGGGGCTCCTGGGGTGGGAGATTCCACCTTTTGGAGCAAAAATGAATATATTTAGGTTCATATCCGACCAGACGTCAAAAGCTGGAATTATTGTACTTGAGAATCAAACTTAGATCTATTATTGTGCAAAAGTAACTTATTGATATTACAATATCAATCAAAAGTTTAGGGAAAAGGGAAAAAGGCTCAATGATATATATATAAAACTCAATTTAAACATATTGAGAGAAATCAAGAAAATCTATGGCAACATATTTCCAAGAAATCAAGAACAAAATTCTGGATCTGATTAAATTCCTTATTTCTTGTGGTAAAGGTATAGTATTTTCTTCTTCTTTTTCATCTTTAATATGGAAAACGTTTTGTCTTAAAGAAGTTTATGGATATATTTTTTATATAACTTTCATTATATGATCCTCCAGGAAACGATGAGCATGAAAAATCAAAGTTAGAAAATGAGGAGGTAATTTTTATTTTCTACTTTTGTTTATTTATTTTTGTATATATTTCTGTCAATTCATCAATATACAGCTTATAACTATGTATTTGGCAATGCTAGAGATCACAAAATAATTAGGGATCTACCTCAAAATTTTCGAAGTCTTCTCTGCTAATTTCTTTTGCTTTGTTTTTTCCCCTTTCATTGATTTCCTTTACACTTCATTTACTTCCACGTCAATATTTCGCTTGTGAGTGAAAAATATTTGTTCGCAAAAATTAATAATAATATTACCAACTAAGAAGGTATTTTGAAGAAGATATTTATAATACTAATGATTAATAATAATGTCTTGAAGTGTTAGTTAAAACAGACAATAATATATATTGATAGAATATATGGTGTATATCCCTATGATATACACGGTTTTGACTAGTCTTGTACCATAAATAGAAATATTAAATTATGTTATATATGGTAATTATACAACATAATTTAATACTTCTATTTATGGTACAAAACTAGTTAAAACCGTGTATATCATAGGGATACACGGTACATTCTATCATATATAATTAAAGTTAAAAATGAATATAGTTCGACGAAAAATGACTTCTGTCCACAAGTAAACGAAGTAATTTTCTTCATTTTGAATATTAAAAATATTTTCGAGTACTCAATCACCAGATAATAATTTTCTAATGAAAAATATTTTCTTAATAAGTAACTTCTGTAATAGTAGCAAACACACACTATATGTATTTTGGATCACAAACATTATATCATTTTATTAGTATTTTTAACTGCGCAAGCTAGAGTTTAGTGAACCAACTGATTTTATTTAGATTATTCAAAATAACAGGGAAGAGATGAAGAAGAGAAAGGAGCTTTTCTAAGGCCAGAAGGAAGAGCAAGAGGTCCAACAGCTCCAGGAAAACATACACCTCCTCGTTTTCAGACTGGCAATTATAATTCCTAGCTCTAAAAATATCAAATTTGTTGATTTGAAGATATTTGATTTTTTGAAGAATTTTTAAATGTAATTTAGTTAACGAGTGAGGTTTGCTCTTGTAATAAAATACTTCCCGTAGATGGGACCGATTCTAATTCTATATATTCTCTCTGATTTTTATGCCTTTATCTCAGCGAACAGATCAAATGTCCAATTCATTTATTTTTCTGGTATTCAAACAGGTTGGAATATGTATTATCATAATAATGGTAAAAATGGAATCATTTTTGTTTTGATATTCTATACAAAATCCTATAACTTAATTAATAAGTCTAAGTAGCAGAAGTCTGTTTTTAGGGATGTTTTATTAATTTTTTTCCATTTTTATATGTTGAAAATTCCAATTCAATTCAATTTAAATAGAAAATTCTCTTTCTTCATCAGTTCATACGTATTTCATACATTCCAGTTATGGAGTTCGAGTCACGAAAAAGATAAGTACGAAATGGGAATAGTGTTGTTGTGAAAAGTAATTTGGTTATAGTACTTCAATAAACTTCTTATTTGTTAGGGATCGTTTGATTGTTTGTTAGAAATAGAGTTATTCATATATTAAAATTAGCATAGTAAATATTATGTTTGGAAGTTATTTAGTTGTTTTATAAAAAATTTAATACGAAATTAGGTGTTGAGTTATCATTTTATAATTCTATATAAATAAAATATGTATAATTTATGAGTCGATTTATATGTTATTTTATACCGGATAATATTTGAAATAACCTCCTACTATTATTTTTTCTCTCTCCTCTCTAGGCGCACGTTAAGGGTTGCTACATTAACGTGCACCGCCGACAAGTATCGGCAGAGGACGACCTAAGAAGTAGCAATACACTTCTCCAACTGGGTCACCAATGGTTGGCTCGCTCACTGCGCAAGAATCTGGGAGTACAATGAACACACTGGCGGTTATTAGGTCGGTGGGAATTGTTATCACAGAACCCATTGGAGGGGTAAGGCAAGAAGCGCAAAGGCAAAGCTACTGCTCCTATGAAGACGCAGAGTGGTGTGGGTATTGCGAGTGCTACTGTCAAATTAGGGCCAACACAATCGAGCGAATCTAAAGTGAGTTCTCTTACAACCGTTATCTCTCCTATTAGGGATAATATTGTTAAGGAGAGGGACGATGGTAGTGTTCGAACTTGGGCTAATGTTGTTAGTGGTAGTAAGTTAGCTGGGCGTGGAATGCCATTGGAGTTTATTGCACCTACGATACAAGATGGTGTCACAATAGTTGAATTGGACCATGTCGAGCTTGAGGGGGAGAATTTGAGGTTGGAAAATGCCCTAATTTTGTATGTCATAGGGCATTCACCTACTATTGGGGTTGTTGATCGTTTTGTTGCTGCACAAAGAAACTATGCTCAAAAACCTCAAATCTTCTACCACACAGATGATTATTTTGTGATTCGTTTCGATAGTATTGACGAACGTAATGATATTCTCTTCTTGGGGCCACATACCATCAATAACCGACCGGTCACCATGAAGTAATGGACTCCGAAATTCAATTTGTATGATGAGGTATTGAAAATTGCTCCAATCTGGATAAAGTTACCCAACCTCCCTTTAAATTGATGGAGTGCTAAGATTTTAAGTCGTATTGGAAGTGACTTGGGTATACGCAGATGAGTGTACATCTTCATTGGCTAGAATTAGTTATGCTCGTTTTTTGGTAGAAATGGACATCACTAAGCCCCTCCCTAAGCTGCTGAAAGTCAAGGATTCGAAGTGGAACATGTTTTAGCAGGAAGTGGCATATGATTGGGAACCAGTTTACTGCCTAGTTTGCTTGACTGTGGGCATAAAATGCAGGCCAGTTGAGGCAGAGAAGGTCCAGGGAAGGCAAAAGGAAAAAATCACTAAGCCTAGGCAAATGTGGCAAAAACAACAAAGACAAGGTGATGCTAGTATTTCTGTTGTTATTCCCTTAATAGTAGAACCTCAAAATGAGGAAGTGATAAGCCAGCTGCATAGTGTTACTAGCACTACTGATGTTGCAACTCAGGTGGTAGCTCAAAACCAAAATCAGAAGCTGGTTCAGGAAACAAATGGGCATGTGCAAGTACCTCAAAGGGAAGATTTGGGCCAGCTGCAGGAGCTTGCACTGAATCAAAATCAGAATTCAGGGTCGCAAAATATAACTGGGAAATCAGCTGCCAAATGGAATAGAACTGTGGTTGTGAATAGGGAGGGCTTGGGTATAAAAAATGTGTTCACACTGTTGAATAGCAGTCAAGTGCCAATACAAGTTAAATGCCAATACAAGGGGCCAGGGTTAATAAACAACAGAGGATAAGTGGAACTAGGAAAGGAGAAAGAAGTAACATACCTTTACAACCTTCCAAGTGAGTGTTATTACTTGAAACGTGAGGGGTATGACTAAAGTGTATAAGCACAAGGAGTTTATCATGACAAATAAAATGGGGTTGCTTGCAGTTTTGGAGCATAAGGTTCAAACAAATAAGGTAAATAAAATCATTCAGAAGCTGGCACCTGGATAGTCCTTACTGTCTAACTTTAGCAGCTCCAATAAGAGTTGAATTTGGATATTATGGAATCAAGACATTTTGAATTTGTAACAGCCCGTACTTTCGGGCGATGCTTTGAGCATCTAGACGCATGCAAATGAAGAGCTTAGTATATAAAAGGATGTCGTCCCGAAATAATTTAGGACTTAATAAGTGTGACGATGAGGATTAATAATAATAGTTGTATGTCCCCAAAGAGGTTATGAACTGGTGCTATATCGCATGATTATGACATTGAGTATATGAAAGTTTTATAAGTTATTAAGATTTAAATGAATTGAGATCAAGAAATTAATTACGTATGTAATTGATTAAGTGGATAAGAGATTTTGATTGGCTTTACACGTGGCAACCTAAAGGAAAAGCTATGGATGTTAATGTAACACTTTCACACGGTGCCATTTAACATGTTGTGACTAAGTTTTTAATATGTTGGTGGTGGAATCTTATGTAATGATCAATTCTCTAAAGTGATGTCTATGTGGACACCAAAGTTCACTAAGGAGGGACAACACATTACATTATTTTGCTTACATAAAAGGAGGGTGAAGTGGCATATCTATTTAAAGGACAACAACATTAGCACTGTCGGAAGAATAAAACTCCTTGGAATGACCCTTAATGTTACAACAACGTATGCGATCTCACATAAACTTGAACCATTAATATTGTTTCTAAATAAAGTGAGCAACAACTTAAATTTCGTTTGAAGTCACTTGTTTCTTGAAATCTCTGGTAGAGCGGGCTGGTTCAAGGTGGTTTAAGGTATGTTAAGGAAAATTATTTCTTCGTTTGACTTGTTCTAAGTATGAAACATAAACGTAATATTGTTCAATAAATAATTCTTTTTTTAGTAGTTAAGTATGTCCATGTTATTCATTCCTATGAAATTTAATTAAAAGCATGTCTAAATATGCTCCTAAATCCTTATTGAGGTATATGAAAAAAAAGGATGTTAGTATTCATAATGTTAATCGGAGGTGGAGCAACATTACATGACTCCGACAAATTTATAGTGTAATATTATATCATTCATACATTACATTCATGTACATACTTTGACCTCAAAAGAGTTATATACTCTACTATATGTATGCATTATATATATGTATGGGGAATGGGAAAAGGGATACGACATTATATACGCACACCACCTGCAGCTGGTACATATATACACGATGATGATTATGCCCACAAATGCCGATATGATATGATGGGATTCCCACAGAGTCTTGATGACGTTATATAAGCATATGTGCATGGCCGCATTGTGCATGACATTTAGACATATTATGGCCCTCAAAGGCATTCTACACAGACATGATACTTATGCATGTTATGGCCCTCAGAGGCATTCTGCACAGACATGGTACTTAGGCATATCATGACCCTCAGAGGCTTTCTCTACTGGTTGGTTGTTTCTTGTCTAATGTTACTTCCATGTCTCTATTATGCTATTTTTCATGTCTGACATACTCGGTACATTATTTTTACTAACGTCCCTTTTGTCGGGGGAGGCTGCGTTTCATGCCTGCAGGCTTAGGTAGACAGGGTGACGGTACGCACTAGTAGGTTGCTGGTTCAACTGATATTGGAGCACTCAATTTATTCCAGAGTTGCAGTCTAGTCATGAAATGATATTTTTGATATGCATAGGGGTATGGCGGGGCCCTGTTCCGACCTCATGATGTTACGTACTCTTTAGAGGCTTGTAGACAGATGTCCTGTGTATAGTAGTCATGTATGGTGTTGTCAGCCTTAACATGTATATGTATATAGGTTGGGTCCTTCTGTTTACAAGATTTTACATAACTCTTTTCCAGTTTACTATTCTCATGTGTCAGCACGGTATCCCGTGGCGGCCCCCGTGGCCATGCGAAATTACGAATATATGTTAAATATGTGATTAGTGGTGCTCGACAAGTAAGGTCCGGGTGCCCGTCATGTCCCTCCGATTTGGGCCATGACAGAACTATTGAGCATGACTTCACAAAGCATGCATGGTACTGTTAGAATTGTTGGTTACAAAGGATGCAGGAAACGGAAATTACAAGTAACTGCTAATATAAGAATTGAAATTACAATTCTACTAGAAAACTGAAAATTACAAAGATGTTGAACAAGAAAAACTGAAACTATTTTCTGTTTTTGGTGTATGCTGAGTCGAGTGTGGCACTCTGTCTTTAAGACAATATTGCAGCAAATGAACACTTGAGCAAAGGAAACTCAAATGCTTCCGTGAAGAATATTGAGTAATGAAATGATGCTTGGAAGTTGTAGAAAGAACTGTTTTCTGCTTGTGTATTTTCGTGTATTGTAAGTGTGCTCAACAATGGTGCAAGGGGTGGTTTATATAGGTGAGGGAGAAGCTGTTTAACTGCCTCCATAACTGTCATTAGTGGCCAAGTAATGACCATTATGGAGGTAGTAAATCCACCAAAATAAATGGTGAGAAAGACCAATGGATTGACTATTATAGGAAGAGTAATTCAGCCAAAATAAATGGCTGAATTGAGTGCTGTGGCGTTTCTGTTCTCTTCTGCCCATTCTGACTTTCTGAAAACTTCAGGGACCAAACTGTACATCTTACAAACTTCTCTGACCCAAAAAGATAATACCCGTGAACCGGACGGGCGCGCGGCGCGCGTGTGGGATTTCCTTGAACCGAAGCACATCTAGGTCCTCCCTCCTTTAAACACATGGGAACCAATATCTCAAGTCACAGCAATATCTCAAACCACAACAATTTCCAAACCCCAAACCAATTTTGAGTCTTAAATACACAACAATTCTTTCTTCCTCTACCGATGAGGGAGAATTGAACCCAACCACACTTTTCCATGCTTCAAAGACCTCACTTCGTGAACCAATATCTCTTTCATTTCTCAATGAAATTTGACGATTCTTGGCCCTACGGTTATCTACGTACTTAGTAGATCATGCACGTGTGAAGAACCGGATTCTCCAACATGCGTAACACTAGTGTTTAAGCCGTTAAAGTTGGTCGGTCGCAACTCCCGCCAAAGGCTAATTTCCAACAAGAATTTTTGCTACAACGCTCAGTTTCAGCTGACAGTTGTCTATGAATTGCATACTATACAAGATAGTGTAAGGATGTGGGAAGGTTTGAGAAGCATATGCTAAACTCAGCATGGCCCCTGGGTAATCATGAGAGATTTCAACACTATTTTGTCAGCATCAGATACGCAAAATATAATTCCTGTATAAGAAAGGGAGGTCAGAGATTTTAAGGACATGATGTTTGATACTAGCTTGACTGAAATGCAGACTCTTGGGAGAGAATATAGTTGGACAAAATATATTGTCTATAGTAAAATTGATAGAGTACTTGTTAATGCAGATTGGATGACTAGATGGTCAAATGTATATGCCATGGCAATGGAACCATATTTCTCAGATCATTCATCCCTAAAGGTGTGTGTGAAAGCTATTGTGGTAAAACAAGGAAAACCATTTAGGTTTTTAATTGTTTAGCTGCCCACAAGGACTTTTTGCCCCTGGTTCAGACAGCTTGGAAGAGCAACAATCCTATCACCATGTTTACCATCTGGCAGATGTTGAAAGAGATGAAACAAAACTTGAAGGTTCTCAACAAAAAAGAATTATGCAGTGTGGATAATAATCTTGATGATATTAGGCAACAACTACATGATATAAATGAAGCAATGGGTCCTCAAGTACCACAGAGTAATATGATTGATGTAGAAAAGGAACTAAGAGGGAAAATAGAGAAATGGGGTACAAACAGGGAAATTATTTATAAGAAAAAGTTCAGAGTATAATGGCTGAGATTAGGGTACACAAACTTTGCCTATTTCTTTACTAACATGAATAATTATTGGGAAGGACATAACTAGAGTTGTACTGCATTTCTTTGATACTGGGAAGATGACCAAAGCTATTAACTTTAGCTCAGTCACACTTATACCCAAGGTAAAGAATCCTGAAAGTGTATAAATCGATATCTTGTTGCTTCACATTGTATAAAATTATCTCTAAGGTAATTACCAAGAGGCTTCAGGGTGTTATGGATAGCTTGGTTGATTATTGTACTTGAGAATCAAACTTAGATCTATTGTTGTGCAAAATTATATTATTGATATTACAATATCAATCAAAAGTTTAGGGAAAAGGAAAAAAGGCTCAATGATGTGTATATATATATATTTAAATAAATTGAGAGAAATCAAGAAAATTTATGGCAACATTTTTCCAAGAAATCAAGAACAAATTTCTGGATCTGATTAAATTCCTTATTTCTTGTGGTAAAGGTATAGTATTTTCTTCTTCTTTTTCATCTTTAATATAGAAAAAGTTTTGTCTTAAAGAAGTTTATGGATATATTTTTTATATAACTTTCATTATATGATCCTCCAGGAAACGATGAGCATGAAAAATTAAAGTTAGAAAATGAGGAGGTAATTTTTATTTTCTACTTTTGTTTATTTATTTTTGTATATATTTCTGCCAATTCATCAATATACTGCTTATAACTATGTATTTGGCAATGCTAGAGATCACAAAATAATTAGGGATCTACGTCAAAATTTTAGAAGTCCTCTCTGTTAATTTCTTTTTCCCCCTTTCATTGATTTCCTTTACAGTTCATTTACTTCCACGTCAATATTTCGCTTGTGAGTGAAAATATTTTTTCTAAAAAATTAATAATAATATTACCAACTAAGAAGGTATTTTGATGAAAATATTTATTAGTACTAATGATTAATAATAATGTCTTGAAGTGTAAGTTAAAACAGATAATAATATATAATTAAAGTTAAAAATGAATATAGTTTGACGAAAAATGACTTCTGTCCACAAGTAAAAAAGTTATTTTCTTCCTTTTTGTTAATGTTGGGTTTGGTGTTGTGACATTTGACCCAACATATCCTCTGAAGTACTGCTGTTGAATGCATAAAATGTTGGGACAAATGTCACAACATTCAGACCAACATTTTTATATAACAGTTTTGCCTTACTTCACGTTAACAGTAATATTTTTACCGAGAGGTAAAAACGACTTAGGCGTGTGAATTAGGAGTTGTGTAAAACGTGGGAGAAAGAGTCAAAGCTTGGGGAAGAAGTCGAGTGAAGAAAAAGTCAAAGTTGTTGAAATTTCGACTCCATGATCTTCTCCAACAAACACACCAGTTGCCCACCTTTCCCTCAACCTCGTCAACTGATCGATGAACTTTTCAAGAAAAACTCTCTACTCTAAATATAGAGGCCACAACAGTGAATCAAGGATCCAAAATTAGATTGCAAAAATACCAAGAGAGCTCTCACGATTTCAACTTAGAAATCTGGATCACAAGTGTTGCCTGAGTGTGTTGACAACATTATGTCCAACATTACAATTGCTGTTTAGATTCTAGATTAGTTTTGTATGGAGCGATTGTAATGAGGGGTTGTCTATGTCTTCATAGTTAGATTTTTCAAGCAGAAGTTATCTGCGACTTCAACTTTTAATTCCTTTTCGTTTTATCTTGTAAAATTATAAAAAAAAGAATTTGTATATTTGAATATGAAATATATAAAATACTTCTGGTCATTGACCATCATAAGTTATATCAACATATAACTTATGAAAATATAAATCTTTGTGTTCTTTATTCCTTCTGCTGCAATTTACTCTCAAAAGGTTTTCTGTTTTATAAAGTGTTGTTACTTGTGTCAGACGACATTATCGCTGACATTCGAAAACAGAATTGACATTCGATTTATCTCTTGCTTTTACTTTCCGTAGCCTTTGACACCCTTCAAGTGGTATCAGAACCAACACTTGACACAATAAGTGTTTGGTCCTGTTGTCATAAGCTATGGATCCGGAAAATCCGACTATTGGTAGACTTCTTATTTTAGATGGTTCAAACTATGCCTATTAGAAGATTCACCTACGTTCTTGTATCAAATCAATTGATGTGAGGGCATGTAGATCTATAACCAATTGGTATGTTGTTCCAATGTTGCCACCAGATGAGGAATGAGACATTCTTGTTAAACCTGAATCTGAATGGACTACGGAAGAAACCAATAATGCTAGTTTTAATGAAAAGGCCTTAGATGCAATTTTTGGATGGGTTGATATCTACATGTTCAAACTCATTCAGAACTGCCCCACGGCTAAGGACGCATGTGATACTTTACAAATTCATTGTGAAGGTAGCTCAAGTGTTCGTCAAACAAAGCTACAAATGCTCATGAGTAAGTATGAACGTTTAAGGATGGAAGAAGCGGATGATATTAAATCTTATTTTAAAAAGTAGATTGACATCTCAAATAAATGTCAAGTGCTTGGTGAACCATTAACCAATACTCAACTTGTTGAAAAGGCTCTCCGTTCTCTTCCTGAAAAGTTCAATCTAAAGATTTGTACCATTAAAGAAGCTCACAATCTTGCCACAATGGACCTTCATACCTTAATGAGCATCTGAAAACCTATGAGTTGAACATTGAGAATCAAAGGGAACTGTATAAAATCAAGAATGTGGCACTTCAAGTTCATTCCTCGGAGAACCAAATCAAAGAAGAGGATGAAAATTTTGAAGAAATTGGTGAATGCGCAAATCTTTCCTTACTCACTCAAAAATACAATTCGATGGTGAGAAAGGTCAACAATGATAGAAATCAATCTAAATCTAAAGAGCACAAAAATCAAGTCTTCAATCAAAAGCCCACTAGATTCCTTCCAAAATAACTCGAGTTCTTGCAATGTCATGCATGCTCGGGTTGGGGTCATTATTCCAACGAATGTGCAAATACTCTTAGAAAATTTGGTACGAACCTATGTGTTTCTCTTAGTGATGATGAAGAAGAAGAGGAAGGAGATCGTGAAATTGAAACACAAGCAATGCTGGCCACTGTTTACGAACAATCTCTGTCAGATAATGAATATGTCGTATGTAATGTCGTCTGTAATGTCACGACATTTTCTCCAACATCAACATCCTCAGCGACATCCGAAATGTATGAATTCTTTAACTATTCTGATGTTAATTGCTTTAGTGGTTCTATTTTTGTTAGTGAGACTGATTGTATGGGTCAAGTTGAATGCAAGAATGATATGATTAATGAAATACAAAGTATTTGTAAAGCATTGATCGTAGAATCCAAGAAAGTTAACAAAAAGGTAAAATCTTTAACTCATGAGAATTTAGAATTAACAGGCACGATAACCCAACTTGAGGTTGCACTTACCAAAAATGATATTGAATTTGGTAAGATTGGTGCAAAATTGGATTTAGCCGAAGTAATCTTCCGCAAGCTCAACACAGGGACTTCGAAATTGAATGAGATACTCAACTTTAGTAAACCATCACATGCAGGTATTGGGTACGAAAACTCTCTTAAAACCATATGCTCCAATCTCTTTGATAAAAATGAGAAAATACGCTTTGTAAAAGAAAATGGGATAAATAATAGGTTCTCATATATGTCAAAGAATATGAAGTTTGTATGCCATCACTGTAACTCCCCCAGACACTTAAAACCATATTGTTTCAAACTTCATAATTTTGTGAGCAAAATATTGCCGAAATTGTTGTCCAACATTTCAGATAACAATCGGAGCAATATTTTTTAGCCAAAAGATAAAAAATGTTATAGGAGAGTTTAGGTTCCTAAAATGAATTTAACTTGTAATGTATGTATAACTGCATTAATAACTAATATTTCAGGTTCTTGGTACTTTGATAGTGGATGTTCTCGCTACATGACAGGTACAAAAGGATTTCTAAAGAACTATGAGTCATTCAATGGAGGAAATGTGACTTACGGAGGTGGCAGTAAATGCAAAATAATTGGAAAAGGGATCTTGGATGTTCCTGAATTTTCAGCCTTAAGAAATGTCTTACTCGTTGAGGGTTTAATGACTAATTTGATTAGTATTAGTCAACTGTGTGATGACAATCTTGAGGTAAAGTTCAATAAGAATGCCTGTGAAGTTACGAATGAAGCTAATGAATGTGTCATGACAGGTACTAGAACATGTGATAATTGCTATCTTATTGTAAGGCAAGAAACATGCAATAATGCCAAGATCGATGACACAATACTGTGGTATCAAAAGTTAGGGCATGTCAACTACCATAATTTAGAAAAATTGGTCTCATATAAAGCGGTTAGAGGCTTACACAATCTTACCCACAAAGGTAAAACTGTTTGTGAAGATTGTTTGAAAGGTAAGCGAACCCGTATCTCTCATAATATTGTCCAACGCGACGGAAAACATTCAGGTACGTCTCACAGTTTTCAATTACTGCATATGGATCTAATGGGTCCAATTGAAGTAGACAGTCTATGAGGCATGAGGTATTTCTATATGATAATAGATGATTTTTATAGATATTCATGGATATATTTTTTGAAAGAAAAATCACAAACTTTTGACATGTTTAAAATTTTGCACTCTAGAATTAGGAACTTGTTCTATTCTCCTATTTTTCGGATTAGATCCGGCCATGGAAAAGAATTTGAAAATAGCTCATTCACAAAATTTTGTGAGAAAAAAGGGAATTTTCCATGAGTTTTCCGCTCCCAAAACTCCTCACAAGAATGGGGTAGTAGAAAGGAAGAATAGAACACTGCAAGAAATGACTAGAGTTATGCTTAGTTGTAAAAAATTGTCAAAACGTTTTTGGGCTGAAGCCTTAAATACTGCTTGTCACATCTCTAATAGAGTCTACTTAAGGCCAGGAACAAAGATGACTCCCTATGAGCTTATAAATGGAAAGAAACCTAACTTGCGTTACTTTCATGTCTTTGGGTGTATTTGTTACATTTTAAATTATAGAAATCATTTGGCAAAGTTTGACTCTAAAAGTGACAAAGGAATTTTTGTTGGCAATTCTCAAAATAGTCATGCTTATCAAGTATAAAATCTGAGGACTAAAACTATACAAGAGTCTGTAAATGTTATTTTTGATGACTTTTCTGATCTTACATGAAATACAACTGAAAAGAACACTATAGTTTCAGTGGAAAATGTGCAAACTGTTGAAGAATCAGATGTTGTCCCAAATGTTACCACACCCGAAGCAATATCTGAAGCTAAAATAGAGACCACGGAGGCCATGAATGAGGAGTCAAATGCTGAGTTGATAGATCAAGTTCAAAGGGACCCCTAATCAAGGATTAGAAAGAATCATCCAACAGGCCAAGTGATAAGGGGAGTTTTTGAAGGAATTAGAACAAGAGGGAAAGAATCACTCAACTACAGAGAAATGGTAAGGCATGTGTGTATGTCTACCATATACCAAAAGGTTAGTCTTTCTTGTTTTATATCTACTTTAGAACCAAAAAATATTTTAG
Source organism: Anisodus acutangulus (assembly GCA_029783415.1). Classification (NCBI taxonomy): domain Eukaryota; kingdom Viridiplantae; phylum Streptophyta; class Magnoliopsida; order Solanales; family Solanaceae; genus Anisodus; species Anisodus acutangulus. The sequence continues at coordinate 39,642,192 of CM056503.1, forward strand.
AAGCACTAAAAGATTATTTTTGGATTCAAGCAATGCAAGAAGAGCTTGAACAATTCTCTCGAAATGAAGTATGTGACTTAGTTCCACGTCCATATAATACAAATTTAATTTGAACTAAGTGATTTTAAAAAAATAAATCAGACGAATCGGAAATAGTTGTTAGAAACAAATCTCGTCTAGTTGCACAAGGCTATACTCAGGTTGAAGGAATCGATTATGACGAAACTTTTGCACCTGTGGCTAGAATTGAGTCAATTAGACTTTTACTTGCTATTACCTATTTTCTAAAAAATACTTTTCATCAAATAGATGTAAAAGGTGCATTCTTAAATGGTTACCTAGATAAGGAAATCTATGTCGAACAACCAAAAGAATTTGAAGATCCTTACCATCCACACTATGTGTACAAGCTCAAGAAGGTTCTGTATGGTTGAAACAAGCCCCCCGTGCATGGTATGATCGTCTAACTAACTTCCTTCTTGAATTTGGTTTTAACCGTGGTGAAGCTGATCGTAATTTATTCATTAAAAGTCACGGTGTAGATATTATTATTGCTAAAATCTATGTAGATGACATAGTCTTTGGTTCGACCTCACAGTCTTATCTAAAGTCATTTGTTGAATCTATGTCATCAACATTTGAAATGAGAATGATTGGGGAACTAACGTTTTTCTTAGGTTTGCAGATTAAGCAAAGTGAAGATGAAATTTTCATCTCACAAAGTAAATATGCTAAGAATCTAGTTAAGAGATTTGGTTTGAAGAACGCTAAACAAATAAACACGTCAATGAGTTCGTCGCAGAAGGTATGTAAGGATAATGTTGGTGAAAATGTCAACCCAACATTATATTGATCGATGATAGGTAGCCTTCTTTATCTTATTGCTATTCACTCAGATATTATGTTTAATGTTTGTGTTTGTGCCGGTTTTCAAGCCTGTCCCAAAATATTCCACTTAAATGCCGTTAAACATATTATCCGATATGTTGCTGGCACATGTGAGTTGGGAATTTGGTATTCCAAAGACACTAATTCTAACTTAATAAGATTCAGTGACTCGAATTGGGCTGGAGATGTGGATGATAGAAAAAGTACAATTGGAGGATATTTTTATCTCGACAATAATCTTGTTTCATGGTATAGTCGTAAATAAAATTGTGTCTGACTTTCAACTGTAAACATGTTATGTCATGTGTGCTAATTTTAAAGTTCTGGAAACTTGAACCATTTTCCATCCTGACCTGTTTCCAAACCTTTACTAAGTAGTGAATTCATTAATTTTTATTATCCTGTTTAATTATTGTTTGTTGAAACCTGTTGTTGGGTGCTCATCCTTCACCCCTTTTCTTTCTTTGCATAACTTTAGGGGAGTCCCGAATCCCAACATCAAATGATCTTGTACAAGTTGAAACAAGTGATGCACTTGAGGTTTGAAGTTGCTGCTGCATTTGAATCCTGTGTTGATGAACATTTGGCTGCTCGACAAACATGATGCCACATTTCATTGGGTAAAACAGTGGTTGCACACTCAGTGAATCCACAGTTATTTAATGTAAAATATGGGCTGTCTTTGAGGCAGATTGTTACTGCATTTTTACGTTGAACTGTCACTGCAATTCGAGCCAAACAACTGCTACATTTTGAGGCAAGTAGCTTCTGCTAAGCCATTTAATTTAGTCGCTGCCTTTGATTTCTAAGGACGCTGATACTACACCGGTTGCTGCAATACTTGGACTGGTTACTGCACTCTTGAGTCATTATTTTGCTGTTGTGCTTGCCGCAAACAATTGTTGCAATCTTGGCCATTTATACCTCCTTTGGGAATGTTTTATTGCTGCATTTTCGGATAAACGTGTTGCTGTTATGTTTCGAGCTAAACAACTGCGGCATTCTGGCCAAATTACTGCTGCACTTTTGAGCATATTTGATGTTCATCGTTGCTATATTTTTAGCCTAACTGCTGGTGGCTTCATGGCTAAAAGCCTGCTACTTTGAGGTTATTTTGGATAGCTGTTGTACTTTAATTATTCCCATGATTTGAACACGATACTACACAGGGCCGATGAGAATAATTTTGAGGCCATGCTCCTTCCGGAAAGGTTGTCCCTCGGTTTGCTCTCCTTCGAAAAAAAAGGGCGATGATGAGACTTGTAATAAAATCACATACGAGAAACCAACATGCGTTGAGAAGGCAACTAGGTTGACCAATGAGTCTCTAGTTCGCAACCACGACATGAATGTAATTTCTTTTACTTAAAAATATAAGTATGAGCCTTCCGTAATCAAAACTTCTATTGTTTTATACGGATCCGAAGGTTTTACTCGCATTTATTTATTTCTAATTGTCTTTTCTTTTACTCTTTGCGAGGAATATCTAAACAAATATTGGACATCAAAGTGGGGGTTCTACAGAGACGAAAGAGAAGAAAATTGTCGAAAGCGCGCCCAAGGCCCAAGAGACGACACTACCATCGCCTCAGCCATTACCATTTTTACTTCTTTTAAATTCTGCCTTCTTTTTTATTTTGTATTGTAATTTAATTACTCTGCTTGTGTGGTTGTTTGAACACTTAGAATAATTAGGCCTTGAATGGATAATTAATAGGGTAGTCTAAGGTTTTGTTTTTTTATCCAATTTGGCGATTAAAAATGACTTCCATAAAAATCATTTCTTGCATTATAAATAGTTTGCTTTCTTACTATCAATTGCTAAAAATATGTATTTTATAAATAATACAAATGCACGTTTTTATCCAAAAATCAAGTTCATATGTATTTTTATAAATCATACTATATAAGTGCATACTCTTGTCAAAAATCAAATTTACATGCATTCTATAAACCATGCACGTTTTTATCAAAAATTCAATTTCACATTGCATTTTAAATCTCATGGATGATTCGGGGATGAAACCTTGTGCTGTGGATCACCGGCCTATTTGTTAAAGAAGCCCCTATTGAGCATGGATTTGTCCAGCTTCTTTCTTCGCCGACTCTTGGCACGAGAGCAAGCATAGTGTCAGTCTCCCGGGTAGGAGAAGGTATCTCAAATCTTTCCACTGGAGAACCAAACCAGGACTAGGTTAAGGGCCTTGAAAAGGGGAATTACCTCCTATGTCCCCGGTGGCTAAGAAGCTTGATCACTTTGTTGAATAAAGCAAGTTGACGTGATGATCGAATCTGGGTGAAGTGTCGCTAACCGTGATCTACCCAAAGCGTGTTATTGTTTAAAAGTAGTATACCTACTAACGACAATATTTGTAACCTTGTGCTGGAACGATACATAGGTTGTGCCCTTTCATTTAAATGTAAACGCTTCTCATCACAATTTGATGCATGGAAGTGGTTCGAAAACCATGACCGCTTTACTAATTCTGAGTATACGACGCTTAATTTGATTAACTTCTCCATGCATGCGAATGAGCCTTTTTCAGTTTCTAAGCATGGTCATAAGTTGGAAACACTACATGAAGAATAAGGTACAGGGATATGACATATTGTATCAGATTTCTGTCACTTTCGATGCATCAAGCAGTGCTTATCAAATCGTAAGCTACTTCTTGCAAAACATCCTTTTATTAACTACTTTCAAACTTCCTTTTAATTAACCTTATAGTTTAAACATATATTTTCCTTAGCATAATAATTAACCTGAGTTTGACCGGATAACCGCAAGTTAGCTGATCTTAAAGGATGCCTAACCCCTCCATTTAGGATAATAGAGAACTCTTACCTGGAATCTCATAGTTTCGCAGACCATTAATTGGAGTTAATATTGCAGCATTTATGTTAACATTTAGGTGACCTAATTCACCGTAGAATAATTAGGTGGCGACTCTTCAAGCTTAATCAAACTCAAGGAAACGTCTGCGACCGTTGGTAAAAAATGGGTGTTACAGCATGACGACTCCGCTAGGGACATTCAGGTTCTTAACCATAGCAAACCCAGGTTATTATTTGATTTGTTGCTTTAAATTGTTACCCTTGTGAAAATTTTATATGCTTAACTGTTTTAATTGGTACTTTCTTTTACTGCTTTTTGTAAATTGGCATTCCGCTCATATTTCCTCCACTTCGGAAAATTGACACTATCACATATACACGCGAGGTGTGTTTCGCTCACCCGCAAAATTTTCTTTCAAATTTCCAAATTTTAAGAGAGTTGGCGTATGCACGGATCGTCCGGACCATCCGGTGGCTGCGTAGCCTTCTCACGCATGCAGTCCGCTCGGAAACCTTGGGTCTAGTAAGCCAAATCTTAGAAAATTTAGGATAGAGTTATACCACCCTTTATTTTAAGTCATGCATGCATACATCTTAGGTGGGTCGATCCTTGGTATCGATTCCACAATTAAGAAATCCACCAATTGTCGACGGGTCTTACAACCCAACGAACAATCAACATATTATGTATAGCGTGATAGTGATAGATGGATCCAAGCCTAATCATGACATGCCGGAATTGGAAAATGTCAATCTTTATTTCCAACGGCAAGCATTTCAATCTAGTGGCTTTGATCAATCTATCATAATCTTGCATATTTAGCATTTACGCCCACCTCTGCCATAAGAGAGGCCCCGTGCATATTAGAACGCGCATTTAATCTCCATACAATCTGCTTGCAATTTTTTTTTGCCGCTTTCCACACTGTGCATATTATTTGAAGCGATAATTACTCGTTTTATACTAACTTGGTTTTCTTTATTTTTTTAGGTGAAGGTTTGTTTTTGCCTGTTTCATTTCCCCAAAAGGTTGATCATGTTGACTGAAACTGGCAGAATACCACTACTTCACAGGAATCAAAGGAAAATGATGCAAAGCAGGGAGATGTTTTGAAAATTTGGACATGTGCCCCGACCCTGTTTCTCCGGGAAGCTTATTAGAAATTGCATCAGTACTTAATGAAACAATGCGATTCAGATTGAGGCCTGAATCACATCTATGCATTTAATGTGTTTTGCCTCCACCTTTTGAAAGCTTAAATGACAAATCCACATTGCTTTTGCTATGTCGAAATTCGTTTGTTTAATGAATTTTATTTTCTCTTTCAGCATTCAAACTAATAAATCTGTCGATAATGTGAATATGACATGTAATAAAACAAGCAAACAAAGTCCAAAAGACAAATAGGACTTCGAAGAGCATAAGAAAGACTCACAGCCGGAAGAATCGACCTCAGATGAATGGAGTAGTCGAAGCAGCCAACTAAAACATCAAGAGAATACTGCGGAAGATGGTTGATAATTACAAGCAATGGCATGAGCATTTGCCCTTTGCACTTTTGGGCTATCGCACTACAATCAGGACTTCTACTGGGGCAACGCCGTATCTTTTGGTCTATGGAACAGAAGTTGTGTTACTAGCAGAGGTAGAAATACCACCTCTGAGAATTATCCAAGAAGCCGAGTTAAGCGAAGCCAAATGGATACAGAATCGGTACGAGCAATTGATTAGTTTCCTAATTTTCCATACGAAAATCTGCTTTCTTTGTTTTTCACTATTTTGGGTCGGGTCTGTTTCCAGGTCGGGCAGAATCCGTGTCCAAAAATTAGCATTCTTAATTGCTAAACCAACATTCCAAAAATCGCAAAAAAAATCAGAATTCCCAAAATAAATTCTCCGAGCGGGTCGACGATTCGAAACACGCCTCGGTTCGCTGCCCGGAGAAGGTAAACTCAATTCCTCTCAGTTTTAGTTTTGCATATTTGTGTTTTATTGTCGATTATATGATAATGTAGTTATTTCGTATTACTATACCGAAGTAAGGTGTTTGTTAAACCATCTTTAGTTAATTTAGGTATGTTCTGCCTGCTATGTACATGTTTAGACCCATATTTAGTATTATATGATGTATATGTTGTTTTAGTACATGTTTCGACGGATTATGATTTGTTTGGTTAAATGCGTTATGATGATTATTAAGCTATTTAATCGACTATTCATGCTCAGATATGCTGTATTAAGTTCATGATTAGTTGTATATTTAGTATAATGAAATATGTGTTGTATTAGTATTTATTTAGTGGAAGCATGATATAGATTGGCTAAGTGTTTGACATGATATGTTGGTAACCTGTTTACATGTCCTTTTCTGTGATTTAAAAGTAGTATAGGATAAACATCAGCTTCGGGTCCTTAATGGCAGGACTACCAGCCTGTATTAATGAATTTAAGATAGTAAAGATGTGATGAAAAGCTTTGTGTGTATATGCGTTGGTTTCTAAATATGTAGAAGGAAACCCTAAATAGAATTAGGAAGAGGAACCCGCGGGGTGGGTGGTTTTGTGGCAAGGAGGAGGTGGTTTCGGCTAGGTTTAGGGTTAGGTTTAAGAATAGGAAAACCCTAATTAGGGTAGCTGAATGGTTTAGGGTTTGGGGGGTGGTTTTCTGAGAAGGGAGGGGGGTGGGCGGCCGAGTGAAGTAGGGAAGAAAAAAAAAATTGGCTCTTGATACCATGAAGGAAGTTTATTCTATTCCCAAGTGTACAATATATACAACTCTAACAATTAAGACTTGCTATCTCTAGAATATACTATTTAATGTAATTGATCTTATAAATCCTAATTGATCTAATCAAACCTAATTCTATGATACTAATTTACAATTACAATATTCATGATTGATTGTGTTTGGAGACAATTACGAGATTGACCCATAATTATCTTAACAAGTTGCTTCTAGACATTTAATCATATCTAAATTTCACTGACTTGATTAATTTAAATTCAAACCAAAAATATCCTTAATGATTTAGAGAGGTTTAGTTAGAAGAAATTGAAGAATGCCGTTAGATTTTATTAAGCTTGAAAAAGACTTGCTGATAAGACAAAGTGGATCTATAGATTTTAGAAGGTTTAGATTAAATCTAACAATTTTCAATTGTTAGGATTGATATTAGAAGATTGTATGTCAAATTTAGTGTCATTTGAAGTGAATTTGAATCAATATTTAAGCAAAAGCCTGTTGGTGAGTTTTTTTATACATCAAGTTATGACAATCAGTCAAGATTTTGTATCAATTCTGACAATTTATCAGGATTTGTAATCATAATTGTGGCGATCCTATTTGTACAAATCATCCCAAATAGAATAGGCAGAATCTGATCCATTTAGCCCGAACAAAACTTAGGCCCATCTTCACAAACAAAACCCAAACCGAAGAACTTGTGAACAAAGAACCTGTTATCAAGCCCAATGGTTGAATTAGCCAAATTACTTTTAAAGCATACAATTGTTATAGTAGATAGAATTGAACTGAATGTCACAGGTTGCATTTCTAAGTTTTAATTTGTGCAATGTTTTCCAGTACCAACTGCAACCAGAGGATGGTATTTGGTTCCAAAAGTCATCTGTATTGTGCAGATATGTCACGCCCCAAACCCGATCCTGGACATAACAGGCATCTGAACAACACCGGAAGCACCTTATAAATTAATAACACCAAATTTCTATTCAATAATCTTTCAATAATTAAATTCAACAAGTCATAAATATCTAAATGAAATCATTATCACACTTATGAAATAACACAGCGGGAGTTTAAGGGAACACTCAGTCATAAAATATGGTCAAATGTCTCAATGAGTCATACGAGACTCCAACACACTACCCATAACCTGATACTATCTACGAAGCTTCTAAGATAATGCATAAATGTCTAACTCATTGGGACGCAGCTTGAAAACTACTAAGAAGTAATAAATGACTCAATGAAAACCCACAAACAAGTGTGTGGGCTCGCCAACAATCTGGAAAGCAGCGAGTACTCCTAATCCGTGAGATATGTATGTATCTGCTCTTCTTCGTTATCTAACATACCATCAAAAACAACAATGGTATGCATGAGTACTAGGTACTCAGTGAGTATCTAAGGGGCAATAGTTAACAAAATTAAAGTAGTTATAAGACGAATAATAATCAGTAAAATAATATTAAATGAAATAATTCAAAAACCCAGAAATGGAGTAAGCCATTAACTCAGAGAAATCATCAAAGAATCCAATAATAAAGAATACATCAAGTTTAACTCATTACCGTTTATCATGTCAAGTATGTCACTTACGAACTCAAGATTACCACAAGCCACTCACAGGCAATCAAGATACCAAAACAAGCCACTCACAGGAAAATCAATCAATCGATACTCCGGACTAGAAAACCACGGAGGCAAATCGTCCTCTGAACTAGCACAATAATAGATGCACCAAGCTATATGCTTCGGAAAATCGTCCTCTAGACTAACACAAAAATAGATGCACCGGGCTATACGAAGTGGGAATGAGTATAACTAAGTGGGAAACTTGTACAATTTAGAACCAAAAAACTAATGGGCTGAGGCACCTTCGGGTCGCGGGCCCATCACGGATGAGACCACCCGGGGCACCCCTACGACACGGTGGTGCCGCATAAGGCAAAATTTTTGTTCATTCCCAAAGACCTACAACTTTCATGTTTTAAATTTTCTCATATTCTCAACACAACTATCCAAAAAATGAGAAATAGTAAGAAGTCCTCCAGACTTAGACAAATTTAAGAACTTTTACGAATTCCCTTATTTGGGTTTGACTTCAAAACGACTATCTACCACCAGAACTCATTCCGAAGTGATTCATATAACTATAATATAACACGTCAACGCCTATTTAATTCACCCGGATTTATGAAATGTTACATTATCCCCTCTCAAGATCATTCGTCCCCAAATGAAGATCATGGCTTAATATTTTTCACTAAATCTCAATTTTTTAGAATTTCTAAAGTTCTTTAGCAAAGTGATTTATCCCCAAGGGAAACAAACGGCCAACCACACAACGATTAGATCATTGAAGCCCAAATACAAGAATGAGGGATTTATACCTCTAATATGAACTTTCGTAGGGATAAAATAACTGAAAGGTTCAACACATACATGGGATACAAAATAAGTTAAGGTATCACGACCTAAATATCATTGACAACAACTAGATGATAATTACACCTCTTAATGTTCATTTGGTAAGTCTCAATATACGAAATAACTCTACTTTAAGGTTTCACAATATCATTCCTCCACTGTATATAACGGGTTCATCAGAAAATTCAAGCCTACTATTTTGATTGTAAATCCAGAGTTTCACACACTTGGAAAGTCAGAGTGTTCCCATAATCACATTAAAGTTTCCATTTCTAAATCAAGCAAATCAGCAATAGCCTCATGACCCTTAACTACAACTACACAACCTTTATAGATTCTAAAAGGAACAACGGGAAGACTAGTAAGGGTATTCATAGATGAAGGGTTTTAATAATTATTTGGGTTCCACACATAGAATTCAAGGACCAAGTACGGAGTGACATAAAAATAATTCAGACCCGGAATCGATTAGTGAATACGCCTCAAGAGAAAAAATTAGATACTCGTGACCACAATGTTTGAGGCTTCAACACCTCCTTACAAGCCAAATCACGAAATTGAGTTTCCTTTGTACTAAATGATCCCGGAAAGATGAAGACATAACTAACCCCCAAATAAAAATAACATAGTCCTCAGGAGGGTTCTAACAACTAGAACACTCAAGTCTCAACACGAAGTAAAGGGGGGGGGGGTTCTTCCTTTAGCTCATTTTCCCCAAGAGTTGGATAACCTATAACTTTCAGAATTTCCTAAGGTATCTCCCATACTTAGCATGATCTTTGTCATCAGACTCTTTGAAACTTTTATAACTCTAAGGACTTGTTTTTTAAGACTAGATACTTATGATGACATCTTTCTCATAAGGCATTGTTCTCTAATCTCTTTTGGTCAATCATGTCTCGCTAGTCATAGCCAAAATGACATTACCCTCTAGACATAGTAATTATATACATATATGACTACCTTCAACATATACGATCTTTGATGTATAATTATTCTGCCTTAAACTAAATACATTAATATTCATAATATAATATAAGCATGTTCCTCGACTTTATGACTTACCAACAACATGATCGTCGCTCTTAAGATGCAAGAATTTATTTAATCTTAGTTTTATCACATCTCAACTCAACTCTTAATAACACCATAAGAATATACTAAATGTTTTCCCAGTTATTGCCACTCTGAAATACTAATTTAAACTCTCTTAGTAAATAAGTTTAGCATCTCATTTTGTAACAACATACCTTCTTGGGCACACCATCTTACTTTTGTAACTAAGGTTTTATCTTTATCTAATACCTTAACCTTCATTCACTTATTCATCTAAAATTCACATATATCCTATTCCCACTTTCACATGTGTCATAGATTATTGACTAGAGTTATTGTATTTTCTATATCAAATCTACTAGATAAAATCTAGTTTTTACCACTCCTATATTATCGTTCTCTCACCAAGGTGATTACTTAAAGTTCCAACCTAATAATGGGTACCAACCTAAGCAGCAACACAAACCCCCTTTTGGGATAGATAAAATTTCAACCGTTAGAGTACAATAAAAAAAACTGATAGAATACCATGTATATCCCTATGATATACACGGTTTTGACTAGTCATGTACCATAAATAGAAGTTGTAAATTGTGTTGTATAATTACCATAATTGTAGAATTCTTGTACAAGTAGAACTATGATATTAGAAGCTTAGTAGGAATAGGATTTTTCATATTTGGAGATTGTAACTTGTATATATACCTAGTCATTCAATAAGAATAATCAAGGGATTAATTCTTTCATGGTATCAGAAGTGTAGGTCTAGACTACATCCCTTCTCAATTTTCTTTCGCTACTCTCGACTCAAATTCCAAGAACCCTTCTCGATTTCCGACCGAATTCTTCCTCCTCCCTTCCCAAATTTTCTTCCTAATCTCTAATTCTCCTATTGTTCTTTCGTTATGTCTACGTCAAAGAACCTGTTTCATTCAGCCCTTACAGTTTCCAACATTAGAAACCACATCCCTATTGTTCTTGAGATGGAAAACGTCCAATACGCGATATGGGCGGAATTATTCAAAATTCACGCACACTCGCATCAAGTCCTCTATCACATAATTCCCTCGACACCTAGCACAGAGGAGGTGCCTAACCCCAAGGAAAATCCTATGTTATGGACGGCACTTGATGCTACCATTCTCTAGTAGATTTATTCCACTATTTCTACCGACCTACTACAAACGATCATTGAACCTGACACTACGGCAATGGAAACTTGGAATAGGGTGCGTGATATATTCCAAGATAACAAGAATTTTCATGCTGTCACCCTCGAGCAGGAATTTTCACATGTCCACATGGTAGATTTTCCTAACGTTTCGGCCTATTGTAAAAGGTTGAAGGAATTGACAGACCAACTCCACAACGTTGGTGCACCAGTTACCAATGATTGTCTTGTTCTCCAAATGGTTGCACGTCTGTCTGAGGCCTATAACGGCATTGGAACACTACTTCATCACAGTAACCCTCTACCATCATTTTATCAGGCCCATTACATGCTCACATTAGAAGAAGTCGGATTAGGTAAAAAGGCAGTTACAGGTGCAAATTCCGTCGCCGTGATAACCACGTCAGATGACCCTCACTCATTCTTCGAGAATTCTGGCCAACACCACAACAACAGTGGTGATCGTAAACATAATGGCAAAAACCGCGGTGGCAATCGCGGTGGTAACGGAGGTGGCCGAAATAATGGTGGCAGCGGTAGTGGGCCTCGGGGCAATGGGCCACAGGCTAACTGGTCCCAGCTGTGGGCCCCCTGGTCGTGGAACTGGGCCAGTGGCCATTGGCTTAATAGTCCCTATTTTCCTCCCAACCCTTACTCGGGTAACTAGGCCCAGTTCCAGCAATAGGCCAGGCCCAGTTTCTCGGGTCCAAATACTGACAGCAGATTCACTTCTGGGTCGAGCCCGCAGGTAGGTTTTCTTGGGCCTCGGCCTCTACAAACGTTCCAGGCAGTGGGCCCCACACCAACTTTGACAAATATTGAGGCCGCAATGCACACGCTTGGATTAAATCCTCCAGACGTGAATTGGTATATGAACACCGGAGCCACTTCTCACATGGCGTCTGACCAAGGTACTCTCTCGTCTTATTTCAATTTGAGCAAAAATCGTGGTATTATTATTGGTAATGACAATTCAATTCCAATTCGCGGTTATGGACATACAACTTTGTTTTCCCCACATCCACCTCTAGTTTTGAAAAATACCCTTCATGCCCCTAACTTAATTAAAAATTTAGTGTCTGTCAAAAAATTCACCACTGATAATTGGGTTTCTGTTAATTTTGATCCCTTTGGATTTTCTGTGAAGGATTTCAAAACGGGGATACTTCTAATGAGATGCAATAGTAGGGGAGATCTTTATCCTATCACAAATACCACCACTTCCACGAGTCAAGCCATACCGTCTACTTTTGTCGGCCTTGCTCCTTCCTTGTGGCATGCTCGTTTGGTCATCCGGGATCGTTTGTTATTTCTTCTTTGCATAAAAATAATTTTATTTATTGTAAGGGTACGCGTAGTACTCCATTTTTTCCTTCTTGTCCGTTAGGAAAACATGTTAAATTACCATTTGTAGCCTCTACTTCTAGTACTTTGATGTCGTTTAACATTATTCATAGTGATTTATGGACATCCCCTGGGTTAAGTTCTGCGGGCCATCGTTATTATATGTTATTTTTGGATGATTATTCTAAGTTTTTGTGGACCTTTCCTTTATCGAAAAAGTCTCATGTTTTTTTCACATTCTTAAAATTTAGAGCATTTATCCGTACCCAATTCGAACAGGAAATTAAAAGTATTCAATGTGATAATGGTAAAGGATATAATAATGGGTTGTTTCGGGAATTTTGTGATGCTAATGGCATAATTTTTCATTTTTCTTTTCCTCATACGTCCTCACAAAATGGAAAAGCCAAACGAAAAATTCGTACCATTAATAATATTGTCCGGTCTTTATTAGCACATGCTTCTGTACCCCCTTCTTTTTGGCATCATGCACTACAAATGGCTACTTACCTCCTTAATGTACTTCCTACCAAAGGATTAGTATCTAAATCTCCCCTTAAAGTTCTCTATAATAAGGATCATTCCTATTCTCATCTTAGGGTCTTTGGGTGTTTATGCTATCCACTTTTTCTGTCAACTGCAATTAACAAACTTCAGACCCATTCTACCGCTTGTGTGTTTTTGGGTTATCCGTCTAATCATCGTGGTTACAAATCATCGTGGTTACAACTGTTTTAATTTATCATCTAATCAAATCATAATTAGTCGTCATGTTATTTTTTATGAAACCCAATTTCCTTTTACTAAAGTGAGTAGTCCCGTGCCGAGTTCATATAATTTTTTAGATGACGAGGTCTCACCATATATTATCCACTATTTTTCTGACTTGTCTCGTGACCAAACTACTCCAGCAGGCCCACCCATAGTCTACCACAACCACTGTTCCACCCAGTGGGCCGATGACACTGCCCAGTACTGATCTCGGTACTGTTCCAGTGTTTCAACCCAATCCCAAGCATGTTACTGTTCCTGTTCCAATTGTTGGGACAACAGGCCCACTGCCTACTGGCCAGTCCATCCCCGTTCCACACATTGCCCAAAATCCATCCAATTCCTCCTTTAGTCAAGGGCCCGTTACTCGTAGTCAAAGAGGTGTTTTAAAACCAAAATGACATTTTAATCTCAATTTTAATGTCCTTAAATCCGCCCTCCCGTGTAACCCTGTGTCCGCATTAAATGACCAAAATTGGAAATTATATGTGACTGGCGAATATAATGCTTTTGTTGAAAATAAGACGTGGGAGTTGGTGCCCCATCCTTATGGTGTTAATATTATTCGATGTATGTGGATTTTTACTCATAAAGAAAATTCTGACGATTCTTTTGAGATGCATAAGGCTCTTGTCTTGTAGGTGATGGTAAAACTCAACAGGTTGGCGTGGATTGTGGTGAAACGTTTGGTCCAGTGGTCAAACCAGCTACTATTCATACTATTCTTAGTTTAGCTCTCTCAAAAGCATGGCACATTCATCAATTGGATGTGAAAAATTCCTTTTTACACGGTGATCTTAAGGAGACAGTTTATATGCATCAGCCCTTGGGTTTTCGAGATCCCAATCATCCTCATCATGTCTGTTTGTTGAAGAAGTTCTTGTATGGACTTAAGCAGGCCCCACGGGCTTAGTATAAAAGGTTTGCATATGTATCTTCTATTGGTTTTGATCACAGCTGGTCTGATCATTCTCTCTTTATATATCATCGTGGTAGTTCTCTGGCATACATTTTTTGTATGTCTATTATACTATATTGACTGCTTCGTCTGATAATCTGCACAAGTCTATCATGACACTTTTCAGTTCCAAATTTTCTATGAAAGACTTGGGGCCCTTGAGTTATTTCTTGGGGATTGCTGTCACTCGTCATTCAGGTGGTCTATTTTTATCACAAAGAAAGTATGCCGCTGAGATCATTAAAAGAGCTGGTATGTCATTGTGTAAATCTACTTCTACTCTGATTGATACTAACCCGAAGTTGAGTGCTACATCTAGCATTAAGTTCGAGGATCCCACCCACTATCGCAGCCTTGCAGGGGCACTTCAGTATTTTACCTTCACAAGACCTGATATTACTTATGCAGTTCAATATGTGTGTTAGTTTATGCATGATCCATGGAATGAACATATGAATGCGCTCAAACGCATTATATGATACATCCAGGGCACACTTGATTATGACTTGCATTTGTATCCTACGTCCGTTTCTACACTTGTGTCTTATAAATATGCTGATTGGGGCGATTGTCCTGATACCAGACGCTCGACTTCTGGTTATTGTATGTTTCTTGGGGATAACATGGTCTCATGGTCTGCAAAATGACAAGCTACATTATCAAGATCCAGTGTAGAGGCCGAGTATCGAGGCGTGGCGAATGTGGTGTCAGAATCATGTTGGTTGAGTAATCTTTTGTTAGAACTACACTTTCCTATTCAGAAAGCTAGGTTGGTCTACTGTGATAATATTAGTGTAGTTTATATTTCTGGAAATCCGGTCCAATATCAACGCACTAAACATATCAAGATGTATATTCACTTTGTTCGCGAAAATGTAGCTCGTGGACAAGTACGCGTCTTACATGTGCCCTTGTGATACCAAATTGTTGACATCTTTACAAAGAGTCTTCCCTCAGTTTTATTTGAAGATTTTAGGGGCAGTCTCAGCGTACAACAACTGTCCGCTATGACTGCAGGTGTGTGATATAATACCGTGTATATCCCTATGATATACACGATTTTGACTAGTCATGTACCATAAATAGAAGTTGTAAATTGTGTTGTATAATCACCATAATTGTAGAATTCTTGTACAAGTAGAACTAGGATATTAGAAGTTTAGTAGGAATATGATTTTCCATATTTGGAGATTGTAACTTGTATATATACCTATTCATTCAACAAGAATAATCAAAGAATTAATTCTTTTTGAAACATTAATCTATTGAGAGTCCATGACAAAAGTAGCCTATCCGAATCACATAGGTCCATCTAACTATAGCCTCAAATCATAATTCTTTGTATCAAAACCTAGGATAACAAATTAAAGCCTAAATCCAAACTCCATCATCTTATTAAATCATTCTTCCACAAGCGGTCGTTTTCGAGTTTCAAGCCTAAAATATAGTTCTTCCACTAAATATCAAAATAGCATGAATCTTTTAGCCCAATAAGAATATAGACTCAATGTTCGATAATTCTTAATTCACTATAAGATACTTTCAAATTTCCTTCCATCCGAATCTCCAGTACTCCAAACATATCATATCTTAAGTATGTCTCAAAGCCATTATCACATATAGATCCTTCTACTTAAACCCATAGAGAGCACCGTAGCATATTAGCACAATCCGAAAATACTCCTATGGATGTCTTTAATCTAGTTACACCAATAAATTTGATTACACATATATATCAAATCTCAAACCTTCAATCCCAAACTTTAAACACCGCAAGAGAACAAACAAAAGAAACAAGAACAAAATCTCAAAAACTACAGCCTAAAAGCACACTCTCTTTTCATGGTCTCATTATTTCCTATTCTTTCCTTACATATCATCCCCCAAATTAAATTCACAAGCCAACATAATTTATAGAGTCCTTTTCCCGAATTCTAGAAGTATAGCCTATAACTTTCAATTCCCGACTATTTTATCCTCTTATTCATGTCTTATACTTGATCTTCTTTGTGATCAACACTACAATGACGGACCATCATAATATTTCGTCCTAGTTTCTAATATACTCTATGTCTCATAACTTCTTTACAACACTTTAATAATTTTCTAATAAAATACTAGCTATACATAAAATAACTCTCACCGCATACTTTAAAAAACCAATTAATTTCATATAGGTAACTACCACCACTCATCTCCTGTTATGAGCAAGGTTCAAAGTATCATATTGTGCAAAGTTCTTGACGGTCTCAAATATAGAATCTTGAGAGGATTACTACTACTAATTCTATGGTTCTCACTTGATAAATAAAATATAATAGTATTTTATTTCCAAAAAGGTAGCTACTGAAACCTAAGGCAACAAGAAAAGAATATAACTCTCAAATAGGATTTTCTCTACTTGTTAATACGAAATATCTCCAAATCCCATTACCTCTTTGTCAATACCTAAGGACATAGCTATCCCACTCTTCACCAAAAATAATAATTAATGACACTCATCTACATACTTCCATCCATCAATATCTCATATTTTAGCTACTACACTCCTTCTTCTTAGTAAAAGTTATGCTTATCACACTGAAAACTTTATCCATCTAAATAATTCCCTTAAGCCTAACAAGATTCCGATAGAGTTTTTCATGTATTTAAGACTATGTAATTTTATACCTATCTCAAAAGATCGACAACCACACCTTACAATCACCATATGTATACACCTGTTATTGAATTTCAAAAGACTTTGTACCATCCATCACACTATATATTACAATCAATGTGCGCTCAATAGAACCATTATCACATGGTTAGTTGCTGCAACACGAGTTGACATTGATTCCGCGAGGCACGAGTATTAAATACGTCAGAACGATCCTAAAGAGATTCAACCTCTATAGCACAATCTAGAATAAAAAAAAGTAAGAAACACCTAAAATGTCTTGATAGTCATACATTCATACAGATGGCGAGTCTGCATGAAGAAGACTCCACTAGACACAACTCCACAGACAATCTTAGGACACTTCTAAATCTAGGGCTCTGATACCAAATTTGTCACGCCCCAAACCCCACCCTAGACATAATAGGCATCTGATGCTATGAACAGCACCGGAAGCACCTTATGAATTAATAACAAAAAAATCCTATTCAATAATCTTTCATTAATTAAATTCAACAAGTCATAAATATCTAAATATAATTATTATCACACTTATGAAATAACATAGTGGAAGTCTAAGCAAAATACTTAGTCATAAAACATAGTCAAATGCCTCAACAAGTCATACGAGACTCTAACACACTACCCACAACCTGATATTATCTATGGAGCTTCTAAGATAATGCATAAATGTCTAACTCATCTGAACGCAACCCAGAAACTACTAAGAAGTATTAAATGACTCAATGAATACCCACGAATAAGTGTGTGGGCTCGCCAACAAGATGGAAAGCACCGAGTACTCCTAATCCACAAGATTTTTCTGTACATGCTCTTTTTCGTTTCCTAACATACCAACAAAAACAACAATGGTATGTCTGAGTACTAGGTACTGAGTGAGTATCTAAGGGGAAATAGTTAACAAAATCAAAGTAGTTATAAGATGAATAATAATTAGTAAAATAATATTAAATGAAATAATTCTAAAACCCAGAAATGGAGTACGCCATTAACTCAGAGAAATCATCAAAGAATCGAATAATGAGGAATACATAAAGTTTAACGCGTTATCGTTTATCATGTCAAGTATGTCACTTATGAACTCAAGATTACCACAAGCCACTCACAGGAAACCAAGATACCAAAATAAGCCACTCACAGGAAAATTAACTAATCGATACTCCGGACTAGGAAACCACAGAGGCTAATCGTCCTCTGGATGAGCACACCAATAGATGCAATAGGAGGTATGCCTCGGAGGTCAATCGTCCTCTGGACTGACACAACAATAGATGAACCAGACTATATGCCTCAGAGTTCAATCGTCCTCTAGACTGACACAATAATACTTGTATCGATACGATAGGATCCATAGCGGCTAATCGTAATTTGGACTAGCACATCTTGTCCATACAGGCCCAAACACAAACAAAGATACAAATAATAGCATATCAGCCGAATCATCAGTCATGGATTAGAGCCGAATATCACTTCTCAAGTCATCATCTCAGAATAGAGGTATTTCAAGTCATAACCAATTATAAATATTATTAAACTTTCTTATTCAATTTCAAGTTCAGGAAACCCATTCAACAACAAATCAAGTTTAAGGTCCAACCTTTAGAAAATGAGTTCAGTCATTCCATAATGGGAAAAAATGAGTTTCACAAAGTGTAACATCCTGTAATTTTAGGCGATGGTTCGAGCACCTAATCTTAGTCAAGTAGACCCGGGCCTCGGGGAATTTATATCATATTTACGTATGCTAATAAAGAGATTAGTATATAAAATGATGCAGCACCGAAATAATTTCGGACGTAATAAGTGTGACGATGGGGATTAATAATAATAGTTGTATATCCCCAAAGAGGTTATGGACTAATGTCATATTATAAAATTATGACATTGAGTATATGAATGTCTTATAAGTTATTAAGATTTAAGTGAATTGGGATCAAAAAATTAATTATGTGTGTGATTGATTAATTGTGTGTATAATTAATCTTAATGGGGGACAATATTTAGTGGGATATTACGTACAGCATGTAGAGGAAACTACCTAATTGACTAAGCCTAAAAGATGTTTAGGTGTCATAAGTAGTGGTAATGCATGGAAGGGGAGACCAAGAATGGCCACGGGTAAATGAGTGAGTGTACGTACCTATGTGTTAATCACATCACTACTTGGGAATGATGAGTTATAAATAGGATTAATGTAGATATATAATTAGGACGTGAAACAGCAAAAGGGCTCCAATATTTTTGCATTTCAAAAACATACCAAATGCCCATTTTTTGTTCCAGTACAAGAAAACCTTTACATTTCAAAGACATACCAGAATACATTTCGTTCCAGTACAAGAAAAAGAAAAATTGTTCCTTTCTAATTGGTTGTGGTTATCAATTGTACACCATTCTAATTCTTCTAAACATCAACGTGATTAACTTTTTAAGTGGAATCGAGGTATGTTAAGGCAAATTATTTTTTTCTTTCGGCATGTTTCATGTAACGAAATATAACCATGATAATGTTTAATAATTATTCTACTCCTAGTAGTTAAGAATATTCGTGTTATTGATTCCTATGTTAAAAGCATGTCTAAATATGTTCTTAAATCCTTATTGAGGTATGTGGGAAAGATGTTAATATTCCCAATGTTAGCTGAAGGTACAAGGATATTATGCCATCCGATAAATTCAGAACGTTTTATTGTCACTCATGCATTTTCATTTGCATTATATTCATGTATTACCATGGACCCACATGTGTTATATACACTACTATATAGTATTAATATATATATGTAGGGGATGGGGGAAAGGGAAAGGCGTTATATACGCGTCACCACCTGCAGCTGGTACAAATATCAGAAAAAGAAAGATGCCCATGTGAGGCCAATATTGATGTCCTTGTGTGATAAATATGATATGATGCCCTTGTGTGACAGATATGAAATGATGCCCACAGAGGCTGTTGTGGGAAGGAAGATGCCCTTGTGTGGCCAATATTTATATGTATACCGCATTTGCATTGTGCATGACATTAGGCATATGTATTATGACCCTCAGAGGCATTTGCTACTGGTCAGTTGTTTCTATCCTGGTCGACTGTTTCTGTGTCAGATTATTATGTATCTCTGTGATGATATTTCTTATGCCTGACATACTCGGTACATCAGTCGTAATGACGTCCCTTTTGTCGGGGGACGCTGCGTTTCATGCCACAGTTTTACGTAGGCTAGGTGACGACCCACATTAGTAGGTTGTTAATTCAGCAGATTTGGAGCACTCCCCTTGTGTCGGTGTGTCGGTCTAATTTTGGTACGATATATTTTTGTATGTGTATATCGGTATGGCGGGACCCTGTCCCAACCTTTTGATGTTACATACTCTTTAGAGGCTTGTAGACAGGTATCTTGTGTGTAGTAGTCTTGGATGGCCTTGTCGGCCTTGGGGATGTATATATATATATATATATATATATAATTTGGTTTTCTTATTAAGATTTTACATTGTCCTTTTTTGGCTTAGTCCGTATCTAATTATGATTAAACGTTGAGTGTATGGTTAGTGGTACCCGACAGGTAAGGTCCGGGTGCCCGTCGCGGCCGTCCGGTTTGGGTCGTGACAAACTTGGTATCAGAGCATGTCTGTACTAGGGAGTCTACAAGTCGTGTCTAGTAGAGTCTTGTTTATGAGTATGTTGTGCACCATACTTATAGACAGGAGGCTACACGACATTTAGGGATGATTTCCATTATTTCATCTCATAGATCATGCTATAGAACTGAGTTATAAGTATTTCACTCCTAATCCATCTCGTGTTTATGACTCCAGCGATGCATACAAGAAGGAAGAAGTTCAAGAGTATGAGGGCTTTGAATACAACTGCAGGCGAAGGTAACAGCCGACTGCCACCCGCTAGAAGGGGCCAGAGTGAGACCTACGGCGTGACTTCTTAGTATGATTCCCCCAGTTCACCACCATCGGAAGAGATTAGTGGAGCTGCAGTACCCCCAGTTTATCCACTTGATACACCAGATGTGGATCTTGATATGCGAAGTGTTGTACAGTTATTGACATGATTGGTGGCCGCTCAGGCCCAACGTCAGATTCCCAGTCCTTCTGATTGAGCTGCTAGCGCGAGAGCTCGGGATTTCATTAATCTAGACCCTCCGGTATTCACAGGATCAGATCTGAATGCGGACCCACTCAATTTTCTGGATCAGATATAGCGTACCTTGCGGGTAATGGATGTTACCGTTACTGAGTTAGTAAAGTTTGCTTCTTATACACTACGGGATGTCGCGGTGACCTGGTATGAGACATGGGAGAATATTAGGGGACCTC
Organism: Anisodus acutangulus; assembly: GCA_029783415.1. Taxonomy (NCBI): domain Eukaryota; kingdom Viridiplantae; phylum Streptophyta; class Magnoliopsida; order Solanales; family Solanaceae; genus Anisodus; species Anisodus acutangulus. Next base: position 39,663,394 of record CM056503.1, read on the forward strand.
GTGCTCTACCAACACGATGGAGAGAATTTTCAGAGGCCTTCTTACAATATTTTCTGCCGGTCGAGCTTCAACGGGCCAGGCAGGATAGATTTCTACGTCTTGAGCAGGACAACATGAGTGTTCGAGAATATAGCTTGCAGTTTAATTCATTGGCCAGATATGCTCCTACGATTATAGCTAAGATGAGTGATCGGATACATAGGTTCGTTACTAGCTTAGGGTCGCACTTGGTCAATGAGTGTACTATGGGTTCTCTGAATCCGAGTATGGATATTGCTCGCATTCAGGCTTATGCATAAAATTTGAAGGATCGTAAGAGGCAACAACGGGTAGATCGAGAACGTGATAAAGGCCAGCATAAGAGGGCTCGATCTGTAGGTAATGTGAGGGATTTCAGAGGTGGGCCCAGGCCACAACTTTATAGACGACCATCTTACCCAGCAGCTAGCGCATCATTAGCATTTTCAAGGTCGAGGGTTGATCGGTATGTTCAATCAGGACTAGGTCAGAGTTCACGAGCGACAGGGTCTTATTATAGAGGGGATTCTACTCAGATGAGGCCACCGTTGGCTTGATGTGAGCAGTGTGGTAAGACACATCTAGGGTCGTGCCAACATGGAGCAAGGGTGTGTTATTCTTGTGGTGAACATGGTCATATTATGTAAGAATGCCCGACAGGAGGCGGAGGTGTTAGGGTACAGCCGGTCGGATCTGCAGTAGCTTCATCACAGTTAGTACGCCCGTCAGGGCAGAGTCAACAGACATTATCCGGTAAAGGCAGAGGTAGGGGCCAGAACCGCATCTACGTATTGATGGGATGACAAGATCAGGAGTCCTCGCCTGATGTTATTATATGTATACTATCGGTCTTTTCACATAATATGTATGCGTTATTAGATCCAGGATCCAATCTATCATATATCACCCCTTTTATTGCATGTAAGTTTGGCATGGAACCTGAGTTGATAAGAGATCCATTTATGGTATCTACACCAGTTGGTCACTCGGTAGTTGCTAGACGGGTCTATTGAAATTGTGCAGTATTAGTTTGTAGACATCAGACCCTAGCGGATTTCGTAGAACTGGAGATGGTTGATTTTGATATTATCATGGGCATGGATTGACTGGCATCATGCTACGCTAATGTTGATTGCCGAACAAAGATTGTTAGATTCCAGTTCTCAGGTGAGCCAGTCCTTAAATGGAAGGGTAATACGGCGATGGCAAAAGGTAGGTTTATTTCACACCTTAAGGCAAGGAAGATGATCTCTACAGGTTTATATACCATCTTGTTCGAGCGAGAGATGTCGACGTCGAACCATCTGCTTCTCAATCAATTCCGGTAGTTAATGAGTTTCTTAATTTATATCCAGATATTTTGTCAGACACTCAGCTGATATCTATTCCTCCTTATAGAATGGCTCCAGCTGAATTGAAGGAACTAAAAGAGCAATTAAAAGATCTGCTTGGGAAGGCTTTATTAGCCTAGCATATCTCCTTGAGGTGCGCCGGTATTGTTTGTACGGAAGAAAGATGGCTCGTTACGGATGTGTATCGACTATCGGCAGCTAAATAAAGTCACTATCAAGAACAAGTATCCTCTTCCCCGAACTGATGATTTATTTGACCAGTTACAAGGTGCAAGGTGTTTATCAAAGATCGACCTAAGTTCGGGGTACCATCAGCTAAGGTTTATGGAGAGGGACATTCTGAAGACGACTTTCAGAACAAGGTATGGGCACTTCGAGTTCTTAGTAATATCATTTGGACTCACAAATGCACCAGAATCATTTATGGATTTAATGAACAACGTGTTTCGCCCATTTCTGGATGTATTTGTGATAGTATTTATAGATGATATTCTGGTTTATTCTCACTCGGAAGAAGAGGATGTGGATCATTTGTGGATAGTACTACAGACGCTCCGGGACCATAAGTTGTATGCAAAGCTCTCTAAGTGTGAGTTTTGGTTGAATTCAGTGGTTTTTCTTGGTCATATAGTGTCAGACGAAGGTATAAGAGTTGACACACAGAAGATTGAAGCAGTGAAGAATTGACCGAGGCCTATGACTCCATCAGAGGTTCGCAGCTTTCTGGGTTTAGCCGGCTATTACAGGAGGTTTTTGGAAGGGTTTTCTACCATATTGGAACTATTAACAAAGTTGACACAAAATGCCATAAAATTCTAGTAGTCCGGTGCGTGTGAGCGGAGTTTCCAAGAGATAAATGATAGACTAACATCGGCACCAGTCCTTACTCTTCCAGAGGGTCCAGAAGGTTATGGTGTGTATTGTGATGCCTCGGGAGCAGGTTTAGGATGCGTGCTGATGCAACATAGTAAAGTGGTTGCCTATGCTTCAAGGCAATTGAGAAAACATGAGAGAAACTATCCGACACACAATTTGGATTTGGCCGCAGTGGTCTATACACTGAAGATTTGGTGGCACTACTTATATGGTGTTCACGTAGACATTTTCACGGATCATAAAAGTCTGCAACATATATTTAAACAGAAGGAGTTAAACTTGAGACAAAGGAGGTGGCTTGAATTATTGAAGGATTATGATGTGGACATCTTATACCATCCCGGTAAAGCTAATATTGTAGGAGACACGCTCAGTTGTAAGTCGATGATCAACTTGACTCCGGTGCAAGTCAAAAGGGAAGAGTTAGTAAGGGAACTCCATCAGCTAGCTAGTTTGGGAGTCCGACTAATGGATTCGGAGGATGGTGGTTTTGTGATTCGGAATGTGTCAGAATCGTCCCTCATATCGGAAGTTAAGGAACGTCAATGGGAAAACCCCAGTTTGAGAAAGATCAGGGAAGGCATTCAACAGAAGAAGACCATGACCTTTGAGATTGACGAACATGGGATTCTCAAGTACTAGGGCCGTTTATGTGTTCCAAATATAGCAAGATTACGAGATAGAATTATAACGGAAGTTCATTCCTCACAATATTCCATTTATCCGGGATCAACTAAAACGTACCATGATCTCAAGAGTACCTATTGGTGGAACGACATGAAAAAGAGTATGACAGAATTTGTAGCTCAGTGTCCTAATTGTCAGCAAGTAAAAATAGAGCACTAAAAGCGAGTGGCTTGACTTAGAACATTGAGATTCCGATATGGAAATGGGAAACGATTAATATGGATTTCGTTACGGGTTTACCTCTTTCTTATTAGAAGTTTGATTCTATTTGGGTAATCATTGATAGACTGACCAAAACAACTCATTTTTTGCCGGTAAAGACAACTTACGTAGTCGAGGACTACGCAAAGTTGTATGTTAAGGAGATTGTTCGTCTCCATAGTGTGCCTATTTCTATTATATCAAATCGAGGTGCACAATTTACAGCTAATTTCTGGAAGTTATTTTAGAAAGGTTTAGGCACCTAAGTGAATCTTAGTACAACTTTCCATCCTCAGACAGACGGGAAAGCCGAGCGTACGACTCAGACACTCGAGGACATGCTACGAGCTTGTATATTAGACTTTAAGGGAAGTTGGGATTATCATTTACCCCTTATTAAGTTCGAGTACAATAACAGTTATCATACTAACATTAAAATGGCTCCATACGAGGCTATGTACGGACGGAAATGTAGATCCCCTATAGGATGGTTCGAGGTAGGCGAGTCAGAATTATTCGGGCCTGACTTAGTACAACAAGCCATAGATAAGGTAAAACTTATCCAAGAGCAAATGTTAACCACTCAGAGTCGTATTCAGATGTACGACGGCGAGACTTAGAGTTTCAGGTGGATGACTGAGTCTTTTTGAAGATTTCGCCTATGAAGGGTGTGATGAGATTCGGGAAGAAAGGAAAGCTTAGTCCAAGGTACATTGGACCATATCGTATAATTCGACGAATAGATCAAGTGGCTTACGAATTGGACTTGCCTTCGGAGTTAGACTTTGTTCATCCGATTTTCCATGTTTCTATGTTGAGAACATGTATTGGAGATCCATCCCAGATTGTACCGATTGATGATGTGAAGGTTACAGAGACTTAACATATGAAGAGGTTCCTATTGCTATCCTAAATCGACAAGTCCGCAAGTTGAGGACTAAAGAAGTAGCCTCTGTGAAAATTCTTTGGCGGAGTAAGAACATGGAAGAAATGACATGGGAGGCGGAATAGGAGATGAAACATAAATATCCATACCTATTCTAGACTAACGTCGAGGTTCCAATAGAAGCATAAGGTGAGTTATATTTTCATGCTATAAGTATGATGTGGATGTAGAAATGTATATGATAATATATGATTCTGTGAACAAGTAGTTGTATTCACTGGTTACGCGACAAGGATTAGATTTGTCACCCCAACATTCGAGGATGAATGTTTTTAAGGGGGGGGGGGGAGGATTTAACATCCTGTAATTTTGGGTGATGGTTCGAGCACCTAAACGTAGGCCAGTAGACCTGGGCCTCGGGGAATTTATATCATATTTACGTATGCTAATAAAGAGATTAGTATATAAAATGATGCAACCTCGAAATAATTTTGGACGTAACAAGTGTGATGATGGAGATTAATAATAATAGTTGTATATCCCCAAAGAGGGTATGCACTAATATCATATTACAAAATTATGACATTGAGTATATGAAGGTCTTATAAGTTATTAAAATTTAAGTGAATTGGGATTAAGAAATTAATTATGTGTGTGATTTATTAATTGTGTGTATAATTAATCTTAACGGGGGACAATATTTAGTGGGATATTACATGCAGCATGTAGAGGAAACTACCTAATTGACTAAGCCAAAAAGATGTTTAGGTGTCATAAGTAGTGGTAATGCACGGAAGGGGAGACCAAGAATGGTCACGGGTAAAGGAGTGAGGGTACGTACCTATGTGCTAATCACATCACTACTTAGGGAATGATGGGATATAGATTGGATTAGTGTAGATATATAATTAGGACGTGAAACACCAAAAGGGCTCCAATATTTTTGCATTTCAAAAACATACCAAATGCCCATTTTTCATTCAAGTACAAGAAAACCTTTACATTTCAAAGACATACCAATATCCATTTCGTTCCAGTTCAAGAAAAAGAAAAGTTGTTCCTTTCTAATTGGTTGTGATTAACAATTGTACACCAACATGATTCTAATTCTTCTAAACATCAACGTGATTAACTTTTTAAGTGGAATCGAGGTATGTTAAGGCAAATTATTTCTTTTTTCTGGCATGTTCCACGTAACGAAATATAATCGTGATATTGTTCCATAAATTATTCTACTCCTAGTAGTTAAGAATATTCATTTTATTGATTGCTATGTTAAAAGCATGTCTAAATATGTTCCTAAATCCTTATTGAGGTATGTGGGAAAGATGTTAATATTCCCAATGTTAGCTGAAGGTACAAAGATATTATGTCATCCGGTAAATTCAGAACATTTTATTGTCACTCATGGTATTACCATTGACATTATCCTGGACCCACATGTGTTATATACACTACTATATGGTATTAATATATATATGTAGGGGATGGGGAAAAGGGAAAGACGTTATATACGCATCACTACCTACAGCTGGTACAGATATCACAAAAAGAAATATGCTCATGTGAGGCCAATATTGATGCCCTTGTGTGGCCAATATGATATGATGCCCTTGTGTGGTCGATATGAAATGATGCCCACAGAGGTTGTTATGAGAAGAAAGATGCCATTGTGTAGCCAATATTTATATGTATACCGTATTTGCATTGTGCATAATATTAGGCATATGTATTAGGACCCTCAGAGGCATTTGCTACTGGTCAGCTGTTTCTATCTTGGTCGACTATTTCTGTTTCAGATTATTATGTATCTCTGTGATGATATTTCATGCATGCAGGTTCACGTAGGCAAGGCGACGACCCACATTAGTAGGTTGTTGATTCAGCGGATTTAGGGCACTCCTCTTGTTTCGGATTGTCGATCTAATTTTTGTACGATATATTTTTGCATGTGTATATGGGTATGGCGGGGCCTTGTCCCGACCTTTTGATGTCACATACTCTTTAGAGGCTTGTAGATAAGTGTCATGTGTGTAGTAGTCTTGTATGGCCTTGTCGGCCTTGGGGATGTATATATATGTAAATATATATAATTTGGTTTTCTGATTAAGATTTTACATAGTCCTTTTTTGGCTTAGTCCGTATTTAATTATGATTAAACGTTGAGTGTATGGTTAGTGGTACCCGGCAGGTATGGTCTGGGTGCCCGTCGCGGCCCTCCGGTTTGGGTCGTGACACAAAGTAGTACAGTTCGTATAAGGTTCGATGTGGGCTTGACCCTACACACGCATGACCTTGTCTAAAAGAAATCAACTTTAATTCTGAAAGAACCTCCACCAAACAAGTATTTCAATCATTTTCATATTCCAAAGAAAGATTTCAAGTCACCAACAATCATCATCACATTTCAAATAAGATAACATACTTCAAAAAAGAAGGTTTTTGAAAAGTAGAAATACCTCAATTTCCGCTAAAAGCTAGCAAATAGATTCTTCCAAGTTCAACAATCATTCTACATTGGTTATTGATAACAAAGTTTAGAACTTTAACCAATTCTAGAGATTTCTACCCTTACTAAAAAAACTAGGGCTTTTCTAGCCTTAAAATTTACTCTTGAACCCTTATGAATCACCCATGGATTCTTATTGTTTCTAATACCTTACACTAGTCCCATAACTCTCAATAATCTCAGTAAAGTTCAAAGAACATACCTTCAAGAAGTTTCCCAAAGTCTCCTTCAACTTCTTTTTCTTCGGTTTTCAAGAATCTAAGGTTTGGAGAGATTAACTAGGTTCAATTTGGCGTGACATTGATGTAGTAATGATGGGAATTGATCAAGAACCTACGTTGAATGTTTTGGGGAAGTATTAGGGTTGTTTCCTCTCAAAACGTCGATCGAAACGAAGTGGGAATGAATATAACGAAGAGAAACTTATAAAATTCGGAACTAGAAAAATAATGGGCCACGACACCTTCACATCGCGGACCCATCGCGGATGACCCGTGTCACCCCTACAACATGGTGGTGATGCACAAGGAAAATATTTTGACTGGGCGACGTTCTATCTGCGGCACCCTTGCTACGCGACTGCCAACATTTTCTCAGTAAAATAGTCATAATATTTCGTACGTAGCTCCGTTTGAGATGAGAGATATACCTTTGGAAAGATATTTCAAAGACCTACAACATTTGTGTTTTGATTTTTCTCAGATTCGCAACACAACTATCCGTAAAATGGGAAATAGTAAGAAGTTCTCCAGACTAGACGGAATTAAGAACTTTTATGAACTCCCTTATTTGGGTTTGACTTCAAAATGACTATCTACCACCCGAACCCATCCCGAACCCATCGTATAACTATAATATGACACGTCAACACCCATTTAGTTCACTCACACCTATCCCGAATTTACGGAATGTTATAAGATAGACTTCATTACCTATTTCACCCATAATGTATCTTTCTTTTCCATTATAAACCATACGAGTTTCCCCACAGCAGCTATGTTCCACAACTTGCTCCCTTTTATATTCAACCCCCCTTCTTGCTTAGGCTTACAAATGTTATCCCAAGCCATCAATAACACTTTTTTCTTTTCTTCAGTTGTACCCCACAAGAATTCCCTACATTTTCCATCCACCTCCTTAAGCACACTCTATGGTAAAAGAAATACACCCCCCCACCCCACCCCCCCAGAAATCGTGCAAAGAAAACACCATAGAGTTGATAATTTGTAACCTCCCTGCATAAGATAAGTTCCTAGTTGACATTGCTCTAAGTTTTTCTGTTATCTTCTTATACAGTTGATAGCAATCCATTTTGTTTCATTTCTTAGGTGATAGTGGGAGGCCTAAGTACCTTATAGAAAAAGTGCCCACAACATACCTAGTCAGATTTAGCAATTGCAACTTTGTTAGGGCATCCACCCTAGCAACAAACATATTGGACTTGTCTATGTTAGCCCCCAACCCTGTCACCTTAGAAAAGTGGTGCAGAGCCTCCATGATCCTTCTCACTAAGGCCACATGCCCTTTGTAGAAGATCATGAGATCATTTGCAAAGGTTAAATGAGTCAACTCTTGTTCCTTACACATATGATGAAATCTAAAATCTAGGAGCTTTGCCATCTTCCCTAGGACTCTGGACAAGTATTTCATGACCAACACAAACAACAAGGGAGATATAGGATCACATTGCCTCAACCTTCTCCTCCCCTCAAAGTACCCATGAAATTCACCGTTCACCTTGATAGAGAAATGGGGAGTAGTAACACACACCATAATCAACTCACAAAACTTAGGTGGAAACCCATACCCCCTCAACATTTCTGCTACAAATTCCCATGCACCATATCATAGGCCTTCCTAAGATCTATCTTCATCATACACCTTGCTGAAATGTTCCTATTATATAGCCTCAAAAGATCATGACAAATTAACACATTTTGCACCAAGGATCTGCCTGGTACAAAAGCTGCTTGAGTCTGATTTACCAGATAAGGAAGAACCTCCCTAAATCTACTACATAACAATTTTGAGATACACTTGAACACTACATTACAACAAGAAATAGGTCTGAATTGACTTGCATTGTCAGGCTTATTTACCTTGGGTATCAGTGTAATGACAGTTGCATTGAGTTGATTCAGCATCTTTCCAGTCCTCATAAACTCAAGCATTGCATCTGTTACTTCCCCCTTACTTCATCCCAAGCAGGTCTAAATTAACCACTTCCAAACCCATCAGGGCCAGGACTTTTAAGTTGTTTTAATGCCTAACATTGCATCTTTCACTTCCTGTATAGAAAAGCCTCTCAAGAGTTGTACCTGCTGTTCAGTTGTCAAAATAGGACCATACTTGAGAAAAGAGTCTGCAACTGCTTGTCTTTCATTTCCCTTCTTCCCCAACAATTCTTTGTAGTATGACACAAACAAGTTTGCAATTTCACCAGGATTAGTATACAAATTGTGTTGATCATCTTTCAATTGTGTCACAACTTGTTGTAGGGTCCTTTGTTTGATCACTGAGTGGAAGTATTTTGTATTGTCATCGCCCAATTTAATCCATAGAGCTTTACTCTGTTGTAGTAACAACATTTCAGCCATATAACTAAGCCTTTTAAACTCTCTACATACTTCCTTCTCCTCCTCTTGTAAGATCATACACCTAGGATCCATTTGCAACTAAGCCTGCACGCACCTCAATCTATCTCTACAAGAATCCACCTCATGAATGAGATTGCTAAAATGTTGAGTGTGTTGGAAGATTTTACTCTTGTACTTTATAATGCAGGGAAGTATATTACTATTACAATTATTTGAAAGGATAAACAAAGATTCAATAGTTCAACTAGAAATTACAATTGTTGAAATAGGTGAGGGAGGGGACTGAAAAACAGCCCACAGCCCACAGCCCAGGAACCCGTGACCCGTGACCCGGAACCAGACGGGCGGGCGGCGGCGGCGCGCGTGTGGTCTTTCCTTGAACCGAAGCACATCTAGGTCCTCCCTCCTTTAAACACATGGGATACCCCTTGGGGTCCCAAACCTCAAACAAATTTCGAGTCTTATATATACAACAATTCTTTCTTCCTCTACCGATGAGGGAGAATTGAACACAATACCACACTTTCCATGCTTCAAACACCTTACTTCGTGGACCAATATCTCTTTCATTTCTCAATGAAATTTGACGATTCTTGACCCTACGGTTATCTACGTACTTAGTAGACCATGCATGTGTGAAGAACCGAATTCTCCAACATACGTAACACTAGTGTTTAAGCCGTTAAAGTTGGTCGGTCGCAACTCCCACCAAAGGCTAATTTCCAACAGAGTGTGCAACCCTCTCAACTTGTGCTTCATGTGTTTGAGCTTTTTAACCACCCTAAACATATGACAGCCATCCACAGGTATTCTCCACCCCTCCTACACAATTGCCCTGAAATGAGGATGAATTCCCCACATATTACAGTACCTAAAAGATTTCCTCTTAACTGGAGGTTGATTAACCAATGTTATATGCACAGGACAGTGGTCACTCACTCCCTCAGCCAAATACTGAGTCCTATAAGCTGGCATGTCATCAACCCAATATCCATTCACAAATGACCAGTTAAGTTTTGAAAATACCCTCTCATTATCACCTTTTATCATTCCAAGTATATGTACTTTTAGAGTTTGTCATCTCCTCTAGACAACAAACATCCAAGTCTTGGAAATCCACTACCTCTGCAAGGGTGATGTACCTTAAAATCACGATACATTTGATGTATTTTACTTACGCTTTTGTTGATCTTAAAGTATATTGTACGTCACCACCCATAACATGTTTAGTTTCTTGAGGACAAGGAAGATCCATTTGTGTCATCAATTTGGCCATTGTTTCATCTCTCTTCTTCAATAACAATGGGTTCTTCAATACTAGCCATCTTCTTCTCGGTAATACTCTCTTTATCAACAACAATAGGCTCAACAATAGGTGTTTCATCAACAATAATCTCTTCTTCATTCACAAACGCATCAACCCCAAGTACCTTTCCACTCCTAGTAGTAATAGTTTTACAAGAATGATCACCATTTCTTGGATTCGCCAACGTGTCACTAGAGTGTATCTTTTTGCCTTTGGTTGAGGGTAGACGATATTTGGCTAAGTTGGGCCTCAAGTTGCTTGATTGAAGTTGAATACGAACTCATCACTTGTCCCATAGTACTCATACCCTCTCTCATGCTTTTCATGTGTAGACACGTAATTTTGACCCTCCCTTAAATTCTACACGACATTTAACATTATAGATTTCTTCAAGGCTTAATCCGGATATTTTGACTTGCATTTTTTTTTTTAGATAATATTAACTTATGGAAATCAAAAGGGAAAAAATATTTGCATATTTTAGTTTCGTATTTACTATAAAAGAGAAAATTTCCCAAAATAAATAAATAATAAGTTTCGTCCATTTTAGCTTAATTTCTCAATTAAGATTTTAATAAATAAATATTGTGTATTAAGTATAGAGATGGCAGTGGATCCAGATCCGTTTCATAGGATATGGATCTTCAAAATTTGGACCCGACGGATCCGGATCGGACCCGGATCCGTTTCTGATAGATCGGATTTGGATCTGGATCTTGTATTTGAGATCCGTATACGGTCCAGATCCGATCCGTGGATCCGTTTTTTATTAAATATATTCATAACCTAGAATGTAATTTTATAAGTATTTTCTTAATATTTTTCATAATTTAAGTATTTTATCCCTTCAATTCACAAATTTCAATTTCTTGCTAGACCAATTTCGAATATGGGAATTTGACTGCGAGCTGAATGATCATAATCATCAGATACCAAGAAGTTCACCATCCTCGGAGACTATTAATTCCTCAAAAGGAAGTAACGACGAAGAGGTGAAATCATATCCATCAAGAGAAAAGACGTAGAACACAAAAAAGAAAAAGATGAAGAAAAGCATTATATAGGAGTCAGAAAGAGACCATGGGAAAAATATGCAGCAGAAATAAGGGATTCAACAAGAAGTGGAGTTAGGGTATGGCTAGGAACATTTGATACTGCTGAAAAAGCTGTTTTAGCTTAAGATCAAGCTGCATTTTCAATGCGTGGTCCTTTAGCACTTTTCAATTTTCCTATGGAAAAAGTCCAAGAATCACTAGAAAATATTAAATTTTTAGCCAAGATGGATTGTCTCCAACAGCTGCTTTAAAGGAAACACATAAAATGAGAATGAAAAATGTGAAGAGAAGGAGAAATAGGAAAAAGAAAACAGTTCTGGTTTTTGAAGACTTAGGTGCTGACTTGTTAGAAGAACTTTTAATAAATTCATTTGAAAATAATGTTTCTACTTATTAGTAGTAGTAAGTTTGCTTTCTCTGTTTTATTTTCTTCCACTTTTTGTGGTGTAGAACAAGTGTTGTAATTATATATAGTAACCATAAAATTCACAATAGCTTGCATGCCTTCTTTTGTAGATATTATATCTAAATTTGAATGAGGGGTATCTTTTTTTCACTATAGTTTATCTTTTGTTCCCATAATTCTTGATTATCTTTTGTGCCCATAATCAATTAAAGATGAGTCCTTTATTTTGTACCCATAATTTCTGTATTTTCTTAGAATGTAAATTTTTTTTAAGTATTTCCTTTATTTTGTGCCCATAATTCTCGATTATCTTATTAAATGAGATGTTCAAGGCAAAATTTTTTACATGTGGATCCAGATCCGATCCGTGGATCAAGTGGATCCGATGGATCTGAATTTGAATTTGATTTTTATGGACCCGGTGGATCTGAATCCAGATATGAATAACGAATCTGAATCTGAATCTAGTAGAATCCGGTCCAAATCTGATCCGTTGTCATCCCTAATTAAGTATCTACTATTGTTAATTTAGTAGGAATGATATTTTTAGGGAATTGTTCATTAAAAAGGGATGCTCATTTAAACCAAAAACTACACTCTATATAGAATCTACTAATACACCCTAGAGACCCAACCTACACTAATCAACTGCAGCAGTCCATGGGAGAGACGGTCTTGGGAGAAAATTTTCCTTTCTTTAGCACGTAGAAGAATACAACACAGTAGAGAGTTTAGGATCTGGTAACAAGAAATTGAGAGCAAAAATGGGTTAGCAAAACAGACAAACGAGACAAATATGGAACCATCTTAATCATCGTCCGTCAACCCCGTCCAGCCGTGAACAACCCAAATTCTCCACCAAACAACCATGTAACACCCTTGGTCAGCCATAAAACTTCATTAACAACCAAGCTCCAAAACGCCTCTGTTTGTGTTTATTCTTAGTCGAAGTCAAAGGTTCCGCCGGCGTCAAAAATCTAGGTGTATTCTATTTTTGTACGTGAGCATGGAGTTCTTTTTGGTCCTTGTGTATTAAAGGAAACTTTCAGAAATAAAGGTCCAATCTTTTCTTCTTTAATATACTGTAATGTTTTATGTCATGGCTTATTTCACTTTTCTTGAATGCTTTGTTATTTTTAGTTGGTGTTACTCTTTGTGTGTAAATGAAGTGGATTTAAACATTAAGGTTATGAGGATTTTTGTCTACTGTTATTAACTTGAGTGTGAACGGAGATTGAAATACTTTACTTTTCAAACATAGAGTAATTATATTAGTTAGTATAAAATAATGTTCAATCTTGATTAGTAGAAAGTAATGCTGGTACATTTTCAATTTGGCCAAGTCTAGTTCAAACTTTGTGTTAATGGGTTTACACCATGTTCTTGGGAATTTATTGTCATTGCCCTTTTGTTGTTATATTTAGTATATAAACTTTTGTCTGTTTGTTTGTTTTGATATAAGACGAGTAAGATCATTCACAGTAGTTCGTAGTTTTGCTTTCAAATATCAATTGTCAGTTAAATGAAATTCGAGAATGAGTTGGGGTTTTAACCTCAAATATTATAAGCTATTGACTTAATTAAGTATAATTATTATTCTGATGAGGTCGGAAAGCGTTGCTACGGGTAAATCGTTTTCCATAAAATCCAATTACCATATTTGAAGCCAGATTAATTGAGGTGGAAAGATTTTAAATACGTTAGATGCTCATTTAGACCCGAGAAGGGGAAACGAACCATAAATGCCTCAAAAAGTGCGATAAACAAATAAAAATTATGATAAGGCTGGAAAGCGCTGCTACCAGTACACGACACATTAATAAAATAAATTAAGTTTCAAAAGCGAATAAAGAGAGCGAGCATAAGCATGCAAGGCCCATAAGTTTTTTATCCAAAAATTAATAAAGCCGAATAGTAGTCAATAAAAGTGACCATGCTAGAACCACAGGACTCGGGGAATGCCTAACACCTTCTCCTCGGTCAATAGAATTTCTTACCCGATCTTCTATTTTCGCAGACCAGTAATAAATAGAGTAATTTCCTTTTTGATTAGGGATTCATAAGGTGACATGGAACACCAAAACTCAATTACAAGTGGTGACTGAATAAATAATTTATTCCTTCTCAATACCGTCACTTCAATTGGAAAAACACTTCTTTAATAATAAAAAGCTTGTGTGTTCATCGCGGGGGTGGGTGGGTGAAAAAAGGGTGTGACATCATGTCATCCTTTACTTTTTTGATAAAGGTGTTGGTTGACTAAACTTTTCTCAACACTTTTGAGAGCATGTCTTCAAGTTTCGAACTAGCGGGGTCACTAGTGGATGGTTGGCTCGAAATTTATTGGCTACGCTTTGGTGGAACATAGGGATTGTCGCTCCGATGGTTATTGTAAATGTTGTTGTTGTACCTACCTTGGTTATTGTTGTAACCCATTTGGTTATTGTTCCCCCAGTTTGAGCCTCCTTGCTCCTTGTTCCAATCTTGATTCCCTTGACCTTGCCGTCAAGTTCCTTGATTAGGACCTTGGTAGTTTGGCCGGAAACCCCCTTTGATTATTCACGAAATTCGTCTCCTCATCAAACACTTGGTAGCATTTTTGATCCATTGAGCCCCCTTCACAAAATCGAAACGCATTCACTTTCTTCAAGCCACCACCCATAACATGTTTAGTGAGAAGATCAAACCACCAAAAAGATTTGATCACGTGATGACACAGTCTGTTTTCGATGGTTGTTGTTGTAACCCCTTGGTTGTTGTTCCCCTAATTTGAGTCTCCTTGCTCCTTGTTCCAACCTTGATTCTCTTGACCTTGCCGCCAAGTTCCTTGATTAGGACCTTGGTAGTTTGGCCGAGAACCCCATTTGATTATTCACAAAATTTGCCTCCTCATCAAACACTTGGTAGCATTGTTGATCCGTTAAGCCCCATTCACAAGACCCAACTACATTCACTTTCTTTGAGCCACCACCCATAACATGTTTAGTGAGAACATTCATTTGTGTCATCAATTTGGCTATTTTTTCATCTCTCTCTTCTTCCCTCCTAAGTGCCTCTCTAGACATCAAATTTTTGGAAGAACTTCCTCCAACCCCTAGTGTGTCAAGCTTCATTTATTTCCATTAGCTTATCAGGAAAATCACTCATCACATCATAATTATTATCCATGACGGCTCCCTCCGCTAGATTGTTTGCTACCGACTCGTTGATCGAGTCAAGTGCCCTATGGAACGTTTGGAGGAACACATTATCTAGCAAACCATGATTTTGACAACTCTTCACTTTCATTTTAAATCGGGTCCAACTCTCGTGAAGTGTCTCATTAGGGAGTTGTCGGAAGTTTAACATCCGAGATGGAGGGAAATACTTCTTGAGGAAGGCATTAGTTAGCTCCGCCCATGTTGTAATCGAACCGGCGAAAAGACTGTCTAACCAAGTAGTGGCCTCCCCCATGAGAGAAAATGGGAAAAGCCTCAACTTCACCGACTCACTTGAGACATTTGGTTGGACCTTTGTTGCACAAACCCCAAGGAAATTCCAAGGTGTCGATTTGGATCGGTTGTAAGACCACCAAAAAGACCCTTGGTGTTGAGTAGGTATAGTAATGTGGTATTTAGGTGGAAACTTGCATTTCCTTGAAGTGGTAGGGGATTGATAGCGGCGGCCGTGCCCCCACAAACTCATCATTGGAACCAGAGTCTGACGCCAACTGATCAATGGAGATAGCATTGCTTTATTTAGGAATTACAGTAATAAAACAACAATTCATTGAGCCTTCACGGGAAGAAGAGGATTGGATCGCCTTGCAAACGTCGCTGCCTATGATATGCCAACAGGTTCGAAAGAAGCTTTCTGGGAAGCCATCGAGCCCAGGGGACATCCTTCTCGAAGACCGTGCTTTTTATCTAGTCCTCATCTGGCATAGCAGTTAGGAAAGCATTGTCATCCTCGGATACCACTGGAGGCTTTGATAAAACCAGGAGTTCCGGATGGGCTTTCCTGGGGCTGGAGGTGTACAACTTATCAAAGAATTGGACTAGAGTGGAGAATTACACTAAATTATCAATTTCTAAATCGGATTCCCCGAAAACGGCGCAAAAAATTGATACATCCAAATTACACCTCCTAAAAGAATTTAAAGAGGTGGATGCAAATATAGAATCCAACGAAGGTAGGGGTCGAATCCCACTGGAAATACAACAAAAAAAATTACAACTCAAATGCAAACCTCGATTAATAATATTTATTTTAATTAAAAACTACTTTTCAATTCAAATATTAACTAATTGCAAAGGGTCACTGGATTTCCACCAATTCTATCATCACTATGCAATACTGAGTTGAAATCACCTAACACCAGCCAGGGTACAGTCATACCACACCCTACTTTGCTTAAGTAACCCCATAACTCCCTCATTTCCTCTCTCCAATTCAATGCATACACAAAGGTAACATAGTATATCTTCTGTAAAGCCACACATTTCATCATACAAGTCACAGCTTGTGCACATTCACTTATCACATCCACCTCATTCATATCTGACCTCCATGCCACTCAAATCCTACCATTATAATGAGAAGCATGATTTGAATAGTATTGTCACTCCCCCAACATTCTACTAGCTATCTTTTTTATTTTAGTTTCCACCGACCCCATTAAATCTATACCTTGGTTATAATGGAAAAAAGTAGCCTCCTTCTGCTTAGTGAGGCATTCAAGCCCCTAACATTCCAACATAAGTGATTAACCATCCCCTATAAGGACAGTCTTCTTCCTATCCCCATTCAGGATCCCACTAGTAGACTGGATTGGTGTACCCGTACTTCCACTCGCAACTTGTACATAGTTCCTCTTCCCACCTTCACCAGACACCATTGAAGAGTTTAGATTGTTATGTTGATCCTGAGGCACTTTCCTACCCTGCTGATAAGGTGCTTTGGTTGGCACACCCTCCCTCTTCCCCTGCTACACCTTATCAGGTGCCTTAGTTGGCACACACTCTCCTCCCCTGCTACACCTTATCAGGTGCCTTAGTTGGCACACTTTCTCTCCTCCCCTGTACTATTGGTATTGCATTTTACCTCAGCATCTTGTGTAAGATTACCAACAGCCTCACCTCCACCATCAGGCTTAGGTTGAGGAGAATTCAACTTCCTACAACTATTAATTTCATGCCCATACTTATGACAATAAGAGCATAAAGTTGGTTTTCAATCATAAGTCACGTTCTGCGTGATCACTATTCCTTTCTCATTTCTAAACAACACTTCATCTGGCAAGTCAGCTCCCACCTTCACTTCTACTAATAATCTAGCATGGTTCAATCCCAGCTTTCTCTCAGTATGCTTATCCACCATCATTGATTGTCCAATCAAACTCCCGATCTTACTTAGCCCTAACACTCCAATACTTAAAATCAAGCCTAGGAAGCTTAATACATAGAGGCACAGTCAACAACTCTTCTCTAGAGAATTCCATGTCTGGTGACTAAGCTTTAACAATTAGAGGCTTATTGTCAATGTGATACACCCCACCCTGAATTATCTCATACTTCCCCATTTCACTATTAAATCGTACTACCACATTCTCACTTTTCATCATAGCAACCTTGTCAATCCTATATTTACCCCAGATCTGTCTGATATACAAATTCAAAACTGTGAATGGTGGATGAGCACCTAGAACATAACACACTATTGCAGTTTGTCAATAGTCAATTTCGGAGCTAATATCACCAATCTCAATCTCCCTAATCCCCAATATTATCAGGATTCACAAATTCCAACTTAAAATCTGCATTTGAGAACTTTGAAACATCAAAATTGTCCCAAATCGAAGATGCACTTACTTGCTTAGCTTTCTCAGCTACACTAGGCATCGTAGAGGTAGTACCCCCCCCCCCGCCTGTTCAAGTTCATCAGCCCACGATTGTTTCGAGCTCGGAGCTGATTCCAATACCACAACATCCCAATTGGCCAACCTCTCCTTCACTGGTGTAGTGGATTGAGGTGATCACACACGTGAATTTGATACATGAGGAACTTTTCGATACTCGTAGTCACAGTATCCACACCTCCCCCATTAATTGGTCCCACCTGCTCAACCTCCTCTATTGTTCTCGTTTTCAAATTAGTTGTTTCCGGTCCAGTATCACGAATCGGAGACAAATCATTGTATCTATTGCTAATTCGAGATAGAGGTTTCCCTCTTTCCGTCTGCTTTCTCCGGCGGATTGATAAACTTATTCCTCTTACCCATACAGTTACCCACTTTAACATTTCATGTGGTGAGGCATTGGTACAAATTATGTAGTTAGATCATGAGATTGTTCGATCAAATATTCTATTATATATTGCTATTTAAATCTCTCTCACATTCTTTATCAAGGTTGTCATTCGACAAATTGACATCACCTCACAAAAAAGTTTTATATATATGCGTAAATATAATTTTTTCTAAAAAAATAAAAAACATACATTCAATATTCTTAAATATTTTTAAAATAAAGTATATATCAATTATTTGAGTCAGAAAGTAAAATCTTGCAATTATATATTAAAGCTTACTTTCAAACGAATTGTGACAGTAAGTGGATACTGTTTGTATAATTCTAAATATGTTACTGAAAATAAACTCTAGGGTCACTGATAATTAATTCTCCACTTTTCCTTCTCATAAAGTCTCACTGATGACATTTACCAGCCCACTACACTATCGGTTAAGGAAATTAATATCCAATTTTATTTTCTAATTAAACTGAACAATTAATGCATATTAATTTCTATGCCATTTTATCTTCTTTTATATTCATTATCTGATCTCCCTGAAAGAAATAATCCCCTTGATTATATTATCTGACCTACTGTGAATGAACCCAATAGTCGAAACATAGTCAGCAAACCTTGTATACCACGCCCGTGGAGCCTGCTTAAGCCCATATAAGGACTTCTTCAACAAACAGACATGATGAAGACGATTGGGATCTCTGAACCCCAACGGTTGATGCATATATACTGTTTCCTTGAGATCACCATGTAGAAAAGCATTCTTGACATCCAACTGATGAATAAGCCATGTCTTTGAAAGAGCCAAGCTAAGCACAGTGCGAATAGTAGCCGGCTTAACCACCTGGCTAAACGTCTCCCCACAATCTATCCCAACCTGCTGAGTCTTACCATCACCCACTAGCCGCGCCTTATGTCGAGCAAATGACCTATCCGAAATCTCCTTATGAGCAAAAATCCACATAGACCTGATAACATTAATACCATATGGACGGGGCACCAACTCCCACGTCTTATTATCAATAAGAGCATTATATTCGTCAGTCATAGCAATTTTTCAATTAGGGTCATTTAAGGCGGACACAGGATTACGGGGCAAGGGGATTTAGAGACATCAGAATGTAAATTAAAATGTCTTTTAGGTGTAAAAATACCCCGCTAACTACGAGTGACCGGTCTATGACTCGAGAAAGAATTAAGTGAATTTTGGGAATTTCTTTGGGGTCGGACGGTGGCGGCGTGACGATGGGCCCTTGGCCCAAATCGGTATCTGGAGCACCCAGCTGGACCAGTTCGAGGTGGGTGGGTAGCCCAATTGCTGGGGCTGATCCGATGCTTGAACGATGGGGCGATGCAGTGGGCCCGCTGGAGAGTTTTGGGTGCGGGAGATGTCCGAAAAATGCCGAATAATATACGAAGATATTTGATCATCCAAAAAATTATATGACCTAGGCTCGGGAGTATGAACTTTCGTAAAAGGAAATTGGGTTTCATAAAAAATGACATGGCGATTAATTATGATTTTTTTGGAGGATAAATCAAACATTTATAACCACGATGATTATACGGATAACCCAAAAACACACACGGAGTAGACCGAGCCTGAAGTTTGTTAATTGTGGTGGATGGGAATAACGGATAACACAAGCACCTAAAAACTCGAAGATGAGAATAAGAAAGGTTCTTATTATATAGGATTTGGAGGGGGGAAGAATATGTCAGACCTTTGGACGGAATTATGTTAAGGAGATATGTTGCTATTTGCAGAGCATGATGCCAAAAATATGGGGGTACGGAAGCATGAAGTAAGATAGTGCGGAAAATGTTATTTATGGAATGAATTTTGTGTTGGCTTTCCCATTTTGAGAAGATGTATGAGGGCACGAAAAACGAAAATTGATCTCATTATTATCACAGAACTTCCGAAACACCCTATTGTCATACTCTTTCCCATTATCACACTGAATATTTTTTATTTCTCTTTCGAATTGTGTTCTAATGAATGCTCTAAATTTTATGAAAAAAGAAAACACTTGAGATTTATTGGTAATTGGAAACGTCCACAAAAATTTAGAATAATCATCCAAAAAAGAATATAATATCGATGACCTAACGAACTTAGAACATGAGACATCCATAGGTCGCTATGAATAATATCAAATGGCTTTGAAGTATGAGAATTTGAGTCCACAAATGGCAACTTAACAATTTTTCCTAACGAACAAGATTGACAAATTTGAGTATGACTCGTACCCTTACAAGAAATAAAGCTATTTTTATCTAAACTGATAAAATAGAAGATCCCGGATGACCAAGGCGAGCATGCCACAAGGAAGGAGAAATGGCTGCAAAAACTGACGGCAAGGCTTGACTCGATGGACTGAAATCGGGCATGATAGGATAAAGATCCCCCTACTATCACACATCATGAGATGACTACCCGTCTTGAAATCCTTCACAGAGAAACCAAAAGGATCAAATTCAACAGAAACAGAATTGTCAGTGGTGAACTTTCGGACAGACACTAAGTTTTTAATCAATTTGGGTGCATGTAAAGTATTTTTCAAGATAAGGGGTGGATTGGGGGGAGATAACGTTTTCTGACCATAACCCTGAATTGGAATAGAGTTGTCATTACCAACAATTATACCCCGAGGGTTGCTCAAATTGGAATAAGATGAGAGAGTACCTGAATCGGAAGTCATGTGAGTAGTGGCACCGGTGTCCATATACCAATTTGGGTCTGGTTGAGTCAAACCCAATGTCTGCATCGCGGCCTCGATATCTGTCTAAGTGGGGCCTGCTGCGTGGTGAGCTTGCGGAGGTCGGGGCCCAAGTATTCCAGGATCGCCGTGCACCGTACCATAGCTTCTTGTTGCGTTCTTGGGCGATGGCGATGGCCCGCCACTGCTGATTATTGGGCCTGAAGGTGGCGACCCTCTTGTTCTGAGGCTATTTGGAACGTAGGGTCGCTAGTCCATCGCCCCGCCCTTGTCCCCTGGACGGGGCCCACTGTCTGCTTGCTGACCACCGGAACCGCCGCGTTTGCCCTCGCGGTTTTTGTTATTATTCTTACGATTATTTTTGCCGCCACAATGAGTACAGTTTTGGCCCAAATTATCAACAAAACCTAAAGAACTCGGGGAGGACGCCATCATGACGATGGGGCTTGATCCGGTAGCCGCCTTTTTAGCTAAACCGGCTTCTTCCAAAGTAAGCATGGAATGGGTTTGATAGAAGGCGGGAAGAGGGTTGCTTTGACGAAGGAGAGTTCCAATGCCATTATAGGCCTCCGAAAGGCCGGCAACCAATTGTAGAACCAGACAATTATTTGTTACAGGTGCGCCAACATTACGGAGTTGATCCGCCAACTCCTTGAGTTTCTTGCAATATGCCGATACGTTTGGAAAGTCTTCCATGCGAACTAGAGAGAATTCATGTTCGAGTGTGACGGCACGTGAATGTTGGTTATCTTGGAATATGTCACACAATCTATTCCAGGTAGCCATTACCGTGGTATCCGGCTCAATAATCGTCTGTAAAAGGTCAATCGAAATAGTGGAATAGATCCACTGGAGAACGGTAGCATCAAGCGTAATCCATAACTGAGGATCCTCCGCGGGAAGAAGTGTAGCGGGATGAATTATGTGATGGATAACTTGATGGGAGATAGCGTGAATTTTAAATAATTCTGCCCACGTCGCATATTGGACGTTTTCCATTTCAAGTGCAATAGGGATATTGTTCTTGACGTTAGAAACCATGAGGGCAGGATGATAATTGTTCTTAGACATATTGAAAGAACAAAGAAGTGGGGGAAATTTAAGAGATATTTTTGAGAGCGGAAGACGAAATTTGGGAGAGAAACCCGAGGGGGGGGGGGTCTCGGCCGAGAGAGGGTACAAAAGTTGGTAGAGAAAACTTTTGTTTAGACCTAGTCTCTTGATACCATGAAAGAAATAATCCCCTTGATTATTTTTATTACTTGAAAGGCTATATATACAAGTTACAAATTAAGAGAATCATATTCCTATTCTATTCTAAAAACCTTATTCTATACATTTATGTTAATACACTAATTATGGTAATACACTACTAATTATACTACAATATTACCTAAAGTAGGATACTAAATATTTACCATAAATTACTTTACATAAACAACCAAAACCGAGAGCTATTATTGGGACCAAATCCGAGATTATATTGTGTATATTTAACACTCCCCTTAATTTGCCTAATTCATGTGCTATTGTGATGCTTCAGTTTTGCAATTCTCCTCTCATGCCCGAAAGTTGGAGAGGATTAGACCTTCTAATTTTGATGATTTTCATTAGCTCTCTGTATGTATATATTTTTTGTTAGGTATGCGTAGTTACGTTGTTTAAATAGACTACTTAAGTTGTTATCAGTAATTATTTTCTGTTACATTAGTAAAGGATTATGGCTTATATGTAAAGGAGGTGATATTGTTAAGAGTTCCACATCGGATATGGAATGGGAATATGAATTCCATCTATGTTCCCATTCCATTTCCGATGTGGGACTCTTAACGGATATGTTTTGGACTCTTAACGGATATGTTTTGGACTCTTAATGCTTATAGTCATTATAAATCTACAAAACTGTATGCTATATTCTTATGTGAGATGCCAAAGGGCAAGGGTTTATATCTAGCAAATAATTATTGACACTTCACTTTTCATTGATACTTCATTTTTCACTCTTTTGGTACTTGCGAAAGAAAAATGTACCTGAATGCATAGAACTTCTAACGGAGCTTACAAGAAGGTAAAGTGATACTATAATTTAAGTTTATAAATAATGGTATGAATATGTAAATTCTTTTCAATCTGATAATAGTAACATCTTAATCTATTCGTTTATGAAGTGTTTTGTGATGTTACGTTGATTGATATTTTATTATTGGTGTACTAAATTTCTAATACAGTAGGCTTTTCAGTTAATAATAAAGCATGTTGAAATTTGAAAATTAATCTGTTTTGATGTCTAAAAAGATTTTTTAAGATATCTATTATATTCAGATATGAGTTTCATTTTTGTGCACTGTCAGTCTACAAGAAATTTTACACCGTCATGTAATCTCAAAGGTAATTTACCACAGTAACTTTCTTAGGTAGTATTTGAAATACATTAAAGGCAAGTAGAATCCTATTTATACTCTACCTAAAATGATTTTTGAGTTTACTCGTAATCAGAATTATTTTATTTTCCAAATTTATTTATCATCATCAAAATCACTGATGAATGCAAACTCTTTTTCTCATGGAAATATAATTAGGTTCCAAAAACCACTTGGTTATAGGTCTTTTTTGGTTTGAAAAGGTCCCTCCCATTTCTTAAATTTAGTGCATCTAATTCAAGAAGGCTTATATATACCAATTATGCAGATTGAATACATCAGACAACTTGAAAAAAATCAACTTAAATCAAACTTTTAAGTCATGTATTTTTTTTTGCATCTATGCTGAAATGGGATTTGAAAAAAAAAATCAACTTAAATCACACTGTTAAGCCATACAATTCTTTTGCATCTTTACTGAAAAGTGGATATAAAACAGAGCACATCAAGATTTTGGGTGGATTAATCCACACAGGACATAAAAAGCCAATGACAGAAAATATAGATAGGTAATCACTGTGATTTCAGAGAACAAGGAAGACCGACATTTTGTAGGGGTGAGGAAAGAGGAAAAAGAAAAAAAGAACCCTGAGTTTGTATTTACGGAAGAAAAGAGTCTCACATCGAATATGGAATGATTGACTTGGATAATTCTCACTTTAGCTTTTGTGGTTGAGTTAGGACCAAGATTCATTCTTTACATGAAAAAATAAAATTACTAAATTAAAACATTTAGTAACCTGCCATAGCAGGTCATTGTTACCTATGGTGTAAAAAGCTTGTTGTACAAAACTCAAACTCAAGGATATCGGCGATGTCAGACCAACGTCGAGATACTGAGAAGCATAAGGTGAATTCTATTTCAGATTATTATAATTACTGCTTGGTGACCATGTGAGGTCTGGTACAATGATGTATGCTATATTATATGACCCCGTGAAGCAGTGGTTGTGTTTCTGGCTACGTGACGAGGATTAGATATGTTACCCCAACATTCGAGGACGAATGCTTCAAACTGGGAAATGATGTAACACCCCGTACTTTCGGATGATAGTTTGAACAGCTAGACATATACGTATGCAAGTAGACCTGAGGCCGAAGAAATTTTGTTATATTAAGGTATGCACATTAAGAGCTTAGTATATAAAAGGATAAAACTCTGAAATAATTTTGGATAAATAATATTTGGTGCATGTATAAAGAAGCGATGGACTATTTTTATATCACATGATCATAATAGTAAGTATATGAACGGTGTTAAAAGTGATTTATATTTAAGTGATTTGAGAACAAGGGATTAATTATGGGATAAGTTTAATTATAGGGGAGACAAAGAATTTATTAAATGGTAAGTGTTGGGTCGGTAAGTGGCAGCCAAATATAGATAGTTAGGCATGCAAGAAGGATGTGTCATTTGGTGAAATTATGGTGCAACAACCTTTGACATGTAGATGAGATATATGATGGTCAAGAAAAGGATTCTTGGGAAAAGCTAAGAACTTTCTCGTCCATAGCATGTTATTTTGATATTTTCTTACTTGGTCAATTAAAGTGGTGTCTTGGCGTAGATGTTTTCAATCCTTAACGTTTTTCTACAGTAGTATTATCATGAAGTTTTTCATTAAATTAAAATTACATAATTGTTGAAGACAAGTAGAGAAGGGTGAGAAAGAGGGTTTGGAAACGAAACGATTTCGAAAAGCAACCCAAATAGTGTTTATATGGATGCTAAAAGCTTGCAGTCATGGTGGTGTTGAATGACTACTGACAGTGGTTGAGTATTGATAGTTTGGCATCAAACCTTTATATTCATATTCGAGGTATGTTAAGGCAAATACTTCTTTCTTTTGGCATGTTCTAAGTACGAAACGTAAATGTAATATTGTCTCATAAATGATTCTACTCTTAGTAGTTAAGGATGTTCATGTTATTCATTCCTATTGTCAAATCATGTCTAAATAGGTTCCTAAATCCCTAATGAGGTATATGGGGAAGATCTTAAGATTCACAATATTAATTGAAGGTGAAGCGATATTATGTCACTCCGATAAACTCAGAATGTTTTATTATCATTCATACATTATATTCATGTATTACCATTGACCCACATGTGTTATATACACTACTATATGGTTTGCATTATATATATGTAGGGGATGGGAAAAGGGATACTGCGTTATATACGCACACCACCTGATCAACTAGTATATATATGATGATGATTATGCCCACAGAGGCTGAAATGATATGATGGGAGACGTCATTATATACGCATATATATATGTATGACTGCATTGTGCATGACATTTAGGCATATTATGGCCCTCAGAGCCATTCTACACAAACATGATACTTATGTATATTATGGCTCTCAAAGGCATTCGGTACAGGTTGGTTGTTTTTTGTCTCGTGTTACTTTCAGGTCTCTATTATGCTATTTTGCCTGCCTGACATACTCGGTACATCAGTCGTACTGACGTCTCTTTTGTCGGGGGACACTGCGTTTCATGCCCGCAGGCTCAGGCAGACAGGGCGACGGTCCGCACTAGTAGGATGCTGGTCCAGCTGATATTGGAGCACTCTATTTATTCCAGAGTTGCAGTCTAGTCATGGTATGATATTTTTATATGCATAGGGGTATGGCGGGGCCCTGTCCCGACCTCATGATGTTACGTATTCCTTAGAGGCTTGTAGACAGTTGTCCTGTGTATAGTAATCGTGTATGGCCTTGTCGGACTTAGTATGTATATATGTGTGGGTTGAGTTTTTCCGTTGCAAGAGTTTACGCAGTACCTTTCCAGTTTATTATTCTCATGTGTCAGCCGGTTGCCTCGTGACGGCCCTAGTGGCCGTGGTTAATTATAGTTAGCTGCTAAATGTGTGATTAGTGGTGCCCGGCAGGTAGGTTCCGGGTGCCCGTCATGGCCCTCCGATTTGGGTCGTGACAAACTTGGTATCAGAGCAGGTCTGTCCTAGGGAGTCTACAAGTCGTGTCTAGTAGAGTCTTGTTTATGAGTGTGTTGTGCACCACACTTATAGACAAGAGGCTACATGGCATTTAGGATGATGGTTACTTTCCTTCTTGATCTAGAATCGTGCTATAGAGCTGAGTTGTAAGAATTTTCTGTGTAAACCTTATCGTGTTTATGATTACAACAATGCCTTCTTCCCATAGGGCTATGATTAGCAGGGAAATTGAGGTTGGATTGAGTGTAAATGCGAGTAGCATGCTCTCTATTGAGACAGATCCGTTAGAGGATATGAGTAAGTTATTTTCCCAGGCACGACTTCATCCTAGAGTATCTAATGGAGATAGGCCCTTGAGGGGTCAGGGAGCTCATAACCCAGGGAGTTTATTAGTCAGGGATCGCCGATATTTAAAGGGGTTCAAATATGCCCATATCTCAAGGTCAAAGTTGTAAAGGTCGAGTGAGACTGCCCGGACCATCTTGTAGTCAGTATGGCCGAGCGCATGCCAGATTATGCCGAAAAGGTGTAGGGGGTTGGTTTAGAGTGGCAGCCATGGCCACCACATTCCGAATTGTCCTAAGTTGATGCGTAAAGGTAAGGATAAGATGATTATGAGTTGTACAGAAGAAAAATCAAAAGATATCATTGGAAGGTTTAGTAGGTTATGAAAATCTACACGTTTTACATTGACTCTTGCTGATTAGACTGGGGGAATATGTTATGTACGTGCGACCTAAATTGTAATGTATTACCTAGAATAGATTGGGAATTATCCAAGGATATCATTAACGAGAATGGATTGCCACAATCGAATCGTCTAAAGAGTGACCATCGGTAAATTTAAGAAGATCACGTAAAGTGACGTACCCAAAATGGTGAGCCCGTTATATATATAAGGATCGAGTTATCCACAGTAATGGAAGGGGACATAAGCCTCTTATCAATGCGTAAAGGGCCAGACCGCATAATATCGAGAATTACATGTATCAATGTTAGTAAGCTAAGACATGCTATATGTATTGGACTGGTAAGGTCCTCAGCTTTATTATGCAGCATATTACAATTCTAAATACCCTCTGGACAACAATAGCTTGTTAGGGGAAATTGAGGACGAGAACTATGGAACAATCGAATAATGGTTGTAAGAAATATGAAAACAAGTTAATAAGTATGAATGGGACGGTATGATCAAGTATCAAGGCAAAAATATTTTTTAATGACGAGTAGAAGGAAGGATTACGACAAGAAGGATAAAGGTGAATAAGATTATAGTTATGCTGGTTTCACAAAGCTATGATTACTCCACAATAGCGTAAGGACCAACGGTAGATGAGGGACAGTAAGAACTCTTCGATCAAATGTGACGAACCTCTGATATTCAGGAAGATAGTATGAGAAATACTTTGAGATAAAAGACCCCCCAAGGAAACTTGAGATGCAAATGTAAAGGTAAGATGAATGAGCACGCGGTCGATAGAAAATCTAATAATGATAAGACAAGAAAGCTTGACAAGTCATGGGATCATGTAACATCGTGAATTGGATCTAAACATACGAAGCATCGGTTTCACAACATATGCAGTCATACATCTCAGAAAGTAGGTAAACGGAAGTAACAGTGAGTAAAGCTCGAGATCAGCACCTAAACAGGTGAAAAAGGGCCAATGATGCCTATGGATACAAGGTAGACATTAAATATATAGGTCAATAGATAATGACATTATAATGAACATAAAATGTCAGGTAAATATAGATGTCTATGAGCAATTTGAACTGACCAGAGGTTCTACGAGATATATAAAGTATTGGGTTTACAGCTTAACGAGATCAAGGAAATCTTTTTCCAAAGCGCCATTGACAGAAAGTCCTAGCCATGAGACAATTGAAGGAATTCAAATCTAAGTATAATGACCAGGTTTGGATATAGTAGGCCAACGTCATGTAATGCAAATTCTTCAGAATCTTCCACGTACTGAATGAGGGAATAAGTTAACAACTCATCTTTTAAGGGGTAGTAATGTCAAGGATTGGAATCAGGAGCAATGGTTGGGATTACGTATGTATACCAGAATATTTTAGAATTAAGAAGAGTACGACAAGTAAGAAAATGAATGAAAAAGTGTCAAAAGAAGTAAAGAAATGAAGTTGTTTGTAATTACGAGTAGTGAGAAGGTACAGAAAAAAGATTTCTTTCAGATCATGAATGAGAGTTAACTACAATGATACGTGCACTTCAGATTCGATGACATTGTCCATAAAGTGTTCATGGTTGAGATACTACAAATATAAGAGTTTTCAGCACACCAGTTAGTAAACAAAGTTGTGTTGACAATAGAATCATTCATCCACAAGCGGCTTGACTAATGTGAGGACGATAGAGAGAAGTTGACCTGAGGGAATGCATCAGTTAGTTAATTGGGAGTACGATTGGAGGATTCAGATAGTGATAGCCCTATGATTCAGAATACAACAGGGTTATCCCTCATACTGGAAGAAAATGAACGTTATGATGAAGATCTCATTTTTAGAGAAGATCGGGAAAGATATTTAACAAAAGAGAATCGCAACCTTCGAGTATAATGGGAGAGGGACCCTCAAGTGGAAGGTCTATTTGTGTATTCCCAGTGTAGTAGGATTACGAGACTAGATTATGACGGAGGTCCATTGCTCACAATATTCCATTCATCCTGGATCTACTAAGATGTATCATGCTCTCAAAGGTATGTATTGGTGGAACTATATGAAGAGGAACATTGTGGATTTTGTAGCTCAGTGCCTTAATTGTTAGTAAGTAAAAGTAGAGCACCGAAAGCCGACGGTGTGACTCAGAACATTGAGGTCCCGATGTGGAAATGGGAAATGATTAATATGGATTTTATTATGGGTTTACCTTGCCCTTATCACAAGTTTGATTCTATTTGGATAATTTTTGAGAGATTGACAACATCAGCTCAATTCTTGGCGGTCAAAATTACCTACACAGCCGAGGACTACGCGAAGTTGTATGTTAAGAAGATTATTCGCCTTCATGGTGTGCCTATTTCCATTATATCTAACCGAAGAGCACAGTTCACAGCTAACTTCTGGAAATTATTTCAAAAAGTTTTAGGCACCCAAGTGAATCTTAGCACAACTTTCCACCCTTAGACAAACGGGCAAGCTGAGCGTACAATTCAAACACTCGAAGACAAGGGAAGTTTGGATGATCATCTATCCCTTATTTAATTTGCGTACAATAACAGTTATCATGCTAGTATCAAAATGTCTTCATATGAAGCTTTGTATAGACGGAAATGTAGGTCGCCTATCGGATGGTTCGAAGTAGGCGAATCAAAATTATTTGGGCCTGACCTTGGTCGACCTAGTGCACCAAGACATAGCGAATGTGAAGCTTATCCAAGAATGGTTGTTAACCGCGTAGAGTCATCAGAAGTTGTATTCATATGTGCGACGGAGGGACTTAGAGTTCCAAGTAGATGATTGGGTCTTCTTGAAAATTTCTCCTATGAAGGGTGTAATGAGATTTGGGAAAAAGGGAAAGCTCAGCCCAAGGTATATTGGGCCATATCGCATAATTTGACAAATCGGCCAACTAACTTACGAATTGGACTTGTCTTCAGAGTTAGAGTTTGTTCATCCAGTTTTCCATGTTTCTATGTTAAAAGCGAATGTGGGGATCATTCCCAAAATTGTGTCAATTGACGATGTGAAAGTTACAAAGGACTTATCATATGAAGAGGTTTCTATTGCTATCTTAGATCGATAAGTACACAAGTTGGAGACTAAAGAAGTAGCCTCCGTGAAAGTTCTATGGAGGAATAAGAATATAGAAGAAATGATATGGGAGGCGGGAGAGGAGATGAAACACAAATATTTCTACCTATTTCAGACCAACGCTGAGGTACCGAGAGAAGCATAAGGTGAATTCTATTTTAGATTATTATAATTACTGCTTGGTGACCATGTGAGGTCTGGTATAATGATGTATGTTATATTATATGATCCCGTGAAGCAGTGGTTGTGTTTCTGGCTATGTCACGGGGATTAGATATGCCACCCCAACATTCGAGGACGAATGCTTCTAATGGGGAAAGGATGTAACACCCCATACTTTCGGATGATGGTTTAAACAGCTAGAGGTATGCAAGTAGACCTGAGGACGAGGAAATTTTGTTATATTGAGGTATGCACATCAAGAGCTTAGTATATAAAAGGATAAAACCCCAAAATAATTTTGGATGTAACAAGTGTGATGACGGGGATCGAAAATAATATTTGGTGTGTGTATAAAGAGGCGATGCACTATTTCTATATCACATGATCATAATAGTGAGTATATGTAGGGTGTTAAAAGTGATTTATATTTAAGTGATTTGAAAACAATTGATTAATTATGGGATAAGTTTAATTATAGGGGAGACAAGAAATTTATTAAATGGTAAGTGTTGGGTCAGTAAGTGGCAGTAGGTGGCAACCAAATATAGATAGTTAGGCATGCAAGAAGGATGTGTCATTTGGTGAAATTATGGTGCAGCAACCTTTGACATGGAGATATATGATGGTCAAGAAAAGGATTCTTGGGAAAAGCACCTAGGAGCTTTCTCGTTCATATCATGGTATTTTGATATTTTCTTACTTGGTCAATTAAAGTTGTGTCTTGGAGTAGATGTTTTCAATCTACTTAATGTTTTCCTACAGTAGTGTTATCATGAAGTTTCCATTAAATTAAAATTACATAATTGTTGAAGACAAGTAGAGAACGGGTGAGAAAGAGGATTTGGAAACGGAACGGTTTAGGAAAGCAACCCAAATAGTGTTTATATGGATGCTAAAAGCTTGCAGTCATGGTGGTGTTGAATGACTACTAACAGTGGTTGAGTATTGATAGTTTGGCATCAAACCTTTACATTCATATTCGAGGTGTGTTAAGGAAAATACTTCTTTCTTTTAGCATGTTCTAAGTACGAAACGTAAACGTAATATTGTCTTATAAATGATTCTACTCTTAGTAGTTAAGCATGTTCATGTTATTCATTCCTATTGTCAAAGCATGTCTAAATAGGTTCCTAAATCCCTATTGAGGTATATGGGGAAGATGTTAAGATTCACAATATTAATCGGAGGTGAAGCGATATTATGTCACTACGATAAACTCAGAATGTTTTATTATCATTCATGCATTATATTCATGTATTACCCTTGACCCACATGTGTTATATACACTACTATATGGTATGCATTATATATATGTAGGGGAAGGGAAAATGGATACGGCGTTATATACGCACACTACCTGATCAGCTGATATATATATGATGATGATTATGCCCACAGAGGCCGAAATGATATGATGGGAGACGGCTTTATATACGCATATATATATGTATGACCGCATTGTGCATGACATTTAGGCATATTATGGCCCTCATAGGCTTTCTACACAGACATGATACTTATGTATATTATGACCCTCAGAGGCATTCAGTACAGGTTGGTTGTTTCTTGTCTCATGTTACTTTCAGGTCTCTATTATGCTATTTTCCTGCCTGACATACTCGGTACATCAGTCGTACTGACGTCCCTTTTGTCGAGGGATGCTACGTTTCATATCTGCAGGCTCAGGCAGACAGGGCGACGGTCCACACTAGTAGGATGCTGATCCAGCTGATATTGGAGCACTCTATTGTTCCAGAGTTGTAGTCTAGTCGTGATATGATATTTTTGATATGCATAGGGGTATGACGGGGCCCTGTCCCGACCTCATGATGTTATGTATTCCTTAGAAGCTTGTAGACAGTTGTCCTGTGTATAGTAGTCATGTATTGTCTTGTCGGCCTTAGTATGTATACATGTGTGGGTTGAGTTCTTCCTTTGCAAGAGTTTACGCAGTACCTTTCCAGTTTATTATTCCCATGTGTCAGCCGGTTGCCTCATGACAGCCCTAGTGGCCATGGTTAATTACAGTTAGCTGCTAAATATGTGATTGGTGGTGCCCGGCAGGTAGGGTCCGGGTGCCTGTCATGGTCCTCCGGTTTGGGTCGTGACAGTACACACTATATATATTTATATTAATGAGAAAGACTCCCCAAGAGAGATTAATACAATCTTACATGATATCAAGAGCCTAATCCAAAAATATATATATATCGGGTATATTTGGTTAAAATACGTTAATAAAAAGGATGGGTCTGATTAATGAAGACAGTTGTGCACTTTGTGGAAATACAGTGGAGAACATTGCACATCTCTTCTTTGAATGCCAGTTTTCCAGAACTTGTCTAGATATTATACTGAACTGGTTGGGGCTGAGAGTTCAGAACATGAAGTCCAAGGACTGTGGAGGCTGACAAGGAACAAGAAGGATAAGAATAGCAAAGCATTCATCATAGCTGTGCTTGCTGCTCTGATTTACAGGATTTGGTGGGCAAGAAATGAAGCTGTATGGAAATAGATTGTTCCCTTGCCAACAATAGTGTGTGAAGGTATACAACAAGAGGTGGCTATAAGGGAGAAGTGTAAGAGGAGGAAAAAGGAGTGAATGCATGGTAGACAGTTTATTTATATCAACATACATAGTTTAGATTATACTTGTGTTCATTTGTTTGAGGCGAAATGGATGCCTAAGTCTCAGAAGTAGAGTAGGAAATTGTATTTTATTTATTTGTTTGGTGATCAATAATATGCTTTCTTTTCATCAAAAAATAAATTATAAATGCTAACCGTGTATAGAAATTAAACTCTACCTTTATTAGTACATCAAAATAGGGAATGGGAAATAAAAGCAACCGTACATAAAAGACTTGTAACTGCTGCAATTACAACGAAATGAAAGTCTAAACTTGCTACTTTTAAATACCTCTTCTAAAGAAAGATATGTTAGGGATAATAGTAGTAGAAAACTTCCATCTACCGCATGTAATTAATATTTTGACTCACTTTATAGGAACTTATTTGCTCTATGGAGCACTATTATTTGTAATAACTTAGTTTTTTAACATTATGCTACTTTTATAGATAAATAAAAGAGATAACGATCAAAAACACATTTGAACTATCATTTTTTCGTGAGTTTGACACCTCAACTATCCCTTGTTCCCTTTTTCTACTTGAAATATTACTATTTATGTATTAAAACACACCTCAATTATCAGTTGTTCCCTTTTCTATCTGAAAACCCTAAACCCTATCAGGTAGGAAAAGAAAACAACGGATAGTTGCGATGTGTTTTAATACATAGATGATAATAGTTTATGTAAAAAAAGGGAACAACTCAGAGTTGTAGTGTGAAACTTGCGAAAAAATGATATTTCATGTGTGTTTTTTATCATTAACTCTAAATAAAAAGAAATTATAAACTTAGTAGATAGCTATTAATTTTGCTCTGTATTATCTCTATATCCAAATAGCATTAGCCTTTAGAAGCAGATTTTTTAGCTTGCCTCTAACATTAAGACTCATAATCTCATTAGAACCACCAACAAACTCTTCTCCAATGAACACTGCTGGCACACTTGATTTACACCCTAGTAATTCAACCAATGCCTTCTCCATTTGCTTCCCATTCGAAAGTTTATCGAGCTCATAAACTAAAGGGTTTGCTCCGAAACCTCGAATTAGGGTTTCGATACTATGAGATATGCAACAAGTGCTTTTGCTGAAAATTACTACTGGACTTTCTGCTCCCAACTTCATCACCATATCCATGTTATTTAGACCTTGATCAAGAGAAGTTATATTGTTTTTTAATAGACTATAGCAAGTTGATGGTCCACGGTCCACGAGAGGTGAAAGTTCGGGTGAATGAATTATTTGAAAAAGAAAATATAGCAAGTTGATGATATTTTTTTTTTGTGTGTGAAGATGTGTAAGTGAAAGAAAACAAAATTTGTAGCCTCTACTGAGTCTGGATTGACAATTGTTATGAGAAACATGAACTTATAGGAAGCTATATATAAGGCTTAAAAGTGGTGGGATTGATGAAAAAGGACAAAATATTAGAGGATTACAAAAAAGGACAAGTCGGTGGACATGCAAATTAATATTCCTTGAGCATATATTTGTCAAAGGATCCATTCGTTTTCTCTAGGAGATCTTGCTAGTTATATCATGTTTTAGTCCTAGCTAGAAATAACACGAGGAGATGATTACCTTGGAAATATTCTCGCGGATTATACAGCAAGACAATATTTACTGGGGTAAACATTATTATAATTGGTCTACCACTTAGTGTTCGGTATATGCATTAAAGCTCCGACTAATTTGAATTCGCACCACATAAGGTCTAATTAAGGGGAAAGATTTCCCTACCAAAAATATTTTCATATCTAAAACTCAAACCTGAGACATCTAGTAAAGAGTAGAGTTATCATATCCATCTACCACAATCCTTGATGGTAATGAGGGGAAAATAATACATATTTCACATGGGTGAGCCAGGATATCTTCTTTTATTTGTCTATATATAGTAAATGTTGAATCTCCTTAGTGAAAATTCTAGTTCTAGTGATTCATTCAACAAAAGTAGAGAAAAAATAATGAAGAGATTCTACTTGTTCCTCGAATTAATTCTTGGAGATTCTTTTTTATAACTTTATTGTCACGACCCAAATTGGAGGGTCAGGACGGGCACCCGAACCTTACTTGTCGGGTACCACTAATCATATATGTAACATCTAATCATAATTAATCATGTGCTCCGAGGGCCGTCACAAAATACCATGCTGACACTTGGGAATGATAAACTGGAAAGAAGCTACGCAAAATCTTACAAACAGAAGAACTCAACCCATGCATATATACATTCTAAGGCCGACAAGGCCATACCTAACTGCTATACACAAGACACAGTCTATAAGCCTCTAAAGAGTACGCAATATCATAAGGTCACGAAAGGGCCCCGCCATACCCATATGTACATGCAAAAATACCGTACGGGGTTAGACTACCACTCCGAAACAAAGGGAGTGCTCCAATATCCGCTGAGTCAGCAACCTACTAATGCGGATCATCGTCTTGCCTACGTGAGCCTGCGGGCATGAAACGCAGCGTCCTCCGACAAAAGGGACGTCAATACGACTGATGTACCGAGTATGTCAGGAATGAATAATAGCATAACAGAGACATGAAAGTAAACTGAGACAAGAAACAACCAACCAGTAGTGAATGCCTCTGAGGGTCATAATATGAATAAGTATCATGTTTGTGAAGAATGCCTCTGAGGGCCATAATATACCTAAATGCCATGCACAATGCGGTCGTACATATACATATGCGTATATAATGCCATCAATCCTTTGTAGGCATCCCATCATATCATATCGGGCTCTGTGGGCATAATTATTATCGTGTATATCTGTACCAGCTGCAGGTAGTGGTGAGTATATAACTCATTCCCTTCTCTCATACCCCATATATATATAATGCATACATATAGTAGAGTATATAACTCTTTGAGGTCCAGGTATGTACATGAATGATATGATAATAAGACACTATAAGTTTGTCAGAGTAATGTAATACCGCTCTACCTCCAATTAACATTATGAATACTAACATCTTTTCCATATACCTCAATAAGGATTTAGGAACATATTTAGACATGCTTTGACAATAGGAATGAATAACATGAACATTCTTAACTACTAAGAGTAAATTCATTTATGGAATAATATTATGTTTATGTTTTGTACTTAGAACATGACAAAAGAAGAAATGATTTGTCTTAACATACCTTTAGTGTTGGGATCAACTTCCTATACTCTTAATCTTAAAAAAAACTGAAACCATCCCGTTCTATTCCGAACCTCTAAAAAAAACAAGTGACTACAACAATTATGTTGTTGCTCACGTTTTCCTCCTTGAAACAACTTGTCCCAAAGCTTAATGTTGCTGGAAACGTTGGTGTCCAAAAGAAATACTCAAGGTGGGAGTATACAATTTTTTTTCAAAGTGAAAGAAAGAATACACTACTATGAAAACGTACAACAAATATATCTTTCTCCTACTCTACACGAGGGCCTCTCCTAGGGGATAGTGAAATCCATTTATTAAGTGTACCATAATAACAATTACATCTCACGATAAAGTTACACTAAAACAAATTATAAGCTTAGTCATTCTTTTGTTAATACCACGTGCCAGTGCCCCTTTCCATGCCTAGCCTTTGTTTATTAATTAGTAGTCTCTGCTAACGTCCAATATTCGACCTATTAATTAACTCTCTGATCTCAATTCATTTAAATACTAACTACTTTTAACACACTTCATATACTCATTTTCATGATCATGCTATATAATATCACTCTGTAGCCTCTTTTGGCACCTACAAGATATCATTTTCAATTTCCTTCGTCACACTTATTAAGTCCTAAATTATTTCAGGACCGCATCATTTTATATACTAAGCTCTTGATGTGAATACCTAATTATAACAAAATTTCCCCAGGACCCAGGTCTTCTTGCATACGTCTAGTTGTTAAAATTATCGCCCGAAAGTATGGGATGTTACATCTTTCCCCCTTAGAAACATTCGTCCTCGAATGTTGGGGTGACGTATCTAATTCCCATCACGTAACCAGAAAATATAACTACTTCTTCACGGGGCCATATAATATAACATACATCAATACATCGGACCTCACATGGTCCTCAAACATTAAGTATAATAATATGAAATAGAACTCAGCTTATGCTTCTCTCGGAACCTCGGCGTTGGTCTGAAATAGATAGGGATATTTGTTTTTCATCTCCTCTTCCGCCTCCCATGTTATTTCTTCTACCTTTTTATTTTGTCAAAGAACTTTCACGGATGCTACTTCTTTAGTCCTCAACTTGTGGACTTGTCGATCTAAGATAGTAATAGGAACCTCTTCATATGATAGATCCTCTGTAACCTTCACATCGTCAATTAGTACAATTCAGGAAGGATCCTCAACACACGTTCTTAACATAGATACATGGAAAATCGGATGAACAAACTCTAACTCCAAAGGCAAGTCTAATTCATAAGCTACTTGGCCGATTCGTCGAACTATGCGATATGGCCCAATATACCTTGGGCTAAGCTTTCCCCTTTTCCCAAACCTCATTACACCCTTTATATGTGAAATATTCAAAAAGACCCAATCATCTACTTGGAATTCTAAGTCTCGTCGTCGCACATCTGAATACGACTTTTGACGACTCTGAGTGGTTAGCAGCCGTTCTTGGATAAGCTTCACCTTCTCTAAGGTTTGGTGCACCAGGTCCGGCCCAAATCATTCTGATTCGCCTACTTCAAACCATCTGATAAGAGATCTACATTTTTGTCCACATAAATCCTTGTATGTAACCATTTTAATGCTAGCATGATAACTGTTATTGTACGCAAATTCAATAAGGGGTAAATGATCATCCCAACTTTCCTTAAAGTCCAATACTCGTAGCATGTCTTTGAGCGTTTGAATCGAACGCTCAGCTTGCTCGTCTGTCTAAGGGTGGAAAATTGTATTAAGATTCACTTGGGTGGCTAAA
The DNA here is from genome assembly GCA_029783415.1 of Anisodus acutangulus. Classification (NCBI taxonomy): domain Eukaryota; kingdom Viridiplantae; phylum Streptophyta; class Magnoliopsida; order Solanales; family Solanaceae; genus Anisodus; species Anisodus acutangulus. The sequence continues at coordinate 39,701,196 of CM056503.1, forward strand.
CCTTTTTGAAATGATTTCCAGAAGTTAGTTGTAAATTGTGCACCTTGGTCAGATATAATATAAATACGCACACCATGAAGACGAACAATCTCCTTAACGTACAACTTCGCGTAGTCCTCGATTGTGTAGGTAGTTTTGACTGCCAGGAAATGAGCTGACTTGGTCAGTCTATCAACAATTACCCAAATAGAATCAAACTTACGATAAAAATGAGGTAAACCAGTAACAAAGTTCATATTAATCATTTCTCATTTCCACATCAGAATCTCAATGTTCTAAGTCAAGCCACCGGGCTTTTGGTGCTCAATTTTTACTTGCTGACAATTAGGACACTGAGCTACAAATTCCACAATGCTCCTCTTCATGTTGTTCCACCAATAGATACCCTTAAGATCATGATACATCTTAGTAGATCCAAGGTGAATAGAATATCGTGAGCAATGGACTTCCGTCATAATTTTATCTCATAATCCCACTACATTTGGAACATATAAATGGCCCTGGTGCTTGAGAACCCCATTTTCGTCAATCTCGAAGACTGTGGTCTTATTTTGGTGAATACTCTCTCTAATTCTTCCTAAGATGGGGTCTTCCCACTGGCGTTCCTTAAATTCTGATCTGAGGGACGACTTTGATGTATTCTGAATCACAAAGCCACCATCCTCCGAATCTATTAGTCGGACTCCCAAACTAGCTAACTGATGGAGCTCTGTTACTAACTCCTTCCTCTCGACATGCACTGGTATCGAGCTGACCATTGACTTACAACTGAGCGCGTCTGCTACAACATTAGCTTTACCCGGATGGTATAAGATGTCCACATCATAATCCTTCAATAATTCAAGCCACCTCCTTTGTCTTAAGTTTAAATCTTTCTATTTAAATATGTATTGCAGACTTTTATGATCCGTGAAAATGTCTACATGAACACCATACAAGTAGTACCGCCAAATTTTCAGTGCATATACCACCGCGGCCAACTCCAAATTATGTGTCGGATAGTTTTTCTCATGTTTTCTCAATTGCCTTGAAGCATAGGCAATCACTTTACCATGTTGCATTAGCACACATCCTAAACCTACTTCTGAGGCATCACAATACACAACGTAGTCTTCAGAACCCTCTAGAAGAGTAAGGACTGGTGCCAATGTTAGTCTATCTTTTAACTCTTGGAAACTCTGCTCACAAGCATCGGACCACTGGAACTTTATGGCCTTTTATGTCAAATTCGTTAATGGTGTTGATATGGTAGAAAATCCTTCTACAACCCTCTTATAATAATCGGCTAAGCCTAAAAAGTTGTGAACCTCTGATGGAGTCGTGGGCCTCGGCCAATTCTTCACCTCCTCAATCTTGTGAGTGTCAACTCTTATACCTTAGTCTGACACTATATGACCAAGAAAAGCCACTGAATTCAGCCAAAACTCACACTTAGAGAGCTTAGCATGCAACTTATGATCCCGAAAAGTCTATAGTATTATCCGCAAATGATCTGCCTTCGAGTGAGAGTAAACCAGAATATCATCAACAAATACTATCACAAATACATCTAGAAATGGGCGAAACATGATGTTCATTAGATCCATAAATGCTGCCGGCGCATTTGTGAGCCCGAATGACATCACTAAGAACTCAAAGTGTCCATATCTTGTTCTGAAAGCTATTTTCGGAATGTCCTTCTCTTTGACCCTTAGTTGATGGTACCCCGACCTTAGGTCAATCTTTGAGAAACATTTTTCACCTTGTAACTGGTCAAACAAGTCGTCAATTCTGGGAAGAGGGTACTTATTTTTAATAGTGACTTTATTCAGTTGTCGATAGTCAATACACATTCATAATGAGTCATCTTTCTTTCGTACAAACAATATAGACGCACCCCAAGAGGATATAATGGGCCTAATGAAGTCTTTCTCAAGCAAATCTTTTAATTGCTCCTTTAATTCTTTCAATTCAGCTAGATCCATTCTATAAGGAGGAATAGATATCGGCTGAGAGTCTGACGACTGTCTATACCGAACTCAATCTCCTTCTCAGGAGGAACGCCTGGAAGTTCGTCTGGAAATACATCAAAAAACTCATTAACCACCGGAATTGTTTGAGAAGTAGGTGGTTCAACATCGACATCTCTTGCCCGAACGAGATGATATATACAACCATTGGAGATCATCTTCCTTGCCTTAAGGTATGAAATAAACCTATCTTTTGGCGTCGCAGTATTACCCTTCCATTCAAGGATTGGCTCGCCTGGAAACTGAAATTTAATAATCTTTGTTCGTCAATCAACATTAGCGTAGCACGATGCCAGCTAATCCATGCCCATAATAACATCAAAATCAACAATTTCTAATTCTACCAAATCCGCTAAGGTCTGATGGCTACAAACTAATACTGCACAATTCTGATAAACTCGTCTAGCAACTACTGACTCACCAACCGGTGTAGATACCATAAATGGATCTCTTATCAACTCAGGCTCCATACCAAATTTACAAGCAATGAAAGGGGTGACATATGATAGATTGGAACCTGGATCTAACAACGCATATACAATATGTGAAAAGACTGATAACATACATGTAATAACATCAGCGGAGGACTCTTGACCCTTTCGACCCATCAATGCGTAAATGCGGTTCTGGCCACTAGCGAAGCTAGTTGCTCCACCCCTACCTCTGTCTCGACTGGATGATGTCTGAATACAATACATGAATGATATGATAATAAGACACTATAAGTTTGTCAGAGTAATGTAATATCGTTTCACCTCCAATTAACATTATGAATACTAACATCTTTCTCATATACCTCAATAAGGATTTAGGAACATGTTTAGACATGTTTTGACAATAGGAATGAATAACATGAACATTCTTAATTACTAAGAGTGGAATCATTTATAGAACAATAATATATTTATGTTTCGTACTTAGAACATGCCAACCTTTAGTGTTGGGATCAACCTTCTATACTCTTAATCTTAAAAAAATTGAAACCATCCCTCTATATTCCGAACCCCTAAAAAACAAGCCACTACAACAATTATGTTGTTGCTCACATTTTCATCCTTGAAACAACTTGTCCCAAATCTTAATGTTGCTGGAAACATTGGTGTCCAAAAGATATACTCAAGGTGGGGAGTATACTATTTTTTTCAAAGTGAAAGAAAAAATACACTACTATGAAAACGTATAGCAAATATATCTTTCTCCTACTCTACACGAGGGCGTTTCCTAGGGGATAGTGACATCCATTTATTAAGTGTACCATAATAACAATTACATCTCACGATAAAGTGCCACCAAAACAAACTATAAGCTTAGTCATTCTTTTGCTAATACCACGTGCCAGTGCCACTTTCCATGCCTATCATTTGTTTATTAATTAGTAGTCTCTGCTAAAGTCCAATATTCGACCTATTACATGGATAATTAACTCCCTGATCTCAATTCACTTAAATACTAATTACTTTCAACACACTTCATATACTCATTATCATGATCATGTTATATAATATCACTCTGATGCCTCTTTTGGCACCTACAAGATATCATTTTCAATTCTCGTCGTCACACTTATTAAGTCCTACATTATTTCAGGACCGCATCCTTTTATATACTAAGTTCTTGAAGTGAATACCTAATTATAACAAAATTTCCCCAAGACCCAGGTCTTCTTGCATACGTCTAGCAGTTTAAACCACCGCTCAAAAGTACGGGATGTTACATTTATAATCTGATCCATTTTGCTGAGGATCTACCGGAAATAACTTCTCTACCTTCTAAGGTAGGGGTAATGTCTGTGTATATTCTACCCTCTCTGAACCCCACTTTGTGGGATTTCACTAGGTATGTTGTTGCTGTTGTATGATCCAATGTGTACATTCTACCCTCTCTGAACCCCACTTTATGAAATTTCACTGGATATGTTGTTTCTGTGGTATGATCCAATCCATAAAGAGTAGATAACAATATCATGAATGGAGAAGGATGAACATGTATACGCTATAGTTTTTTATGATCTTAACAAATAAAATCTAGTTAGACTGAAAGTATATTTATGTCTCAGAGATAATCTGTATTAGGACAAATGTACTTTATACACATTCGTATTATTATTAATGGAAATTAATATTTTGGCATTTGCAATTATTGAATTATTAATTGATTGTTTATAATATTCTATAATATGCATCCCTAGAGGTTACGTTGTTATTAATAATGTGAGATATTAATATTATAACATAACTCTTAAAATAGCCTCGACTAATTATCATTGAGAATGGGATATCAATGATATGTGATAAGTCGACATGTGGTATGCATCACATCCTTAGAGGATGTAGTATGTCTCACCTGCTACGAGTAATGGTTGCTCGTGATGGACACATGGATACTTTGGAAGTATTGGTATACCTTGCTGATATATTGTTTGTTATACTTGTCTAAAGTATGATCAGCGTGTGGAAGATAGAAGTTCTTAGACTTTAGGTCAATGCGCACATTGTCTACAAATTAATATAGTTTGATCATGTCCTAAGCTCAAATGCCTTATAGGTTGAGATACGGCTTGTATTGAGTTCATTACGATGTGGATTAAAGGTGGTAGTTGAGCCAAGATTAGGATTCATTCCTCGAATGTATATTCAAGAGAACACTCAGCTTCTCAGAGATATTAGGTTGACTAAGTCGTTGGCCAACGCAATAGACATATTTAGAATATGGTCTAGTTGTCAACTAATATAGATGAGATACAATGATTAAGCCATTTGGATAGACACTTGACAAATCCTAAGCTTGATCGGGTGTGTCGTGAATGAAAGGATTTTATCTTACCACATAGAGGTTAAGTTTACTGGATTCGTGTAAACATACTTCACATATTGAGTTCATCCTGCGGCACCGTCTAGGAGTTCCGCGTAGACCTTAATTTGATTAACGTCGATATGTGAAGGCATGTAGGGTCACACTATGTCGATTGTCTTTTCGATCTAAGGATGCATTGAGATAGTATTAAATATTTTATTTAGAATTGAGATATTTAAATGAATAATGATTGTTTTAATTAGGTCAAAATTGGATTTTGGATTTAATTAAGAATGTGCAAAAAATTAAATGAGACAGTGTAGGGTTACGTCAACGCCGCGACGCCCACACCATAGGGTCACGGCGTCATGACCTAATCTATCTCAAATTTTGGGCCAGGCCTAAGGTCAAACCCTAATCTTTTTTCACCTATAAATACAGACCTACACTCCATTATTCATGACACTTGATTTTCATATCATTATTCTAAGTCTTAGAGACTCAGAATCAAAACACTCTTTCGAACCTCTACCGGATTTCCTAGCTTTTCAAAAGAGGAATACATTGAAGCTTGGAGCTTGCAATCGAAAGGGCATTCACGTGCGCACCCACAGTTGATAAAGATTCCAGATATTGTAAACATGTAAGTACCATTCAAGTCTTATGTTTACAGTATAAAATTATCCTATAGTCAAACAGTTCTACGTTTGTTGAGTTTGAAACAAGTTTTCAATATCCGTTGCGTACAACAACCCAACAAAAACCCAACAATGGTATCAAGAGCCAGGGTTGTTTTATATGATTATAAGGTAATTAGTTAATAATAATATGAGTTAGAATTTGTTTAAATCTGAATTATGTCATTTAAATCTTGAAAACCTAATATCTTAATAGCACATCATCCTTGTCTCCCAAACTATTAAACAATGATGTAATCAAGAAAGTCACTCTGATCTAACTCTTCTAAGTCAATGTGCGTAACCGGTTCATTGCGAACATGGTGCACTGAAGCGAAGAACAAGAAGGGATTGGATGATGGTCGATGAACGTGTTTGATAGTGAAGGGTAATGAAGATGAATCTACATATCTGACCCTGAACCAGTTTTAGGGCTTCGAAAATGCGGATTTTGTGCTTATGAGACGGAGGCGCCTCAACTCCACGATTGAGCGCCGCAACACCGAGGCTCCAATTTAAAAATATCCGGAACAATGAACAATACCGAACACTGTTCCAGCGTGAACAGTGGCGACAGTCATTGTTCCGGCGTGAAGAATGGCGACAGTCACTATTCCAGTGGGGCAGTGGCAGTTTCCGAAATTGCAATTTAGCCGTTGGGGCAAATCTGTAAATTTAAGAAGTTTATGGAATTGCAATTTGGTTCTTGGAAAAGTTTTTAAAATCATCAGATTTGGTCCTTGGGGAAAATTTGTAAATTTCAAAAAAGCAGATTTGGTCCCTTAAGCCAAATCTGTAATTAATTTAAAATTTTGGAAATTATTGATAGGTCCGTGAAATCTGAAAATATTGTTTGAAAATTAAAATTGGATTTTCTGAATCTAAAGGGGTTCAAAATTGAAATTTTAAATTCTTGAAGGACTAAACTGTAAATTCTAAAAATTTGGAACTTACAGACATATCCTGAAAATCAGTTTTTAAAATCAGAAAATGTTTAAGGGACTGTTTGGATTAGACTTAAATTTTAGAATTTAGACAAGTTAACCCATGATTATTATTTATTGTATATTATTGAATAATATACGAACTATATGTTAAGTGTTTAAATGCTTTCATTGAATAATTAGCATAGTGTCCGCTATAACTGTCTGGGCAGGCGGCGCCCAGTATTTGATTAAACCATCTTATATCATGCATATTGGGTTGACAATTCCCAACTATATGTGTCATTAGTTTTGCATGATATTAAGATGTCATATTGGATATGACGTAAAATAGTTGATCTTGGTTAAAACCCTGAATTAAAATATTTCCCAAAATTTTAAATACAAGTCTAAATTAAAATGCGTCGTCCATTATAATTGTTAGAGTGCAAAATCTTTTTCGGCGATACGAGTATTTATGCCAAAACATTTACTCTAAGTCTACGAGGACCCAGACTCTTTCATAGATGTATTTTAAATGTAAAGGTAAACGATAAACTTTTGTGGGTATTTACACCAAAGTGTTTGCTCACAAAGGCCAAATTTACTTAGATACATAAACGTAGTCGTGTAATGGGGTTGACTTGCTTAGACAAATCTTGGCGCCAAAGTGTCGGACTAATCTAAGGGCATAAGATTAAATATAATATTTGATTAACCAAGAGTTGTAAATAAGTTTTGCAATTGGTTTAGAACCTACCAAGATGTGTTATTGAAGTTATCAGCCAAACTAAATGCGAAGATAGCATAGGCTTGGATCTTGGCCCATTATGACCTTAATTAATATAGGTATGTATTCTACCATGGGGTCGTAGAAGTATGTTAAAATAGTGGGAGCTAATTAAACAAAAGACCATGTTGATTAGACTAAACGAATGTTTAAAATAGGAAATAAAATTGAGTTTAATTTCCTGTCTATCTAAGTCTTTAGATTATCAAAATGTCGAGTTTATCATTGAAAATGTAGATTGAAATGAACAAACTTACTAGACCTAACTACCTTGACTGGCTAAGAAATTTGCGAATAGTGCTGAGACAAGAGAAATTAGCATACGTGTTGGACACGGTGTTCCCAATAGTCCCTGCGACAGACTCTTCTAAATATGCCTCTTTTGATAAGGATGCTTACCAAAAACACCTAGATGATGCCACTTCAGCACAGTGTGTGATGTTGTCTTCCATGTCTATGGAACTTCAGAGACAACATGAAAACATGGATCCCAATGAGATGCTCGATCACTTGAAGAGTCTCTATAACTCACAGTCCCAGACTATGGAATATGAGTTACTGATAGAACTTTTTAAGTGTAAGCTCAATGAAGGGGGCCAGGTCTCGCAGCATGTGTTAAAGATGATAGGGCTGATAGAGAGACTTGCTTCAATTGGAACGAAGTTGTAAAAGAATGTCGCTACCACCCTCATCTTGAACTCTCTCCCTCGTTTCTTTGAAAACTTCATAGTGAATTACAATATGAATGGAATAAAGGCGAGTCCACCGGAGCTGCACAACATGCTCAAGATATTTGAGTCTTCCACTTTCAAAGGCAAAGTTGTGCTTATGGTGAGCTCTACTGGCCGACCCAAGTCGAAAGGTAAGGAATAGTAGAAGAAGAAGGGAAAAGCAGTCGCTGCGCCCTCAGCTATGAAGCCTAAGGGAGGTGTGAAGAAGAAGAAGAAGAAGGTGAATCCGATTAAGGATGTATGCCTCAACTGCAACAAGAAGGGGCATTGGAAGAAAGATTGCACTGCACCAGGAGGAGGAAAAGCACCAGGTGCTTCTACCTCTGGTCGACAAGGTATGTACGTCATTGAAATAAATATGAATATAAATAACTCTCATTCCTGGGTATTGGATACTACTTGTGGCTCACACATTTGTACCAATGTGCAGGGGCTAACTGATAGCAAGAAGGTTGGACCAAGAGAGGTGGACCTACGCGTTGGAAATGGAGCATGAGTGGATGTTGAGCGCGTATGAACTTTTAGATTAAGTTTTCCTTCTAGCTATTGTCTAGCGTTAAATGATTGTTACTATGTACCCTCGTTAACGAGGAATATCATTTTTATCTCTGTTTTGGACATGGAGGGTTTTTTCTCATATATTTATAATAGCAGTCAAGTACTGTCTTTTGATAATGTTATATATGGAACTGCTCCTCTTGTGAATGGATTATATACACTAAACTGTAGTCGAGAAATATTCAATGTACAAAATAAACGAACTAAGATAAGTAATAGAAACTCTACCTACCTATGCATTGCAGACTTGATCATATCAACGAATCAAAGATAGCAAGGTTGAGAAAGTTAGACTACCTCGAACCATTTGACTTGGAGTCTTATGATAATTGTGAATCTTGCTTGAGAGGAAAGATGACCAATAAGCCACTTTCTGGGAAAGGTGTGCGAGCCAAGGAGGTGCTTAAGTTGGTCCATACTATTATATGTGGGCTATTTTCAACTCAAGCTAAAGGAGGTTTCCCATACTTCATCACTTTTACTGACGACTTCACAAGGTATGGATATGTGTATCTTATGAGACATAAATCCGAGGCTTTTGAGAAGTTCAAAGAGTACAAGTCGGAAGTAGAGAAGCAACTTGCAACAAGTATCAAGACCCTTCGATTGGATCGAGGAGGTGAATACTTGAGCAAGGATTTTCTAGATTACTTAAAGCTACATAGAGTCCAATCTGATTGGATACCTCCTGGAACACCACAGATGAATGGTGTTGCCGAAAAGAGAAACCGAACCTTATTGGATATGGTTTGATCCATGATGAGCTTCTCAGCTTTACCGACATACCTTTGGGGACATGCTATACAAACCTCAATATATGTTCTGAACATGGTTCCTTCCAAGGCAGTAGAAAAAATACCCTATGAGATATGGTGTGGCAAGAAGCCAGCTCTTAAACATATGAGACCCTGGGGGTGCCATGCATATGTTAAGAAGATGCTCACTGACAAATTGGAATCCAAAAGTGAGAAATGTTACTTCGTGGGTTATCCAAAGGAAACTAAGGGATACTACTTCTATATTCCTGGAAAACGTAAGGTCATTATTTCCAGGAACGCAACTTTTCTTGAAGAAGAATATGTCTACAAGGAACATAGTTGCACAGAGATAGAACTTGAAGAAATTCAAGAACCGCAAGATAACATAGATGTTGAATCCTTGCTGAATGACCAATGCAAAATTCAGTGGAAGTATTTGATTGGGTACTTCAAGCACGCCCTTCGGCCGGTAGGAGTGTTACGAGGAACAATGCAGTAATGCAAGATCCTCCTACACAGCCTTTGGGAGTAAATGCAATGGTTGCACCTCCTCCCATTCAGGAAATACATGAAAATGATATTCCTGAAAGCTCTCAAGTTAGTGGATTATCCAACACATAAGAACCCTCTCACAGTCAGAACATACCAAGCACTGAACTGCAAAACAATCAACTCCATAGGTCTACTAGGGCTCATCGTCCTCCTGAAAAAATAAATCTACTTGTGGAAACACACAGTGAGATAGATATTCTCGATAACGATGAGCCTATAACCTATAGCGAAGCAATATTGGACATTGATTCGAAGAGATGGCAAGAAGCCATGAAATCCGAGATGGAATCTATGTACATCAATCAAGTGTGGAACCTGATTGATTTGCCAGCTGGGGTTAAACCCATAGGATACAAATGGTTCTTCAAGAAGAAGATCGATGCATTTGGAAATGTACAGACTTATAAAACAAGGTTAGTGGTTAAAGGTTATAATCAACGGCCTGGGATCAATTATGATGAAACATTTTCACATGTTGCTAAGATTAAGTCCATTCGGATTTTGCTTGCAATAGCTGCATATTATGACTATGACATTTAGCATATGGACGTCAAAACAGCTTTCCTCAATGGTAGTCTAGTTGAGGAGGTGTATATGAAACAACCTGAGGGTTTTTCACTTGAGTCCAAACCAAATGTTGTATGCAAGCTACAAAAGTCCATTTATGGGCTTAAGCAAGCCTCTAGGAGTTGGAACATTTGCTTTGACAAGGCTATCAAGTCATTTGATTTTGTCAGAAGCAAAGAGGATCCCTGTGTTTATAGTAAATACAAGGATGTGAGCATTGCCTTCATTATTATATAGGTAGATGACATATTGATAATGAGAGATAATAAGACTCTCATGCAGTCAGTCAATGAGTGGTTGTCCAGTACTTTCATAATGAAGGATTTAGGTAAAGCCTGCTACATTCTGGGAATTAGGATCTATAGAGATAGACCTAATAGATTGTTGGGGCTGTCACAGTCAGTCTACATAGACAAAGTGCTTAGACGTTTTACTATGAAAAATTCCAAGAAAGGCGGTCTACCTATGGAACAATGCATCAAGTTATCTAAGAAGGACAGTCCTTCTAATACTATAGAACTTGAACGTATGAAGAGGATCCCATATGCTTCGGCTATAAGATCGATCATGTATGATATGACCTGTACTAGGCCAGATGTGGCCTTTGCACTTAGTATGACTTGCAAATTTCAGCAGAATCCTGGGGAAGAACACTGAAAAGCAGTCAAGAGTATTCTTAAGTATCTTAGATGAACTAAAGATTACTTCTTAGTCTATGGTGGGGAATAAAAGCTAGCTGCTACTGGGTACACTGATGCTAGCTTCCAGACGGATCTTAATGACTTAAAATCTCAATCTGGGTACACATTCATTTTCAATGGTGGAGCAGTGAGCTGGAAAAGTTCCAAACAAGCTACAACTGCTGATTCGACAACAGAAGATGAGTACATTGCTGGATCGGAAGTTGGTAAAGAAGTTGTCGCAATTTCTGAGTTCCTGAATGAACTAAGGGTAGTTCCGAGTGCCAGTTGTCCAATAACTATTTATTGTGACAACACTGGTGCGATTGCACAGGCTAAGGAACCAAGATCAACAAACAGAAATAAGCATGTACCAAGAAAGTACCACATACTCAGGGAGATGGTGGAGACTGAAGAGATTAGATTAGGCTATGTTCCCACAGACGATAATCTAGCTGACCCATTCACTAAACCATTAAGCTTAGTCAAGCATAATGGTCACTTTGAGAATATGGGCATTAGATATATTGGAGATTGGCTCTAGGCCAAGTGGAAGATTGAAAGTATATTTATGTCCTAGAGACAATCTGTATTAGGACAAATGTACTTTATACACATTCGTATTATTATTAATGGAGATTAATATTTTGGCATTTGCAATTATTGAATTATTAGTTGATTGTTTATAATATTCTATAATATGCATACCTAGAGATTACATTATTATTAATAATGTGAGATATTAATATTATAACATAATTCTTAAAATAGCTTCGACTAATGATCATCGAGAATGGGATATCAATGATATGTGATAAGTCGACATGTGGTCTGCATCACATCCTTAGAGGATGTAGTATGTCTCACCTGCTACGAGTAATGACTACTCGTGATGGACACATGGATACTTTGGAAGTATTGGTATACCTTGCTGATATATTGTTTGTTATACTTGTCTAAAGTATGATCAGCGTGTGGGAGATAGAAGTTCTTAGACTTTAGGTCAATGCGCACCTTGTCTACAAATTAATATAGTTTGATCATGTCCTAAGCTCAAATGCCTTATAGGTTGAGATACGGCTTGTATTGGGTTCATTACGATGTGGATTAAAGGTGGTAGTTGAGCCAAGATTAGGATTCATTCCTCGAATGTATATTCGAGAGAACACTCAGCTTCTCAGAGATATTAGGTTGACTAAGTCGTTGACCAACGCAATAGACATATTTAGAATATGGTCTAGTTGTCAACTAATATAGATGAGATACAATGATTAAGCCATTTGGATAGACACTTGACAAATCCTAAGCTTGATCGGGTGTGTCGTGAATGAAAGGATTTTATCTTACCACATAGAGGTTAAGTTTACTGGATTCGTGTAAACGTACTTTACATATTGAGTTCGTCTTGCGGTGCCGTCTAGGAGTTCCGCGTAGACCTTAATTTGATTAATGTCGTTATGTGAAGGCATGTAGGGTCACACTATGTCGATTGTCTTTTCGATCTAAGGATGTATTGAGAGAGTATTAAATATTCGATTTAGAATCAAGATATTTAAATGAATAATGACTGTTTTAATTAAGTTAAAATTGGATTTTGGATATAATTAAGAATGTGCGGAAAATAAAATGAGACAGTGTAGGGCCACATCAGCGCCACGACGCCCACACCATAGGGTCGCGGCGCCATGACCTAATCTATCTCGAATTTTGGGCCAGGCCCGGTTTGACCTAAATTTTTACCTATAAATACAGATCTACACTTCATTATTCATGACACTTGATTTTCATATCATTATTCTAAGTCTTAGAGACTCAGAATCAAAACACTCTCTCGAACCTCTGCCGGATTTCCTAGCTTTCCAAAAGAGGAATACATTGAAGCTTGGAGCTAGCAATCGAAAGGGCATTGGCGTGCGCACCCACAGTTGATAAAGATTTCAGATAGTGTAAACATGTAAGTACCATTCAAGTCTTATGTTTACAGTCTAAAATTATCCTATAGTCAAACAGTTCTACGTTTGTTGAGTTTGAAACAAGTTTTCAATATCTGTTGCGTACAACAACCCAACAAAAACCCAACATAGATATCTTCGCAAACTAAAAATCCAATATTATTTAATTCCTTTTAAATCCCATAAACGAATTGGCATCTTAATTTTGATTTTAGGAAAATGATAACCGAGATAGATATCCTCAAAAATATGCATTAGCATGAAGTCCATAATATTATCCGTACCAAGAGAGGAGGTACTGAAGAGGTATCTAGATAACTCTAACTTTACCATTGACTTTGCTTTAGTTAGCTGGATTATTGGATTAAATTCTTTTAAAATATTCCAAACAGTAAATCACATGATGAGGATAAAATAAAAAAAAGCCTGCCCTTTCGAAAGGCCATATTATGTTGTGGCAAATGAAGGATCAATTCCAAGCAAGCCGCGACTTTAGTTAATATTCGGGATAAAATCAGCCTATGAAAATATGTCTCATTTAATTCGTTTAAGTTTGAGCTAATTATTGATTCGCCCATTTTGACCCAACTCATTTCAATCTATAAAAAATTGGGGGGTCATTCGCACAAGTGCCCCTATTTCGGGATGGTTTTAATTTTTGTCCCTTAAATTTGTAGTCTTTAATTTTTGCCCTTCAACAATTGTCGCGCGGCATAAATTTAGATTTTGGTCAGCATAGTTTATATTTCGTTCTCACAAGTTATGCCGGATACAACAAAACTTTCAAAACTCAACATAAAAATGACCAAAAACACATCGAACTCCACAAAAATAGGCACGAAAATGATAAAAAAAAATATGTCAGAAAAGGTACAACTCCAGTTTCTGAACACCACAACAATTCTGAAAAAATTACACAACTTATGCCGCATAACTTAATTCGTACAAATCTTATGCCGAGCGAGAAAAAGGCTTACTTCCCAAAGATAAATGTTACACAACTCAGGCCGAGTAAGTCTGGATATTTTCATTAAATGAGAAGCATGAGCAAAAAATAAAAACCATAGATATGAGGGGTAAACATTAAAGACCAGCGCGTTTGAAGGGAAATCCGTGCAAAGACATCAAAATTGGGCTGATATGCCGCGGAAATTGATTCGTGAGAAATATTGTCAAAAAAATTTCAAATACATTTTTTGATTTGATATATTATTTATAGCCTTAATATTTTTTTTAGTTTTATTAGGTACTAATAGATTATACAAGAACAAAGAAAGAAAATTAAAACTTAGTAAGAATTGAACAGGTTGGGTTATGATCGATTTTTAGAAAGAAAATTAAAACTTAGTAAGAATTGAACATGTTAGGTTATGATCCGTTTTTAGCCCATTTTAAGTCAAATAACTCTTGAGCGGGTCAATAACATGTTAAAGGCGAATAAATTAGAGAAATGTTGTTGCAAAACTGTTTCACTTAATTATATGTAGTAATTTAGCTAGACTTGGAAATTATTTCCCCCTCCTTTCCCGGCCTTTTTTTTTTCTACTCTTTTCTTTTTTTATTTTCCTTTTGAAATTTTTTGTCGCAATCCCTTTTGGGATTTAGCGGTTGATTCTTTTTGCAAAAGAGGGAATAGAGAATTTTTATTTTAGGAGCATAAAGGCATGCACGGGACGCTCCGAATCGATCTCGTTAAACTTTAATGTAATATGGACAAAATACTTCTTATCAAGTGGCATCAGATTTTATCAAAAAGATATTACGTATATCTGAATCATGTCCCCGTCTATAAATAGACTAAGATCATGTCTCATTATACGTTATAGCGGAATTTCTGTCTGATAGAATAATTTTTCTTAAAAATTTCTTTCATTATTCATAATATATATAGTTATATAAATATTAATTTTTAATATAGTACGAATTCTAACTTACTTTAAATGGTTGATTCCTAATACAATAAGAATCCTAAGTTACTTTAAATATACATCTATCATAATTACAAAATATACAGTGAATATTCAGAGAATATTCGCTAATACTCTCCCTCAGACGGAGCGGGGGGAGGCCGAACGCTAAGGCTGAATCGAAAGTCGGTGAAGAGCTTTCGCGGTAGTCCCTTTGTGAAAATGTCTGCATACTGATAAGAGGAAGGCACGTGTAATATTTTGACCTGACCACGGGCAACCTTCTCTCGCACAAAGTGGATATCCATCTCAATATGCTTAGTCCGCTGATGTTGGACCAGATATGAGACATAGAGATGGAAGATATGCTGTCACAATAGACTATAGACGCCTTTCGTAGTGGACACTGGAGCTCCAAAAGAAGGTTTCGGAGCCAACAGATCTCAGCAATGACATTAGCAACTCCGTGATATTCTGCTTCAGCACTCGAACGGGATAGCGTGGTCTGCCGCTTGGCGGACCATGAGATAAGATTATCCCCAAGAAATACACAGTACCCTGAGGTGGAGCGATGTGTGTCGGGGCATCCTGCCCAATCTGCATCCGTGTAGGCGAGTAACTTAGTTGGGGCAGAGGAGTATAGATGTAATTCAAAGTCTAGTGTGCCCTAAACGTATCTGATAATATGTTTGAGGGCGGCAAAATGGGACTCTCGGGGGTCGTGCATAAACAGACACACCTGCTAAACGGCATATGTAACATCAGGCCTAGTGAATGTAAGATACTGAAGAGCACCTATAAGACTCCGATATAGAGTAGGATCGGAAACTGGTGCACCATCATTAGCACTAAGCTTGGATTTTGAGTCCACCGGAGTTGGCATAATTTTACAATTTGCCATCTTGGCCCTGTACACTATCTATTCTGCATACTTACGCTGACACAAGAACATAGTGGTTGCAGATCTGATCACCGATATACCCAAAAAATAACTCTGTTTGCCCAAGTCAGTCATAGCAAATTCAGTTTTGAGTAGGGCAATGATTTTATTCTTCAAACCGTCAGATGAGGCAGTAAGAACAATGTCATTGACATATAATAGCAAATATACAGTGCTGCTACCTCGGTGAAAAGTGAAGAGAGAGTTATCACACCTGCTACATATAAAACCAATCTGCAGAAGATACCTGGAAAAACGATCATACCAAGCGCGAGGTGCCTGTTTCAATCCATACAATGACTTCCTGAGGCGACATACAAACTGCGGAATGAACAAAGCCAGGAGGCTGATGCATGTACACAGTTTCTTTCAAATCCCCATGAAGAAATGCATTCTTGATATCAAGCTGATGAATCGGCCAATGCATGCCCATAGCAATACTGAGAACAATCTGAATAGTGGTCGGTTTAACAACTGGACTGAATATCTCATCACAATTAATACCCTCTTGCTGATTAGTGCCATTGGCAACTAGTCTTTTCTTATACCTCTCTAAGTCACCACTATCTCTGAACTTGTGCTGAAATATCCACATACACCAGATAACATTCACACCGTCTGGTCTAGGTACCAAATCCCAAGTGTTCTGCTTGTTTAAAGCGTTAAACTCCTCGCACATGGACGCATTCCAATTAGGGTCCAGTTTTGCTAGTTTTGGATTTTTTGGAATGGGTGATAAGGTTTGTGTGGAGAGATTGAAGTGAACCTTGGGTTTGAAGATCCCGTGTTGTGCACAAGTCTCCATGCGATGAGAGGGTAGTAGTGGTAGGTCTAGGCTGGGAGGTTGCAGGTCCATCGTTACGGACGGTGGGCGGCGATGTTGGGGCTGGTTTTTACGGGTGGGGGGGTGGTGGGTTCTTTGGGGGTGCAAGAGACACGGCCGTTGGGGTGCAGGAGACACGGCTGGAAGCAGCAGCGGTGTTGGACCTAGAGCAGGGATCTGTTTGGGTGGTGCCGGATAGTGTTGGGACTGTCGGAATAGTGGACTGCTGTTGGTATAGAGTTTGGATGGACGGGGACAGACTCGGTTCATCGAGAAAGATGTAATCGGTGGTCTGAAATTTTTGAAGATTTGAAAAAGGAAAGGTTGTCTCGTCAAAGGTGACGTGATGGGAGACGATAATTTTACGAGTGTCAACGTCATAGCACAGGTAGCCCCGATGATTAGGAGATAGACCAACGAAGACACTGGGCAGAGTGCGAGGGGCAAGTTTGTGAGGTGCAGTGGAGGCTATGTTAGGGTAGCATAAGCATTCAAAAATACGTAGGTGATCATATGATGGTAGCCTACGGTATAAGATTTTGGTAGGGGTCTTATTTTGGAGAGTGCTAGTTGGTAAAATATTAAGAAGGGATTCTACCATTTTAACAGCATAGACCCAAAAAGGCGGTGGTAGACATGCATGAAACAGAAGGGTGCGAACCATGTTATTGATGGTACGTATAATTCATTCAGCCTTTCCGTTTTGGGAGGAAGTATAGGGACAAGAAAAATGGAAAACCATGCCTTGTTTAGAACAGAAATTGTGAAATGCCAAGTTATTAAATTCACATCTATTATCACATTGGAATGATTTGATAGATTTTTAAAATTGTGTTTTAATGAAATTTTGAAACTCAAGGAATTTGGCAAAAATGTCAAATTTGAATTTCAGTGGGTAAATCCAGACAAAAGATGAAAAATCATCTAAGAATACTAGATAGAATTTGTGACCTAAAGAGCTAACAATCGGAGATGTCCACAAATCAGCATGAACAATATCAAAGGGAGAAAAAATAACATTGTTTGATGACATAAATGGAAGACGAGTATGCTTGCCTAGTGGGCAAGAAAAACAGTATTGGGAAATTTTCTCATTATTACATTGAATACGCTTAGAAGTCCTAATAAAAGTAAAAAATGGGTCTCCGATGTGTCCGAGTCTGTTATGCCAAGTTGAGGAAGAGATCGCCGCAAGGGATAGAGGTGCTTGCGGTCTGATAGCGGAAGATTGAGTAAATGGGTAGAGGTCTCCCACACTATTACAGCGTGTAAGAATTTTCCCATATTGAGTTCCTTCACAGAAAAAACCAAAAGGGCCAAATTCGACAAACACAGAATTATTGCTAGTGAATTTCTAACAGAGATTAAGTTTTTAATGATGTTAGGGGTGTATATGACGTGGTTTAGGGAGAAACGTGGGTGTGGATGTTTAGTATGTGTGTTACCGTAACCTTCAATTGGAATACGATCACCATTGCCGACAGTAATAAATTGAGGACACTTTAACCGAAGTAGTTGAGATAAGTTACCTGATGACGGGGTGAGGTGAGATGTGGCTCCGGTGTTCATGTACCAATTTTTGTCGGCCTATTGAAGGTTCACGGTGTTGTAGGCCTAGCCCAAATCAGTGGGGGCTAGGCTGCTGACAAGATGGCGAGTGGGCTCGCTGGCCGCTTCCGCGGGCCTGCTGTTGGCCAGGCAGAGCCCAACAGGCCAGGCGACCAAGGTTGTTGGAACTGGGGCCCTGCAGTTGGGTATGGTCTTGTAGGCGAGGCCCAGTTCTGCTGGTTGGGCTATGCTGGTTGCTGTCCAACCCACTAGAAATAGGCAGGATTTGGGCCTGGCTGTTGTCCAGCCCACTAGTTGTGTTGGCCCTTTCTGTGGCCCTTGCCTATGTTGTTGTTGCCGCGTCCTCTGCCGCCACGACCTCCATCGCGGGACAACTGCTGTTGGTAGTCATGCGGTGGTGGCGGGGTGGTGTTAGTCGCCGGTGATATCATCCCTTCAACGGCTAGCGCCTTTTGATTATGCTCCTCTTGTTTAGCACGTCGAGTTTCTTCCAACAATAGTTGTGAACGTGCCTTGGTGAAACTAGGTAGTAGGTCGGCCTGTTGAATCATCGTTGCAAGTGTATCGTATTCACCTTTCGGTAGACCTGCAACTAATTGGAGTACCATCTTGGTTTCAGAAACAGATGTCCCGATGTTGGAAAGTTGGTCGGCTATGAGTTTTAGTTGTTTGCAATATTCAGACATGTTAAAATTCTCGAGACGCGTATTGTTGAATTGTTCTTCCAAATACACGGCCCTAGTATTTTTGTTGTCCCTGAAAAATTTCTTCCAACCGTACCCAAAGGTCACGTGCCGTGGCACCTGTTTTCATGAGAGTACACAATAAGTCTTTTGAGATGGTGTCGTATATCCACTGTTTAACAATGGCTTCAAGGCGACGCTATGTTGGTTCGGTAATGTCGGTGGGACAAGGAACAGAGTCATCAATATGGTCGAGCACATTGTACGCACATGCATGAATATAGAACAGTTCTGTCCACATGGAATATTGACAGTCTTCTTGATCAAGAATTATAGTGATAGAGTTTTTAATGTTTGTAACGGGCGAAAGCTTCCGATTCCGGTTCCTCCACTAGCACTTTTGATCTAGAACTTTATCACACCTCTCATAGACGACACTTTAAGAAGTACATACTCACCTTTCATGAATACAAGGTAACGACGCCTCTGCACATTAGTATTAGATGAAGTCTGGTTCAACCCTAAATCGAAACCAATAGCACCGTCCCTTAATCGGTCGAATTTGGCCCGGACCGACCCGGTTGACAAGCATTTATCTAGACAATACATTGTTATAGGGAAGCCATCTATGCCTTACTAAAGTACATTTCCTTTGCATATTGCACACCCTTTTTTTCACCCCACCCCTCCTTGCTTTTTACAAAGGGGACACAAAACACAAAAAGACGAATCATATATGCTATTGATGCTTACAAACAACAATAATAACATATTCAGTATAATTTTACAATTGGGGGTCTGGCAAAGGTGGTGTGTACGTATCTTTGTCCCTACATTGTGAATGTAAAGAGGTTGTTTTAGATAGACCCTCGACTAAAGTAAATCATATAAAATGTTGTTGATGCTTCAGGACAAATATTCATCTATCACCTCACAATTTTTGTACATTTAGACATTTTCTTTTTCAGGTTAATGAAAGATATATTACATATTAATAAGTGTAAGATTGTATTAATCCCTCTTGATGAGTCTTTCTCATTAATACAAATATATATAGTGTGTACAATGTGGAATCCTAATACAATAGGGATCCTATATTTACCATAATTATACATCACTAATATTTACAAAATATATGGGGAATATATTTTATAATATTCTCTAATACACCCCTTCAATCGGAACGGGAGGAGGCCGGACGCTGAGACTGGATCTGAAGTCGATGAATAGCTGTCCAGGAAGTCATTTTGTGAAAATATTTGCATACTGATACGAAGAAGGCACATGTAACACCTTAACATGACAGATAGCAACCTTCTCACGAACAAAATGTATTTCCATCTCTGTGTGTTTGGTTCGCTGATGTTGAACCGGATTATGAGATAAATATATCGCGGGTATGTTATCATAATACACCAAATACGTCTTACGCAAGGGACACTAGAGCTCCAAAAGAAGGCTTTAGAGCCAGCAGATCTCAGCAACGACATTCGCAACGCCTCTATATTCTATTTCTGCACTCGAACGGGATAGGGTGGCTTACCTCTTGGCCAACCATGAAATAAGATTATCCCCTAAAAACACACAATAGTCATAGGTGGAACATCGCATGTCTAGACATTGGCCAATCTGCATTCGTATATGATAACAACATAGTCGGTGTAGAGGGGTATAGATGTAATCCATAATCAAGAGTGCCCCTAACATATCGAATGATACGCTTAATAGTAGTAAAATGAGGCTCCATGGGGGCATGCATAAACAGACACACCTGATGAACAACATAAGCAATATCAGGCCTGGTGAAAGTAAGATATTGAAGTGCACCTGCAAGACTCCTATAGAGAATGTGATCGGACATTGGATCACCATCAGCAAGCATTGAGCTTCGATTTAGAGTCAACCGGAGTAGGAATGATCTTCCAGTTTGCCATTTTAGCCATGTATACAATCTCCTCTGCATACTTACGCTGACATAGAAATATAGTATCTGCAGATCTAA
The DNA here is from genome assembly GCA_029783415.1 of Anisodus acutangulus. Taxonomy (NCBI): domain Eukaryota; kingdom Viridiplantae; phylum Streptophyta; class Magnoliopsida; order Solanales; family Solanaceae; genus Anisodus; species Anisodus acutangulus. Next base: position 39,722,110 of record CM056503.1, read on the forward strand.
TCACTGATATCCCCAAGAAATAGCTCAACTTCCCCAAATCAGTCATAGCAAATTCGGTTTTGAGTAGTGCAATGATCTTATTTTTCAATACATCAGAGGAGGCAGTAAGAACAATATCATCCACATATAGAAACAAATAAGCAATGTTACCACCTCGATGAAAAATAAATAGAGAATTATCACATCTGCTGCATACAAACCCAATCTGCATAATGTAATTAGGAAAGCATTCATACCATGATTTAGAAGGCCTGTTTCAAACCATAAAGTGACTTACGAAGGCCGCATATATGATGAAGGGTCTCCGGATGGACAAAGCCCGGCGGCTGGTGCATGTAAATAGTTCTTTCAAGTCCCCATGTAAAAAGGCATTCTGTACATCAAGCTGAAGAATCGGCCAATGCTTACCCATAGCAATACTCAGAACTGTGCGAATAGTAGTCAGTTTAACAACCGGACTGAGTGTCTCACCATAATCAATACCTTCCTGCTAATTTGTACCATTAGACACAAGTCTCGCCTTATATCACTGTAAGTCCCACTGTCTCTGAATTTGTGATAAAATAGCCACATGCATCGGATCACATTCACCTCATCCGGTCTAGGAACCAAGTCCCGTGTCTGCTATTTCGTTAAAGCATTAAATTCCTCACGTATGGCCGTATTCCAATTAGGGTCAAGTTTGGCTAATTTTGGGTTTTTAGGGATTGTGGATATAGTTTGGGTTGATAGGTTAAAGTGTACTTTGGGATTGAAAATCCCGTGTTGAGCACGCGTTTCCATTTTATGCGTGGGGACAGGTGCGGGCTGGGGACAGGTCGGGGTTAGGGACTGGCAGTGGGGTTAATCGGTGGTGGAAGGGTGATCAGTGGGTGTTGGGTATGCAGGATCGAGTGGCGATGGTGTGGATGACTTAATGGTGGTCGGTAAGGGTCAAGTGATTTCTAGTGACTGGTGGTTCTGTGGATCTGGGTTCGGGTTTTTGGGACAAGTGGATCTCGGGCAGGAGTTACCGACGGTGGTGTGGGTGACTGGTGAAGATGTGGGTGACTGGTGAAGATGATAGTGGTGACGGTGTGTTGTCGGTGATCGGTGGTTTTCGGATGTGGGGTTTGGCTGGAGTGACGACGACAGGGTCTGGTCGGAATGGGACGGCGGCAATGGGTGAGGGGTCATCGTGAATGTACTAGGATCGATCTGGTTGGGTACCGATGTGTCGGACAATGTAGTGGCAGTAGATTGGTCTGCCGGAACAGTGGCGGTGGATGTGACTGTTGGAACAGTGGCGGTGGACGGAACCACCGAAATATTAGGGTTGTGACCGATAGCATGCTGAACGAAATGAGAGGCATCATATTCGCCTAGGAAGGTGTAATCCGTGTTTTGAAATTGTTGGATGTTTTGCAAAAGGAAAGATTGCTTCATTGAATGTGACACTAGGATTTTACGGGAAGACAAGTCATAACACATATAGCCCCTATGATTAGATAGGAAACCTACGAAAACACACGGAGTGGTTCGGGGTGCTAATTTATTAGGGGAAGTAAATGCAAGATTTAGGTAGCAGAGGCAACCGAAAATCCAAAGGTGGTCATAGGAGGGATCTGACGGTATAATATTTCGATTGGGGTCATGTAATAAAGAGTACTAGTGAAAAAAATATTAAGGACGTATTCTACCATTTTAACTGCATAGACCCAAAAAGAGTGAGGGAGAAAGGCATGAAATAGGAAAGTACGAATCATGTTATTAATTGTGCGGATGATTCGTTCTGCTTTGCCATTTTGAGGGGAGGTGTGGGGACACAAAAACTGAAAAATCATGCCACTATTTGTGCAGAATTTGTGAAATGTGGAATTATTAAATTCACGACAATTATCACATTGAAAGGATTTGATGGCTTTTTCAAATTGAGTATTGATAAAAATACCAAATTCAAAAAACTTGGCAAAAACATCCGACTTAAACTTTAGTGGGTAAATACAAATAAAATGAGAGAAATTATCTAATAATACTTGATAATATTTATGACCCAGTGAGCTAGTAATGGGAGATGTCCATAAATCGGCATGAATAATATCAAAATGAGCAAATGTAACACTAAGGGACGACTTAAAAGGAAGGCGAACATGTTTGCCTAACTGACAAGAAACACAATTTTGGGCAAGTTTCCCATTCTTACTACGAATAAAATTATTTCTTCTATGAATATTAAAAACAGGAGCTCCTAGGTGTCCAAACCTATTATACCAAGTTGACAGAGACATAGCAGCGAGGGTGGTGTGCGAGCGAGAATTGGCAGCGAAAAAGGATGGGAAAGGATAGAGATCCCCTGTGTTATTACATATCGTAAGAAGTATCCCCGTACATATATCATTCACAGTAAAAACCAAATAGATCAAAATCAACAGATACAAAATTATTTCGAGTAAATTTCTGGACTAAGATTAATTTTTTAATGATATTGGAAGCATACAGGACGTTATTTAGGGAGAAGGGTGGGTGAGGTGGTTGTGTGTAGGTGGTACCATAACCCTGAATCGGAATGCGATGACCATTTCCAACAGTAATAAATTGAGGATACTTTAAACGAAACAGCTGGGGAAGATTACCTGAAGAGCGGGTAAGGTGATATGTGGCTCCCGAATCTATTTACCAATTGTCATACGGCTGTTGCAAGTTCATGATGCTAAAGGCCTGGCCCAACTCAGAGGGGGCCAGACCGTTGAAGAGAATTTGTTGGGCCTGGGCGAAGTGGGCTTATTGTTGGTGGGCTAGCAAGTGTTGGGTTCCAGGTGTTGGGCTAAAGATACTCTATTGATGAAAGGTTAAGTGGGCCGATGACTGCTGAGGATAAATAGCCAAGGCACTCGAGTTGGACCAAGTTGTTGTGCTGACCCAAGGCGGGATAGTACTAGGTTGTTGCGGCTGCTGGTTGGGCTGCTGCCCTTGGCCACGTACGTGGCCTTTGCCGCCATTGCCATTACCATGTCCCTTGCCACCCCTGCCGCCGCTATGGTTATTTCGTGACTAGGTGTTTTCCGGCAGTGGTGGCTGGCCGGCGGCGGTGGTGTGTTGCCCGGACGTTGCAACTGCTAACTCATTTTGATTGTGCTCATCCTGCTTTGCACGTTTGGTTTCTTCGAACAATAATTGCGAACGATCTTTGTTGAAGCTGGGTAAAAGATAGGCCTGTTGTATCATCGTGGCCAGGGTATCGTATTCACCTTTTGGTAGACCAACAACTAATTGGAGAACCATCTTAGTTTCGGAAATATGCATTCCCACATTTGACAATTGGTCCGCCACTAGTTTCAACTACTTGCAATATTCGGACATGTTAGAGAAATTTTCAAGACTTGTATTATTAAATTTTTCTTCCAAATAGACGGCACGAGTATGCTTGTTGTCCTAAAAAATCTCCTCTAATCGAATCCATAACTCACGATCCGATGCGCCGGTTTTCATTATATTGAGGAGCAAGTCCTGAGAAATAGTGCCATAGATCCACTGTTTGACAATGGGGTCAAGACAGTGCCATGTTGTGTCATCAACCTCAATGGGGCGCGGGAAGGACTCGTCGATATGGTCAAGCACGTTATAGACACATGCATGGATGCAGAAAAGTTCAACCCACGGAGAGTACTGATCGTTTTCTTAATCAAGAACCACATGGATGAAGTTCTTGATGTTGGTTACGGTGAGTGCTCGATGAACAGATGGTGAAAAGGATGATGTGGGTATGACGGGGTGACGACGGAGGAGGTTGAGGCTGTTGTGAGAGTTGTGGGAGACGTCATTATAGTGGATTATTTTTAGTGAAGAAAGAAAAGGAAATCAAATTTTTTGTTCTCGGGAACTAAAAACAAACATGGAAGTGTTGTTCTCGGGAACTGAAAATAAACAGGGAACAGAGAAGAAAACAGGCGCCGATTTTCATGAATAGTAATCTGATTATTTTTTTTGGGAACAAAAAGCAAACCGCCGCAGGAAGAAAGAAAAAGAAAAGGAAATCAGAATCGAGGAAGAAGAAAAATAGGGTTTAGGTTTTGGCTCTTAATATCATGTAAGATTGTATTAATCTCCCTTAGGAAGTCTTTCTCATTAATACAACTATATATATATATATATATATATATATATATATATATATATATATATATATATATATATATATAGTGTGTGTGTGTACAATGTGGAATCATACTATAATAGGGATCCTATATTTACCATAATTATATATCACTAATAATTACAAAATATATGAGAAATTTATTTTATAATATTCTCTAATAATAAGTTATATCGGATATAGTCCTATTTAAGGAACTTACATTTTCATGTTGGGCCAAATACTAGCAAAATTAGTTTCATCCTTTATATTTACATTCATGATATGAGTAGTAGAACATAAAGTTGAAAAGTAGATACATCAAAGTATTAAAATTGCCCCGCTACATTCCTTCTATGCCACTGAGACCCCCAATTGGGAAGAAAATAACATAACACTCATAAGAAGGATTTAGAACAATAAGATCTTGTTTATGCGTGGACTTGTTTAACCACCAAATAGTGTGTTATTTCCATATTAATTACAATATCGGAATTATTCATAAATATTGAAAGATCTACATTAGAATATATTGCTGATAAAACGAACACCAAATATACAAACAAGAAACAAATTACCGTTGTAAAAGCATACTTTTATTACAAGTACATCAAGATATAAAATACATTGGCGATAAAAACGACACCAAAGATATATAAGAGTACTCAATAACCGCTCCATCTACTATAAATTCCGCAGCGGCCAGTATTTTGTTATGATGCATATTAGATATAAATATAATTATTCTTACTATAAGAAAAAAATACTACATGAACTTCTATGAGATGGAGGCTTGCCAGCTAGCTAGTAATTAATTGATTTCTTTACATATACTATAAGTTGAATCGCCTCCACCTTGATATCTTAGAGTCCTTACTTTTATATATATTTTAAATTTTCGTAGTGAAAATTTTTTGGTAGATAGTAAATGGATCTCTACATCCAAATAGCATTAGCCTTCAGAAGCAATTGCTTGAGTTTGCCTCTAATATTAAGACTCATAATCTCATCAGAACCACCTACAAACTCTTCTCCAATGAATACTGCTGGCTATTTTCTGTAACTTTGAAACCCAGTAAATCCCAGTACCTCCAAAAGTGTAAACATACTCGGATGTGCTCTTTCTCCTATCAACATCACCACATTTATCAGCATCAACATATCCTTGCAATCCTGTCTTTTACTTTCGGAAACACAAAGTTGAACTTGAGCTGCCCTTCAGATACCTGAAAATCCATTTCACAGCCTTCCAATAATGCTTTTCCGGATTGCTCATAAACCTGCTAACAACTCCCACTGCATGTGCAATGTCTAGCCTCGTACATACCATCGCGTACATAAAACTACCAATAGCAGAGGCATAAGGTACCTTGTCCTTATGCTCCTTCTCGTCCTCGGTCACAGGAGACTGATCCTTTGACAAACGAAAGTGTCCAGCCAAGGAAGTACTGACTGGCTTGGCATCATCCATGTTGAACCACTTAAGAACCTTTTTCATGTATTCTTCTTGTGAGAGCTTGAGGCCCTTCTTACTTCTGATGATTCTCATCCCAAGGATTTGGTTTGCGGCTCTCAGATCCTTCATTGCAAATTCTTCTGACATCTTCTTCTTCAGCCTATCAATCTCATGTAGGTTTGCTCCTACGATCAGCATGTCGTCAACATAAATGAGTAGTATCATATAGGAGTCTTCAATTCTCTTGAAGTAACAATAGTGATCTACTTCGCACCTTAAGAATTTGGCTTTCTTCATGAAGTTGTCAAACTTCTTATACCACTGTCTTGGAGCCTGTTTCAGTCCGTACATGTTATTTTGAAGCTTGTACACCAACTTCTCTTTCCCTTTGACCTCAAATCCCTCAGGTTGCTTCATGTAGATTTCCTCTTTTAATTCACCGTGAAGAAAAGCGGTTTTCACATCCATCTGTTGACGATGCAGATCTTCCTCTACTACCAGCCCAAGAACAGTTTTGATTGCCACCAACTTAACTGCGGGAGAGAAGATCTCAGTGTGGTCAATGCCTTCTTTCTGTTGAAATCCCTTCACAACCAGCCTTGTTTTATAGCGCTTACTTCCATCGTGTTCTTCATTTATCTGGTAGACCCATTTGTTCTGCAGTGCCTTCTTCTCCTCTGGTAACTTAGCTAACTCTCATGTATGATTTGAGAATAGTAAGTCCATCTCATCTTTCATTGCCAGCTCCTACTTGATCGATTCATCAACTTGCGTCGCTTCTTCGTAACATTCCGACTCCCATCTATCAGTGAGCAGAATGTAGTTGAGGGAATGAGAGAATCTGTGAATCGGCTTGCTGATCCTGGATGATCTACATAATTCTGTGATCGACGTCCCCTAATTTGTTTCAGAATCAGCATTTCCATCAACCTCGACATCACTGACTTGTTTCTCTACCGCAGTAGTACCTTGATGTAGCTCGGGTGCCAAAAAGTCTCTCAAATCAACTGTTTATGATTCCTTGTTCTTAGAGACTTTGATTTCTGAACTCTCCTACAACTTGTCCTTGTATAAAAAACATGTTCATTGAAGATAGCGTCCTTGCTTCGGATGATTTTCCAATTTTGGTCATCCCAGAATCGATAACCAAACTCGGTGTCACCATAGCCAATAAAATAACACTTCCTAGATTTTGGATCAAGTTTACTTCTAGCAATAGGATCAATATGAACATAGGATAAGAAACCAAACACTTTCAGAAAAGAAAGATTTACCTTTTTCCACTCCAAGCCTCTTTTGGAATTCTGAAACCCAAAGGAACAGACGGTCCTCTGTTAATCAAGAAGATCGCGGTATTGATTGCATATGCCCAGAATGTCTTGGGCAGTCCAATGTGTATTTTCATGCTCCGTACACGCTCTTTTAATGTTCAATTCATCCTTTCCGCTATTCCATTTTGCTGGGGCATTCCAGAAATAGTCTTTACCATCTTGATCCCATTATCAGCACAATACCGTTTGAAGTCACTATCAATGTATTCTCCACCGCTGTCAGACCTCAGGATCCTCAAGTTGAAGTTTGTCTCATTCTCGACCATGAGTTTCCACCTTTTGAAGATAGTGAATACGTCAGATTTATTTTTCATAAAATAGACTCATAGCTTCCTGGTTGAATCATCAATGAAGGTCATGTAGTAAAGTGATCCTCTGAGTGAGGGGACAGTAGCATATCCCCATACGTCAGTGTGCACCAATTTAAGTTTCTCAGCTTTCAATTCTCTACCTGCACTTGAAAAACTTACTCGCTTCTGTTTTCCAAGAATGCAACACTCACACATATGATGATCCACCAACTTCAGTCTGCAATGCCATAGCTCTGTCTTCTTAGTGTTGTCAACAACAACAATTGTATCACTATAGCTCATCATCATATAAAGAGTACCAGTTTTCTTACCTCGACCAACCATCATAGCACCCTTCGTCACCTTACAGGACCCATTACCAAAGTTAATATCATATCTCTCATCATCAAGCTGACTCACTGAGATCAGATTACACTTCAAATTCGGCACATGTCTGACTTTTGTGATCTTCCACACGTTTCCATTTGATATTTTCAAATTAATTTCTCCAATACCAAAAACGTCTAAAGGCTTACCATCTGCCAAATAGACTTTCCCGAGATACCTTGCTACGTAATTTATCATTATATCACGATGTAGGGTGGTGTGGAAAGACGATCCTGAGTTGAGCACCCAAGAGTCGATCGGGCTGTCAACAGACAGCAACAGCGCATCACCAATGTCTTCAGTGGCAAAATTGATTCCACCCTCCTTGTTGTCCTCCTTCTTCGGTGCCTTGTAATTCCTCTTAATGTGACCTATTTTCTCACAGTTCCAACACTCAAGTGTTCTTCCGGATATGGATTGACTTCTGTCATTCCTTGACTTCGACTTGCCCTTATTTCAGTTGTAGTTTTCGTAATAATTTCTGCCTTTGTTCTCAACATTCAAAACAGAACTCATCGATGCCTCACCAGAATCTATCATGTGAACCTCTTCGGCAAGGATACGATTTCTAACATCGTTGGATTTTAGTTTATTACTGCCAACGGAATTACTAACCGCTACTCTCATCGGCTCCCAGCTGTTCGGTAGAGACGCCATCAAAATTAGGGTTTGCACTTCATTGTCAAACTCGATTGTAACAGATGACAATTGATTGACAATCGTGTTGAATTCATTCACGTGCGTTGCAACAGGAGCACCTTCCTCCATCTTTAGATGAAAGAGTTTCTTCATGAGAAATACCTTATTGTTTGCCAAAAGTTTCTCATACGTGTCGTACATAACCTTCATCATGCCAGCGGTGGTCTTCTCATTCACCACGTTGTGACAACATTCTTTGACAGCGTCAATCGAATGACTCCTAGAACCTATCTGTCAAGGAGATTCCACTCTGCATCATTCATCTCCTCTAGTGTTGCAACAGGAGCACATTCCTCCATCTTTAGATGAAATAATTTCTGCCTCTATTCTCTGCGTAAGGTCTTCAAAATGTCGACAGTGAATTAGGATCCATAACTCAATATCAAGAACAACATCTCTATTGTTCTTGAGATGGAAAATATTTAATACGCGACGTGGGCAGAACTATTTAAAATTCACGCACGATCTAATAGAGTCCTCCATCACATCGCCCAACCTGAAAAAGGCAAGGAGAAGGTGCCTACCATAGATGATGAATTAGAGTTGTGGGAAACTCTTGATGCTACGGTACTCCAATGGATTTATTACATTATCTCTACGGACCTCTTGCAGACTATTATTGAATCTGATGTCATGGCAATTGAAGCTTGGAATAGGTTGCGTGATATATTCTAGGATAACAAAATTTCCCGTGTCGTGACCCTTGAGCATGAATTCTCCCACATAAACATGGAGGATTTTCCGAATGCCTCAACATATTGTAAAAGGCTCAAGGAGTTGTTGGATTAACTCAAGAACGTTGGTGCACCATCACTAATGATCATCTTGTTCTTCGGATGGTTGCAGGCCTCTCTAGGGCTTATAATGGCGTTAGAACTCTTCTTCGTCAAAGAAATCCTCTCTTGTCGTTCTACTAAGCATGTTCCATGCTCACCTTAGAAGAAGCCAGGTTGGATAAAAAGGCGGCAACCGGAGCTAATTCCGCCATGATGGTAGCCACGTCATGCGACACCGATGAACCTCTCTCCTTCTTGGAAACTTCTAGCCAAAACCATAACAATTGTGGCGGCAAAACTGGCCAAAATCAGAAAAATGGTAGCAAAAACAGCAGTGGTGGTGATGGCAGTGGTGGCAGCCGCAGCGGGGTGGCATTGGCGGAGGACGGGGTGGCAGTGTCCAGCAGACTGGGCCGCAGCACCACTAGCCACAGCCTTGGGCCAGTGGGTAGTGTGGTCCAATCCACAGTTTCCGCTTGGTCCAGCACCATATTCGGCCAGGCCCAACAGATTCCAATTGACAAGGGCTTCACATAATGGGCCCTGGCAGTAGATTGGCCTGCTTGGGCCTCGGCCACAGCAGGCCTTCACTGCTACGGGCCCAACACCGGCCACGACTCCCACGGATATCAAGGCAGTGATGCACACACTTACATTAAATCTTTCGGATGTAAATTGGTACATGGACAACGGTGCCACTTCTCATATGATGTCTGCGCCAGGTAATCTCTCGTCTTATTTCAATTTGAGCAATTATCATGGCATCATTGTTGGTAATGGTAATTCAATTCCAATTCGTGATTATGGTCACATAAATTTATCTCCCCCGAACCCACCTTTAGCCTTGTAAAATGTCTTTCATGCTCCTCAACTAATAAAAAAATTGGTGTATATTCGTAAATTTACAACTGATAACTAGGTTTTTGTTGACTTTGACCCTTTTGGATTTTTTGTGAAAGATTTCACAATGATGATACCTCTAATGAGATGTAATAGTCGGGGTGAGCTATATCCCATCACTATCACCACTAATCAAGCCAAACCGTCTACGTTTGCCGCTTTAGCACCTTCCTTATGGCATGCACGTTTGGGTCATCCGGGAGCATCTATTCTTTCCTCTCTTAAAACTAATAATTTTATTTAGTGTAATAGTACGCGTAGTACTAATGTTTGTCCTTCTTGTCCGGTTGGAAAATATGTTAAATTAATGCATGTTGCCTCCAATTCTAGTACTTTGTTGCCATTTGATATTATTCATATTGATTTGTGGACATTTCCCGTATTGAGCTCTTTGGGACACCGTTATTATGTGTTATTTTTAATGATTATTCTAATTTTTTATGGAATTTTCCGTTATCTAAAAAGTCTCAAGTTTATTCCACATTCCTATTGTTTAGAGAATTCATCTGTACCCAATTTGAACGGAAAATAAAAAACATTCAATGTGATAATGGAAGGGAATTTGATAATGGGTCACTTAGAGAATTTTGTAACATTAATGGTATATCTTTTCGGTTTTCTTGTCCATATACATCCTCATAAAATGGGAAGCCGAGCGAAAAATACGCACCATTAATAATATTGTTTGAACATTAGTAGATCATGCTTCATTAACACCTTCATTTTGGCATCATGCACTACAAATGGCCACTTATCTTCTTAACATACTCCCTAGAAAAGGATTAGCATACCAATCTCCACTCAAATTTTTTTATCACAAAGATTCATCCTATTCTCATCTTAGGGTGTTTTGGTGTTTATGCTATCCTCTCTTTCCCTCCACTACAATAAACAAACTACAAGCCCGCTCTACCGCTTGTGTATTTTTGGGTTATCCGTCTAATCATCGTGGTTATAAATGTTATGATTTATCCTCTAATAAAATCATCACTAGTCGTCATGTAATTTTTTATGAAACTCAATTTTCGTTTGCTAAGTTGCATAATTCCGTGTCTAATTTCTATAATTTTTTGGATGATGGGCTCTCACCGTATGTGGTCCACCATTTGACTTGGCCCCTATATCGGGATCTGGACCAGCAGACAATGGTTGACCCAGTACCCATTGGCCCAAACAGTCCTTCCCGTGCTTAATTCCAACCAGCAGACCCATTGCTTGCTGATCCAATTCATGTCTGTCACCTGAGTCTGCCAGCAGGCCCACTGCCTGCTAGCCCAAATTTCTCCCACCCGGGTCCAAGTCTGGCAGCAGGACCACTGCCTGCTGGCCCATCCAGTCAGTCTATCGGTCCAACTTCTCGACTAGCAGGCCCACCTCCCAACCCGAGCCTGCGCGTCCCAAACTGAGCCAGTTCTGACTTCACCACACTGACCCAGGTCTGACCCACTTCTATTCTGAGTCAAGGGCTCGTTACTCTTAGCCAATGGGGTATTTTAAAACCAAAGCAATATTTTAATCTCAATTCTAATGTCACTAAATCACCCCTACCACGTAATCCCGTGTCTACCCTTCATGACTCGAATTGGAAAATGGCCATGGATGATAAATATAATGCTCTTATTGAAAATAAGACGTAGGAGTTGGTGCCCTATCCGTCTGGTGTTAATGTGATTTATTCTATGTGGATTTTTACTCATAAGAGAAAATTTGATGGTTGTTTTGAGAGGCATAAGACCCATCTTGTAGGTGATTGCAAAACTCAACAGGTTGGCATGGATTTTGGAAGGACATTTAGTCCAGTGGTCAAACTGGAAACTATTTGTACTGTTCTCAGTCTGGCTCTCTCCAAAGCTTGGCCCATTCATCAATTGGATGTGAAAAATGTGTTCTTACATAATGATCTCAAGGAAACGGTATGCATGAATCAGCCCTTGGGTTTCAGGGACCCCAATTATCCTAACCATGTCAGTTTGCTGAAGAAGTCCTTGTATGGGCTAAAACAGGCCCCTTGGGCCTGGTACAAAAGGTTTGCAAATTATGTGTCTATTATTGGGTTTTCTCACAGCATGTCTGACCATTCTCTGTTCATCTATCGTCATGGTACTTCTCTAGCATATATTTTATTATATGTGGATGATATTATATTAACTGTCTGTTCTGATAAACTGCGCAAGTTTATCATGTCTCTTCTCATCTCCCAATTTGCTATGAAAGACTGGGGGCCTTTGAGTTATTTTTTGGGTATAGATGCAACCCGTCATGCAGGTGGTCTATTTCTATCCCATAGAAAGTATGCAGCTGATATTATTGAACGGGATGACATGTCATCCTATAAGTCATCTCCTACTCCGGTTGACACTAAACCGAATCTGAGTGCTAATTCTAGCACACCTTACGAGGATCCCTCCCACTATCGCAATCTATCAGGGGCTCTTTAGTAAATTACATTTACGAGGACCGATATTACTTATGCAGTACAGCAGGTGTGTTTATTTATGCATGAATCGAGGACGAACACATGCACACTCTCAAACGCATTGTGCGTTACATTTAGGGCACTCTTGATTATGGTTTGCACTTATATCCATCCTCCATATCTACTCTCATGTATTATACGGATGTTGATTGTGGTGGATGTCTAGATACCAGGCGTTCGCCATCTGGTTATTGTATGTTTCTTGGTGATAACTTGGTCTCTTAGTCGACTAAACGCCAGGCTACTTTATCGCGCTCCAGTACAGAGGCCGAGTATCGAGGGGTAGCCAATGTGGCGTCTGAGTCCTGTTAGCTGTGTAATCTTCTATTATAGCTTAACTTTCCAATTCAGAATGCTACCTTGGTCTACTGCGATAATCTTAGTGATGTCTATTTCTCTGGGAATCCGGTCCAACATCAGCGCACTAAACATATCGAGATGGATATTCACTTTGTTCACGAACATGTAGCTCTTGGACATGTACGTGTCTTACATGTCCCTTCACGGTACCAAATTGTTGACATTTTTACTCAGGATGTTCCCTTAGTTCTTTTTGAAGATTTTAGAGACAGTCTCAGTGTACGACAACTGTCCGCTATGACTGCGGGTTGTGAAAGAATATACACGTATATATCATGTATATTTCATATACATTTTGTATAGTCCTATTAGAATTCTTGTACAGATGTAATAATGGTAGTAGTCTTATATTAGAAAAAGATAGTAATTTTGTATTAGAAAAAGACAAATTTAATTTTCATAATTAAATATTATATATCATGTATATATACATTTTACATTAATAAAAATAATCCAAGGAAATTATTCTTTCAATAAGGTTTAAGGTGGTGGGATCAAATGAACAGAAAAAGAGATTACACAAATTCTAAAAGGACAAGTCGGTGGATATGTATGTGCAAATTATTCCTTGATCATTTGATTGACAAAATATTTTCCCTGCGTACCAATTAGAGAAAGAAGAAAGCACTAAGGGTGTGTTTGGTATGGAGCAAAGAAATCGAAATTTTCATGTATGCTTTTTCCTTAAATTTTTTGAAACATATTTTACCGAGAAAAATAAATCTTTTGAAATCAGGAAAATAATTTTCTTAATGAGAATAGGGAAAATAAGTTACCTGAATAGTTTCATGTTGATTGTCTCCACCCCCATCCCCGCGCCCCGCGCCCCGACCCCACTCCCTCTACCTCTGCCCTATAGTGTTTTCTTAAATTATAATTATATAAATGCTCTCGAAATAATATTTTTATTTACTTATTAAACATCTGTATTTATTTTTCTGGGAAATATTTTCCTACGACCAAACACTCCCTAAGGAGAAATCTAGATAACTCTCCAACTTTTCTTTTACCAGATTGACTTTACTTTAGCTGGTTATTGGAATAAATGCTTTCCAAATATTCTAAACAGCAAATCACATGATGAGTAAAATAAAAAGTACTCCATTACTTGGCTACTTATCACCAAGTGATTCTCAGTAAAAGAAAGAAGAGAAAAAATGGTCGATTTGCTACTTCGAAAGGGCATTTTCGATGAGATAAGATTATAGAATATCATCAGTTACGTACTTCAATTTAACTCGGCAAAAACTCATGCATTCACGTGTTGAATTTGCTTATTGATAATATTTTGAGTGGAATTAATTAGTTATATACTTGACAATATTATGATATGTTTCCCATTTTAAAAAGATTTGTGGGGAAATTTGACATTTTGGTCGAAGTTTGGAGGTGCAAGATGGTGTGATGTGATCGTGGAAGTTTTAGGTGGTTTCACTTAGGGTGTGTTTGGTACAACGGAAAATGTTCCATGAAATATGTTTTTCTAAAAAATATTTTCTTGGAAAATAAGTTGATTGTGAGATTGTATTAATCTCTGTTGGAGAGTTTTTCTCATTAATACAAATATATATAGTGTGTACAATGTTGAACCCTAATACAATAAGGATCTTATATCTACCATAATTATACAACACTAAATATTATAAAATATATGGAGTATATACAACACTAAATATTATAAAATATATGAGGTATATTTTAGAATATACGTTAATATTGGTTTCTTACTCATATTCTCGTGTTCGGTAAGTAAGCAAAATATATCATTTCAAGAATATTCATATGTAATCTAGAGAAACTCTATAGGAGTTGGATGAATCAAGGAGTGGGGTTTAGGAGTGGCGGGGGTAGGATGGTCAAGGGGTGGGGTTAGGGGCGTTAGGTGGGTGGAAGGATACAATGAACCTGAAATGTCACTTATGAAATTTATTTTTCCTACTTCTATTAGAGGAGGGCATTTTTCTCATTTCCAAGGAACTTATTTTTCTAAAGAAATAATAATCTAAAACATTTTGACCAACAGAATATGAAAAAATTAAAAAATATTTTTTTTTTAAAAATGTTTTCCTCCATACCAAGCACACCCTTAATTTATTACCGCTATTTACTATTGTCAATATTATTAACATGTATATTATAAAAGATGCACCATATATTTTGTAATATTTAGTGTTGTATAATTATGATAGAAATATGATCTTTATTGTATTAGGATTCTACATTGTACACACTATATATATTTATATTAATGAGATGGACTCCCCAAGGAGAAATTAAGACATTCTTACATGATATTAGAGCCCAAAACCTAAACCCTATTTCTTCTCACCCTCGGTTTATGCAACAACCGGCGGTTGCCACAGACCAAAACTTTTTTCTTTTCTACTTTCTCTTCCTTCCCGAGACCATCATTACCCGACAGAAGCTACAGGTCTGTTCCTGTCAGAAGCTACAGATTGTTAGACTTCTTTCCTTCTTTTTTAATTTACCCGAGAAAAAGTTTAGGTCCTTGTGCCGAGAATCAATTTGTTTTGTTTTGTTTTGTTTTGTTTTCCTTGTCTTCTCTCTCCCCCTATGACAAAAATAATCCACTATAATGACTCCTCCCACTACTCCCACAATAGCCTCAACCTCATTCATCGTCACCCCTGCCATACCCACATCATTATTTTCACCTTTTGTTCATCCAGCACTCGCCGTAACCAACATCAAGAACTTCATTCCTGTGGTTCTTGATCAAGAAAACGGTCAGTACTCTCCGTGGGTTGAAATTTTCCATATCCACGCATGTGTCTTTAACGTGCTTGACCATATCGTTGACCCATTACCTCGCCCCATTGAGGTTGATGACTCAACATGGCATCGTCTTGACGCAATCGTCAAACAGTGGATATATGAAACTATCTCTCCGGACTTGCTCCTCACTATAATGAAAACCAGCGTCTCGGCTCATGAGTTATGGATTCGGTTAGAGGATATTTTTTAAGATAACAAGCACACTCGTGCTGTATATTTGGAAGAACAATTTAATAATACACATTTGGAAATATTCTCTAACATGTCTGAATATTGCAAGCAGTTGAAACTAGTAGCGGACCAATTGTCAAACGTTGGAACGCCAGTTTTCGAAACAAAGATGGTCCTCCAATTAGTGGCTGGTCTATCAAAAGGTAAATACGATACACTAGCAATAATGATACAACAATCTGATCCTCTTCCCAATTTCAACAAGGCTCGGTCTCAATAATTGTTGGAAGAAACTCGACGTGCCAAATAGGACGAACACAATAAAAAGGCGTTAGCGATTGAAAATACGATGCCAAACACCAACCCTACGACCCAATCTCCACCACCGGACAACCAGTCACAGTGGCAGAGCTGGTCGTGGCAGAAGTAACGGCAAAGGGGGTAAGGGACGTGCCGCGGTGGCAAGACCCAGCAGCAGGCCACCAATCTTGGTCAGTGGCCTACCACTGGCTAGTGGCTCATGTTCCCCAATTGGGCCACCTATCCATTTCAGCCTTCACATGTCCAACAGCCATTCCAACAGTTGGGTCTATTGGGTCCTGGCCCAGGCCCATGTCACGGTCCAGTAGCAGTATCCAGTGGGCCTGGGCCCCACTGATTTGGGCCAGGCCTTCATCTCCTTAAATATGTAGCAACCCGCGAAAATTGGTACATGAATACGGGGGCCACATCTCACCTCACCCGCTCTGCAGGTAATCTTTCCATACTGTTTCGTTTAAAGTATCCTAAATATATTACTGTTGGTAATTGACATTACATTCCAATTTAGGGTTATGGTACAACATACACCCAACTGCCTCACTCACCCTTCTCCCTAAATAACGTCATGTATGCTCTTAACATCATTAAAAACCTAATATCTGTCCGAAAATTTACTTGTAATAATTCTGTCTTTGTTTACTTTGACCCTTTTGGTTTTAATGTGAAGGACATCTCTTACGAGATGCAATAGCACAGGGGATCTCTATTATTTTTCATCTACCTCCGCTGCCAGTTCTCACTCACACACCTCATTCGCTACTATCTTTCTGTCAACTTGGCTCAATAGGCTTGGACAACCAGGAGCTCCTCTTTTCAATTTCTTAGAAGCAATAATTTTATTCGTTGTAATAATGGAAAACTTGCCCAAAATTGTATTTCTTGTCAGTTAGGCAAACATGTTCGCCTTTCGTTTAAATCATCTCTTAGAACAACGTTTGCTCACTTTGATATTATTCATGTTGATTTATGGACATCTCTCATTACTAGCTCTCTGGGTCACAAATATTATCTAGTCCTATTAGATGATTACACTCACTTTATTTGGATTTACCCTCTAAAGTTCAAATCATAAGTCTTTGCCAAATTTCATGAATTTTGTAGTTTTATCAAAATGCAATTTGAAAAATCCATAAAATCTTTTCAATGTGATAATGGTCGTGAATTTAATAATTTCACATTTCACAAATTCTACAAAAAAAATGACATGGTTTTTTGGTTTTCGTGTCCCCACACCTCTCCTCATAATGGCAAAGCAGAACAAATCATTCACACCATATCAAGCACACCCTTAATTTATTACCGCTATTTACTATTGTCAACATTATTAACATGTATATTATAAAAGATGCACCATATATTTTGTAATATTTAGTGTTGTATAATTATGGTAGAAATATGATCCTTATTGTATTAGAATTCTATATTGTACACATTATATATATTTGCATTAATGAGACAGACTCCCCAAAGGGAAATTAAGACATTCTTACAAATATATCTTGTATTGTATGAATGCAGATACTTGATGAGGCGGATGAGCGATCTTGAGATCAGGCATTGCCTTCAGGAAACAAAATAAGATAGCAGACTACTAGTTACAGAAGGAGCGATGAAGCAACTTTTGTTTAAACTCAACACTGATGGTTGCTCTAAGGGCAATCCTGGAGAAGCTGGTGGTGGTGGTGTTCTGAGAGATCACTATGGCAACATGAGGATGGCCTTCTATTCATATTTTGGGACTTCTACCAACAATAGATAATATGTCTAACAGTTCTCCGTGTATGCTTATCAATCCTATATAACAGACGTATTAGGAAGTAGGAACTACTTTTGTAAAATCGTATCCGAGTTAATTATGGAATTAATATGAAAGAAATAATCCCCTTTATTATTTTCATTAATTGAGAAGGTATTTATACAAGTTAAAAAATAGGAAAATCCTATTCCTATTCTATTCTAGAAACATTATTCTACCATAATTCTAACTATACAATTATGGTAGGTGTATCATCCTAATTTAGGTAACAAATACATTACAATATACATCAAATATATGTTCCATATATACCAGATTCCATTCTGTAATCTGTCCGAAATTGGGCTCATGGATTTGCCGATTGAAATTTGGCTCCAGTGTCTGGCGTTAAATTTGGGCTCTTTGCACGCCCGATGGGTTGGACTGCTGTTTTGCTCTATATTTCTGTGATATACACTGTTGTATATTCAGTGTATATCACATGAATATTCCCTTGTTTAACACACCCCCGTAGTCATAGCGGGCAGTCTTCGAACGCTGAGATTGTCCCTAAAATCTTCAAATAGGACCGCTGGTAGACCATTTGTAAAGATGTCTGCAATTTGATAACGAAACGGGACATGGCATACGCGAACGTGACCCTTTGCAACCTTTTCACGGACAAAGTGAATGTCCATTTCAATATGCTTGGTGCGTTGGTGTTGAACCGGGTTACCTGAAAGGTAGATGGCACTAATGTTATCGCAATATACCAAGGTTGCCTTCTGAATGGGTCAATGAAGCTCCAAAATCAAATTACATAGCCAACATGATTCGGAGACCACATTCGCTACCCCTCGATATTCTGCCTCTGCACTTGAGCGTGATAGAGTTGCCTGACGCTTTGCCTACCAAGAGACTAAGTTGTTGCCAAGGAACATACAGTAGCCAAAAGTCGACCGTCTGGTGTCGGGACAACCACCCCAATCAGCATCCGTGTAAGAGACAAGTGTGGATGTAGATGAAGGATACAAGTGCAACCCATAGTCCAGTGTCCCCTGAATATACCGAATGATGCATTTGATTGCATTCATATGCTCAATTCTGGGATCTTGCATGAATAAACACACCTGCTGAACCGCATACGTAATATGCGGTCTGGTAAAGGTAAGATACTGGAGGGCCTCTGCAAGACTGCGATAGCGGGTCGGGTCCTCGTATGGTGCACCTGCTACGGCACTCATCTTGGGGTTTGCATCAACTGGCGTGGAAGTGGACTTACAGGATGACATCCCAGCCCTCTCTATGATCTCAACAGCATACTTTCGTTGAGACAAAAACAAGCCACCTGAATGACGCTTGACGGCAATCCCCAAAAAATAACTCAAAGGCCCTAAGTCTTTCATAGCAAACTTAGAACTGAGCTTGGTCATGATAGACTGGCGTAAGGCATCGGAAGAGGCAGTCAAGATGATATCATCCACATACAACAGAATGTAGGCCAAGGACGAACCACTGTGGTAGATGAACAAGGAATTATCTGACTTGTTGTGAGTAAACCCAATAGTTGAAACAAAGTCAGCAAACCTCGTATACATGGCCCGTGGAGACTGCTTAAGCCCATATAATGACTTCTTCAACAAACAGACATGATGAGGGCGATTTGGATCCCTGAAACCTAACGGCTGATGCATATAGACTGTTTCCTTGAGATCACCATGTAAGAAAGCATTCTTGACATCCAACTGATGAATTGGCCAAGTCTTTGAAAGAGCCAAGCTAAACACAGTGTGAATGGTAGCCGATTTGACCACTGGCTAAACGTCTCACCACAATCTATCCCAACCTGCTGAGTCTTACCATCACCAACAAGTCGCGTCTTATGTCGAGCAAATAACCCATATGAATTCTCCTTATGAGCAAAAATCCACATAGACCTGATAACATTAATACTATATGGACGGGGCACCAACTCCCACGTCTTATTATCACTAAGAGCATTATATTCATCAGTCATAGCAATTTTCCAATTAGGGTCATTTAATGCGGACACAGGATTATGGGATAAGGGGGATTTAGAGACATCAAAATGTAAATTAAAATGTCTTTTAGGTGTAAAAATATCCCGTTGACTACGAGTGACCGGTCTATGACTCGAGGGAGAATTGAGTGAATTTTGGAAATTTTTTGGGCTCGGGACGGATGGGCGGCGGGCGATGGGCTTTCTTGGCCCAAATCGAATCAGGCGTCTTCTAGACCAGTTCTAGAATTGGGCTGGAGTGGCCCAATTGCTGGGACTGATCCAGAAACTGGAACTGGAGACGTCACAGATGAGTCCAATGGCGATGGGCCCTGGAGGATTTTGGGCTAGGAGATGTCCGAAAAATTCCGAATAATATACGGGGATATTTGGTCATCCAAAAAATTATACGACTTAGGCTCGGGAGTATGAACTTTCGTAAAAGGAAATTGGGTTTCATCAAAAATGACATGGCGATTAATTATGATTTTCTTGGAAGATAAGTCAAAGCATTTATAACCACGATGATTCGACGGATAACCCAAGAATACACACGGGGTAGACCGAGCCTGAAGTTTGTTAATTGTGGTGGATGGGAATAACGGATAACACAAGCATCCAAAAATCCTAAGTTGAGAATAAGACGGGTTCTTATTATATAGGATTTTGAGGGGGGAAGAATATGTCAGACCTTTAGAAGAAATTATGTTAAGAAGATATGTGGCCATTTGTAGAGCATGATGCCAAAAATAGGGAGGTATGGAGGCATGAATTAAGAGAGTTCGGACAATGTTATTTATGGAACAAATTTTGCGTTCGGCTTTCCCATTTTGTGAAGATGTATGAGGACACGAAAAATGAAAATTGATCCCATTATTAGCACAGAATTCCCGAAACTCCCTATTGTCATACTCTTTCCCATTATCACATTGAATATTTTTTATTTCTCTCTCGAATTGAGTACGAATGAACGCTCTAAATTTGATGAAGACGGAAAACACTTGTGATTTATTCGCAATTGGAAACGTCCACAAAAATCTAGAATAATCATCTAAAAAGAGAACATAATATCGATGACCCAATGAACTAAGAACAGGAGACGTCCATAAGTCGCTATGAATAATATCAAATGGCATTGAAGTATTAGAATTGAAGTCTACAAATGGCAACTTAACAATTTTTCCTAATGAGCAAGACTGACAAAGTGGAGTACGACTCGTACCCTAACAAGAAATAAAGCTATTTTTATCTAAAACTGATAAAATAGAATATCCCGGATGACACAGACGAGCATACCACATGGAAGGAGAGATAGCTGCAAAAGCTGATGGCAAGGCTTGAGTCGATGGACTGAAACCAGGCATGATAGGATACAGATCCCCCTACTATCACACCTCATGAGATGACTCCCCGTCTTGAAATCCTTCACAGAGAAACCAAAAGGATAAAATTCAACGGAATTGTCAGTAGTGAACTTTCGGACAGACACTAAATTTTTAATCAATTTAGGAGCATGTAAAGTATTTTTCAAGAGAAGGGGTGGATTGGGGGGGAGACAACGTTTTCTGACCATACCCTAGAATTGGAATAGAACTGCCATTACCAACAATTATCCCCCGAGGGGTGCTCAAATTGGAATAAGATGAGAGAGTACCTGATTCGGAAGTCATGTGAGTAGTGGCATCGGTGTCCATATACCAATTTGGGTCCGGTTGAGTCAACCCCAACGTGTGCATCGCGGCCTCGATATCGGTTTGAGTGGGCCTGCTGCATAATGGGCTTGCGGAGGTCGGGGCCCAAGAATTCCTGTCCGTGATGGAGCTGGGTCGTAGCTGCTAGAGCCGCCTTTGTTGGGCCAGCGGTGGGCCTCACCGCTTTGGGTGTTGAGTGCAGCGTTGGCGACCCACTAGTCGCCGGAATTTGCCGCTAAGTAGAAGAGGTCGCCGCCCACGCCCATCGCCTCAGCCATCGCCATGGGCCCCACTGCTGGGCCCAAGGGGGGTGGTGGGCCATTGTTACCTGGATGGGACCCACCGCCTGCTTGCTAACCATCGGAACCGCCACCAGAACCTCCGCGTTTGCCCCGCAGTTTTTGTTATTATTCTTGCGATTATTCTTGCCGCCACCATGATTATGGTTTTGGCCCGAATTATTAACAAAACCCGAAGAACTAGGAGAGGACGCCACCATGACGACGGGGCTTGCTCCGGTAGCCGCCTTTTTAGCCAAACCGGCTTCTTCTAACGTAAGCATGGAGCAGGCTTGATAGAAGTCATGAAGAGGGTTGCTTTGGCGAAGGAGAGTTCCAACACCATTATAGGCCTCCGAAAGACCGGCAACCAACTGTAGAACTAGACGATCATTTGTTATCGGTACGCCAACATTACGGAGTTGATCTACTAACTCCTTGAGTTTCTTGCAATATGCAGAAACGTTTGGAAATTCATCCATTCGAACTAGAGAGAATTCCTGCTCGAGTGTGACGACACGTGAATGTGGGTTGTCTTGGAATATGTCACGCAATCTATTCCATGCAGCCATAGCCGTGGTATCCGGCTCAATAATCGTCTGTAGAAGGTCCACTGAAATAGTGGCGTAGATCCACCGGAGAACGGTAGCATCAAGAGTAATCCATAACTCAGGATCCTCCGCAGGACGAGGTCTAGCGGGAGGAATGATGTGATGAAGAACTTGATAGGAGATAGCGTGAATTTTAAACAACTCCGCCCACGTCGCATATTGGACATTTTTCATCTCAAGCACAATCGGGATACAGTTCTTGATGTTGGAAACCATGAGGGCAGGATGATAATTGTTCTTAGACATCTTGAAAGAACAAAGAAGGAAGGGAAATTTAAGAGAGGTTTTTTAGAGCGGAAGACGAATTTTGGAAGAGAAACCCGAGGGGGGGGTGTCTCGGCCGAAACAAGGAGAGGACAAAAGTTGGGAGAGAAAAACTTTTGTTTTAGACCTAGTCTCTTAATACCATGAAAGCAATAATCCCCCTTGATTATTTTTATTAATTGAGAAGGTATTTATATAAGTTACAAAATAGGAGAATCTATTCCTATTCTATTCTGGAAACCTTATTCTACCATAATTCTAACTATACAATTATGGTAGGTGTATCATCCTAATTTAGGTAACAAATACATTACAATATACATCAATATATGTTCCATATATACCAGATTCCATTCTGTAATCTGTCCGAAATTGGGCTCTATGGACTGCCAGTGGGCTGGCTCCCGTGTCTGGCAGTGGTAAATTTGCACTTTGCCCGATCAAATTTGGACATTTGCTTTGCTCTATATTCCTGTGATATACACTGTTGTATATTCAGTGTATATCACAGGAATATTCCCTTGTTTAACATAATAGTTACTTGATCACTATACAATGTTGTCTTTTCTACCATAAAAATAAAAGAATATGTTAGATTGTTGAATGCAATTATGAAATAGTGCAACCTACTCATGGTAATAGGATGGAAAAAGTATTTTGTAATTAAAGTTCTACCAAGACAGAGGTGAGGTCTTATTTTCATATTATATGGGTAGCCTAAGGCTAATCGGGCTCAGGTTGACCGTTTGCATTAGGCTCGGTTCATTTGATAGAGTATGTACTCGGCTCGGCTTGTTTGAAATAAAAGTTTGCGGTAGTTACCCAAATATACAGGCCTCTCATCTAATTTGCATCCGTCATAACCCACTTTATATTTACAAAAGAAATGACAGCTCGCATAACTAAAAAGTTTTATACAGCTAACTACCCCTTAATTAAAACCATTCCCCGTGTTTTAAGCAACCAATAGCATGCTTGAAATTACTGAAGTACACTGAAATTCAATAAAGATATCTTCTTTTTTCAAAGTATAAGGTCCACTAAAATTTTAAAAAATAGTAATAAATATGTATTATATTATTTTTTCATAGTACAAACTACAAAGTCTTGTGGTATCATCGGTTTATAGATAATGTATATATTCTATATAACTATATATAATCATGTATATATTTTGTATATATAATGTATATGTTTTGTATAATTATGTGTAAACACATGAAACCAACTTAAATTGTAGTGTATAAATAATGTACATGTAACGTATAACTATATAAAAGTTTTTCAAATTTTTTTGTAACTTTACATATACATCTTTATACACTATATATCATGTATTAAGGAAAATAACTCATATATACGATTCACACATCTAGTTTGCAGTCGATGTAGCTCATTGTATCATCGGTGTATAGATAATGTATATGTTATGTATAGATACATATAAATATTACATATATTCTATATAAATAATGTATATGTTTTTATAATCATGTATAAACACACGAAAATAACTCAAAAATTACATTGTATAAATAATGTATACATTTTATACATACTTATACATTTATATACATCCTTATATATATACAAACAATGAATAAACAATGCATAGATAATGTATATGTTTTGTATAACTATAAATAAACAATGTATTTGCTTTATATAATTATATTATAAATAATGTATCTATATTGCGTAAGTATGTATAATAGCTGTTATGCACTACTATACAAGAGAACACCATTAACATAAGAACTGATATTATCCATAAGCTAGGTGACAAGAAAAAAGAAGAACCAAGCGAATAAAAAATGGCCACTAATTCTAATACTTCTTGATTATTTATTCTTGACGGGTTCTTTGTTCTTTCTTTGTAGATATATTTGGTGTCGTTTAGATACTTGGTGGGAGAATATTTAATTTGAAGAAAGCCAATACTTTGAGGATTAAAAATAGAGTGAAAAAGATAGAAGGCGAGAGATGAAAAAGATCGCGTGGAAGAGAGAATTAACGGGATTGGGGGCCTGGGTTTAAACGAAGTTAATTAAAATGTTAAAATAAGGCTATTACGGGGTAATAAGGTAATAGTTGGGCTATAATTGGTTAACTAGAGGGCCGAATGGCACCTCTGGGTAATTATCTCAAAAAGTCTTGCCTTAGCTCAACTCGTTTGATAAAGGATTTGGGCTCAATTTGCTCTGCTTGACTCTTTTGCATTTTCGCTCAATTTGTTAAACGAGATTGATTTAAGGGAAAATGGTCAAATTTGCTTCTGAATTATGTAAAATAGAATAAATGTGCCCTTCGTTAATAGTTGGGGTTAAATATACTCTTGCCGTTACTAATTGGGGTCAAATTTTCCCCTGAAATAAAACAGATTTCCTTTATTTTTCAACGGTGGAAGTTTAACACCTGATGATTCCATGTGTCATGCAATTAAGGATTAACTTGTTTTAAAAGAAAGGATAAATTTGAACCTTTCACATAGTTTAAGGGTAACTTTGACCCTTCTCCCTAATTTTGAGTTCTTTATTTTTTTTATTCCTTTCCGTGTCATTACCTCTACCGCTAATCACCCTTTCTTCCCCTTTGACCCTTATGTGGCTATACACCTACATTAAAATAATATTCTATATTGTATGTTCAAGTCTTTTAGTACATTCCCTCCTAGTGGTGGGGTGACAGAGAGAAAGAGAGGAAAGGAGAAGAGAATATGCATGGTGGTAAAGGTGATAATGACAATATTGGTGGGGGAGAGACATGGATGAAGGAGGAAGAAACGGTGTATTGATGGTAGAGGTAGTGGCGATAAGAGAGAAAAGAGAAAGAAAATATTTTTAAAAACTCAGAACTATGCAAAATGTGTAAAGTGATCTCTGAACTATGCGGAAGGTTCAAATTTTATTCTTTTTATTTCTTTAATCGGGCCTATTTTCTTTCTTTTTTATTTTTTTATTTCTTCTTTTTTGTTTAATTGTCTCTTTTTTCTTGTTTTCTTTTTTATTTCTCTACTTCTTATCTTCTTTTCTTTCTTTTATTCTTTTTTTTCTCATTTTTTGTTCATTTATTTTTTTTTACTATATGTTTTTTTCACGAGAATTTGATTTCATATTTAATTTTAACTTATTTCTTTTCAATTTTATTTATTTATTTTTATTTTCTTTTTTATCTCCATAATCTAATTTCATTCACCTTTTTCTATTTTTATTTATTTTTCTTTTTTAATTCATGTGATTTTCATTTATTTTTTCTCCTTTTCTAATTTTATTTTTTCTTTATTTTTTTATTTTTTTCATAATCTAATTCTACAAACTAAACTTTTTGGCTCCTTTATAAAATGTATAACTGATATATTATCTTTTCTATTTATTTTATTTTTTATATATCAAAAAATAATGTATTCTAGTATATAGTATATCAAATCAGTAGCAGTTGAAGTATATAATGATACCCACATGATATAAAAATATATTGAGATGGTATCTTGCAGGACTGATGTCGTCCTTCAATGAAACAATCTTCAATAGTCTTCCATGATACAATCATAGTATAAAAATATACTGAGATGATATCATGCAAGACTGTTGCAGTCCTTCAATGAAACACTCTTTAACAGCCCTCCATGATACCATCATGGTATACAAATATACTTGAGAATGTATATATCATGATGGTATCTTGCAGGACTGTTGTAGTTCTTCAATGAAACAATCTTCAATAGTCTTCCATGATACAATCATAGTATAAAAATATACTGAGATGGTATCATGCATGACTGCTTCAGTCTTTCAAATAAACATTTTTCAACAGTCCTCCATTATATCATCATGGTATAAAAATATACTGAGATGGTATATACCATGATGGTATCATGAAGGACTGCCGAAGTCCTTGAATAAAAGTCTCTGGTCCTCCATGATACCGTTATGGTATAAAAATATACTAAGATGGTATCATGCAGGACTGTTGCAGTCCTTCAATGAAACACTCTTCAACAGTCCTCTATGATACCATCATGGTATAAAATATATTGAGATGGTATATATCATGATGGTATCATGAAGGGCTGTTGAAGTCCTTAAATAAAAGTCCTCAATCCTCTATGATACCGTTATAGTATAAAAATATACTGAGATGATATCATGTAGCACTGCTGCAGTCCTTCAATGAAACATTCTTCAACAATCCTATTTTAGCAAATTTTACTTATGATATCTTTTTACAAAATAGAGTCATATTTTAGATGTAAATATTGTTTTGCATTTGCAAAATAATTTATTTTTATAAAACTATGTTTCTATTAACTTAGATATTAATAAATTAGTGACTTTAAAATTTTTATTAGTTATTTCTTGTTATAGTCTGATTATTTATTTATATATTTTTATAAGTCTAAAATAATGAGCAGATATTCTTGTATTTATATTTTATATTTATCCTTAAAGAAATAATAAAAAGACAAAGATTATTTATTTATATATTTTTATAAGTCTAAAATAATTAGCAGATATTCTTGTATTTATATTTTATATTTATCCTTAAAGAAA
The DNA here is from genome assembly GCA_029783415.1 of Anisodus acutangulus. NCBI lineage: Eukaryota > Viridiplantae > Streptophyta > Magnoliopsida > Solanales > Solanaceae > Anisodus > Anisodus acutangulus. The sequence continues at coordinate 39,749,333 of CM056503.1, forward strand.
TAATAAAAAGACAAAAAAAAGGATAAGGCAAAAATAAGATGAATTATAAATAAATATAACAATCTAGACGTTAAAGACCAAATGCCAACTGCCAACTGCCAAGGCACTGTGCCATTCTCTAAAGCCAAAAACCTTTTAATTTAGAGAAAAGAAAAACAAAAGAAAAAAAAAAGAGAGGAAGAGTGCGGATGATGTCATCACCTAAAGCAGCATGTTAGCAGTTAGCAAAGGGCAAGCAAAATAGGGCTATGTCGGGTAAAATGTTTGCATGGAAATTCACTAATTAATATGTATGGGGGGGGGGGGGTAAATTTTGGTAATTAGTTTGCTTATAGTGGGTAATTGTGTTGTTTAGCCGCCTCAAAATCAAAATTCGAAACCTCGGGGCTGAAGCTGAAGAAGAAGTAGTGTTCTGAAGTTCACCCCATCTAGCTAAACGTAAATAAATAATAAAAACTGGCTATATCTTAAATAACGCGCGCATTTAAGTAATGCTATTTTTATTTTGTATTAACTTCAAGTAAAATTCATTAAATGAAAGAAGTGTTTTTGTCAGAATTTTTTTTATCCCAAAACTTTAACTCGAAACATCTGATTAAAAGTGAAAGAGTTTCGTATTGTCCTCCATGATTACTGTTTTTAGATTGGAATAAAAATAATCACTGGTGCTCATATAATTTGATCGAGTATGACGATTTGTTTAAAATATATCAGCTCATTTACTCCCTAAAAACACACAAAACGGAAGTCTTATCTACTTCTCAAGATTATATCTGATCTCTTCCTCCATATATTGCCCAAATCTAATATTGGATTGTGTCCAGTATTTCTTATCAAATTTAGGTTTTTTTTTACAGTTTCCTTAACAAAAATATACAACTACCATTGGTGATAATTGTTTTTTCCTGCTTACATAAATTTTAGGATTCAAGATAAATGCTTACTAGTGAAAAAGATAGAAGGAAATTTAAAGTGATGGGAATGGATCAACTATTTTGTGTGGCTACACAATTTATGAAATTTTTTATCTTAAATATGTCATGTATTTATTTTATACTGTTATAAAAGCTTCTCATTAAGAATAAAATAAGAAGTATAACGTTAATTGGTTTTGAATATAAAAATATATTATTCTTTTCAAAACAAATTACAAAGAAGAAAATAAGAAGCTGTTGACAATGGGATTTAAACACATGTCCTTCCAGAACTGAACCTTAATCTAGCACCTTAAACCAACTCGGCCATCTCAACGCTTGTATTTTAATTTGCACATTAATAAATTGTTCAAATCGTTCAGTACTATAAGATAATCTAAACTTACTAATTACTTTCTTTGCTTATTCATTTCCTATTCATTAATTAATCCAAAGGCCATGGGATTAAATGCCGTTCTCACCAAAGACCTAATATGTAGCGAGTACTCGATAAAATAGTCAAAATGCTGAAGCGGACAATAAAAAGCAACCATCACTAACACTTGATTTCAGTTCTTGACAAACAATTGTTGATCATCAATATGAGAACAGGCCAAGAATATTTCCTATTTCTAAACAACTTCGATATGTGGGGAAAAAAGATCAACTCGGTACATTTATCATTAGACAGAACATGAAAATCAATCCCATAAATCTTCAAGCTTTCACACAGCAGTTGAAGTAACTGAAAATGCTCCTCCTTGTCTGTCAAAAAAATATTAGAAAATAAAATGAGTGTAAAACAAGTTTAATTAAGGGTGTTATTGGTATAAGGGTGGCTAGTGGGCCGGGCCGACCCAGTCCCGCCCCCGATATGTAAAAAAAATAAAAAAAAATACGGTACCGGGACGGGACGGGACATGGTCTTGTCCCGCTCGGACCCGACCCGCCCCAATCCCGCCAGCCCACCCCGGTCCCACCCCGATCCCCCCTCTTTGCACAAAATAACCGTTGCACCAACGGTCATTTTATATTTTGACCGTTGTATCAACGGCCATTTTTGGCCTCCCCCCTCCCCCAACCCCCTATCCCTTAATATTTATTTTTAACCCCTAAGTATTATATTTACACTTTAACCCAATTTTCCAACTATAAATACCTCATTTTCTCTTCATCTTTCTCACAAATCTTCCTACAATATCTCTAATCTCTCAATCTATCTCTCTACATGTCTATATTGTCTACTAAATATTCAATTTTATTTATTCATTTCGGAGTGAAGTTGGCAACTAGCTTGAGGATCTTCCATCGAGCAAAGTTTCAATTTTCAACCTCTCGATTATACGCTTCAGCATGCTTCAGTGCTTGGTACATTCGTTCCTTCATTAAATTATTATTGTTTCTTTATTTTATTTAGCGCACTTAATTTCATTATATTTAACTATTTATTAGCATAATTAAAATGAAAGGAATTACAAGTATGTTTAAGGGTAATTGTAAGGCTTCTTCTAGTAGGGGTAACAAGGGTCGGGGTACTTCTTCTAGTCACCTATTCCTAGACATGATCCTATTTCTACATAGGATGATTTTGTTGATACTGCACATTTTCCTCCAATACCATTAGATTTAAACGAGGAGATATTTTCTGGAACTCAACAAGACTTTAATTTAGAAGATGATCTAGATGACACACCGACTAATCTAGATGACACACCCACTAGTGCACCTCCAACTGGAATGTCTTCTATTCCCCCTAGTATGAGACGAGGTCCAGTAAAACGACCATTAAAATCATATGTATGAAATTTTTTTGATAGGGACATAGACAATCAAGTAGCTAGATGTAAAATTTGTAAAGATGTTTTTAAATTTAAAACTGGAAAAGGTCAGGGTGAGACGGAGGGGTTTAATGAGAAACATAGAAAGGGATCACCCAACTAGGTTTGCCCAATACAAGGCTAAAAAACCAGGTGTGCAAACGCACTCTCCATCGGAACAAGGTTCACATACTCTCCCGGACCAAGTATAGGGTCAAATTAACCCCACGACGGGGGGAATTGTAGGCCCTAATTACAATAAACATAGAGATATGGAAGCAATAACAAAATTAGTTGTTGTGGAGGGTTTGCATTTTTCATTTCCTTCATCTCCTGATTTTATTCATTACATTAGAGAAATGTATAATCCTGCTTTTACTGGTTTTCCTAAATCAACTGTTAAGAGAGATGTATTTAAATTTGCACATGAATATCAACAATATTTACGTTATTCATTATATCATTTTAATGGCAAAGTGACTATCACTTCTGATATAGGCCGTAGTATTAACGGTCATGATTATTTAACGGTAACCTATCATTGAATATATTATAAATGGTCTATGCAAAAACGTATCTTAGCATATAGATATATAGATGATAGGCACACTGATACTTTTATTGCAGAAAATATTTATCAAGTGTGCGATTATTACGGAATAACTGATAAAATTATGACTATTACATTAGCTAACACTTCTTCTAATAATTATGCTATTACATTTTTAAAAATAGTTTAACTCCATTTTTTCCAAATCATTTTCATATAAAATGTGTGTGTCATATATATAACTTAGTTGTAAAGGATGATCTATCACTTTTTGAAGACATTCTTCATAAAATACAACATGCTACAAATTTTATTTTTAAAAATAATAGAATACAACGAAAAAAAGATTATAAAAAAACTTGTCACGATTGCCAACTACCTTATAGAAAAATTTTCGAAGAAGTACCCACTAGGTAGAATTCTTTGTACGAGCAACTACTTGTTGCTTATGACTATAGAAGACCTATAACTTTATTTTTTAACGGCCATAGTCAAAATCCAACTGATATGGTTGTAGATAGCGATTGGGAAAATTTTTTCGAACTTATTGTATTTCTAGAGAATTTTTTTCAAGCAACAACAGAATTTTCTGGTATATATTATCCTACTATTTAAACTATGTTATTTTATTTAGCTCTAATATTTTTATTATATAAGTCAGATTATAAGGCATCTATTAAAAAAATGTATCAAAATAAAAAATATTTTATTTCTATTCCCCCTATTTATATTATTGGTGTTGTATTAAATTCGACTATTAAAATAGACGGATGTAAATCACTTATTGAAACTATTTATGATTGTATAGCAGTACTACCACCTCCAACTCTCAAAAATCCAAATCACCCACCACCTATTGAACTAACTAAAGAAGAAGTGTTGTCTAGCATAGAAGACGAATAAAAAAAGTATATAAGTATTACCAACAAGAAAGTGCTAGCAACCAACCGACTTCAATACCTTCTTATTTTTCTTCAATACAACCTTATAAAAGACATGTTGTTTCTGCGGCTAGTATTGAAAGCCTCAGAAATAGAATGTGCGGTGGTAACACTAACCAAATTAGCGAGTTTGATAGTTTTTTTTGGAGGGTACTATACCGTACCAAGCAGTTCTCAATGAAAAATGACGTGAAGACTTGTTGAAATACTGGAGAGTGAATTAGAAGACCTTTCCGACACTTTCAATGATGACCCGAGATGTTTTGAACATTCAAGTGTCATCAACAGCGTCTGTAAGCACTTTTTCTGCCGTCAGATATCAAATAGGAGAGCACAGACACTCATTAGCCGGAGACAGCTTGGAGATAGCAAGATATTCGTGAGATTGAATACGAGCGAGCGGCATAGGTGCGGTCAACCGGAGATCAACGAAGAAGAAGACGAAAACTACAATGATATCTTATCCGAAGGTGGTGGAAGTGACGTGGAGCAATTTGACCAACAAATATCAATTCCAACCGAAGAACCACATGAAATTATAAAGAAACTAGAACAGGTTTTTTTCAAATGTAATTTCTTTAATTGCAATTTTACTATGTCATTTGCAACTTTTGAACAACACCACAAAGTTGCAATTTTGACAATTGTATTTGTATTACAAAAAAATTATATTTCTAGTAAATAATATAAGAGGCACAAAAACAACCTTGAGGTATTTTTATTACACTATCTTGTTCAATTATTAAGTTGTTTATATATATGTTATTTTTTAAAATTAAGTGCAAAAAAAGGAAAATCCCGCCCCGACCCGATCCCGGCCCGCTAGGACCGGTACCCTTTTCCTAGGGGACCGGAACCGGGACGGGACATCGGCAAATACCACCGGTCCCGGCCCGCGAGTCCGCCAGTCCCACTCTCCACCCCATCCCATCTTCATATGTTTTGCTAGATTACATATAAATTCTCTTTGGATAATATTCGTTTGCTTATGTACCATCTTTTGCTTATGTACCAAACACTAGAAATTAAGAAAATCACTTATTTTTCAGGAAATCATTTTCCTTCGTACCAAACACACCCTAAGAGGAAATTCTCAGTATGGGTTTATGGAAAAAGAAAAGTAGCTATGATGAAGCAACAACTACAAAAATATCTCAGCTCAATTAAGTGAAACATATATAGCATTAGCCATTAAGCATAGTCTTCAATCCTAATGTTTTTATCTTCTTTATTTTCTTTTGGTAATAACCATATGGTATCCGAAATTCACTAGTTAGAATCCATGAAATGGGAAACACTCTCTATCAATATGGCACGCTAGAAAAGGAGGTTGGTGCCCTCTAAGTTGACCACCATACTCGTTAGGCTGACCCGTTTATAGTCCATTGTTTGGAGATGACTAGAACCAATCAAAAGCGTGAATCGTGCAAGTGACGCCGAAAAATGGATGGTAGTGCAACGTCTAGGATTCTTTCTCTATTCTCATGATGGGAAACCTTCCCACACGGCTCAAAGAGTACTGAATTAGAATGAGAGGTTTACCACCACATCATTGCATGCAGGGGAGCTCGAACCAAAACCTCTGATTAGATATAAAAATTTCGATTAAATTAAGGGTGGATGAATTTCATCTGTCCCATCTTATCCCTTGGTGGCATCTTCTTTAATAATTTGTGAAGATTAAGGAAAAAAGGCGCCTTCTTTCCATTTTGAAGATAAGGGCACATGACAAAAACGAATGCTATTTTTGGAAAGATAGACACATTGTTACAACATCCAGAAAAGGAAAGGGGACCAAATTTTGTTGACAGAGGAATACTTCGCCTTTTAAAATCCTGAGTTATCCTTGCTTATTCAATATCTTTATGATGGTCCACGAACACATCTATAGGGATTACAAGATTCAAGCGGCAAGTTTCATTTGAACTTGTTTATTGAATTATTGTGAACTAGTAACAACCACAATTACGGCGGTGTGGATCCCTCTATTAATCATCAGCTGTCTCGGATGCGAACTTTGAAAATGAAGACAAATCATCCCTACCTCCCTTAGTAGACCTACCCAATGCACGAGTCCAAAGGGCAACCCGGTGAACACAAATCATCCCGCTGACAAAGCCAGAATTTTCATTAAGGAAGTTCAAATTATGAAAAGGTAAACACAAGAAGAAGTCAAGGAAATTCAACATCTATTATATATATATAAAAAATAATTTTAACCTTAAATATACAATATAATTTTTTCATCGAATAGGTTCGGAACCCGGCTCCTTGCTCCCATTTGGCTCCGCCTCTGGGTTCGGGGAACGATGAGTGTGATGTAGACAGTCTACCCTAATGCAAGCATTACTAGTTGTTTTCACAACTCGAACCCGTAATCTATAGATCACACAGAGACAACTTTACCGTTGTTCCAAGGTTCCCTACCCATGCGTGAATCCAAATTAATTGAAATAGGGAGCTTCATATATTGGATGGTTAAACCGTAAAAAGTAACACTTTCAGATCAATGATATGTCAATCACACAAGTGGAAGAGATTTTATCTGCAGACAGAACCACAGTTTCATCACAAGTCAGACACTACCTGACATGTGACAGCAATTGCATGTGCTTTGGTAAAATTAGAACACTTGCTCAAACAATTTTTCTGGGCAAGAGAAATTGCTTCACCAATAAGGCAAACATCACTTTCTTGCAACTGTACACAAATTTCATGTGACATTGTAGGGACGGATTTGGAGTTCGCAAAACTCAATAACTTTGTTCAAAAAGTGTTAAGAAGTCTACTTAATATATATAAATAATTTATCTAGAACACACTAAATCGATGTCTTTATTAAAATTCAAAATTCATAAACTCAAAATACTTACCCACCACATTCCATCAACATCAATGAGAGGAAATCCACATTAACTAAAACTATTTTTGGATGGAGCACATGAATCCAATAACTATGCTTCTTTCTTTATTGTGTATGCTAAAAAGTTCAAGTGATTTCCAATAATGCACAACCAACACAAAAATAATTCACTACTCCTTGGTTGTCCTGATAATAACTTACACCAAATATCCATTGAATTTGAAAGTAGTTACAAATATCTCAATATAAAAGTTACTAAAGTTATTCAGATTGACAAATATATATTTTTGCTCACTTTTAATGACTGACACGAAAAACAGAAATAATAAAACAATATTAGGTTTGTGATCCCTGCATGCCACCTACTGGCACACAAGTTCAATCTCTTTATAAAGATAACTAAACATTGTCCCGCTGGCGAAGCCAGAAATTTATACAAGAGAATTAAAAAAAAAACGAATATCACAGTTGAGATTTGAACCCTTTTATCACTAAACTATAATTTTTCTTCATTTCAAAAGGATTCAATAGTTTACACATAACCAAAAAAGTTCAATTTTATCCTATCTGTGAAGTATAATTTTTTACGAAAGGCTTCACTTTAGCCCCCTTCTTTCTACTTAGTTCCGCCACTGGCACCATCGCCCTACCCAATGGCGGAACCGCAAACACTAACAAGGGAATTCTAAAAGATGTAAGAATGATATATGTGAGATTCAAACTTGCGACCTAACGCAATTTTTGAACAACATATGTTGTTACAACAAATTCTCTTATGTCTAGAGAATTAAAAAAATGTTATCCTATTTGCACAATATAATTATCCAATTTCATAACATGTGGCTCCATCACAAGCCCTATCACATCCTACATAATTGCCAACTACTTGTCTCATCCATCGAATGAAACATTAAATCCTGCTAAATTAACTACTCTCTCCGTTCAGTTTTACTTGTCCACTGTACTCAAAATAGTTGATCAACTTTTCTTGTCCACTTTAGAAAATTAAGAGATAGTTTACCACTTCATACCTATTTTACCCTTATCATTTATTATTGGGTTGACAAGTTTAATGAAATTTTAGTGGTTGCACAACATTTAAAGTATGTTTTATTTATTTAATCATTAGGTTACTTAACAATAATTAGGGGTGATATAGTAAAATTATCATTCTATTTTTAGCTCCTAAATAGACGTATCAAATTAAAATGTGACAAGTAAAAAATGGATAGAGGGAGTAAAAACAACTAGTAGTAACTATCACAGCATTCAAACAAAAAATGGGGGCAGCACAAGTCTTAGCAAGAATAGGATATATAAATTTATGTGACAAAATCTTACAGTTGGAGAGTGATTTTGATGGTAATTTTGATCATTGCTCTGGGCTGAGTGGCCTTTATTCACATCCTTTGTAGTAGTCGAGGAATTGAACTCTTCCTCATTTCCAAGACTTGCTCTTGACTTGTTATATTTCCTATTCTCTCTTATTTTTGAGAAATCCATGGAGTAATCTGGCATGGCACCTTTTGTGTCCCAGTCCCCAAATTGTGGCACAGATAACCATGGTGCTGCCTTCTGTAAAATTAAGAAAATTTATGGTCAATTCAAATATCAATAAAATCCATTAGCTCTACAGAATTTATTCCAGAATATTTAATGTTTTAGAAAAACAAAGCATTTAATACTATTTTTAAAAAAAATATCCTTATTGTTTCAATTATAGCATGTTCGGCTAAGCTTCAGGGAAGCCAAAAGTGATTTTTTTTAAAGAAAAAGTATTATTTTCGAGAGTTGAAGTGTTATGACCAAATTTATAGAACAAAATAAGTTATTTTGAATAATAGCAAAAATTATTTTTGGAAAGTGGAAAAAAGTAAGTTCATAAGCACTTTTGAAACCTTCTTAAGCACAAATCCGTGTTCTAATATTACATAGTATTTATTGAGATACTCCTATATACTATTTTCTTACATAAAAGCAAGTTATTTCATATTCTTAAGAAGGTTAATAAAGTCCATTTAAGTATTCAAATTTATCATCCCAAGTGATGCAGAGCAAGTCATATATTATTCTTAATTAAGCTTATCATGTCACTAACAAATTTATTAAAGAATTATTAACAAGAATATATGTGCATTGTATATTATCCAGCTGGAAGACAACAACTGCTAAATGGAGTATATATTTTTCCTTCAATTGACCTTTCCATTTTCAAACTATTTGTGCGGTTTAGCTTACAATTCAAAGTCGAAATTTGACTAACGTGATATTCTACCACAAAATTCTTTAAAACAAATAAAAATTAGATTTAAATGGAAGAAAACAAATCAAAAAATTCAAAGTCATGTCGTCCATAACTCCTCAGGGCTCAGACAACCCCAGAAATATGCAAGAGGAATATAAATTATGACTAATTACCCCTATTAATTACATAACAAAAATTCTTAATACAATTATATTTTAGAGATTAAAATTGACCATAGTGATGAAAATCTTGAAAAAAAAACTTGGAAAAATTGAACCACAAAAAATTTCGATAAATGCTTTTCCACAATAACACAGTCGCAGAACAAGTGTTTAATTTTAATATCTTTCATAGTGATTTAACCATGATTAAATGGAGTAACATATATTCTCACATTTATTTTTAACTACTATTCCGTAGCTCCATTTACTTTTACTAACTTACTATACTAAAAATAAATTTTCAATTTCACTTGTCCACTTTAGCATATCAAGAGACAGAAAGACAAACTTATTTTTTGTATTTTACCCTTAACACTTAATTACTCATTTTCGAATCATTTTTCAAGTATTGAAACTATACACTAATGGATACTAAAAATAAATTTTCAATTTCACTTGTCCACTTTAGCATATCAAGAGACAGAAAGACAAACTTATTTTTTGTATTTTACCCTTAACACTTAATTACTCGTTTTCGAATCATTTTTCAAGTATTGAAACTATACACTAATGGATACTAAAATAAATTTTCAATTTCACTTGTCCACTTTAGCATATCAAGAGACAGAAAGACAAACTTATTTTTTGTATTTTACCCTTAACACTTAATTACTCATTTTCGAATCATTTTTCAAGTATTGAAACTATACACTAATGGATACTAAAAATAAATTTTCAATTTCACTTGTCCACTTTAGCATATCAAGAGACAGAAAGACAAACTTATTTTTTGTATTTTACCCTTAACACTTAATTACTCATTTTCGAATCATTTTTCAAGTATTGAAACTATACACTAATGGATACTAAAAATAAATTTTCAATTTCACTTGTCCACTTTAGCATATCAAGAGACAGAAAGACAAACTTATTTTTTGTATTTTACCCTTAACACTTAATTACTCATTTTCGAATCATTTTTCAAGTATTGAAACTATACACTAATGGATCTTAAGGTAAAATATATACTTTATTTATTAATTTTTAAGTGTGCAAAGTTAAAAGTGGACAAGTAAAAATAAGTCAGGGAATACAATTAAACTGTTTGCTGTGATATAAACACGGGGGCAGATAATTACTTACTCATAAACATCAAGAAAGGTAATACTAAAGAAAAACAAGAGAATTCCAACTTCAAATTCCCACCAAATTAATTCATTCAACAACAGCAAGAAAAAGCAAAAGTTGAGAAGAAAAACAAAAACAAGGCCAAAAAAAGCAAGGAATAGCAACAGATGACCTTTGTTTTTACCTCTTTGCGATCTTCCATTGCAAGCTGAGTTTAGAAAGTATTCTAAAATTATTATATGAAAAAGGCAAGAACTGAAATAGTTATTGGTGTGAAGAAGAAAGATGTTATAAATAAAAAGAAACAAGTAGGGCCTTTGGTTACGGCTAAATACTAAATTGCCGTTAGGATTTTAAACTTCACATAAAGGAATTTACTTTTTGCACTTTTTGTCTTTTTGCCTTTTTTTTGCCCTTTTCTTGGCGCACTAAGTTGAGTCTATGCAAAGGTCGATGCTAGTTAACGAAGAAAAATGAATCGACTTAATTCTACTCAAAAAACTAGTTTATGATCGTGAATTTTTTGAGGTGAGGATTATTCAGTACCACCCTTAAAGCATCGACGTGGGATAAAACAATGAGTCTTTGACAACCATCAAATTATGGTGGGATGGACATACATTCTTATTTAAATGTCTCGTGTTTGAGCATTAAGAATAAAAAAATTTCTGGTAAAAAGTGCATTTTTGTTTAATAGGCTGCAAAAATTATATATCTTCTATACTAATTTATGTAATATAGTTTGACTAGATACAAAGTTTAAGAAATAAAAAAAGACTTTTGAAACTTGTGGTCTAAACAAACCATAGATATTTGTGTGACTATAAATCATTTCATTAAGGGTAAAAGATGAAGTCTCAAGTTAAATTAAACATCAAAATATATCATTCCTTTTGGACAGACTAAAAAGGAAAATATATCAAATAAATTGAGACAAGAGAAGTATTAGTCAGGTTTAATCAAATGGAATTACTGTTGGGTTTAAATGATAGATTGAATGGAAAATGGAGGGAGTTCCCCTCTTGCTTTGTAAAATAAGCATTTGTCCCTCATCGGTAGTGGAAAGAAAAGTTCTTCTACTTATAAGTAGAAGTACTCCTTCTTGTTGCTAAAGGGTTAAGAAGAGGGTCTCCCCTCGCGCCGCCGTCGTCGCTCGGCTCGGCTCGGCTCGACTTCGGCTTCGGTCTGATTGATTGATAATCTTTTTGGACCAAATTTTCTTTAATTTTTAATTATTTAATTAAATTAATTAACTTATCCAATCCTACCCGATTTCTTTCCCATATTTAAATTTTCCACCAGTTTTTAGTGGCTGTTCAGAAGGGTTGCAAACCTTCAGAAATAATACTTCCATGGCTATAAATTCGTTTGATTCCTCATAATTTGATTACTAATTTTTTGAACTTCTTCTTCTTCTGCACAAATAAATTCCAGTGTTGTGATTTACTGCTATTGAGTGGTTCACTGACACCATTGTTCTAGGTACCGATACACCGGTGAGTAAGATCGTTCTATCCTGGGAGGATATATTCCATTAACCTCGGGTACTTAAGGGGAATAATTTCCTTAAGGACACAATGTGCATTCAGTGGGCTCAATTTTTTCATTCTTAAATAATTTTCAGAATCTGTTCTTATTTTCCAGAATCTGTCCAGGTTTTTTGTTTTCTGGTTTCAGAAATTAATTTTACTGCTTCATCGGTTTTGCAATACAGTGTAGTAACAATCTTAAGGAAATTATCTATAATATTATAATATGTATTCTGTTTAAGGAGATTAAAACTTGTATAATTTTCTACTCCATATGAATATTAGTATTCTGACTCGAAGATATAAAAACTTCGTTGGAATACCAAAGTTCATAATTATACTGCAATTTGAAGAAATAAAATCTTCATCGTTTAAGTTTGTGATCTAATTGCTATTATGGTTTTATTAACTAAAACAGTTTGTCGATTTGACCGTAATGATGACAATTGAGACTGGAACTCCCTCTGCGACTGGAACTACCTCTGCGAATACAAAGACCAACTGCATCTCCTACAACCCGCATCACTGCCACCTACCGAGAAACTCTGCGAAGTTCACCGGTGCCAACTTTAAAGGATGGCGAGCAAAGAATGTTCTTTGGCTTACCACCCTTGGTATGCAAAAGTTCACCAAATGAGGACCCTCCTGTTCGCCGCCGACATGCCTGACAGCCAACAGCTCATGGTTACTGAGGCTTGGAAACAGGCTGATTTTTTGTGCAAATGCTACATTTTGAGTGCCTTAGAAGATGACTTGTACAACGTCTACAGTGCGGTAGAGACTTCCAAAGAACTATGGAGTGCACTTGAAAAGAAGTACAAAACCGAAGATGCTTGCTTGAAGAAGTTTGTGGTTGCCAAATTCCTAGACCACAAAATGGTGGATGGAAAAACCGTTGGAACCCAAGTTCAAGAGCTTTAACTTATCTTCCATGACCTTATTGCTGAAGGTATGGTAGTGAATGAAGCATTCCAAGTGGCTGCAATGATTGAGAAGTTGCCGCCCTCATGGAAAGATTTCAAGAATTATCTTAAGCACAAACGCAAGAAAATGAAGTTGGAAGATCTTGTGATTCGTCTCAAGATTGAGGAAGATAACAAAACAACCGAGAAGAAGTCGCGGAGGAATTCAACGATTATGGGAGCAAATATTGTTGAAGAGGCTGCCCCAAAAAGTTAGAAAAGAAAGAAGGTCACTGGACAAAAGAAGGAGCAAGCCAAGAAAAAATTCAAGGGCAACTGCTTTAATTGTGGGAAAGCTGGCCACAAAGCCCCAGATTGTCGTCTCCCGAAAAAGAACAAGGGAAAAGGACAAGCCAATATGGTGGAAAAGAATGATGATATGGATGATCTGTGTGCAATGCTATCGGAGTGCAATTTGGTTGGAAACCCAAAGGAGTGGTGGCTTGATTCTGGTGCCACTCGACATGTTTGCGCTGAAAAAAAAATATTTGCAACCTACGCTCCCGCTGGACCTGAAGAGGTACTGTTTATGGGAAATACTGCAACAGCCAAGGTTGAAGGATATGGGAAGATACTTCTGAAAATGACTTCCGGCAAGGTGCTGACTCTCAACAATGTTCTGCACGTTCCCACAATCAGGAAGAATTTAGTTTTAGCCGGACTACTCGTCAAAAACGGGTTTAAGTGTTTGCTGGTTAGTGAGAAAATTGTAATAAGTAAGAATGATATGTTCATAGGAAAGGGCTACCTCACCGAGGGCCTTTTCAAACTCAATGTAATGGTTGTTGACAGTATTAATAAGAATTCAGCTTCGTCTTACTTATTGGAGTCAAATAATTTATGGCATGTTCGTTTAGGACATGTCAACTACAAAACGTTGCGGAAATTGATTAATTTGAAGTATTGCCTAGATTCGAGTGTAATAAATCAAAATGTGAAATCTTTGTTGAATCTAAGTTTTTTAAACATACATATAAGTCTATTGATAGGAATTCAAATCCTTTAGACTTAATCCACACAGATATATGTGATATGAAGTCAATACCATCTCGCGGTGGGAAAAAGTATTTTGTAACATTTATTGACGATTGCACTCGATATTGCTATGTGTATTTGCTTAATAGTAAGGATGAAGCAATTGATGCATTTAAGCAATACAAGAACGAAGTGGAAAATCAATTGAATAAAAAGATAAAAATGATTAGAAGTGATAGGGGTGGAGAATACGAATCTCCTTTTGCAGAGATATGCTTAGAATATGGAATTATTCATCAAACTACTGCCCCTTACACACCACAATCAAATGGAATTGCGGAAAGAAAAAACCGAACATCAAAGGAAATGATGAATGTTTTACTAATAAGTTCCGGTTTACCGCAGAGCTTGTGGGGGAAGCTATCCTTACAGCTAACCGAATACTCAACAGGGTGCCCCACAACAAAACACAATCTATTCCATATGAACTATGAAAAGGAAGAAAACTCAACTTGAAATATTTCAAAGTGTGGGGGTGTTTAGCAAAGGTCCAAGCTCCTTTGCCCAAAAGGGTAAAAATTGGACAAAAAACTGTGGATTGTGTTTTTATTTGCTATGCTACAAACAACAAAGCTTATCGATTTTTGGTTCACAAATCGGACAATCCCGAAATTCATGTTAATACGATAATTGAATCAGATAATGCTGAATTCTTTGAAAATATTTATCCGTATAAAACTGAATGTGAGTCGTCAAGTGAAAGATCTAAACGACCGCGGGAAGAACCAAAGGAAAGTACACCAAGTAAAGAGGATCCAAGGCATAGCAAACGTCAAAGGACATCTACTTCCTTTGGACCAGATTTTTTGACATTCTTGCTTGAAAATGAGCCTCAAACATTTAAAGCAGCGATGTCATCTTCTGATTCATCATTTTGGAAAGAGGCAGTCAATAGTGAGATTGAATCAATTTTGAACAACCATACATGAGAATTAGTTGATCTTCCTCCTGGAAATAAACCTTTAGGATAAAAATGGATTTTTAAAAGAAAAATGAAAGTTGATGGCACTGTTGACAAATATAAGGCAAGACTTGTGGTCAAAGGTTATAGACAAAAGGAAGGCCTTGATTACTTTGACACATACTCGCCGGTAACAAGGATAATATCTATTCGGTTGTTAGTGGCACTAGCAGTCGTACATGGTCTTGAAATCCATCAAATGGATGTTAAGACAGCTTTCTTAAATGGAGAATTGGAGGAAGAAATTTACATGGAACAACCTGAGGAATTTGTGGTTCCTGATAAAGAAGGAAAAGTGTGCAAACTTGTTAAGTCGCTTTATGGACTAAAACAAAGCACCCAAACAATGGCATGCTAAATTTGACCAAACAATGTTGACAAATGGATTTAAAATCAACGAGTGTGACAAATGTGTTTACATTAAAAATACTCCAAATCATGAAGTCATTATTTGTTTATATGTTGATGACATGTTGATAATGAGTAAAAATATTGCCGATATAAATGCTACTAAGCGCATGTTGGCTAGCAAATTTGATATGAATGACTTAGGAGTTGCTGATTTGATCTTAGGCATCAGAATTCATAAAACTCCACAAGGTCTAGCATTATCACAGTCTCATTATATTGAAAGAGTACTTGACAAGTTTAAGTTATTAAATTTCAATATTGCCAAGACTCCAATTGACATGAGCTATACATTTCAGAAGAATAAAGGTGAAAGTGACTCATAATTGGATTATGCAAGAGTGTTGGAAAGTTTGATGTATATCATGAATTGTACGCGACCAGATATAGGATGTGCTATTAGTAAATTGAGTCGATTTACAAGTAATCCCAATCAAACTCACTGGATGGCAATGAAACGAGTTTTGGGGTATCTGAAACATACCCAAGACTATGATTTGCATTATAACAAATATCCCGCCGTGATCGAAGGATATAGTGATGAAAATTGGATCACCGAATCATCTGAAGTTAAATCCACGAGTGGTTATGTTTTCACAATTGGGGGTGGATCAGTGTCTTGGAAATCATCCAAACAGACGTGCATCGCTCGTTCTACGATGGAATCTGAGTTTATAGCTTTAGACAAGGCCGGTGAAGAAGCTAAATGGCTCCGAAATTTCTTGGAAGATATTCCATTTTGGCCCAAACCTTTGGCACCTATATGTATACATTGTGATACCCAAGCAGCAATAGGTAGGGCAGGGAGCGTTATGTATAACGGAAAATCGCGTCACATTCGACGGTGACACAATACCGTTAGACAGCTACTCTCTAGTGGTGTTATCACGATTGACTACGTAAAGTCAAGAGATAACATATCAGATCCGCTAACAAAATGCCTATCTAGAGAGGCGGTTGAAAGATCATCTAAGGGAATGGGTTTAAGGCTAAGGACAAGTCATCATGGCGGTAACTCTACCTAGCAGACTGGAGATCCCAAGAGCTAGGTTCAAGGAGATCAAACAAAGTCGTGACTGACGGTTCGGCATTGTCAAATAACTAAATTCATTCTCATGATGAAGACAATGTTCAGGAATAAGGATAAAATGTTAAGGTTTTTTTTTAACAAGTCAATAAAAAGCTTAAGTTTATTTTTAATGGTTTCTAAATTTGGCGGGTTTGACCAAATAGTGTGTCTACACGATAACACGTTTAGGAATCACCTATGTGAGTGTGAAATGTAAGCCGCTTCAAAGAGAATGATTATAAGAAGCCCATTCTCTATACACTCATGAAACTAGGAGGTGTTCATGGCTGAAACGAACACAACCATAAGAACCATAGACGGTAAAGGATTGATTGTGTGACATATGGTTGTTTAGGTATACGCCAAAGCTCGACGGTTCAAAGATATCAAATCTACCGATTGACCGAGTATATCCGACATATGTTCACTACGGAAAGTTCAAAGGAAAACCTACTTATCCAGATACAATTAATCCTTGATTGTAAATTACACACTTGTCCATACATTCCTTTATCTTATAGTCATTCCCCATTCATGTGGGGGATTGTTGGGTTTAAATGATAGATTGAATGGAAAATGGAGGGAGTTCCCTCTTGCTTTATAAAATAAGCATTTGTCCCTCATCGGTAGTGGAAAGAAAAGTTCTTCTACTTATAAGTAGAAGTACTCCTTCTTATTGCTAAAGGGTTAAGAAGAGGGTCTCCCCTCGCGCCGTCGTTGGCGCTCGGCTCGGCTCGGCTTCGGATTTGGATTTGGTCAAATGATCTGATTGATTGATAATCTTTTTGGACCAAATTTTCTTTAATTTTTAATTATTTAATTAATTATTATTTAATTAAATTAATTAACTTATCCAATCCTACCCGTTAGTGATCCGGATCCGCGTGTCTGACCCGCGACCCGGTTTCTTTTCCATATTTAAATTTCCCACCAATTTTTAGTGGCTGTTCAGAAGGGTTGCAAACCTTCAGAAACAGTACTTCCATGGCTATAAATTCGTTTGATTCCTCATAATTTGATTACTAATTTTCTGAACTTCTTCTTCTTCTGCACAAATAAATTTCAGTGTTATGATTTACTGCTGTTGAGTGGTTCGCTGACACCGTTGTTCTAGGTACCGATACACCGGTGAGTAAGATCGTTCTATCCTGGGAGGATATATTCCATTAACCTCGGGTACTTGAGGGGAATAATTTCCTTAAGGACACACTGTGCATTCAGTGAACTCGATTTTTTCATTCTTAAATAATTTTCAGAATCTGTTCTTATTTTTCAAAATTTGTCCGGGTTTTTTGTTTTCTGGTTTCAGAAATTAATTTTACTGTTTCATCGGTTTTGCAATACAGTGTAGTAACAATTACACTCTAATACAAGAGATTAAGCGATCGATATAAATATATCCGGCTAAAAAGTGTCCAGAGTCAAAACCCACATAAAACTTACTCTTGGTTACACTAATCCAACAATTATTAAAACAATGTGAATAATCAACTAAATAAAGAGTGGTTGTGTTCGCTGAGTATAAAGCCTAGAATAGTGGTTTCTCATATTATTGGAATAAATGTTTAACGAGTTACTATAATTTTCTACTTATCTTTCGCTAAACGTGAGTTCTCTGCATACTTCTAATATCTCCTGACTAAGAGCAACAGTTTTTTTAAGTTATTCTTCCGATTAACCTCAGGCAACAGTTTAAAAAACTCATAATAATTGCATCAAAATTGTCTTTCCTAGCTTCCACTTTTAAATCCTCGCAATTAATTCCTTAACTAGGAAATATGTCCGCGATTTGCACGGTCGTGAAAACCCTAATTGAACCTACAAAAGGATCTTTTCCTAATATTCGAATATTTAAAATAACAAAATATTAAATATTGAAAGCGTAAAATGAAAAGGATCATAACACATGAAATGTGGAAGAAAATTGGTAGAAGATGGTAAAATATTAATCTGATAAAAACATTTCCATCTATAAAGTGAAACGTATAATGGCGTCAATATGTGTTTGTAAATACATATTGTCTTCGATCTATTTTTTCTTCGCTATATTCTCTCCATTCATAACATCAATTCTTAAATATAATAGTCTTCTCAATGTTACTTTATCTATTATAATAATTAAGCATCGCTTTGAATTATTTTTTCATTAAAACTATAAAGCTCTCAATTTCACGTATGACATATATCATATTCGCGTTGTCTAGAACTATATTGATATGACATATTTTTAAAATTACTTTCAATTAAGATCAATGGTCATGAGTATACTTTTTTTCATTAAAACTATAAAGCTCTCAATTTCACGTATGACATATATCATATTCACGTTGTCAAGAACTTCATTGATATGACATATTTCTAGAATTAATTTCAATTAAGATCAATGGTCATGAGTATACATAAGCTGGAGATTTAAACTTGTGTTTGAGTCACATTTGACTCATTTTTAGAATATCTACATAGCAATTTTAATATAATTTGCAAGTGAGGATATTATCGATTACTCTTTTACAAGCATTAAATGATCCTATCAAAACAACAAATTTAAGTTCAAATATGATATACATCATATTCACGTTCTCAAGAACTTCATTGATATGATTTTTTTTCAAAAAACAATTCCAATTAAAATCAATGGCGAGTATACATAAGTTGGAGATTTAAACTTGTAATTGAGTCACATTTGACTCATTCTTACAAGTATTTACATATCAATTTTACCACAATTTGCAAGTGAGAATATTATCACTTTCACTTTTTCCGGCACTAAATCGCCTGTCAAAACAAAGATAAAAATCAAGAAAAAATGCAAGTAGAAAATACTAAGGGTGGCCAACGGGGTGGGTCCCGATGGGACGGGGGAGGGCGGGACCGGTCCTCCGGCGGGACTGGCGGGATCCGCCGATGTCCCATCCCGTTCCCGTTGGAAAAGGGGACCGGTCTTATCGAGCCAAGGAGGGGCGGGGCGGGTCGGTTACCGGATTTTCTGATTTTTTTTCAATTAATTTTTAAAAATAACATATATAAACAACTCAATAATTGAACAAGATAGTGTAATAAAAACATCCCAATGTTGTTTTTGTGTCTCTTATATTATTTAATAGAAATATGATTTTTTTCTAATACAATTTCAAAATTACAACTTTGTGTTGTTGAAAGTTGCAAATAACATAGTAAAATTACAATTAAAAAAATTACATATTTAAAAACACCTTTTCTAGTTTCACAATGTCTTGTGGTTCTTCGGTTGGAATTGAAATTTGTTGGTCAAATTGCTCGACGTCGCTTCCACCTCCGTCGGATAAGATTTCATTGTAGTCTTCGTCGTCTTTTTCGTTGATTTCCAATTGACCTCACCTTCTACGCTCCACTCGTATCCAATCTCTGAATAATACTGCAATCTTCAAGATGTCTTCCGCTAATGAGTGTATGTGCTCTCCTATTTGAAATCTTCCGGCAGAAAAAGTGCTTTCAGACGTTGTTGATGACACTTGAATGTTCAGCACATCTCAGGACATCTTTGACAGTGTCGGAAATGTCTTCTCATTCTCCCTCCAGTATTTCAGCAAGTCTTCACGTCCTTCTTCATTGAGAACTGCTTGGTACGATACAACACCCTGCAAAACAAAAATATCAAACTCGCTAACTTGATTAGTAGTGGTACCACTATACATTCTATTCCTAAGACTTTCAATACTTGCCGCAGAAACAACATGTCTTTTTTGAGATTGTATTGAAAAATAAGATGGTATGGAAGCCGGTTGGTTACTAGCACTTTCTGTGGTAATATCTATATACCTTTTTACATTCATCGTGTATGCTAGATAAAACTTCTTCTTTAGTTGGTTCCTTAGGTGGTTCGTCATTTGGATTTTTTGGAGTTGGAGGTGGAAGTACAGTTATGCAATCATAAATAGTTTCAATAAGTGTTTTACAACCGTCTATTTTAATAATCAGATTTAATACAGCACCAATAATATAAATAGTGGGAATATGAATAAAATATTTTTTAAATTTGATAAACATTTTTAATAGGTGCCTTATAAGATGGTTTTTCCATATATTCACTAAGTAATAAAAATATTAGAGCTATATAAAATAACATAGTTGAAATAGTAGGATAATAAATACCGAAAAATTATTTTGTTGCTTGAAAAAATTTCTCTAAAAATACAATAAGTTCTGAAAAAAATTTCAAATCGTTATCTACAACCATATCAGTTGAATTTCTATTATGTGCGTTAAAAATAAAGTTATATGTCTTCTATAATCATAAGCAACAAGTAGTTGTTCGTATAAAGAATTTCACATATTCGCTACTTCTTCGGGAATTTTTCTATAAGGTAGTCCACAACCGTGACAAGTTTTTTATATTCTTTTTTTTGTTGTATTCTATTACTTCTAAAAATAAAGTTTATAGCAAATTATATTTTATTAAGAATGTCTTCAAAAAGTGATAGACCATCCTTTACAACTAAGTTATAAATATGGCACACACATTTTATATGAAATGATTAGAAAAAGATGGAGTTAAAAGATCTTTTAAAAGTCTAATAGCATAATTATTAGAAAAATCATTATATAATGTAATAGTCATAATTTATCAGTTATTCCATAATAATCGCAAACTTGATGAATATTTTCTGAAATAAAAGTTTCAGTGTGCCTATCATCAATATATCTATATGCTAAAATACGTTTTTGCATAGACCATTTATAATCTATCCAATGACATATTACAGTTAAATAATCATGGCCGTTAGTATTACGTCCTATATCAGACGTGATAGATACTTTGCCATGAAAATGATACAATGAATAACGTAAATAATGTTGATATTCATGTGCAAATTTAAAAACATCTCTCCTAACAGTTGATCTAGCAAAACCGTTAAAAGCGGGATTATACATATCTCTAATGTAATGAATAAAACCAGGAGGGGAAGGAAATGAAAAAGGCAAATCCTCCACCGCAACTAATTTTGTTTCCCTATCTCTATGTTTATCGTATTTAGAGCCTATAATTCCCCCCGTCATCATGTTAATTGACCATATACTTGGTCCGGGATAGTATGTGAACATTGTCCCGACTGAGAGCGCATTGGCGCACCCGACTTTGTAGCCTCGTATTCATCTCACCTAGCTTTGTGAAAGTTTTGTACATGTCTCAATAAACCTCCCATCCCACCCTAACTTTTTCCCATTTTAAATTTATAAACATTTTTATAAATTTGACATCTAACTATTTGATTCTCTTGGTCACTATAAAAAAAAGCTCATGCAGCTGATTTTAATTTTCGTTGTGTTGGGCCTCGTCTCATACTAGGGGGAATAAGAGGCATTTCAGTTTCAGTTTGAGGTGCACTGGTGGGTGTGTCATCTAGATTATCTTCTAAATTAAAGTTTGGTTGAGTTGCAGAAAATATCTCATCATCTAATGGTATATCATTAAAAAAAATTATTTCATCTATTTGTGTGTAATCAATCAAATTATCCTGTCTAGGAATAGGATGACCAGAAGAAGTACCCATGCCCTTGTTACCCCTACTAGAAGAAGCACCCTTACCCTTACCCTTAAACATTCCTCTTATTCCTTCCATTTTAATTATGGTAATAAATAATTAAAGATGGTGAAATTAAGTGAGCTAATTAAAATAAAATAACAATAATAATTTAAAGAAGGAACGAAGGTACCAAACGCCAACGTAACGTCGACGTGTAATCGAGGTTGAAAATTGAAACTTTGCTCGATGGATGATCCTCAGGCTAGTTGTCAACTTCACTCCCAATTTTTCAATTTTGATATAGTTATACAAATGAACAAATAAAATTTAATATTTAGTAGACAATGTAGACTTGTAGAGAGATATATTGAGAGAATTAGAGAGATTGTAGGAAGATTTGTGAGAAAGATAGAAGAGAAAATAAGGTATTTATAGTTGAAAAATTGAGTTAAAGTGTAAATATATTAACTTAGGGGTTAAAAATATATATTAAGGGTAGGGGTTTGGGGGGGGGGGCAAAAATGGTCGTTGCCAATGGCCAAAATATAAAATAACCATTGTACAACTGTAATTTTTGCACAGGGAAGGGGATCGAGCCCAAGTCCCGTCCCCCCTCCCTTTTTTTTTTTTTGCGGGATTGGGGCGGGGTCGGGTCACTGGCCAGCCCTAGAAAATACATATACTTCAGACCGCTTGTTTATTTCTCAAGAGTACAATAACTCTCCGACAAAAACTCGCTTGCATATTCTGATCAGTTTTTACAGCCTTATAAATAAATACATAACTGAATAATATTTGTACCATAAGCCGAACAATTCAATCACTGCTTGTTCTTCTCAACAATTTTGAAATACCCAAAATCAGGATATGCATATCCAAAAATCAGTCTGCAAGTCCACAAAACATATTTGTTTTAGTGATAATGGAAAAATGCCAAAAAAAGGAAGAGAAAAATCAAAAAAGCAAAATACTAAGATAGATCATAAGGAAAAATAAGATAAATAGATCAGCATACAAGAAACAATTGATGATGAATTTTTCCCTTTTTTTATTTTATTTTGCAAAATTTCACCACCGTAAAATGCCTAAAATCAAATAAATATCCATCAGTCAGTGAATCACTTCAAAAGAGAAACGCTAATAATTAACATATTCGACAAAGGAATCACTTAAACAATATTAAAATTAAAGCATGTAAATTATAAAATCAAACAATTGGGAAAGGAAATGAAAAAGGAGGAAATATAGATTACAAAAAAAAGAAATAATAAGTGACAACAATGAGTAACTAATAAGTAGGGTATATTTGATCTTCTGCAAATTTTATGGACATAATGCTTGATTGTGTTATCTTATCCTACAGATCCACAAAGAAAAATGAAATTGTAATGATAATTGATCAACCAAGAAAAGAGAGCACATACTAATATTTAGGACTTGGAGACCTTGTAAAATTTAATCTCTATGTTATATCTGTGTCTCAGGAGTTTTAAGAAGACAAATGATGAGGAGGCTGCCTTGTTTTCATCTGCTACTTTCTGCCGCATGAGATTTTAAGGTAAAAACCCATCAATGACCAAAGAAATATTCAACAATACAGAAATATTATGAGATTTAACTCTAATCTGGGTACCAAAAATTTGAACTTGCACACTCTAAATAATCTTAAAATATTCAAAGAAAAAAGTACTCAACTATAAGAAAAAATCTGTATCTCATGAATAATCTCAGAATTAAATAATATACAATAAAAAAACGAAAATTGCACAACAAAACTATAAGTCTGAAGAGAATTACACTCCATAGTAACCTTGGCGGGGAAAAGTTGATCTGGTAAATATGCTCCTAAGTCCTAATATAGACAACAACAACATACCCAGTGAAATCCCACAATGTGGGTTTGGGGAGGGTAGAATGTACACAGACCTTATCTCCACCTTGATAGGTAGAGCGGCTGTTTAAAGAAATGCACCAGCCGGGAATCGAACTCGGGTTTGTACCGTGGCAGGGTACTATTCTACCACTAGACGTTTGGGGAAGAAAAACCGTAAATGACTATTGAATTTTCTTAAATGAAATACTAACATTTTTCATCATTCTCAAAAGAAAAAACCTGCACGTTTGCAACTTTAATTTATTTATTACCATCATTTAAGAGGTTGTAACAATTCCATTATCATAAAGGTTGTAACCGTTCCAATAATTTAGTTAAATGGCAACCTGAAGTTTTTAAGTGTATTGAATAAGGAGGATGAGAGGATTGCAATGAGAATTATGATCAGATTTATATTTATTTAGTTCTATATTCGATCAATTAGGAAAAAGTAGAGAAAAATGTCAAAAAAGGAAAAAAAAGAAGAAGATAAATGTGTTTTTAGGCTATAGACATGTGACACATCATCTTGTCTGTGACTAGCTTTAATATATATATATATATATATATATATATATATATATATTGATTGCTCGAAAGTAACGTTGTTCAACAAAAATCTAAACTAATTTTCCAAGTATAACAAGATATAAGTTATAACAAAACAATTAACTGAGTTCTCTTCAGTCTTCATTCAATCACAATGAATACACCGTTGAACTAGCGGAATTTAGAAAATAGCTTAATTTTGGAAAATACTGTCAATAAATCACTAAATAATAGGTTCCATCAAAATCTCAGATGATTGGTTTAACTTCACATAATCAAACTCAAAAACAAATAATCCATTGTCAAAAGAATATCCATTATGACAAAGATAGAAAAGTAGGGAAAAACTGTTCGATTCATCTTGTGGATGGATTTGAGAATCTTTAAAGCTTAAATCTGCTTCAACAGTGGTGTGTACTCCTTCCTAGGCCGAGTATGTGACTGAAAGTTGGTTTAGGAGCTTTTATATCACATTCCAAGCCAAAATGACCTCATTGCCTTTAATTCAGAATTCATGAAATGGTTGCCCTGGCGCGATGCTTGTGAGATGTGTAGGGCATGAGTCAGCTATCCAGTGTCCAAGCGCGGTCTGTGAAGCACACACAACCTGAGTCTGCCAGATACCTGGCGCGATGCATGTGCGTCGCACAGGCTTCTGTTTCAGCTTCCAAGTGATCTTTCTTGCGCTCCCGCGCGATAGCCATGCGATAGGGAGTTAGTACTTCACTGTTTTAGCATATAATTCCTTCATTATAATCTGCCTGATTCCGACGCTATGGCCATGCGACGCACCAACCTTGTTCATTTACTTCAAATTTTGCATTTTTGCTTCATTTCAGCTCAAATTTTCTCCCTTTTCACCCCTGACTTCCTAACACCAAAATCCTACAATTAATAATATTAAAAGTGATAGAATAATTATTAATTATTCATTACGCAGCTTGGACAGAACTTTTTAAAATTTGTTGCCGCTCTCACATGATTATTCATCACATAATCCCACTGGGAAAAGGCAAGAAAAATTTGTTAAAACCGATGATGAAAAAGACCTATGGCTCACACTTGATGCGACAGTTCTTTCGTGGATTTATGCAACAATTTCTAGCAATTTGTTGCACACAATAATGGAACCCGATTCCACGGTGATGGAGGCTTGGAATCGCTTGCGGGATATCTTTCAAGATAACAAGAATTCCCGAGCAGTCACTCTGGATCAAGAATTCTCCGCTATGGAGATGGCGGATTTCCCAAATGCATCCGCTTATTGTCAATGCCTCAAAGTTTTATCGGATCAACTCAAGAACGTTGGTTCGCCGGTTACAAATAATCGGTTGGTTTTACAATTGGTTGTCGGCCTTACCAACGCGTATAGCAGCGTGGGAACGCTCATCCGACAAAGCAATCCTCAACCACTCTTTTACCAAGCTCGCTATGTGCTTATTCTTGAAGAGGCGGGGTTTGCCAAAAAGGCCGCAACCGTCTCAAATTCTGCCATGGTTGCCGCCTCAACCAATGAAGCTACTACACATTTTGAACCTATACAACAAAATAGGGGACAAAAAGGGCGAAATGGTGGCAAAAATCGAGGTGGTAGTCACGGTAATGGCAAAGATGGAGGCCACCGGAATTCCAGTGGTAGAGGAAATGGAGTCAGGGGCGGCAGACATGGCGACCAACAAGCAAATTTCGACTAGTAGTGGCAGCCCCGTGCTCAGTGGGCGGCGGACCACCACAGTGGGCATGGCAGTGGCCTTGGGTTGTGCCACTATGCCCATTTCCTACAGGAATTTAGGCCAGGCCCAGTCCAAGGCAAACTAGTCAGCCCACTGCCAGCCAGCAACCATTTTATGGGCCCAGAAACAATGGCTTTTCCACATCAACTGGGCCACTACCGAACCAGTGGTAGGATGACTATTCGGTAATGGCTAGCCCAACTGATATTGAGTCCGTCATGCACACTCTTAGAATTAATCCGCCCGACGCCAATTGGTACATAGACATCGGAGCGATGTCTCATATGACGTCCTTCCAAGATAACCTCTCGTCCTATTTTGATTTGAGCAAAAATAATGGTATAATTGTCAGAAATGACCATTCTATTCCAATTCGTGGTTATGGTTCTACCAAATTGTCTCCACCAAACACACCTTTAACTTTAAAGAATGTCCTTCATGCTTCACAATTAATTAAAAACTTGGTTTCGGTTAGAAAGTTTACTACTGATAATTAGGTGTCTGTTGATTTTGACCCTTTTGGATTTTCCGTAAAGGAATTTCAGACGGGGATGCTTCTAATGGGATGTGATGGTCAAGGGGAACTCTATCCAATCACCACACCTAATCATCAAGCCAAGTTACCGTCCACTTTTGCAGATTTCGCACCATCATTATGGCATGAACGTTTGAGGCAACCAGGGCACCTGTTTTAGCCTCCCTCAAACAAAATAATTTTATTTTATGTACTCAAACACGTAATTCTAATATGTTTCGTTCATGTCCACTTGGAAAACATGTTCAATTGCCATTTGTTTCGTCTAAATCTTGCACATTTATGCCTTTTGATATTATTCATTGTGATATTTAGACATCATCCATTTTGATCTCTACGGGCCATAGGTATTATTTGCTCTTGCTAGATGATTTCTCTAATTTTTTGTGGACATTTCCATTGTCTAAAAAATCACAAGTTTTCTCTACCATTCTCACTTTTAGAGCATTTATACGAAATCAATTTGAATGGGATATTAAAAATATTCAATGTGATAATGGTAGGAAGTTTGATAATGGGCCTTTTTGGGATATTTGCAATGCTAATAGTTTAACCTTTCGCCTTTCATGTCCTCATACATCCTCTCAAAATGGAAAGGCAGAAAGAAAAATATGAACCATCAATAACATTATTAGAACATCCCTTGCCCATGCCACCATTTCTTTGGCATTATGCACTATAAATGACTACATATATATTGAACATACTTTCCCACAAAAACTTGTCCTATCAAGCTCCTTTAAAACTCTTATATCTAAGGGACCCATCTTACTCTCATCTACGGGTATTCGGGTGCTTATGCTATCCTTTTTTTCCATCCACCACAATCAACAAACTTCAACCCCGGTCTACTCCTTGCGTTTGTTTGAGATATCCTTCTAATCATCGCGGTTACAAATCTTACGACCTATCCTCCAATAAAATCATTGTGAGTCGTCACGTAATATTTGATGAAATAAAATTCCCTTTTACCAAAATGCATGAGTCCAGACCTTTTACCTATGATTTTCTAGATGATGGCATACCCCTGTATTTGTCCCAACATTTTTTTCGACCCAAACTCACTGGTTCAGCCAGTCCAGAATTTTTGGCTGAATTGGGCCCAGTAACAATGGCCCAGCTGCAGCACACCACTAACCATCGGACTGCGCCTCCTTCCCTGAGCCCAATTGAGGCCGAAGATACTGGACAACCACATAGCCTCCTGCCTGGTAGTGGCTTGGGTCACGGCCCAACACCTGGCAGTGTGGGTCGCGGCCTAGTTCACTACCAACTGCCAGATAGTGCAGTCACTCCCGTTAGCCCAATTCAAAATCTGGCCCAGCGTCCGGTAACCCGTAGTCAACACGGCATTGTTAAACCCAACACCAAATATAGCCTCCACACTCGGATTTCAAAATTATTATTGCCTTGTAATCCTGTGTCTGCTCTTAATGACCCGAATTGAAAAATGGCTATGGATGATGACTTTAATACTCTTATTAAAAATAGAATGTGGGAGTTGGTCCCCTATCCCCCTCATGTTAATGTAATTCGGTCTATGTGGATATTCAGTTACAAAGAAAAATCTGATGATACTTTTGAGCGGCATAGAGCCCGTCTTATAGGTGATGGAAAGACACAACAGGTTGGTGTGGATTGCAGTGAGACATTTAGTCCGGTGGTTAAATCGGCAACTATAAGAACGATCCTTAGTTTGGCTCTGTCAAAAGAATGGTCACTTCATCAGTTAGATGTCAAAAATGTCTTCCTCCACGGGGAACTAAATGAAATGGTATACATGTACCAGCCTTTGGGATACAGGGACTCCACGTATTCGAATCATGTGTGCTTGCTAAAAAAATCATTATATGGGCTGAACAGGCCTGGTATAAGAGGTTTGCGAATTTTGTTTCACAAATTGGGTTTTCTAACAATCGTTCTGATCATTCTCTGATCATCTACCGTCAATGTAATAATATTGCTTACTTTCTTTTGTATGTGGATTGATATTATATTAACTGCCTCATCCAACGCTCTTCGCAAGTCCATCATGTCACTGCTTGGTTCTGAATTTGCTATGAAGGATCTAGGGCCACTACACTATGTTTTAAGGATAGTTGTGACACATCATGCATGTGGTTTATTTTTATCCCAAAAGAAGTATGCAACAAAGATTGTTGAACGTGCTGATATGTCCTCATGTAAACTGTCACCAACTCCAGTTGATACTAAACCCAAATTGAGTGCCTCCTCCGGCAAGACATTTGCCAACCCAACACTTTACCGCAGTCCTAGCAGGGGCCCTGCAATATCTTACATTCATAAGGCCAGATATTTCTTATGCAGTACAACAAGTGTGCCTATTCATGCATAATCTGATGGATAATCATATGGATGCTCTCAAACGCATTATGCGTTATATTCAGGGAACTATAGAGTATGACTTGCATTTATATCCATCGTCGACTTCCACCCTTGTCTCCTACACAGATGCCGACTATGAGGATGTCCGGACACCAGGCGCTCCACTTCTGGTTATGGTATTTTCCTTGGCGATAACTTGGTATCTTGGTCCTCCAAATGGCAAGCAATGTTGTCCAGATCCAATGCCGAAGCAGAATACCGAGGTGTTGCCAATATTGTGTCTGAATCGCGTTGGCTTCAGAACCTTCTTCTAGAACTCCACTTTCTGGTTTCGAAAGCAACATTGATGTACTGTGATAATGTTAGTGTTATCTACCTCTCAGGGAATCCGGTCAACTATTAACGCACTAAATATATTGAGCTAGATATCCACTTTGTTCGTGAAAAAGTCGCTCGCGGACAAGTGTGTGTCTTGCATGTCTCGTTGCACTATCAAATTGCAGATATTTTTACTAAAGGTCTTCCGCTGGTTTTGTTTGAAGATTTTCGGGACAATCTCAGCATACGCCTACCTCCCGCTTCGACTGCGGGGGAGTGATAGAATAATTATTAATTAATATTATAATTAATAATTATTATAATTTATTATTAGAGTCATATGTAAATGGTAGGTAGATTAGCATTAACTTAGCATAATCAAATCATAATATAGGTAGATTAGATGGCATGATCTTAGCCTTATCAAATCATATGATTAGCATAATTATAGGTTGTATTAGTGATATAATTACCAAATTATTGGAAGATGAATATTGAGAAAAATATTCTTAAAAAAGGTCCTTTTTTCACTAATTAAATCACTTCAAACTCACTAAAGTATAGGTAAGGTACATCAAATTCTATGTCAAAATAAGTTATTATCACCACCCACACTTGGATTTTTGCTCGTAAGCATGAGGTAAGATAAATCAAATTCTATGTCGAAATAACTTATTATTACAACCCACACTTGGATTTTTGCTCGTCTTCGAGTGACCACAGACGTCAATCAAGAGTTACGAAGTATTCAAGATCGTTCTGACTCCTTGTGAAGCAATTGTTAACATAGATCAACCACTTGATTCACACACCTTTTCTTTTCCTTAGATTCATGCATTGAAGATGGAAACTATGCACCCTCATAATTTAATTGCTTACTTAATGACATCCTTAAGATGTCCTCTATCTATGTGTTTTTAACTCTTTTCATAGAAAATTGGAAAATTATATTGGCATGCATATATAGTAGAGAAAAGATGTGTTTGTCAGGTTTGATTTTTCTTAATTGGGTTGAGTGAGTTCGACCAAAAAGCTATGCTTAACCATAACCAATAACATTCTCTAAATTGGGCTGACCTCTTGGATTATCATCTTTACAATTCTCTAAATTGACTCGCATATTCCTTTTTGCCCATAGATGATAGATAACCAATAACATTCTGTAAACTTGAGCTGTAGCAGTCCTCTCTTTATTGACTAATTGAGCCAAAGATAAATTTAGAGATTCCATATTCATGTTCCAACTACAACACTCCCTTTTGACAACAATTTAGAGAAATCTCTACCACAAAAGTTTACTCTCTATCTCAATTTATGTGACACAATTAGAATTTTGAGTTCAAATTTCTAAACATTGACAGTGTATTCAGACATAAAACTAAGTTTTTTGAAATAAAATTTATATATTTGAAAACTACATTTGTCTGATTTTAACTTGACACTAGTTTAAGAAAGTAAAAAAGACTTTTGAATAATCTGGTTATTAACTAAAGATATGTAGAATGTACCAAAATGTCATTTAATCTTATGGTCTTTAACATTTCATGTGAAAAGTTGGAATAAAAGAGTTGCCAAAAAAGTAAATAGACATTCATTTTGAAACCGACTAAAGAGGTAAGACAAATATTTTGAAACGGAGGGAGTATAAATTACAATAATTAACAACTTAAAATATTTAAAAGATATATTAAGAAATTTCGGTCAAAACTCTTGAAATTACAATTGCCACATAATGAGACGGAGAGAATAAAATTGTTCAATTATGACAAACCTAAAGGATAAAAAAATGCTAAAAATAATAATTAAGGGACTAATTGTAACATAATCCCAAACATAAGGGACCGCTTTTGTCATTTCTCAAAAATTCTTCCCATAACACGCATTATAGACCTCAAAAAAAAAAAAGCGAAAAAATAAAATAAACAAAATGATCACAAATTCAGCTACCACGTGTGAATCAGTAGACCAAACATAGTACTCCTCCCAATTTACTCCCTCCTCCTCGTATTACTCATCATTTTTTCTTTATATGTGTCTTAAAAAAATCATAAATAAAAAGAGTATTTTTATTATATTATTCTTATTTCTTTTTAATTTAATTACACTCTAATCAATATTAATTACTTTAATAATAACTAATGTTAAAGGCAAAGTAGAAAAATTTGATTAATTATATATTATTTTTTTAAAATGGTCAAGTAATTTGGGTAGATATTTTTAGTAAAATGACCAAGTAATATGGGGAGGGAATATGACACTTTTCTTTTTGATCAATCCCAAAAAGAATGACATTTTATTATTTAGCAACAATTTAATTTTAAACTATACTTTCTTAACGAAATAATCTATAATCACAAAAATATGTTTGACTTATTTTAGATCATTAAATCAAAAGTCTGCTTTATTTTTTAAATTTATTACTATGAAATTAAAAAAAGCATTCTTTTTTTGACAAACTAAAAAAATAAGTAAGACACTTAAAATTAGTGATTGATGGATTGACGCGACAAATTCAAGGGGAGGTGCCATGATGTATGTTATTCGCAGACGACATAATCCTGATTGATAACACTCGCAGTGGGGTGAACGCTAAGCTGGAGTTTTGGAGACAGACTCTGAAATCTAAAGGGTCCAGGCTGAGTAGGACCAAGACAGAATATTTGAAGTGCAAGATCAACGACGGGAGCGACCGTGAGACAGGCGTGGAGGTGAGGCTTGAGGCTCAGGTCATTCCAAAGAAAGGAAGCTTCAAGTAACTCGGGTCTATCATCCAAAGGAATGAAGAGATTGATGACGATGTCACACATCGTATTAGGGCAGGGTGGATGAAATGAAGGCTTGCATCTGGAGTCTTGTGCGACAAAAAGGTGCCACCGAAACTAAAAGGCAAGTTTTATTGGGTGGTGGTTAGACCGACGATGTTGTATGTGGCGGAGTGTTGGTCAGTCAAGACGTCTCACACCCAAATGATGAGAGTGACGGAGACGAGGGATGCTCAGATGGATGTGTGGGCATACGAGGAGGGACTTGATTAGAAATGATGATATCCGGGACAAAGTGAGAGTGACCTCGGTAGAAGACAAGATGCGGGAAGCGAGATTGATATGGTTTTGATATGTGCGGAGGAGAGATACAAATGCTCCAGTGTGGAGGTGTGAGAAGTTGGCTATGTACGGGTTCAGGAGGGGTAGATGTAGGCCGAAGAAATATTAGGGAGATGTGATTAGACGGGATATGGAGCTGGCGCAACTTATTGAGGACATGAACTTAGATATGGATTGTGGAGGATAAAAATTATGGTAGAAGGGTAGTAGGTAGTCGAGCGTAGTCCTACTTACACTTACAAATTGGTTGTGTTGGTGTTATTACTGTAAGCATGCTTAGCATATCATACGAATATGCGTAATATTGCTTTATAATCTTCTCTAGTTTTATTTCTTCTGCTATGCGTTCTTTAATGTACTTGGTTTATCTCATTTATCTGTGTTAGTTATTGCTTGTCTTTTAGGATGCGATATCATGACGTATTCGCGTTTGCTATCAGCATTTTCTTACTGCTTACTGCTTTAAGTTTTTTGACCGGGTCTGACTATTTTTTGCTTTGCTTATCCTGAGCCGAGGTCTCTTGAAAACAACCGCTCTACCAGGAAACAACTCCTCTACCAGATAGAGGTAATGCCTTTATATATTCTACCCTCCCCAGACCCCATGTTGTGGGATTTCACTGTATATGTTGTTGTTGTTGTGACTTTGTTTCTTAAATTCGATATCAAGTCAAACTAAGATATTTAAATTGAGACGGACATTTAAATTGGGACGGAGGGAGTAGTTATTAAACCTAACAAATAAAAGGGGGAAAATACTCGATTCATTTCTCATTTCCATTCCAAAACAATGGCATTTTCTGCAACTTTTCGATGCTCATCTTCTCTATGTCGCCCTTCGAAGATTTCAACAATTTCAATCGCTTTGCCTCAATGGTCTTCGTCAATCTCTTTTCGATCTTCGCCTTCGTTTTTTAACCGCAAAAAATCTTTGTCTATTCGATCTGCTACACTTGAAGGTAACTTTTACATATTTTACTTTTTACTCAATAGTTGTTTTACTCTATTTGTTGGAAGAATAATTCAAAGTTGCACGAAACCAAAATTGTTTAGTACTCCTTCCGTCTCAACAAAAAATATTTTAGGTTAGAGTTGACACGGAATTTAAGAAATAAATTAATACTTTTGAAATATGTGGTCTAAAATAAACGGATATTTGTGGGGAAAGTAAGACCAATTTTTTGGATGAGGGAGTATTTGATATTTGTTACTCCGTCCATTCACTTTTACTTGTCAACTATTCCAAAAATAGATTTTCGCTTTTACTTGTCAATTTTTGCATATCAATATAATACAATTTTATTTTTCCTATTTTACCCATAGTATTAATTAGTCATTTCAAATCATTTTCTAAGTCCCATTAAGATTATACACCAATTAATATAGGTATCTTAGTAAAATATGCACTTCATTTATTAATTCTTAAAAGGCTTTCAAAGTCCATTGACAAGTAAAAGTAAACGGAGGGGTAGTATATTTTATTCATGTATAAATATGATTTGTGGTTAAAATTATATAGGAATATGTTTTCCAGTTTCTAGTTGAGTTAGGTTTGCACTATTATAAATAGAGGTGTTTACCTATTTTCTCGTAGCGAAGAAGAGTGAAGAATGACGGAGATCATTGATATTTTGAGTAAATTATTTTCCTTCACTATTTATTTGAGTTTGCAAATTATAATTGATTTGAAGGATAAAGGTGGAGGCATGTGATTTGTGGTGTATTTATGGTTAGAGTTGAATTAATTAAAATTAGTGAAATTATGATAATTTATCTTAATAGTGAAATGATATAGAAGATTTGTAAAGGTGATCTAGGGTTTGAGTAGTTGATTGTTGATTACAGTAAATAGGAAAGCTGTAGTTCTTTGATTGATTATACTTGAAGGAAGAAGATAACTTTTGTAAGCTATGAAGTGCAGCTGAGCTTATAGCATGTTTGGCCAAGCTTTCAAAATCTGATTAATTTGAAAAGTATGTTTATCATAAGTGCTTTTTTTAAAAAGGTACTTTTAGATAGTAGCTGTTTGTATTTGGCCAATCAAATTGGAAATTACTTTTGCCAATATGAGAGCAACAATTATGCTTCGTCAAGTTCCAAAAGTGCTTCCGGGGAAAAGCTACGTTTTTCAGCTTCTGGTATTATTCAAACACTTTACTTTTTTCCTAAAAGCTTGGTCAAACACCTTAACCCTCTAAATTAAGCAGTTTTTCTAAAATATAAACACTTTTGGCTTCCCAGAAGCTTGGCCAAACAAGCTATTAGTCTGCTAAATTTTCTCGTTCATGCTTCTGGTCACGAGAATATGCTGTAAATTTCTATTGGAATATCATCTCACCCTTGAACTGTCTGTTTTGTCTCAAAATAAGACTTGAACGTGATAGTTACTTTGTGAAAACTTGGATTTCAGACTTTGGCCTGACAGTTATATACTGGAATAGCTGAAATTGGACAACCTCAGTTTTTGGCTCTTGCTGTAGAGGTCATTTGGAAAGTATTTTCCCAGCTGGATTGTACATGACGATTCTTTTTGTCACTTGATCGGTTACTAGTTAACAGAAACATTATCCTTCCGGAAAGAGAAAAGCAAGAATCTAGGTTTGATAGTGTTTGGACATTTTAATGTGAATCTGTGCTTGTAAACTGTCTGGAATTCAGGAGAGGTTGTTTGGCTGATGTTTGAGTAGTCTGCTTCAAACATCTCAGTGAGCTTCTAGAATATGGGATTTGCTTTTGTTATTTTTAGAGGTGAAGAACACTAATTTTTGCATAACATTTAGAAATAGATTAAAAAATGAGAACTTTAAATATAAAAATATATAGATAAAAATTGAAAATAAAAGAAAAGATATTCAAAAATTGATTTAACTATCTAGTCAGAATAATGTGTACATTATATGAGACCTCTTTGGAAAAGTAATGGTTCAAGGAACTTTGAGGAAGGTCCACTACCTGTTTCCAGATTAACCAAACTTTTTGAATACCATAGCATATACTAAATAAATTTTGAGTGCTTCACTTCAGAAACGTATATCAGGAAGATTCAGATGATATGCTTTCTTTTCACTTTCATCATTTAAGAAGTTTAAAGAAGGTTAAGTGCCATACCATTGGAAAGAAATTGATCAGCTTTGATCACCTTGCTTGAATATAACTGCAGCCTCTTTTGACACAAGATAACCTTTGTAACTATTCCAGTATTACGACTATTATATAACCTGGAACTTGTTGGCTCATTGTTCTACGTTGTAACACTGAAGAAGACATCAATTAAGTTTGTATAAATGATGGTTTCATTATTCTAGAAATGCAAGTTGGTATGCCCTACTAAAATGTAGACGAAATAATTCATGTTACTTCATGAAGGCAAAACCAATTAAAGGTGCAGTATTTACTAATGTCTCCTTCCCCTCCAAATCTTGCTCAAATGGCTCTGTGCTTTCAAGTTATCTATTTATTTATTTATTTTTGATAACGGTGGTGCGTGCACCTCAACTATTCCTCCAGGTACTTATTACCTCCCGCCAACATAGGTACCGGGTAACTCTGTCTAAAGAAATCACCTAGCGTTTTGTTTTGTGTCTGTTGGGATCTGAATCCTGATCTCTAATGTTTCACCCACTTCATTAATCGCTAAGCCACATCTTTTGGTCTAAACTTTCAAGTTATATTATCAGCTTGAATTAGACTAAAATCTTACCGTAATTAAAAAAAATAAAAAATGCTTGAACTTGACTACAGTAAGATCCATGAACTTCTGAGGGAAATATTGCATCAAGTTACCTTGAGGAAGTTCCATATAATCTTGTCAAATTAGCCAACTTCTAAGCATGCCATATTTTTTTGATTGCAAGGGAAACCGCAGCCGCTACCATTCGGGTCCCTTCTAAGCATGCCATACCTGAGTGGTTTACTTAAAAAACAAGGATATAGGATGAGCTTTCAAATGTAATTGAATAAAAGCTAAAGAAGGAATGGCAATTTTAAGCTATAAAGTTCAGCTTAGGTTAATATGTTGTGAATTCTATCCATGTTTCTGTTTGAAGGAAATAATTTCTATTCCTAGAATACTGATACCTTTAACCCTTGATAACGTCCGACTATACATGGAGTTTAAGACATAGATTTGATTTACATATTATATTTAGTGATAGTGAAAGTAAATATAAAGAAAAAATGGCAAGTTAGCTTTACAGAGAAAACATCAGAACATTTGAATATGTAAGTGATTTTGAAAATTTTAAAGTTATAGACGTGGTATAGAATAATATTAGTTATGCTAAGGATTTCAAACTTCTATTTAAATCATCAGAATGTAACTAGACTAGAATAACACCCATGAGCTCTGATAAAAGTAATGGGTCAAGGTACAGTGAGGAAGGTTCATTAACTATCCGAAAATTTTGAGTACCATAGCATATTCTTGAGTAACTTTTGAGTGCTTCACTTCAAAATCTTATCTGTGGACGATTCAAAAAGTATGTTTGCATTTTGCAAGACTTAAACGGGATTCTACTATTGTCCACTTCCTTATTACTCCATCTGTCATACTTCATGTGATTGCATTTGTAGAGTCAAGAGTCTATCGGAAACAACCTCTCTACTTTTACAAGGTAGGAGTAACGTCTGCATACACACCACCCTCCCCAGACCCCACTTGTGGGATTCCACCGGGTATGTTGTTGTTGTTGTTGTTGCATTTATAGAGTCAAAGCGATGTATTTGTTTTCTTATAACCTTGGTGTTCGGGTCTGCGTACACACCACCCTCCCTGGACCCACTCGTGAGATTACACTGGGTATGTTGTTGATGTTGTTATTGGTGTCCGAGTCTGCTTGCACACGCCTCAATTAATTCCACGGGGTACGTACACGTACCTTCTATGGAGGACCCACTTGTGAGATTACACTGGGTATGTTGTTGATGTTGTTATTGGTGTCCGAGTCTGCTTGCACACGCCTCAATTAATTCCACGGGGTACATGCTACCTTCTATCAACACAGGTACCGGATAACTCTATCCATCAAGGTTTGGACAGATGGGAAGATATTTACCTTTTGTTTTTGCCTCTGTTGGAATTTGAACCTGAAACCTCATAGTTCCGAATCCGCTTTATTGACCACTAAAAAAGCAATGTTTTTTAGTTGCATTTTTCTTTATCAAAAGGGTCACTTTGTTAATTGCAATTTTCTTTAGAATTTTGTCTGTTCTTTATCGTTTCTTTAAAATTTTGTTTTAGAAATCAAATTGTTAGGAGACACACTACTTCTAATATGATTCTTAGAACTCTAAATTAATTTTTCTAAAACAATTAAATTGTTATCTTGCCTCTGATTAGTTGCTTGGGTTCTAATATATGCAGCAGCACCTGCATCTGGAGGAGTAGCACCTGCGGTTTCCTTAACCGACAATGCATTAAAGCACTTCAATAAGATGAGGAGTGAGAGGAATGAAGACTTGTGTCTTAGAATTGGCGTTAAACAAGGTGGATGCTCAGGCATGTCATACACGATGGAGTTTGAAAAACGGGAAAATGCTAGACCAGATGATTCGATAATTGAATACAATGGTTTTGTTATTGGTATGTGTCACTTTTATCTCTCGTTTGTTAACATGCACGTGTTGGTATTAAGTTAGATCAATTTTGCAGTTCAATTCTGTTGAATCAGGATCCTTCTGCAGACCCCCAACTCTTAACATGGATGAAGATAAATTCAGCGAAACAACTATATATGTGTTATTCATGGATATTCGGCCTTCATAGTAGTTGATGAGATAAGTTAGTCGTGCTCATTAAATGAAAAGACAATAAGATAAGTGAAAAAAAAAATGGATTGGATGAGTGGTTGGTCTGATAGATTAAAGTGGTAATGGTTGCATTGGAACTTATATCCTGTTTGGCCAAGCTACTATAAAGCCAAAAATGCTAATTTATTAAAAAAATACTTATTTTAGAAGGTCGAGATGTTTGGCCAAGCTTTTAGGGGGAAAAGTGTTTTTGAGTAATAGCAGAAGTTGTTTTTCAGAAGCTAAGAAAAAAGTAGCTTTTCCCCGGAAACACTTTTGGAACATTGGCCTAGCACAAAGTACTGCTCTAATATTGGGAAAAGTGCTGGCTATCATACGTGATGACTACCATATAAATAAAAATGCAAAGACTTTTCAGGTTTCAAATGAAAAACACTCCTCAGTATTGTGGAGAAACAGAGGGGAGGTCACTGCTATAATGAACTATAACTTTTTGCATAAGAACATATGCGGAATTTCCGCTTCTCATCTCCCTTGGAATTCCACTTGCAGGGACTAACTATGGTTCATATCTGAAAAGTTCTGTGCTATGTAATGTTTTCCTGATTATCTGATAAGGATCGCAGTTCCAGAATTACTTTCTTTTTGCTCTTGTATGCTTCATCAGTCGCACGCGATACCTGTCTATTAGACAATTTAGTTCACTTTCAGATGGAAGGTTTCTTTAAGACCAATTATAATGGCCTTGATCCAGAGAGTTTGCCTTATCAGTTTGTGCGACTTTTTACTCATTAAGTAGTTGAGTTATTTATAATGTGGGGTTCATGCAAGAGACTAGTAATGGCGGAGCCAGAAATTTTACCATGGGGTGTCAAAATATAAAAAAGTAGACGCGTAGAAAATCAGGGAAGTATATATACATTAAACTAAAATTTTGACCTAGCTAAACAGTATAATTTTCCGCCCCCTTAGCATAAGGTGTATTCGCACCGGTCAGACTAGTGTTATGTCACTCTTATATTTGTAGGTTATGCGGGCTACCCACTTGCGTGTGTTTCTTCCATTTATTATTGGCAAAATTTATGGAATTTTGATTTCGTTGAGTATTTCTCAGTGTGTGATCCAAAAAGCCTTCTCTTCATCTTCGGAATGCAACTGGACTACAGCGATGCATTGATAGGCGGGGGCTTCTCTTTCAAAAATCCAAACGCCACACAAACTTGTGGCTGTGGCAAATCTTTTAATGCTGAGATGTAAGAGCTGTACTCTTAGAAATTTAGTAGTACAACACACTAGAACACAACTGTGGTTTGCCTGGACCACTGGATATAGACAGTAATGAAGATTGCTAAATCATATTATGTGCATAGGGACTGTAACTTTTAAAATGGGCAACTGGGAATGCATTTTATTCTTCCTGCACAAAAGGCTAAACCTCTATGCCATGTTGGTTTATGCTTCGGGGGAGGATTTGCAATGTAATATGTGGGTTCACGTGAACTGGATAGTTTTTGTCCAGGCTTCGTATATGTATGAAAAAATTGTATGATTTTTTTTTTTTTATTTTTTTTATTTATAAATGTTCGATTGTGAACCAGTTATTATTGTATATCAATTTAAGGTCGTTATAGAAATTCATAAAATTTAAACCCCGATCTGCTCCGTGAGGGAGGGGTCATAAATAGACTCTGTACGCACTTCAAGAGAAGTGTACTTTTAAACACACTCTACGCACTTCAAAAAAGTGAGTTTTTGTAGTCAAACTAGAACAGTCTATTACTTTTTAAGATATTTTAATGTTGGCTACTTATTTTAGCTCAAAATTTAGTGATTATCATATGATAAACAACTTGTTTTCAAAATTTAGTGATTATCATATGATAAACAACTTGTTTTCAAAATTTAGTGATTATCATATGATAAACAACTTTAAAACAATGGTCATATGTGTATCAAAGTAAACCAAACGGAATATGTAAATAAATCCAAGATTGACATAGTTGATAAGTGAATGGCGGATAAGTTAGGTGGATTTTTCACTTTTGTGTTGCATTCGTGTCAGATTCTCCAAAAATGTACTATTTTTGGAGAATTTGATAAGCACCCGTTAACATTTTTGAAGAGCTTGAGCAAACATAAAATGACCGCAAGGTATACCTCTCGACAGTAGCCAACCAACTCTGAGCGAGCGTTGCTATAATATGAGCCCAATCAGAAGGGAATAAGAAGAGAAAAAAGGGGGGGCGGGGGCGGGGGCGGGGGGGAGGGTATTTCTTACAAGGGACTGACGGAATGTTTTGCACAATCAGAATATTTTAGATTCTGATCTCCGTTACAGCATCCAACTGTATTGAGGAACAAGTTTATCCTAAATTGTAGGTCAATTAGTCAAGCAGTAAACAAACATTGTATAATTTATATCCAAAGTGTTTGGCCCAGTGGCCAATACATTAGGGTATTGCTGTCTGAGGTTCCGTGTTCGAGTCCTCTGATCAGCGAGAGTGGAACTGTGTTCCCCCAAAAAAATCCCTCCATACGCGTAGGGCCAAGCGGTGTATACTAATCCGTAGGGCCAGGCCGGAGGTGGGGTTTTCTGGGGTATGGGGCCGTAATGCGGTGGGACCAGTCACTTTAAAAAGTTTACCCTACCTTAGTTTTTTCCAAAGTGTTTGGCCCAGTGGCCAATACATTAGGTATTATGCCTGAGGTTCCGTGTTCGAGTCCTCGATCGAGAGTGGAATCGTGTTCCCCAAAAATCCCTCCATACGCCAGAGGCTGCGGTGTATACTAATCCGTAGGCCAGGCCGAGGTGGGGTTTCTGGGGTATGGGGCCGTAATGCGGTGGGACCACCACTTTAAAAAGTTTACCCTACCTTAGTTTTAGTCCTCCCTGGCATAGTCCAGTGGCAAAGCCTGGGCGCTATAAGGCGCCTGGCATGGAACAACATGGTTCGATTCCCGCAAGCACGAAGAAATTCTCGCATGTTGGGAATTTGACCTTGTCTCATTGATCGCTTGTACGCTCCCGTAAAACCGCCACCGGAGCACATCCCGCGATTTACCTGGTGATAGTTGTTGAAGGACCGGTGCTATTACCTCCAGGACGTCTGGGTAATACCAGTGAAGTAGTCAGGCGCAAGCCTGGAAACCTGGATTATCAAAAAAAAAAAAAAAAAAAAAAAAAAAAACATTGTATAATTTATGTCAAGGCAGTAATTGGGATTTGGGAGCAGACACGAGGCAATAAAAATAGGGGATAACGATTTATTCCTACGTTGAAACTTTATGTTTTCGGTTAACAAAGATAATAATATAAACATTTAACTTAAAAGCATCAGAGTAGTTTTGGCCAGAGGGGTCGTTTGGTATGTGGAATGGAATAAGCAAGAATATTTTATCCTACCTTCTATTTGAGAAAGTAATCCCATCATTTTAGTATAAATGGTGGGAAAAAATAATCCCGAGACTAATTAATACCCATTACCAAATGCGGAGAATTTTTTTTTCAATCTTATTCCGAAATTAGTATTCTTATCCCACCAACAAAACAGAGTTTGGGTATACCATCGTTGTAAATTCTTACACCATCAAATTAACATTAGTAACAGATAAGTTATAAGTTATCTTAATTTCAAGATTATAATTTCATTAGGATTTTTTTTCTTCACTTCAACTTTGAGATATTTTTAGCCGCCATGGATTGGCTCAATAAAAACCTTTGGTTGAAAGGCTATCTGACTTAATTTTCACACAAC
This sequence comes from Anisodus acutangulus, assembly GCA_029783415.1. Taxonomy (NCBI): domain Eukaryota; kingdom Viridiplantae; phylum Streptophyta; class Magnoliopsida; order Solanales; family Solanaceae; genus Anisodus; species Anisodus acutangulus. The sequence continues at coordinate 39,791,381 of CM056503.1, forward strand.
CCTTCTCAATATTTTCACTCGCCAGGAGGTAACGAAATCCATTGATTAAAATCATCCCTTATGATGTGCCGCTGATATCTAGGGCGGATTTATATGGAGGTGAGGGTGTTCAGCAAAGAATTACTGTATATATATAGGGTAAATTTATGTGTTTATGTACATATCTTAATTTTTGAACACCTGAACAAATATAAAAAGTTAGCTCAAATGGTCCAGGGTGTTCAAAATTATTTCCAACATCCTAGGTTCGATTTTTAGAGACCACATTATTTCTATATTTAGCTTTTGTTATTTTTTTCGAACACTCTGAGTGGAAATTCTGGATCCGCCACTACTGATACCAGATCCCATTTTGTTATATTTCACTGGGTATGATGTTGTTAGTTAAAATTAGAGTTATATTGATGAAAACAAGTAAAACAAGAAAATAACTTATCAAATGATCGTAGCAAGCCACTGCCTTGAAAGCAATTTCGGATCGATTACGGTGCAAATCGTTTATCCCGATCGCTCACAAAGGATCCACGACACTCCCAAACACTTGCATTAGTGGCTGAAAGTTTGAACTTTGCACAAATTATTGTTCAGAAAATAGAAGGAAAAGAATAACTTTTTAAGAAGAAGAAGAGATATTTTTTGTCCTGGCGTACTGACAAGAGAAATCTCTACTGGTATATATGGGTAGAAGACAAGATCTCGATAGTAAAGGACGAGATCAGAAACGTCCCCTAACGTTTGAAAAATAAAGATCACCATTAAATCGAAGTAATAGACGAAATAAAAATCGCCTATTTAATTATGGATGGTGGACGGAAATAATGTTGAGCCAATTAACTCTGAAATAATGAGCCTTGACCGGATTTTAATTCATGTACAGGAGACCACTCTCTTATTCTAGTCAATTTACTAGTCCAATAAAGAAGTTCTCAATATAAAAAGAAAGGATAGACTTTCCACCATCAATGAGGGACATTTGCATTTCATAGAGGACAAAAGAGAAGCAAAAGAAAACGAACCCACAAGGAACAGAGATTTAGTAACTCAGTTGGTTGACTATCTGAATTTTAACCTTGTTGTTGAGAGTTCGAATCTCGACGTTGTAATCCCCTCCTTATTTCTCCTTCCCCTATCCCCTATGTAATAAAAAAAAAAAAAACTCACAAGAAGCTTTGACTTTGCATTACCAATCAAGACTTACTAAACAAGGAATGAATAGAATAATGTTCACAATTATTGTTGTATGATGTGCCGCTAATAAGGCCAAAATATTGTAGATAGTGTAAAATATTCTTACAGTTATACTAATGTTATAGTCCTCCGTCATATAACATTATTTTCTTTTTAATCGATTAAAAAAATAACATATTTTTATATATAGTAAATTATTAAAATATTTTTTATCATACAATTATTTATAACTTTTATTTTAAACTATAACTTTTTTAAGTATTTCCTTTTTCATAAGCTCCGTATCCAATCGAATTACATAAATTAGGACATAATGAGTATATAATTTAAGCTGATATGTAGTTCTTATGTCTCAATTTATGACATATTTTTTATTTTAGTCAGTCAAAAAAAGAATGACATATTTCTTTATTTGACAATAATTTAACTTTAAACTTTATATTTTACGCTTAACAAGATGATTTATAAATAACAATAACAACGTATCCAGTGTAATTCCACAAGTGGGGTATGAGGATGATAGAATGTACGCAGACCTTACCCCTACCATTAGAGGCAGAGAGGATGTTTCCGATAGACCCTCGGCTCAAAGAGAGCAACCCAAAGCAATCCGCAAAAAGAAGTTTCATTTAATCACTCCGTTCCATTTTATGTGTGTTAATTTGACTGAACATGAAGTTTAAGAAAGCAAAAGTAACTTTTGAATGTTGTGGTTTTAAATAAAAAATGTGTGTAATGTACCAGATATGCTAGTTGATAATCTTGTGGTTTTGAACGTGCCATGTGAGAATGTTGAAATTGAAGAGTAAATAAATATACCGAGTCACACTCTTTTTTAAATAGATTAAAAGAAAATTAAGACACATAAATTGAAATAGAAGAAGTATGTAATAAGCAGTAATTTAGTTCTACAGAATACTAATTTGCTTTCCAGGCGAATTGAAGTTTTGAACTTTTTAGTAGTGGATTGTGGGTTGCATTTGCTTAATGTTTTTACTACATCTGATTGCTGTTATGTGTGGAATGAATTGTTTTAAAATTAAATGGTTTAGTCATTTTTCTTCTTCTAGGCTGATAGTGTATGTGTCTTAAAAATTGAATCTTTTGGATATTTGTGGTTAGCAGTATTTCGGATTACAATGTGTGAAAGAAATGTATGGAGATAATTGCTACTTGATTTCTTACTGGCTCTATACATTTCGGATCATGTATTTCACTCAACAAACTGTGCGGGTGTTAGGGCGGAGCTATTAAGAGGGAATGGGTTCAATTGAATCTCCTCTGTCGAAAAATTATACTTTTTTAAAGGATAAATATAAAATTTGCTTGTTAAAAGAGCGGTTGAATCCCCTAGATGTAAGTGGAAATTTTAGAGTAGTGGTAAAGGGGTTCGAAACTTGCTTTAAGTACAAGTTCAAATTCAAATTTATCAATTATGAAATTTTAGTATTTTTTTAATCTCTTTATATAAATCTGTCCCATCACTAGTTTAAGTTCAAGTGCAATAATCAAGCTAGAAGAGTTGAGGTGTGCACAAGTTGTCTGAACACTGTTATTATAAAAAGTTAATAATAATAAGATTCCTCCCGAAGCCATCAAAATTCAAACATCAAAATTAATCATGCTTGTGGGAGATAGTATAATTCCATTTGGTTTACGAGTCTATATGGACGGCCATAAGATGGTTGCAAATCACCAACTAACATTCTCAATCTAACATGATACTATTCACACTACTCAAGCTCATACAGTACAACATAACAGTAAGAAACGATAATGAAAAGTAAACTTAAAAACCTTGGCAGTAAATTTATTATCCATTTCCAGTATTAAGATCAGCATCATCATTATAACATTTTAAATTCTTCTTTGCATTGGTAGTTGCTGAACTCCAAGCTAAGATAAACTTAGAAAAATCAGCGGTATTCTGTTTTAGTCCTTCACTGGCTTTACTGAAGATGCAAACAAAAACAATGGCTAAACCTGAGAAAGTATGTTTTTCATCATCTAGGTCGTAAGTGGTCCCCTCTTGGATTTGAATCATTTGGTGCTACAAAAGAAATTCAAGACTACAAGGATAATATAGAGCACACGAGAATCACTAGATTTATAGTTGAATCATAAGACACACATCTGACTCAGTCACTAAGTAGATATTGTCAACAACAGCAACAACAACATACCCGGTGTAATCCCACAAGTGGGGTCTGGAGAGGGTAGGTTGTACGCAGACTTTACCTTGGGAGGAAGAGGTTATTTCCGAAAGACCATCGGCTAAGAATAACGCAATACAACAATAATAATAAAATAGTAAAACAATAACAAAGTAATTCAAATAAGAAAGGAACAGTAACTACAACAAAATAATATGTTATGTAGGAACGAGAGACAGTAAATAATATCAGTAATCGAAGGACAAGAAACTAAAGCAGAAGAACTACGCCTACTAGTATGGAACTCTCTACACCTACTACCCTAATTCGTGTCCTCCACAACCTCCTATCTAAGGTCATGTCCTCGGTAAACTGCAATTGCGCCATGTCCTGTCTAATCACCTCTCCCCAATACATCTTCGCCTACCCCTACCTCTCTTAAAGCCATCCATATCCAACCTCTCGCACTGGGATATCCGCTCTTCTCATCTTCACATGCTCGAACCATCTCAACCTCGCTTCTCGCATCTTGTCCTCTATCGAGGCCACTCCCACCTTGTCTTTTATATCCTCATTTCTAATCCTATCATTCCTAGTATGCCCACACATCCACCGCAACATTCTCATTTCCTCAACTCACATTTTCTGAACGTGAGATTTCTTGACTGATCAACACTCCGCCCCATACAACAAAGCAGATCTAACCACTACTCTGTAGAACTTACCGAGTTATTCGAGCTCGAGTCAGGATACTGTCTTTGAAAAACACGGATGTCGTTGCATATCTTATGTAATGAGGGACAAAATTGCCATTCTATTGCGAAGTCAAAACGATCCACGATATCTCCCCATGGCCTTTGAGTTTTGGTGTCACTTTACTATCCCACGAGACTCTGGATGTGTGCCTCCACTTCATCCACCTTGCACCAGTATGATGTATGACATCATCATCAATCTCTCCACCCCCTTGGATAATAGACCCTAGATACTTGAAACTTTTTTTCTTTCGAATGACATGAGTGTCAAGTCTTACTTCCACATCTGTCTCCGCATCACACCACTGAACTTACACTCCAAATACTTTGTCTTGGTCCTGTTCAACTTGAACCATTTAGACTCCAGGGTCTGTCTCCAAACCTCCAACTTAGCGTTAATTCCCTATCTGATCTCGTCAATCAGCACTATGTCATCTGCAAATAACATATACCATGGTACCTCTCCTTGAATATGTTACGTCAAAACATCTATCACTAAGGTAAAAAGAAACGGGCTAAGAGCTGACCCTTGGTATAATCCCATCATAACTGGAAAATGCTTTGAATCCCTCCCACTAACCTTACCCGGGTCTTGGCTCCCTCGTACATGTCCTTGATCACCCTAGTGTATGCCACAGGTACACCTCTAACCTTATATAACCTCTCTAGGGACTTTATCATAAGCCTTTTCAAGGTCGATGAACACCATGTGAAGGTCCATCTTCCTCTCTGTAATGCTCTACCAGCCTCCTCACAAGATGAATGACTTTTGTCCTCGAGCACCCTGACATGAAACCAGACTGGTTCTCAGAAACAGTCAAGCCCCTTCTCACCCTCATCTCCACCACTCTCTCCCAAATCTTCATAGTGTGGCTTATCAACTTGATACCCTTATAGTTGTTGCAACTCTGAATGTCGCCCTTGTTCTTATACAAAGAGACCATCGTACTCCACCTCCATTCTTCATGCATTTTTTATTGTCCTGAAAATGACATTGAACAACCTAGTCATCCACTCCAAACCTGGCATACCTGCATTCTTCCAAAATTCCACAAGGATATTGTCAAGAGACACATATAATCAAGGGCTTGTTTCGAAATGTATCACCGCACACTGACAACTATTCTATAAACATGTGTAAAAATGCCGCAAGTATGCTGTAAGCGTTATATGTTTAACTGAATAAGGTTCTTTAAGAATGCAAACAATCATTTTCTTATATGAACTTCTATCTGCCATTACATGTCATAGCGGTTAGCTGACTTCATGATTGTAATTGCTGAAAAACATATTATTTTAATTCCATATATCTGCCAGATATTAGTATGTTTTTAATTGGTTTTACCTTTGGACTAGGTTTGGTTCTTCTCTGTATTTCCTTCTATCACAATTTTCATGTCTCATTGAGCAGCTAGTCATTCACAAGTGCAACAAATGTGGAAAAGTTTTACTTGAAAGTTTTGAGCCTCTTGCAGATGAGCCTTGGACAAGTGGCATTTTCGGATGTGCAGAGGATAATGATGGTTGTAAGTATTCTTTTTAATGCTATGTACATAATGCTTGTAATCACTTGCGTATGTTCCTCATTACACTATCTAAATAGTTTGCAAAAGACATATTAGTTTGCAAAAGACATTTTTATATATGATCCAAGTTTTTCCTTGCTCCACTTTGGTTTGATCTTTACGTTTATCTATATGCTACCAATGTGTTTGAAATACAACACACCAAAAACTTAAGAAAACCGTTTCATTTTTCTCTCACCTTTTTTAAGTGAAAGAAGCTCATGCTACTCGCCACTATCATTTTGGAAGGACTTAGATATCCCAGGAATAAGCTATAATCCTTTGTATACGTTATGTATAAGGGATTGAGGTCTGCTTGTCTAAAATATAAAGTTATAAGTGCTCTTTATCATTTTCATATTTTCTTAAACCCTTGTCCTGTTGTGGCACAAAGCACTTGAACTTTAAGAATAATGTCTTATAGATTTAACATAGAAAAACCTTTAGTCTCTCTGTTACCATATATACCTCTTTGATCCTTCCATCTCAGTAAATAACGTCCTTATCATATTCTTGAATGTAGTATGTGTGCAGCTGGTGCTTCTTCTTTTAACACCACTGGTTTTATCTTACCTCTATAGGCTGGACAGGACTTTTCTGCCCGTGTGTCTTGTTTGGGCGTAACGTCGAGAGCCTGAGAGACGATACTCCTTGGTCTACCCCTTGTGTTTCTCATGCCATTTTTGTTGAGGGTGGCATTGCTCTTGCAGATGCAACAACAATATTTCATGGTATTTGTATGGATCCAAATACAACGTTCCTCATTGGTGAAGGCTTATTATTTGGTTGGTGGATGAGTGGTATATATACTGGCCTTTTTCGACAGTCGCTGCAGAAGAAGTATCATCTCAAGGTATTATCATCCTTTGTACTTGATCAATTTTTCATTGTCTTCTTGAAATTCCTGCAAATCTTAACGGCAAAAAAGTTATCAGCTAGACTTTGCATCATTTAGAGGACAAAGATCACCTTAAACATTCTAATTACCAGAAAGTGTTTTTTCTTTCTGATGTCATTGTAACCAAAAGAAAAAAAGGGTAATAAAGATTTGGAATACATTTGTTTATCAGTAGCTGAAGTTGGCAAAAATTTATTATTATAATTATTATTATTATTATTATTATTATTATTATTATTATTATTATTATTATTATTTTGAAGGGGAGCCTTGGAGTAACAATAAAGTTATCTCAGTTTGAGTCATGAAATGAGCCATTAATATTTGTGTCAGGGTAGGCTGCCTATATCACCTCCTCCTTAGGGAGCGGGCTTTTCCGAACCCTGGGAGAATGCGGGATGCTTCGTGCATCGGGATATCGTTTATTCATTAGTAATATTTTTTGATAAAGAAAGTTCGTGTGCTTTTATTGTACAATGTAGTGTTTCCTCTATCATCTAGGTGGTTGTCCTAAGTTAATTGCTAGGAGATGAGAGTGAGACTTTGACACCGAAGTGTGACATAGTAGTGAAGTAAACTTGAATGAACCATAGGAGAGCAGTGTGTTCAAATTTCAGTAGAGACAAAGAAACACTACGTAATTTTTCTCATATGTCTAAGTCTTGTTGGAAAGAGTTACTCGGTATCTGTATTGATGGGAGATAGTATGTACCTGATGGATTAGTTAAGGTGCACCTAAACTGGTCCAGAGTCCAGATACCACCGTTTTAAAAAAAAGATACAGAGTGAAACTTCATGTTTATTGTTAATATAATAGAATTATTCAGTATTAATGTTGGTGTGGAAGTAGCATGATCCTTGTCAAATTGTAGCTCATAATTATCTAAAACTTTCAAAATGATGCAAAATTCCCTATGTGACCCTTGTTTGGCACATTGCTTCCTGTACTGGTGTGCCTTGTGCCAGGAGCATAGGGAGATGAAGAATCATCTATTATAGTACATTATATTTATAGAATGGTGTAATTCTCCTTGGTTGGAGGCTTCTCATTAATGCAATATTTATAAGTGTTTACAATTTACAAACATAATTGGAGAAGAATCTATACTTTACATAATTACAGAATATATGGAGAATATTAATATATTCTCTATCACACCCCCCAGTCGGAGCGGGAGGAGACCTGACGCTGAGACTGAATCTGAAGTCAAGGAACAACTGCCGAGGAAGTCCCTTAGTAAATATATCTGCGTACTGATAGGAAGAAGGAACATTTAACACCCGAACATGGCCCATGGCAACCTTCTCAGGAACAAAATAAATATCCATCTCAATATGTTTAGTTCACTGATGCTGAACCTGGTTATGAGACAAGTAAACATCAGATATGTTATCACAGTAGACAAGAGATGCCTTACGTAAGGGACAATGAAGCTCTAGAAGGATGTTTCTGAGCCAAAATATTTCGGCAACAACGTTCGCAACGCCTCTATATTATGCTTTTGCACTCCAACGAGAAAATGTGGCTTGCCGTTTTGCAGACCATGCGATGATTGTCACCCAAAAATACACAATAGCCAGAAGTAGATCGACGTGAGTCTGGACAACCGCTCCAATTGGCATTCGTATAATATATCAGCCTGATCTGTGCAGATGGATAAAGATGTAATCCGTAGTTAAGAATACCCTTGATGTACCGAATGATAAGTTTAAGAGTGGTAAAGTGAAGCTCCCTGAGAGCATGCATGAACAAACACACATGCTGAATGGCATATGAAATATCGAGCCTAGTGAAGGTAAGATACTGAAGTTCACCAGCTAGACTCCTATTGAGAGACGGATCAAGCACTGGATCCTCGTCATCAGCGCTAAGCTTCGACTTTGAGTCGACTGAAGTGGGCATGATCTTGTAGTTTGCCATTTTAGTCCTGTAAATAATCTCTTCGGCATACTTATGCTGACACAAGAACATTTCACTCTTAGATCTAGTCATGGAAATTCCCAAGAAATAACTCAACTTACCTAAGTCTGTCATGGCAAATTCGGATTTAAGCATGGTGATAATCTCATTTTCAGCACATCTTATGAGACAGTCAAGACAATGTCATCCACATAGAGAAGTAGGTATGCAACGTCATTACCTCGATAAAAATAAAAAGTGAGTTATCACAATTGTTGCACATAAACCCAATCGAGTGACAGTGGGGTTGTCACGGTGATCAGTGGGTAGGCCAGGGGAGATTACGGGGTAGTTGGGTAGTGGGGTTGTCACGGGTGGCAGTGGAGCTGTGGGAGGTGACGGGAGGAGTGGTTGCTGGGGGAGATGACTGGGGCAATGTGTTTTGAGTTGAACTAATCATTTATTAAATAGGGGGGAAGTGTCTGAATCGTTAAGAAAGCCATAGTCAGTGACTTAAAATTTTTGGACGTTTGCAAAAGGGAAGATGTGCTCCTCAAACGTGAAATGGCGAGAGACTAAGACTTTATTTGTGGACAAATCATAGCCCTATGACTTGACGAGAAACCCAAGAAGATGCAAGGAGTAGTCCTAGGTGCTTTAAATAACAAAGGGATTCTTCATCGCCTTTCATGCCCCATACTCATAAACAACAAGGAAAAGTAGAACGATAACATTGCCACATAGATGAAACTGATCTTAGTCTAATGGCACATAGCTCAACTCTATCAAAATATTGGCAATTTGCTTTTGAGACTGCTGTTTATCTAATAAATCGTCTTCCTTGTCGATCCAATAATGATGCTTTTCCATTCGAATTAGTTCACAAAAATCCGCCTGACTATCGCTTTCTTAAAGAATTCAATTGTCTTTGTTTTCCCATCTACGTCCTTATAACAAACATAAGTTTGAGTTTTGGAGAACGCCTTGTGTTTTTTGGGGCTACAGTACAAGATACCTTGATCTAAATTCAGGCAGGTTATATTTGGCCTATCATGTGCGTTTCGATGAGGACCGATTCCCTTCCTTCTCAAATTCTCTACTGGGTTCACCTCCAACTCACACGGTCTAGCCCAAAACTCATTGGCTCTCCGCTCCTGTTAAAATGCATGTTTCATCTCCCACATCCCACGTTCCTATATTACCCCGTGTCTCCAATTTAACCATTACCTCGATGTCTCCGAATTCCTCTCACGAACATGCCATCGTTCCAATTCAATCAGTTCAGTCATCCCACTCCCCATTGATCCCAAAATAAATGCTTTTCTTCCCTCCATACCATTGGTTGTTGATCTTTCTTTCTTTCCACCTCTTCCTGCTCAACCAAATCGCACACTGTTAAACCTTCTCATGTCCCTAAGTCGACAGTTTGGACTCACACTATGCAAGTACTCCATATGCCACCATCCACCAACCTTGTAGATGTATCGACCTCTACGGTTGCTCCAACTAGTGAGCCAACATGCTTCACTACTACCAACAGGTTTCAAGAGTGACGTGATGCCATGGCATTCTAGATGACTACTATGTTGCATGTATATGTAGATAATATAATATTTACTGCGAGCGATGCTGCTTTCTTGGAGAATATCATTCTTAGATTGGGTTCTGCCTTCGCCATCAAAGATCTCGGACCCTTGAATCTTTTCCTTGGCATCCAAGTTGTACGTACAAGGGCTGGACTATCTTTGTCCCAGTGTCACTACATTTCTAGCTTATTGGAATGTGACAAAATGCAGCAATGTAAGCCACTGGTAACACCCATGTCTACGTCTACGAAGCTTCACAAAAATGATCCGTCACTATACCGACATATTGTGGGAGCTCTTCAGTATTTCACTCTTACCTGTCCGGATCTCTCTTTTGTTGTGAACAAAGTATGTAAATATATGCATAATCCTTCAGTAAATCAATGGGCTGTTGTTAAAAGGATATTGCGATACTTGCAACATACTAAGGATATGTGTCTCTTCATTCCCAAGTTTGACACTCAGTTTCTTCAAGCCTTTACGGATGCTGATTGGGCTGGCTCATTGGATGACAAAAAATCAACAGGCGATTATGCTATATTCATGGGATCTGCTTTAGTGTCTTGATCATCAAAGAAGCAACGTACAGTTGCTAGGCCTTCCACTGAATCAGAATATAAAGCTTTAGCCGATGCGCCGCCGAGCTAACTTGGATTCAATCACTTTTATTTGAACTTGGCATCTCTCTACCTAAAGCTCCTATCATATGGTGTTACAACATTGGTGCTGCATATTTATCTGTTAATCATATATTTCATGCTCGTACCAAACATATGGAAATTGATTTTTATTTTATAAGGTATAAGGTGGCGAGGAAGGACCTACATGTGCAATTCATCTCTTCCAACGATCAGCTAGCCGATGTCTTCCCCAAGCCTTTGTCATATGCTCTTTTCCAATTCTTAAGTGACAAACTTACAGTTGGTTACCCGCGTTCAGTTTGCAAGGAGGGTATTGGGACATCATTATCTGATGGAGCTGGATATCACTACAACTCTAAGTGATAACTATTATGTATGTATTTGTGTGTATCTAAAATACATTAACAACTCATATACGTAGAACTTGTATTCCTATATAAGTTGTAATACTTCATCCATATAATTAAATAGAAAGCATTTTCTTGTTGACATACTTATATTGTGTGTAGCTAGTTTAACATGCTCCATATCTCACTTGACACTTGACAAAGACAAAACAAGTGTTCCAGGGTCTCAGGTTGAATAATTGAATAATTAGAGATTATAATTATTACTTCCTCTGTTTTAATTTTTTTGTCTGGTTTTGATTTGGTACGAAGTTTAAGAAAGTAAAGAAGATTTTTGAATTTTGTACTATTAAACTAAAGATATGTAAAATGTACCGAATTGCCCTTTAATATTGAGGTCTTAAACATGTTATATAGAAAGCAGGAATTAAAGAGTTGACAAAAAAGGAAAGAGACATTATTTTTTAAACGTGTTATAAAGGAAAATAACACAAACAAATTAAAACGGAGGGAGGATAAGCCTAATTACCTTTTTTTAATTAAATGAATAAGAAACAAAGATATTAAATTAAAGGATTTATCTAACAAACTTATAACAACGATCTTTTTAAGAGGTAAAGTATCAAAGTTACTTTTGTCTGTTACAACACATTAGGGTTTTTAGACGAAGTTCTTGTATTTTATCTTTGAATTTTGTCGGTTTATTTTCTTGTCTTTAATATATGTATTTTCACTTCCACATAATTCTAATTTTCTTGAAACTAACTCGATTCGTATCACTCGGCTTCATAGCTACACCACAAGTTCTTCGACATTTTTAAGAGGCTTGGTTAAAAAAACTTTATTAATTTTCTCTTAGCTTCCGGACAAAAAATGCACATTTTATTTTAATATAGTTAAAATATGTTATCTTGAATAACAAAAGGATTATTATCAGAATAAAACAACTTGATGTTAGGATTTACGTCTCAAATCTTACCTAATCAGAAAAACAGTAAATAAGCGAAAAACAAATAACACACTCAGATTTATAGTGGTTCAACCTCAATGCGAGAGCTATGTCCACTTTGCTGCTGCAGATTTTACTATAATGGAGTTTTGAGTTTACAATTCTCTCTTTTTTCGACCACACTTCTCAAGAAAAACGATGCCCTAGTTTATATATAGTGAAAACTAGGGCGAACATAATACAAACCTAAAATTTCTAAAATATCATCTATTAAATAAAATTACACAATTTGGGGACTGGGACACGAAAGGTGCCATGCCAGATTACTCCATGGATTTCTCAAAAATAAGAGAGAATAGGAAACATAACAAGTCAAGAGCCAGTCTTGAAATGAGGAAGAGTTCAATTCCTCAACTACTACAAATGATGTGAATAAAGGCCACTCAGCCCAAAGCAATGATCAAAATTACCATCAAAATCATTCTCCAACTGTAAGATTTTGTCACATAAATTTATATATCCTGTTTTGCTAAGACTTGTGCTGCCCCCATTTTTTTGTTTGAATGCTTTGATAGTTACTACTAGTTGTTTTTACTCCCTCCGTCCATTTCTACTTGTCACATTTTGATATGATACGTCTATTTAGGAGCAAATATTAGAATGATAATTACTATATCACCCCTAATTATTGTTAAGTAACTTAATGATTGAATAATTAAAATATACTTTAAAAGTTGCAACCACTAAGATTTCCATAAACTTGTCAACTCAATAATAAATGATAAAAGTAAAATATGTATGAAATAATAAATTATCTCTTAATTTTCTAAAGTAAACAAGTAAAGTTGATCAACTATTTCTAATATAGTAGATAAGTAAAATTGGATGGAGAGAATAGTTAATTTAGCAGGATTTAATGTCTCATTCGGTGGATGGATGGGACAAGTAGTTGGCAATTATGTAGGATGTGATAGGGCTTGTGATGGAGCCACATGTTATGAAATTGGATACTTATACTGCGCAAATAGGATAACATTTTTTTAATTCTCTAGACATAAGAGAATTTGTTAGTATAACGACATATCTTGTTCATGTTATGATTTACGTCTCAAATCCTACCTAATCAGAAAAATAATAAAGATTATAGCCACATCATTCTCTCTTTCTCTCTTTTTCGACCACTCTTCTCAAGAAAAATGGCGCCCTAGTTTATATATAGTAAAAACTAAAACGAACATAATATAAACCTAAAATTTCCAAAATACCCTCTATTAAATAACATTACACAATTTGGGGACTGGGACACAAAAGGTGCCATACCAGATTACTCCATTGATTTCTCAAAAAATAAGAGAGAATAGGAAATATAACAAGTGAAGAGCCAGTCTTGGAATGAGGAAGAGTTCAATTCCTCAACTACTACAAATGATGTGAATAAAGGCCACTGAGCCCAAAGCAATGATCAAAATTACCATCAAAATCACTCTCCAACTGTAAGATTTTGTCACATAAATTTTCATATCCTGTTTTGCTAATACTTGTGCTGCCCCCATTTTTTGTTTGAATGTTGTGATGCCTACTACTAGTTGTTTTTACTCCCTTTGTCCATTTTTTACTTGTCACATTTTGATTTGATACGTCTATTTAGAAGTAAAAAATAGAATGATAATTTTTACTATATCACACCTAATTATTGTTAAGTAACATAATGATTGAATAAATAAAAAATACTTTAAAAGTTGTGCAACTGATAGGTCTGGTTATGCTATGGAAACAAACTGGAAATAAAGTTGAATGCCAATTCAGTTCCAAATGTCAGCGACAATGTCATCTGATACAAGTGACAACACGTCGATAAAACAGAAAAACCTTTTAAAAATAAATAGCAGCGGAAATAATAAAGAACACAATGGTTTAATATTTACATAGGTTATATAATATATATAACCTATAGCGGTCAATGACCTAAAGTATTGTATATATTTATATACAATTGAATAAATTCCTTCTTTTACAATTTTACAAAATATAATGAAAGGAATTAAAATGTTGAAGTCGCAGATGACTTCTGCCTGAAAAATCAACCTAAATAGACATAGACAACATCTCATTATAACTGCTTCAATACATAACAAATCTAGAATCTAAGCAGCAATTATAATGTTGGACAGAATGTTGTCGACACGCTCAGACAACACTTGCGATCCAGTTTTCTGAGAGCTCTCTTGATATTTTTCCAATTTGTTTCTGGATGTCGATTCACTCTTGTAGCCTCTTTATTTATAGTAGAGAGTCTTCCTTAAAAAACTCATCGATTGGTTGTGGAGGTTGAGGAAAAGGTGGGCAGTTGGTAAGGTTTGTTGGAGAAGATCATGGAGCAAAATCCTCTAACTTCTTGGACTTGTTCCCCAAGCATAGAATTTGTTATTCCCACGTTTTTCATCAACTCCTAATTACCTTGCCAAGTCACTTCTCCATCGTAGTAAAAATTCCACGAGAATTGCTTCAGTCCGTGAAGTAAGGAAAATCTGTTTGTCATAAAAATGTTGGTCCGAATTTATGACATTTGTTCCAACATTTGTTAACTTCAACTTAGTACAAAAAAATATGTTGGGCAAAATGTCACAACACCAAACCCAACATTAACATTCTCCCCCTTTTTGCCTTTCTTCACAAAACCTATTCTAATTTGTGCGAGTGACTTACGACAATGTCATAGATGTTGTCCCAACATCTATGATTTCAATTATGCTCCCCTTAACCTGTGATGACATACAAACAAAATATATGTATACCAGTGTATACCACTATATAAGATTACACACAATATTAGCACGAACGTAGATATATACAATTCTTATAGGATTAGAAGAAAGAATATTAGCATATGTGTCATCCACAAAAAAAATTATCAGATCATTGTTAAGTTAACCATCCACATCACCAAATATCCTAACCCAAACAAAAAATAATCCACATTCATTAACCAATAATCATTCCCAACATCAACATTTCCTCCGTTGATTATTATGCAGTAGTAGCAGCTTCCAACAGCTATCTACCTCTACATAACTTCAACTTTCTCTTTCCTCTGCCTAGCACCTTCAGCTTCAGCTTCGACCCTTTGCATAGCAGCTTCAGCTTCTGCCTTCAACCTCAGCCTTGTTAGCAAGACTTTCCTTCCAACAACTTCTTCTCTCTGCATGGCAGCATTCCCAGCTTCTGCTGCAACAACAACGTCTCCAGTCATGCCTTCACCCTATTCTCTCTGCTCTATAGAATCATCTCCCACTTTTTATGAAGAAAGCAGAAACATGAAATAGTCTCTGGCTTGAACCAAGGCATCTCTGGCAGTGTCAACCTCAGCAATTTGTAGGTTGATTTTTGTAATTTTCTCTACAAGCCAATTTGTAGATAGTACAGACTATCTTGGACCAGTGTTGCCCTAAATGTTGGAAACATTCCTGGCAACATTCTCCCTTTCTGCTTCCTTTTTCCAAGGTAGTTCAATAACTCTTTCTTTGCTCTTTAGAATTGCTTTATTGACAGTGTAAAGTTCAGGAGCTTTCTATAAAGTTCCTTCTTTCATAGACTCAAGGCCTTAGATAGTTAATATCTTGAAGATCAGAGAGGGAAAATGAAGGATGGAAGTTGATTCTTTTTCTGCCAGGTTGACAATTTGATAGAAGATTAATTTTCCTAAATCAACTTTGAATCTTCCCCAATTTTGAACAGTAGGGAGGTTTGTTCAGTTGTAACAACTGACTCATTTAGAAAGGGAAGCCAATTGTGAATTGCAATTTTGTGGAGGGTTGAAAACAAGGCAGTGAGTTTTGATGCTGGGCATCTAGGGATCCATTTCTTCAGTATATTTCCAGTGAGATATTCTATCATTGTATCCCTATTTGCTGTTACTCTCTCTGTTTATCTGACATATTCTTCAGTAAGACCCATACATTGATTGATGATTGAAGGTGTAAATTGATAAATTTTGTTATAAAGATATACCTTCCCAAATTTCTTTGAGGAGGTATCATCTCTAGCAGAGTTTTAATTGGCATAGAACAACCTTACAATCTCATCAACGTATGGTTCTTTTCTGGTAACAGTGCCAAGAAGCTGTCTATCTTCCTAAAATTCCACTAAACCATATTCACAGCATGAGGCAATATCTTATTCTCTTTCAGACCTAATTACTCTATTTCTATAGTAATCCCATTTATCATGTTTAGCTTTAGAGTAAAATTTGTATGAGAAGGCAGTTACTTCATTATCTGAACTAGATATGTCTAGGCTGATGGATTCTGAACTGTTATAGGAAGTAGAAGAGTGTGCCTCTTCGGATGTTGGCTGGAATGTTGCCTGAGATGTTGTGGCATCTGTGGCAACATTTGGGGCAGCACTTGACCTTGTAGTCCGGGGAACTTCTTTCGAAAAGAAGTGTTTCAAAGGAGTAAGGGATTTCCCTTTCCAGCAGCACATTTTGAGGTTCAGAAGCAGCTTGTTCTTCTTCACTTTCTTCTGTCGAGAACACAAGGTCCGTGTCCTCACTGTCACTACTCAAGCAGTCAAGTACAGATGTATCAAATCTGGTCCTCTTGGTGACAGGTAGGGGTGGCAAAATTAGCCCAAACCCAAATGACCCGCCCAACCCACCTAAGGTTTAATGAGTTTGGGCAAGAGTGATTTTGATGATGAGTGGGTTTGGGATAGCCCAAGTTGATCCATTATAAATCAACAGCCCAAATGAACCCATGATGATGCCCAAACATGACTATAAAAATGCTCAATCTTAACGATTAGAGCTCCACTCTAGATTAAGATTTTTGTTTATAAACAATTATTTAAAAAAATTCCTTTATTATTTCGGAATAATAAAAATACACAAACTCACCCCAACTACCCACCAAACTATCCATCCACCCTACCCCCACCCAAGCATTGAACCACCCTCACATCTTTGCCCACTCCCTTGCCTACTCCACCCCACCCCACCCCTACCTCCCTACCACTCCTACTCATCTCTACCCCACCAAATTTTTATTTTATATTTTTTTTACTTTTATAAATAATTTATAAAAAATATGAAATTTTTCTTACCTCACCCTACCGCCTCTAACCCCCACCTACCCCATCTACACCCCCACCCCATCCTCAAATTTCTATTTCATATTTTTTGTTACTTTTATAAAACAATTATTACAAAATATGAATCTTACCTCCCCCTACCTCCACCCCCACCCCATGCCCTACCTCATCCTCAAATTTCTATTTCATATTTTTTTTACTTCTATACAAAAAATTATAAAAAATATGAATTTTTTTCTTACCTCCTACACCCTACCCCTCTCCATCCCCACCCCATCCTCAAATTTCCGTTTCATATTTTTTGTTACTTTTATAAAATAATTATTAAAAAATATGAAATTTTTTCTTACCCCCCCCCCCGGTGCCCTACCCCATCCTCAAATTTCTATTTCATATTCTTTTTACTTTTATAAAAAGAATTATAAAAATATGAAATTTTTTCTTACCTCCTCTCCCCTACCCCCTCCACCCCATGCCTACCCCCATCCTCAAATTTCTATTTCATTTTTTTACTTTTATAAAAATTATTAAAAATATGATTTTTACCTCATAACCCCCTCCACCCCATGCCCTACCCCCATCACCCAACCTCACCCTACCCTCTCCCCACTACCCCTCTCCCTCTCACCCACCCCCAAATTTTCTATTTTATATAGTTATTTTACTTTTATAAACATTCTATAAAAAATAAGAAAAAATTGCTTACCCCATCCCACCCCCACCCCCCGAAGTTTTTACTTTATATATTTATTTTACTTATACAAATTTTTTATAAAAAATAAAAAACTTTTCTTAGCCCACTACCCAGTCCCCGCCCCACTACCCCTGTCCTCACTACCCATTATTTTATATATTTATTTTGCTTTTATAAAAAATGAAAAAATTCTTTAAAATATTATTCTTATTTTTAAAATAAAGAGATGGAAAAATCAAATATCATACAAAATAACATCATAGAAAGTAAACTTGAAAATAGTAAAAGTAATGGGTCAAGTTGGGCATGTTGGGTTATGACCCATCATTTAGCCCATCTTAGCCCATATAAGCTTTGGGCGGATTGGGCATTGACCCTTCTATTGATTCAGTCCATCTTGACCCGCCTAGCTTCAGCCAAACGACCCATCTGCCACCCTTAGTGACAGGTTCCTGTTGGACAGTTCTTTCGAACACTCTACTCGATATACAAGTAGGGAAGGAGGAGGAACTGAGTCTTTTGCCTAGGGTCGAATAATCTGATGTAGCATCAACATCAATGGGATTATTGTCATCACTTAGGTAACTGATATCAAGAGGTTCCTCGTCACCTTTGAGAACTATGGCAGTACACCTGTTTTCTGGTAGGTGTTGAGAAGATGTAGCTGTTTGTTGAGGTGGACTGGTGCTCATTGGAGTGTTCTTGGTAGTGTTGGTTGACATATATGTTGACATAGGGGATGTTTCCATCGGTGAGTTTGAAGGAGAGGGTTTAGGATTTTTGGATGAAGATGAAAGTGAAGACTTTATTAGTTAGGTAGGGGATTTACCGAGGTTTGATGTGATTTTTTTTTAATTTTTAGTTGTAAAAATTTAGGATGGTCAAAAGAAAAATAAATGAAGTGAATATTTATATCCTTGGCAAGCCTTTCAAAACAGTAAGAATTCCTTAATTTTAGGTGTTTGATATTTTCTCAATAACTAACACCTAAAATTTTGGGATAAAAAGATAAACATCACAGTAGGAATTTAATTTAACCTTATCATTTTAAAAGTTGAAATTCCTATAAAACAAGGCATACAAATAGGGAGAAAATCTGATTTTTCTAGAATCAGTTAAGAACAACATCCCAACAAATATCATAATCTGAAAATGTCAACAACAATGTTGGCAATATTTTGGACAACACAAGTATTATGATCCCGCATGAACTTTTCATTTTGGCAACAAATCAAGACACGTTTTGTATGTATTTTTATGAGTTTAACCACTGAACCAATGTAACATATTTCTATCGTGTCCTTGGTCTAATCATAAAACACATACAAAATTATTTTTCATGTAAAAAATAAGAATACTTATTTAGTATTCTCAAAATTTCTTTTGAAGCACTCGATACTCCTATATTTTAGGAACGATATCTTTTCAAGGGCTTTGCCCATTTTTCATAATTGCCAAAAATTTGTAAAGGCTTTGCCTTATTTTGATACTCCCTTTTTATGATATCTAATATCATCGCAGAGAACGGTATCACTTTAGAATCATGTTCTTATTGAAGGATCATGCTTGTGTTACCAAAATTAACGCACTATACAACAACAATAACCAGTTTATGATATTACATAGGTAAATGTCACCTGAAATGTTAAACATTGTTTTAGCTGACATTCACCAAAAATGCCTTTTTAGAGATTACAAAGTTCAAGAGATTTCTTCAAACTAGAAAATCTCTCATGGTCCAAAGCTTTTGTAAAATATCAGCTAGTTGATGAAAAGTGTCAACATGTTCAATTTGAACTAGCTGTTTTTCGACCAAATCTCTTAAAATGTGATGTCTAATAGCAATCTATTTTATACATGAGTGATGAACTGGATTTTTGGAAATATTTATAGCACTCAAATTCTCACAGTACAAAACTAAGATGTTACTTGAAAAATCATAGTCGTCTAACATGTGTCTTAGCCATATTAATTGAGAGAAACAACTTTCAGCTGCTACATATTCAGATTCAACAGTTGAAAATGAGACACAGTTTTGTTTACGACTATACCAAAAAACAAGGTTATTGCCAAGATAGAAATATCCTTTACTTGTACTCTTCCTATCATCCACATCACCAGCTCAATCCGAATCACTATACCCTATTAAATTAGGATTAGTGTCTTTGGAATACCAAATTCCCAACTCACATAAGCCGATAACATATCTAATGATACGTTTTACGACATTTAAGTGGGAGATTTTGGGACAAGCTTGGAATCGAGCACAAACATAAACACTAAACATACTATCTAAGCAACTAGCAGTAAGATAAAGAAGGCTACCTATCATAGATCGATACAATGTTGAGTCAACATTTTCACCAACATTATCCTTACATATCTTCTGCGAAGATCCCATTGGAGTTTTCATTTGTTTAGTATTTTCTAACCCAGACCTCTTAACTAGATTCTTGGCATATTTGCACTGGGAGATGAAGATTCCATCTTCACTTTGCTTAATCTGCAAGCCTAAGAAAAACGTTAGTTCCCCAATCATGCTTATTTCAAAAGTTGATGACATAGATTCAACAAATAACTTTAGGTAAGACTGTGAGGTCGAACCAAAGACTATGTCATCTACGTAGGTTTGAGTAATAATAATATCTACACCATGACGTTTAATGAAGAAAGTACGATCAGCTTCACCATGGTTAAAACCAAATTCAAGAAGGAAGTTAGTTAGACGACCATATCATGCACGAGGGGCTTGTTTCAACACATACAAAGCCTTTTTGAGCTTGTATACATAGTGTGGATGGTAATGATCTTCAAATCCTTTTGGTTGTTCAACGTAGACTTCCTTATCTAACCATTTAAGAATGTACCTTTTACATCCATTTGGTGTAAAGTAATTTTTAGAAAGTAGGCAATGGCAAGAAGAAGTCTAATTGATTTAATTCTAGCTACATGTGCAAAGGTTTCTTCATAATCGATTCCTTCAACCTGAGTATAACCTTGTGCAACTAGACGAGCTTTGTTTCTAACAACAGTTCCCGATTCATCTGATTTATTTTAAAAATCCACTTAGTTCCAATTACATTTGTATTACTTGGACGTGGAACTAAGTCCCAGACTTCATTTCGAGAAAATTGTTCAAGCTCTTCTTGCATTGCTTGAATCTAAAAATCATCTTTAAGTGCTTCTAAAACATTTTTTTGGTTCTATAGTAGATATAAAACAAGAAAGACTAACCTTTTGGTATATGGTAGACATACACACATACCTTATCATGTCTTTGTAATTGAGTGGTTCTTTCCCTCTTGTTCTAATTCCCTCAAAAAATCACCCTATCACTTGACCTGTTGGATGATTCTTCCTAATCTTTGATGAGGGGTCCCTTCAAACTTGATCTAGCAATTCAGCATTTAACTCTTCATCTGCACCCTCTGTGGTCTCTGGTTCAGTTCAGATGTTGCTCCGGCTATGGTAACATTTGGGGAAACATCTGGTTCTTCAGCAATCTGCACATTTTCCACTGAAACTATAGTGTTATTTTCAATTGTATTTCCTGTAAGATCAGAAAAATTATCAAAAATAACATTTATAGACGCGTGTACAGTTTTGGTCCTTAGATTGTACACTCGATAAGCATGACTATTTTGGGAATAGCCAACAAAGATTCATTTGTTACTCTTAGAGTCAAACTTTGCCAAATGATCTCTATCATTTAAAATGTAACAAATACATCCAAAAATATGAAAGTAACGAAAAATAGGTTTCTTTTCATTTATAATCTCATAGGGTGTCATCTTTGTTCCAGGCCTTAAATAGACTCTATTAGTGATGTGACAAGCAGTATTTAAGGCTTCAGCCCAAAAATGTTTTGACAATTTTTTTGAACTAAGCATTACTCTAGCCATTTCTTGTAATGTTCTATTCTTCCTTTCTGTTACCCATTCTATTGAGGAGTTTTGGGAGCGGAAAACTCATGGAAAATTCCCTTTTTCTCACAAATTTTTGTGAAGGAGCTATTTTCAAATTCTTTTTCATGGTCGGATCTAATCAGAAAAATAGGAGAATAGAACAAGTTCCTAATTCTAGAGTGTAAAATTTTAAACATGTCAAAAGTTTGTGATTTTTCTTTCAAGAAATATATCCATGAATATCTAGAAAAATCATCTACTATCACATAGGAATACCTCATGCCCCCTAAACTGTCTATCTCAATTGGACCCATAAAATCCATGTGCAGTAATTGAAAATAGTGAGACGTACCTGAATGCTGTCTATCATTTTGAACAACATTATGGGAAACACAGGTTTGCTTACCTTTTAGACAATCATCACAGACAGTTTTACCTTTATGGCTAAGATTGGGTAAGCCTCTAACCGCTTCATATGAAACCAATTTTTCTAAATTGCGGTAGTTGACATGCCCCAACTTTTGATGTCATAGTGTTGTGTTGTCGATCTTGACATTATTGCATGTTTCTTGTCTTGCAACAAGATAGCAATTATCACTTGTTCTAGTACCTGTCATGACACATTCATTAGCTTTATTCATAATTTTACAGGCATTCTTATTAAATTTTACCTCAAGATTGTCATCACACAGTTGACTATTACTAATCAAGTTAGCCATTAAACCCTCAACGTGTAAGACATTTCTTAAAGCTGGAAATCCAGAAACATCCAAGATTCCTTTTCCAATTATTTTGCTTTTGCTACCTCCTCCATAAGTCACGTTTCCTCCGTTGAATGACTCATAGTTCTTTAGAAAACTTTTTGTACTTGTCATGTGACGAGAACAACCATTATCAAAGTACCAAGAACCTGAAATGTTAGTTCTTAATGCAGTTATTGCAACATTACAAGTTATATCATTTTTAGGCATCCAAACTCTCTTAAAATATCTTTTACCTTCCGGCTCAGAAATGTTGCTTCGAATGTTATCTGAAATGTTGGACAACCTTTTAGGCAACATTTTGCTCACAGAACCTTGAAGTTTGAAACATTGTGGTTTTAAGTGTCCAGGGGAGTTACAGTGATGACATACAAATTTCATATTCTTTAAAATATATGATAACCTATTATTTATTTCTTTTTCTTTTACAAAGCATATTTTCTCATTTTTGTCAAACAGACTAGAGCATATAGTTTTAAGAGAGTTTTCATATCCAATACCTGCATGTGAAGGTTTACTAAAGATGAGTATCTCATTCAACTTTGAAGTCCATGTGTTGAGCTTGTGGAAGGTTGCTTCGGCTAAATCCAATTTTGCACGAATCTTACAAAATTATGTATCCTTTTTGGTAAGTGCAACCTCTAGTCGGGTTATTGTTCCTCTTAGATCTACATTCTCACGAGTTAAAGATTTTACCATTGTGTCAAGTTGCTTGGATTCTATTATTATGGCTTTACAAATACTTTGTAACTCATTAATCATTTCATATTTGCATTCAACTTGATCCATAATATCAGCCTCACTAACAGAAATAGAGCCACTAAAGCAATTAATATCAGAATAATTAAAGAATTCATACCTTTCGGATGTTGCTGGGAATGCAGATGTTGTTGCAGATATTGCCTAAAATGTCGTGACATCTGAGGCAACATTGCAGACAACATCTTTATTGTCAGACAGAGACTGTTCGTAAATAGTGGCCAGCATTGCTTGTGATTCGACTTCTCGATCTCCTTCCTCTTCTCATTCGTCGTCAATAAGCGATACCTACATATTTTTACCAAATTTCCTAAGAATTTTTGCACATTCATTAGTATAATGACCCCAATCCAAGCATGCATGACATAACATAGACTCTAGTTGTTTGGGATCAAATTTGGTACGATCTGAATTGGTTCTTCTTAGTGGACCTCCTTTTTGAGTACTTGGAAGGAACTTGGTGGGCTTTTGATTGAAGCCTTGGTTTTGATGTTGTTTAGATTTAGATTGATTTCTATCATTGTTGAACTTTCTCACCATCGAATTGTATTTTCGAGTAAGGCAACATTAACACCTTCACCAAGTCCTTCAAGATTCTCATCATCTTCATCGAGTTGATTCTCCGAGGATTGAACTTGAAGTGCCACATTCTTGCTTTTATATAGTCCCTTTGATTCTCAATGTTCATCTCATAAGTTTTGAGAATGCTTATTAAGGTATTAAGGTCCATTGTGGCAAGATTTCTTTTATATAGTTCCCTTTGATTCTCAATCAACTTTTTAAAATAAAATTTAATATCATCCACTTCTTTTATCCTTAAACGTTCAAATTTGCTCATGAGCATGCGTATCTTTGTTCGACGAACACTTGAGTTACCTTCACAGTGAATTTGTAAAGTATCCAATGCATCCTTAGCTGTGGGGCAGTTTTGAATAAGCTTGAACATGTATAGATCAACTCATCCAAAAATT
The DNA here is from genome assembly GCA_029783415.1 of Anisodus acutangulus. Lineage (NCBI taxonomy): Eukaryota > Viridiplantae > Streptophyta > Magnoliopsida > Solanales > Solanaceae > Anisodus > Anisodus acutangulus. Next base: position 39,815,541 of record CM056503.1, read on the forward strand.
GCATTTAAGGCCTTTTCGTTAAAGCTAGCATTATTGGTTTCTTCCGCCGTCCATTCAGATTCAGGTTTAACAAGAATGTCACCTTCCTCATCCGGCGGCAATATTGGAACAACATACCCATTGGTTATAGATCTCCATGCCCTAACATCAATTGATTTGATATGAGAACATAGACGAATCTTCCAATAGGCATAGTTTGAACCATCTAAAATGGGAAGTATACCAATAGTCGGATTTGCCAGATCCATAGCTTTAAATAACAGGACCAAGCACTTATTGTGTTAAGTGTCGGCTCTCATACCACTTGATAGGTCAGGGTATGCTATGGAACAATAAAAACAAACTGGAAATAAAATCGAATGCCAATTCAGTTCCAAATGTCAGCGACAATGTCGTCTGATACAAGTGACAACACTTCGATAAAACAGAAAAACCTTTTAAGAGTAAATTGCAGCGGAAATAATAAAGAACACAAATGTTTAATATTTACATATGTTATATATATTATATAGCGTATGAAAGTCAATGACTGAAAGTATTATATAGATTTATATACAATTTAATAAATTCCTTCCTTTACAATTTTACAAAATATAATGAAAGGAATTAAAATGTTGAAGTCGCATATGACTTCTACCTGAAAAATCTACCAAAATAGACATAGAAAACATCTCATTATAATTTCTTCAATACATAACAAATCTAGAATCTAAGCAGCAATTATAATGTTGGACATAATGTTGTCGACACGCTTAGACAACACTTGCGATCCAGTTCTGTGAGATGAATTTTCGAGAGCTCTCTTGATATTTTTGCTATCTGTTTCTAAATATCGATTCACTCTTGTAGCCTCTCTATTTATAGTAGAGAGTCTTTCTTGAAAAACTCATCGATTGGTTGTGGAGGTTGAGGGAAAGGTGGGCAGTTGGTAAGGTTTGTTGGAGAAGATCATGGAGCAAAATCCTCTAACTTCCTGGAATTGTTCCCCAAGCATAGCAACAACTTTGACTTGTTCTTCCCACGTTTTTTATCAGCTCCTAATTACCTTGTCAAGTCACTTCTCCATCGTAGTAAAAATTCCACGAGAATTGCTACTGTCCGTGAAGTAAGGCAAAATTGTTTGTCATAAAAATGTTGGTCCGAATGTTGTGACATTTGTTCTAATATTTCTTAACTTCAACTTAGTACAAAAAAATGATATGTTGGGTAAAATATCACAGCACCAAACCCAACATTAACAACAACCACTAAAATTTCCTTAAACTTGTCAACCTAATAATAAATGATAAGGGTAAAATAGGTATGAAGTAGTAAATTATCTCGTAATTTTCTAAAGTGGACAAGTAAAATTGATCAACAATTTTTAGTATAATAGACAAGTAAAATTGAACGAAGAGATTAGTTAATTTAGCAGGATTTAATGTCTCATTCGATAGATGGATGAGACAAGTAGTTGACAATTATGTAGGATGTGATAGGGCTTGTGATGGAGCCACATGTTATGAAATTGGATAATTATACTGTGCAAATAGGATAACATTTTTTCAATTCTCTAGACATAAGAAAATTTGTTAGTGTAACGACATATGTTGTTCACGTTAGGATTTACGTCTCAAATCCTACCTAATCAGAAAAACAGTAAAGATTGTAGCCGCATCATTCTCTCTTTCTCTTTTTTTCGACCACTCTTCTCAAGAAAAACGGCGCCCTAGTTTACATTTAGTAAAAACTAAAACGAACATAATATAAACCTAAAATTCCCAAAATATCATCTTTTAAATAGCATTACACAATTTGGGGACTGGGACACGAAAGGTGCCATGCCAGATTACTCCATGGATTTCTCAAAAAATAAGAGAGAATATGAAATATAACAAGTCAAGAGCAGGTCTTGGAAATGAGGAAGAGTTCAATTCCTCAACTACTACAAATAATGTGAATAAAGGCCACTCATCCCAAAGCAATGATCAAAATTATCATCAAAATCACTCTCCAACTGTAAGATTTTGTCACATAAATTTATATATCCTGTTTTGCTAAGACTTGTGCTGCCCCCATTTTTTGTTTCAATGCTTGTGATAGTTAATACTAGTTGTTTTTACTCCCTCCGTCCATTTTCTTCTTCTCACATTTTGATTTGATATGTCTATTTAGGAGACAAAAATAAAATGATAATTTACTATATCACCCCTAATTATTGTTAAGTAATCTAATGATTGAATAAATAAAACATACTTTAAAAGTTGTGCAACCACTAAAATTTTCTTAAACTTGTCAACCCAATAATAAATGATAAAGGTAAAATATGTATAAAGTGATAAATTATCTCTTAAATTTCTAAAGTGGACAAATAAAGTTGATCAACTGTTTTTAGTATAGCGGATAAGTAAAACTAGACTCAAAGAGTAGTTAATTTAGCAGGATTTAATGTCTTATTCGATAGATGGATGAGAGAAGTAGTTGGCAATTATTGAGGATGTGATAGGGCTTGTGATGGAGCAACATGTTATGAAATTGGATAACTATACTGTGCAAATAAGATAACATTTTTTAATTCTCTAGACATAAGAGAATTTGTTAGTTTAACTGACATATCTTGTTCACGTTAGGATTTACGTCCCAAATACTATCTAATCAGAAAAACAGTAAAGATTGTAGCCGCATCATTCCCTCTTCTCTCTTTTTCGACCACTCTTCTCAAGAAAAACGACGCCCTAGTTTATATATAGTAAAAAATAGGACGAACATAATACAAACCTAAAATTCTCAAAATATAATCTATTAAATAACATTACACAATTTGGGGACTGGGACACGAAAGGTGCCATGCCAGATTACTCCATGGATTTCTCAAAAATAAGAGAGAATAGGAAACATAACAAGTCAAGAGCAGTCTTGAAATGAGGAAGAGTTCAATTCCTCAACTACTACAAATAATGTGAATAAAGGCCACTCAGCCCAAAGCAATGATCAAAATTACCATCAAAATCACTCTCCAACGGTAAGATTTTGTCACATAAATTTATATATCCTGTTTTGCTAAAACTTGTGCTGCCCCCATTTTTTGTTTGAATACTGTGATAGTTACTACTAGTTGTTTTTACTGGTCCATTTTTTACTTGTCACATTTTGATTTGATACGTGTATTTAGGAGCCAAAAATAGAATGATAATTTTTACTATATCACACCTAATTATAGTTAAGTACCTAATGATTGAATAAATAAAACATACTTTAAAAGAAATGATGTTTGCTACAAGCTATTTCGCTAATTCTATTTAGCAACATGTTAGCCTCTGATTATAAAGAAATGATGTTAGCTACAAGCTATTTCGAAATGATTGGTGATGAAGTTTGCTGCAAATTCTAATATTTTTATAGTGCCTATGTCAAACTAGTTTAAATTTATAACTTATAAGAACCAATTAATTAAGAGGAAGTGTTCCTATCAGAAATCATATCATTTGATCCCCCGGGCATAGTTGGATGGCAAAAAAGGAGAACTTAAAATCTAGCTTGATGTCTGCAGCGTGGGTTCGAACCCTGATGGGAGTAATTTGCCCTCTTCTGGGGTAGGACCTTGTAGGTTATATCAGTTGCTCTGTTCATAAACCCTGGTCATTCAGGCATATCCCGCGATTTAATGGTAGTAGTGCTAAGGGACCGGGACTACTATCTCTAGGAATAGTTTGGCGTAAGCGGGAAAGCTGGATATAAAAAAAAATCATATCATTTGACTCAATCAACTATTTCATTTTATACAACCATGAAAGCACAACATGCTCCACCCCCTTATAAATATGTCATGGCTGCAATACAATTGACACATCTTCTTTTTCATAATCGTTTTATTTTCTCATAGCACAATGGGTGGAAAGAGTTTTTCAAGCAAGTTGGGTTTTGCTCTAGCCTTCCTACTTTTTGTATCTGGTTAGTACAATTTTTATATAAATGGGAGAGAAAGCAGTAGGAAGAGGTATCTTAATATATATATATATATATATAATCCGTCTCTAATTTATCACTAAATATATATAATTAGAAACGAATTATACTGTTAGCTACAAAATTTATCTATCACTAATTTTTATTTTTTTAATAGTAATTTAGAAATGAAGTATCTAACTATACATATATAAAATTTGATATTAATAATTATCAAATAATTGATAAAATTGATAAAAAAGGCCTTTTTATTAATTTGACAGTTTTTCAACTTCTTATGGCAAATGAGGGGGCCAAGACAACTGAGTTGAATGTTCTACAACTTCCAATATCAAAAGGGTTTGACTCAGAAGCACTTGATGAAGTGTTTCAAGGGGTTACAACTCGCTATGGTATATCTATTTGATCTTCATATTATTTTACTGTAGTGAATTTGATCGTGCTTCGCGTGACATTTTAGTAAATTTAAAAATGATCTTTTATAAATTATGTCGAGATAAATGATATAATTTGTTTTGCTTAGATCCAAACATCTTTTTCTTATTAATAAATAATATAATTATAAGATGCAACATCATTAAAAACGATCAGAAAGATAGGTATATAGATAATTATATTTTTTGGTTGGTTATGCCATGTCAAGGAAAATACAACTTCATAAAAGAGGCGATAAAATAGATAGCGGTAAACCCTTTTATATTTCTGATATCTAAATAGTATTCTCTTTAATTATACACAGACAAATAATGTTAAGTTTAGTATTGACTCTCAATTATATGTAATTAAAATTAGAACATTGGAGCACCTAAATGACTATGTTATCGCACATAATACTATATGATGCAATATAGCTATGCTAAAAAAATTGACTTTCTTTTTTGCTGAACTTTTAAACTTGCAGAGATGAATAATTCATGGAACACATTTAAAAGATGAGAAAGACGATCTTCTTTCTTCATGTTTGTCAATCGTTATGTAGAATCCAGTTTCAAACACTTTGTAGTTGTTGTTGTGCAATTCTTTGTGCACCTTCTTCTCATATAGAATTGAATATAAACGAACTGCAAGAAGACAGAGACTTAGAAAACATGTAACGTTTAACTTATCTTTTCACTTTGATTTTGAAAGTTATTGTATGTAAATACCTTAAATAGGGAAAGAGGACCTTATGATCATTAATTTTCTTAAATGACTTCCTCATTTAATATTTTTTTAAACATAGGGCAATTAATCATATTAAGAGAGTTAAGGAGTGACTTTTGAGTTCTTTTAACATAGCACATATATAAATGCGAGAAAATATATAAAATGCCAAAAATATGAAGGAAACAATTAATTGTTTTTGGCCAGAGAGGATAAAGATCTATTACCATAGCTATTTTTCGCAACTATTGAAAAAAAGAAAATTCATAAATCAATAATATGCTAGCTATTTCTAAATAAACTAAAGAGTATTATAAAGAACATGAAGGAGAAAAAAATAGCAAAGGCATCAAATGTCATTTTCGATGAAAAAGTGGAGGATTGGCGCAAGAGACAATAATGATTTTTTTTGTGGAGCACCTAAATTGATTTTTTTAAAGGTAAAAGTGTAAAATCTAAGGAAAAGAAAAAATTAAAATATAGATCAATAAATGGTGTCAAATCATTTTCCCAAAAACATCACTTATGTGTATAAAAATAATTAGGATGGTATGCCAACAATAAGGAGAAAATATTTTTAAAAAAAGAAGGTAAAAATAATTATATTTTTTTGGCCAAAGAAAAGTATCACGTCACTCTCCTTTTATATGCTTTCTAAATATACAACACATCTATAAGATCGATAAAACCTAGATTGTAGCATAATAACCATAATAATACAACATGATCTTTTTTTTTTTGTGGTATGAAAGACAACATGCTCTCAATTAATTTGCAAATCTAATAGCTCAATGTACTCGATTGAGAGGGAGATAAGTGTACATTATATGTCCAATAAATGACATCACTGTTGAATTCTGCAAAATATAAATGAGTTTTCAGACCTATCTCCATTTTTCAATGTAATGGGTCGCTGATGATTGAGATCGAGAGGGAGATAAGTATATACTCCATCCGTCCCATTTTATATGACATTTTTCTTTTTTAATCAGTTCTGAAAATAATGACATCTTTCTATATTTAGAAATAATTCAACTTTATGAGATGATTTATAACCATAGAAATATCTAGACTTGTTTTGGAGCATAAATTTCAAAAGTCTCTTAAACTCTGCGTTCAGTCAAACACCTTCATATAAAATGGGACCGCGGGAGTATTATATTTCACAATAGATGACAACACAATTGAATTCTTCCAAATATAAATGAGCTTCAAACTTATCTTCATTTTTCAATATAAATTTAGTGATGATTTTAATGAAATGTATGAGTATTATAAGCTTTTGTTTTCTATACAGATCAATCTTATCGCATTCGACCTGGAAAAAATGCATTCTGCCTATGGACGAGGTATTGTACAACTGACAGCGATTGTGTAGGCGCGCAATGTGGCCCCAGATGTAAGCCTACCTATGGTCAACCAAACATATGTGCACCCTAATTTCGAGTTTGTTTTTATGGGATTTGTAGCGTAGTTCTTGTGTGTGTTTGAAGTTTGTACTAAATAAATATTAAAATAAGACTTGTACTGAAGTTGATATTACAAATGATCATTATGGTCATATAGATATCCACTTCTAGAACCCATGGATTGATAATGTATTTATAAGTGTTTTCCTTAATTTTGAGTTGTGTGCGTGTTTGAAATTTGTGTGAAATAAATCTTAAAAAATGATTTGTACTGAAGTTTATTGCGATTATCATGATCATGTAAATATGAACTTCTAGAACTCATGAAGTGGGAAAATATCGTATTATTTTCTTTTATATGCTTTCTAACTATACAACACATCTATAAGATCGATAAAACCTAGAGTACAATGTTGGCACATAGCGTGCAAGTGATAGTAGGATACAATGAAGAGATGGAAGATCACAAAGCGAGTAGAGATCATGATGTCCTGCAAAAGTTCTAGTAACGGGTGTTCGTAGTATGATATGTGCGTGAAAGAAATAATCCCCTTGATTATTTTCATTAATTGTAAGACTATATATACAAGTTACATATTTCCATAATAGGAGAATCCTATTCATATTCTATTTCTAAATCCTTATTCTATCATAATTCTAACTATACAATTATGGTAAGTGTATAACATTAATTAAGGTAACCTTTACACTACAATATTACATCAATATACACTCATAATATATAAAATCCAACACTGCCCGCATCGGGCTTCAGCCATCGCCTCAGCCATCGCCGAGGCCCACCGCTTGCCTTGCCCACCCATTCCTTGCCTTGCCCACCCATTGCTTCACCATCGCCGAGGCCCCTGCCGCTTCACTGCTTTGCCTGTGATATACACTGATGTATATTGGGTGTATATCACAGGTATATTACTCTGTTTAACACACCCCCGCAGTCATAGCGGGCGGTTTTCGAAAGCTGAGACTGTCCCTAAAATCTTCAAAGAGAACCGCTAGTAGACCCTTTGTAAAGATGTCTGCAATTTGATAACGAGACGGGACATGGCATACGCGAACGTCACCCTTTGTAACCTTTTCACGGACAAAGTGAATGTCCATTTCGATATGTTTGGTGCGTTGATGTTGAACTGGGTTACCTGAAAGGTAGATGGCACTAATGTTATCACAATATACCAAGGTTGCCTTCTAAATGGGACAATGAAGCTCCAAAAGCAAATTACGTAGCCAACATGATTCGGAGACCACATTTACTACCCCTCGATATTCTGCCTCTGCACTTGAGCGTGATAGAGTTGCCTGACGCTTTGCCGACCACGAGACCAAGTTGTTGCCAAGGAACATACAGTAGCCAGAAGTCGACCGTCTGGTGTCGGGACAACCACCCCAATCAGCATCCGTGTAAGAGACAAGTGTGGATGTAGATGAAGGATACAAGTGCAACCCATAGTCCAGTGTCCCCTGAATATACCGAATGATGCGTTTGATTGCATTCATGTGCTCAACTCTGGGATCATGCATGAATAAAGATACCTGCTGGACCGCATACGTAATATCCGGTCTGGTAAAGGTAAGATACTGGAGGGCCCTTGCAAGACTGCGATAGCGGGTCGGGTCCTCATATGGTGCACCTGCTGCGGCACTTAGCTTTGGCTTTGCATCAACTGGCGTGGAAGTGGACTTACAGGATAACATCCCAGCCATCTCGATGATCTCAGCAGCATACTTTCGTTGAGACAGAAACAACCCACCTGAATGACGCTTGACGGCAATCCCCAAAAAATAACTCAAAGGCCCTAAGTCTTTCATAGCAAACTCAGAACTGAGCATGGTCATGATAGACTGGCGTAAGGCATCTGAAGAGGCAGTCAAGATGATATCATCCACGTACAACATGATGTAGGCCAAGAACGAATCACTGCGGTAGATGAACAAGGAATTATCTGACCTGCTGTGTGTGATCCCAATAGTTGAAACAAAGTCAGCAAACCTCATGTACCAGGCCCTTGGAGACTGCTTAAGCCCATACAATGATTTCTTCAACAAACAGACATGATTAGGGCGGTTGGGATCCCTGAAACCCAACGGCTGATGCATATAGACTGTTTCCTTGAGGTCACCATGTAGGAAAGCATTCTTGACATCCAACTGATGAATTGGCCAAGTCTTTGAAAGAGCCAAGCTAAGCACAGTGCGAATGGTAGCCGGTTTGACCACCGGACTAAACGTCTCACCACAATCAATTCCAACCTGCTGAGTCTTACCATCACCAACAAGTCGCGCCTTATGTCGAGCAAAGGACCCATCTGAATTCTCCTTATGAGCAAAAATCCACATAGACCTGATAACACTAATACCATATGGACGGGGCACCAACTCCCACGTCTTATTAGCAATAAGAGCATTATATTCATCAGTCATAGCAATTTTCCAATTAGGATCATTTAAAGCCGACACAGGATTGCGGGGCAAGGGGGATTTAGAGACATCCGAATGTAAATTAAAATGTCTTTTAGGTGTAAAAATACCCCGCTGACTTCGAGTGACCAGTCTATGACTCGAGGAAGTATTGAGAGAATTTTGGGAATTTTCTGGGCTCGGACGGATCGCCAAGAGTAGCAGCGGCCCGCCGCCCAAATCGGTAATCGTTGGACTCTTGGTTGGTCCAGCCTGCATCGGTCGATCGCCCAATTCTGAATCAGCTTTGATTCTTGGAAGTACTGGGCGAGACGGTACTGTAGGTCTAGCGGGCAGTGGGCCCGCTGGAGGATTTAGGGGCGGGAGAGGTTCGAAAAATTCCGAATAATATACGTGGATATTTGGTCATCCAAAAAATTATACGACTTAGGTTCGGGAGTATGAACTTTCGTAAACGGGAATTGAGTTTCATCAAAAATGACATGGCGATTGATTATGATTTTCTTGGAGGATAAATCAAAACACTTATCGCCACGATGATTTGATGGATAACCCAAAAACACACACGGGGTAGACCGAGCCTGAAGTTTGTTAATTGTGGTGGATGGGAATAACGGATAACACAAGCACCCAAAAATCCGAAGATGAGAATACGAAGGGTCCTTATTATATAGGATTTTGAGGGGGGAGGAATATGTCAGACCTTTAGAAGGAAGTATGTTAAGAAGATATGTGGCCATTTGTAGAGCATGATGCTAAAAATATGGAGGTATGGAGGCATGAATTAAGAGAGTTCGGACAATGTTATTGATGGAACGAATTTTATGCTCGCCTTACCATTTTGTGGAGATGTATGAGGACACGAAACCTAAAATTGATCCCATTATTAGCACAGAACTCCCGAAACTCCCTATTGTCATATTTTTTCCCATTATCACATTGAATACTTTTTATGTCTCTTTCGAATTGAGTACGAATGAACGCTCTAAATTTGATGAAGATGGAAAATACTTGCGATTTATTTGCAATTGGAAACGTCCACAAAAATCTAGTATAATCATCTAAAAAAGAACATAATATCGATGACCCAATCAACTTAGAACAAAGAGACGCCCATAAGTCGCTATGAATAATGGCAAATGGCATAGAAGTATGAGAATCGAGTCTACAAATGGTAACTTAACAATTTTTTCTAATGAACAAGATCGACAAATTGGAGTACGACTGCACTTTACAAGAAATAAAGCTATTTTTATCTAAAGTCGATAAAATAGAAGATCCCTGATGACCAGCACGAGCATGCCACATGGACAGAGAGATGGTCGCAAAGTCGACTACAAGGTTGGACTCGATGGATCAAATCGTGCATGATAGGATACAGATCCCCTACTATCACACCTCATGAGATGATTCCCGCCTTGAAATCCTTCACAGAGAAACCGAAAGGATCAAATTCAATGTAAATGTAATTGTCATTTGTGAACTTTGGACGCATACTAAATTTTTAATCAATTTAGGAGCATGTAAAGTATTTTTCAAGAGGAGTGGTGGATCGGGGAGACAACGTCGACCATACCCTAGAATTGGAATAGAACTGCCATTACCAATAATTATCCCCCGAGGGGTGCTCAAATTGGAATAAGATGAGAGAGTACCTGAGTCGGAAGTCATGTGAGTAGTGGCCCCGGTGTCCATGTACCAATTTGGGTCCGATTGAGTCAATCCCAATGTGTGCATCGCAGCCTCGATATCGGTCTGAGTGGGGCCTGCTGCATGATGGGCTTGCGGAGGACGGGGCCCAAGGACTCCATTCCGTGATGCTGCTGGGCCGTAGGTCGAGGTGCTTCTTTGTTGGGCCATCGCCGATGGGCCGCCATCTGGCGTTGGGCCTGGGCGTTGGCGACCAGCTGGCCCGGCGAAATCTGCGCTCTTTGTGGATGGTACGGGTTCCACTGCCATTGGCCCCACTGCTGGGCCCATGACGGTGGTGGGCCACTGTACCCTGGCTGGGACCCACCGCCTATTTGTTGACCACCTGTACCGCCACCTGTACCGCCGCATTTGCCCCCGCGATTTTTGTTATTATTTTTGCGATTATTCTTGCCGCCACCATTATTATGGTTTTGGCCCGAATTATTCACAAAACCTGAAGAACTAGGGGAGGATGCCACCATGACAACTGGGCTTGCTCCGATAGCCGCCTTTTTAGCCAAACCTGCTTCTTCCAACGTAAGCGTAGAGCGGGCTTGATGAAAGTCTGGAAGAGGGTTGCTTTGGCGAAGGAGAGTTCCAACACCATTATAGGCCTCCGAAAGACCGGCAACCAACTGTAGAACTAGACGATTATTTGTTATCAAGCGCCAACATTACGGAGTTGATCCGCCAACTCCTTTAGTTTCTTGCAATATGCAGAAACGTTTGGAAATTCGTCCATTCGAACGAGAGAGAATTCCTGCTCGAGTGTGACGACACGTGAATGTTGGTTGTCTTGGAATATGTCACGCAATCTATTCCATGTAGCCATAGCCGTGGTATCCGGCTCCATAATCGTCTGTAGAAGATCCAGGGAAATAGTGGCGTATATCCACCGAAGAACGGTAGCATCAAGTGTAATCCATAACTCAGGATCCTCCGCAGGAAGGGGTCTAGCGGGAGGAATGATGTGATGAAGAACTTGATAAGATATAACGTGAATTTTAAACAACTCTGCCCACGCTGCATATTGAACATTTTCCATCTCACGAACAATAGGGATACTTAACTTGATATTGGAAACCGTGAGGGCATGGTGAAAATTGTTCTTAGACATATTGTAAGAACAAAGAAAGAGGGAAAATTTAAGAGAGGTTTTTTTTTAGAGCGGAAGACGATATTTTTTGGAGAGAAAACCCGAGGGAGGGGGAGGGGGGGTCTCGGCCAAAGGAGGCAAAAGTTTGAGAGAAGAAAACTTTTGTTTAGACCTAGTCTCTTGATACCATGAAAGAAATAATCCCCTTGATTATTTTCATTAATTGTAAGGCTATATATACAAGTTACATATTTCCATAATAGGAGAATCCTATTCCTATTCTATTTCTAAATCCTTATTCTACCATAATTCTAACTATACAATTATGGTAAGTGTATAACATTAATTAAGGTAACCTTTACACTACAATATTACATCAATATACACTCCTAATATATAAAATCCAACACTGCCCGTACTGGGCTTCAGCTACTGCCGAGTCCCACTGCCTTGCCTTGCCCAGTCCATTCCTTGCCTTGCCCAGTCCATTGCTTCAGCCACTGCCGAGGCCCTGCTGCCCAGTTCACTGCTTTGCCTGTGATATACACTGCTGTATATTGGGTGTATATCACAGGTATATTACTCTGTTTAACAGTGCGGTTTTGAAAATTTCGACAATGATAGAAACTATTTTTATGGCCCCTGATATGACTACCTATTCCAAGACAACGTTGCAACCAATTCACAACAAAGAATTTAGAAATTGACATAAATAGTCTACCACATAAAAAGGCTAAATACATATATTCTTTCTGTTTTTGAATTATCAATGGATCTGATTTTTTTTGAAAACATAGACTTGTATCATAACACGGATATCTATTTATTGGTTGCATTCTAAACTATATCTGAAATGTCTATTTCACACTCCAACTAATCGGGCGATCTATTACCTCATATCTTTATTTTTTGTGGAACTAATACCACCCTAACACACATATAACTAGTCACATGATGGATGGTGTTTTTGTTGGAAATTTGCCTTTGGCGGGGAGATGTGTCCACCCATCTTTGTTGAATTAAACACTAGTGTTCCGCATGTTGGAGGCTTTGTCTCTTCACACATGCATAATCTACTAAGTGAGTAGATGACCGTAGGGCCAAGAATCGTCAAATTTCGTTGAGAAATGAAAGAGATATTGGTCCACGAAGTAAGGTGTTTGAGGCATGGAAATATGGTGTGGGACAAATCTACCACATCGGTGGGAATAGGAAGAATTGCTCTCTATATAAGTCTCTAATGTGGTAAAGGGTTTGGGACCCCAAGGGGTATCCCATGTGTTTAAAGGAGGGAGGACCTAGATGTGCTTGAGTTCAAAGCTAAGCCCACATGCGCGCCGCCGTCCGTCCGGCCACGGGCCACGAGGACTTTCTGATATTATCTTTTTGGACCCCAAATTGCTTAATATTTATAGTTTGGTCCATAGAGTTTCTGGATTAACTCCTCCATTAACAGCCCATTACTTGGGCAGTTGAGCAGCCCCCTTCATGACCTTAAATCTGCCTCTCTAATGCCATTAACAACCCTCACTAATGCCATTAATAGCCATGTTTGTGGTAGTTGAGGAGTCCCTCCTCCATGCTATATATTGATGCCTCTTTTGGCTCAATACAGTGACTGGAAATCTGAACATACAAACAGAAAAGCAGCACAAAAACAGTCTCGAAAATCACTGCAAAACAGTGAAGAAAACCACTGCAAAACAGTGATGAAATACAGTGTGATATACACAAGATATACACAACAGAGACACACTATATACACAGAGACAACAGAGAAGAGTAAACAGAAACTCTTCCTTGCTTTTCCATATCTTCAGCAAGTCGATTCATATTTGTTTTCTTTGTCAGGCTCAACCTATTGGCTTTGTAGCGTTGAGATTAAAGTGTTGTTTTATCTTGGGAGACTATTGCCCGCTAACGTAAAACCATATATACTGGGAAATCTTGTCTTAAGGACAGAGGGCAATCACTCGACTCAACACACAACGTTGTAACCATCCAGATTTAATTGTTTCTTGATTTCAGGTTATCAAGATTCAAGACACAACAAGCTTGCGGCAGTTTTGAAGATTGGCCTATTTGTTCAACAAGATTCAATTTCTGAATATTGAATATTTGTTTATCCTTTCGAATACTTGTAATAGTTATTTACTTCCCGTACTACTTTATAAAGTACAATAGAGTACCAATAATTTTACACTCGCGCCACATCAGTTACTATGTGAAATTTTGGAGGGGATGCCATGTCACCCCAATCACTTCTTCTTCACTATACACCACCAAACTCAAGTGTGGATTGTCCAGAAGAACAAGAAGAAGCAAAAGGGTATTTGTGGGTTTTCTTAATACGGGGATTTGAATGAGAAGTAGAAACATTGAAAGAAAATGGTTTGTTGGAAATTGCTGCTACTTAATTTGGCTTGGTATTTTGACTCCACTCGCCTATTTTTTCATTTTAATTTATTTTATTGTCACATCAGCTATTAGGGTGGTATTAGTTCCACAAAAGTAAAGATAAGGGGGTAATAGGTCATCTGATTAGTTGGAGTGTAAAGTCGATATTTCAGGTATAGTTCAGGGTGCAATCTATGTATTTTGCCCATAAAAATCAGGCATATGTATAATATACACAAAATATATGAATATATTATATGTATATTGGCTAGCAGATGTAAATAGTTTTTCCCGAGCGGTCAAATGTGTAACTTCCCCCCTTTAGTAAATGCTTGCCATATTACATTAATTGATAAACTCAATCAAACTTTGTAGAGTCAACCATCTCTATAATGGTAGCGTTTGTCCAAAAATTTCATGGTTGCTAGCTATAGTGAGGTGTTGTTACGTATGTATACTGACATTTGATGTCTAAATCTAATTTAGTTGTTATAAACAAAAGTACGCAAACAATTATTTTTTTGTATATTATAAACGAAAACAATATACTTGTTAATTTTGAAATATCAATTGATTTTTATATTTTATTAATTAAAAATTGAAAAGACTAATAAATTCATAACTAGTTATACCATACCAATAAAGAATTAAAATATAAGGAATATATACATTTAAAATTAATTGAGAATTTAAATATTTTACTTTTATACATAATATATTTCTTACAAAATATTATTACACAATATTTGAGTATAACTGTTATAGAGATGTAATTTTATAAAGAGTGCACAGTTATAATGAATATCATTGTTGTTATAGGTAGAATGTTGATATAGAGAAGTATAATATAACATAAAAAAGCGATTTTTGAGAAAATCAGATCGTTATAGTGAAATGATGTTATAACGAATTACAATTATAGAGGGATTTGACTGTACATGAAAATTGTCATTATCCCACCTTTTTTTTCCCCTTTCCTTTGTAAATAGGATGCAATTAGTCCAGATTTTATTCCTGAAAAGGTGGAATTGGTTCGAGTTCTGGTGCAATTCATGGTGTTCAAGGTATTGACTATAATCACCTCTTGTTTCTTAGTCCAACAGATGTAAGTGGTATTAGTATAATCTCATTTCAATTAACTGGAACATAAAACTATACTATTTGATATAAATTTATGAGAATTGCATTGTTGGGTATGAATAAGATGGGAATAGTAGATGGGTCATATCTCATGAACTCGGTTTCACAATCTTTACTAGAAGGGATTGTGATTGGGTCGAGTGCTAATGAGGTTTGGGATGATCTTAGAGAGATGTTTTATAGGGTTGATGGTCCAAGAACTTTCAATCTACATAAAAAAAATTGCCACTTTGAATCAAGGAACATCAACTGTTGCTACATATTTTACTAGACTCAAGAATATGTGGTTTGAGTTTGAAGCCTTAGTGCCTGTACTTGGGTGTAGATATGAGAATGTTAAAGATTTTGTGTTGTCTTTACAAAGACAGAAACTGTATCAGTTCTTGATGGGTCTTAATGACTTATATTCTCAAGCAAGAAATCATATATTGATGATGACACACCCTCCCAATATCAATCAAGTCTATGTTATGATAGTTGGAAATGAGGGGCAAAAAATAGTAAGTAGTAAGTACTAGTTCTGGATTAACAAGTGGTGTGCTTGGTATGAATTCTATGTCTAATACTGAACATCTAGAAGTTGCTATGTATACCAAGACTGGTGGAGTGTCAAAGTTTAAGAAAAACTTCAATATTATGTGTGAATTTTGTAAATGTAAGGGGCATTCCACCTGATTTTAAGTCAAAAAAGAAGTCATATGGTGGTGGTACTGGAGAAGCTTATAATGTATTGTGTGAGAGTTCCAATTCAAGGCAGAGTCACATTGACAAAGAAAAATAAGTTGCTCAATTTGGCTATGGGACAAATACTAATATTTCTCATACTGCTGGATCTAGTGCAAGAAATAATGGCCATCAAGGTGTTGCTGATAACTATGCAAAAAGTTGCAAGGGTGTACTTTCACCAAAGATTAATCATATTTTGCAAATGCTACAGGAGTCAACCAACCTAAGTAGTAATGAATCTGCAAATGCAGCAGGTAAAGCTCCTTTAGTTATAGAAAATAGTGAAATATGGATAATAGACACAGGTGATAATTATTGTATCTGCTAGAAGTGTCATAATTATTGTATTTCATGTGCCACAGTTTAAATACAATCTAATGTATGTTAGTATGATAACTAAGGAGTTGGGGTGTTCAGTCACATTCTTCCCTCACTCCTATATTTTCCAGGAACTTTACAGTTGCAAGGTGAAGGAGATTGGTAAAGAGGAAGGAGGGTTATATCTACTGCTCAAAAGATTGACTGCAGAGCCTGATTCTGATAATGCAACCTCATTTGCTGTGAAAGATACCTCAAAGATTCAAGAAATAAGTGGAAATATAGATATTAGGTTGTGGCATATGAGACTAGGACATATATATTCAATTGTATTGAACAAGATTTTAAGTGCAGATAAACTGAATATTAGCAAAGTAGTAGACAAGTGTGTAGTGTGTCCTTTATCTAAGCAGACAAGATTGAGTTTTCCTTCTAGTAATATTAGAACTGATTGTTGCTTTGAATTGATACATATAGACCTTCGGGGTCCTTATAGACATGCTACATATGATGGAAATAAATACTTCATTACTATTGTTGATGATTTTACTAGAATGACTTGAATTTTCTTGTTAAAGAACAAATTTGATGTTTGTGTTTCACTTCAGCACTTTATTAATTTTGTTGTGACACAATTTCATAAAACTGTCAAGATGACAAGAGCAGATAATGACACTGAATTTGTAAACAATGTATGTGATAATATGTTTACTTCCTTGGGAATTATGAATCAAAAGTCTTGTGCTTATATGTCTCAGCAAAATTGTATGGCTGAGAGGAAGCATAGGCACATTGAAAATGACAAGAGCTATAAGGTGTTAAGGGAAAATTCCTATTAGATTCTGGGGGATATTGTGTCATAGCAGCTGTCTATCTTATTAATATAATTCCTAGATATGTGATTAATAATCAATCACCTTATGAAAGGCTATATGGAAGGAAACCTATGGTGACACACTTAAGAGTTATGGGGTGCCTTTGTTTTGCAAAATTTTTGACTGAGAATGATAAACTTATGCCCAGGTCTAGAACATCAATTATGATGGGATACTCGGAGACTCAAAAGGGATACATACTATTTGCCTTGAGTCAAAATGTGTTTTTTTGTAAATGTTGGTCGCAAGAAAAATGTTTAGGCTCAGGGAGCCAATTCAAGTACAACACCACCCGATACCACAAGCCCTGCGAAGATCCCAGTTCCGCTGCCCCGTTCCAACGACTCAGATGTTAGGGGAGCTATTCAGCTCCTCACCTAGCTTGTGGCTGCTCAAGCCCAACGTCAGGAAATGATACCAAGTACCAATGCTAATGGAGAGTCATGCAGTTCCAGTTGAGGTCAGGGAGGCAAAAGGTCATTGAATTCAAAAAGCTTAAGGAGAATGGCTGGAGTGTGTAGGAGTATTACCTTTAGTTTGTCCCATTGGCAAAGTATGCTCCACATATGGTCCTAGACATGAGGATCAGAGTTAGAAGTTTTATGTATGGTCTTGATCTCTATTTGTATGATGCCGCAAATATTACAGCTTAGAACATAAAGATGACCATTACAAAGATGGTTTCTTTCGTACAAGGTAATGAGAACAGGATAAAGGAGGAGAAAGCATTGTAGAAGGAAAAATACATGGAGTTTAACAAAAGAGATAAGTCCTCAGGTCACTTCAGCCATGGATGAGGTGGAGGTAGGTAATTTTTTAAGAACAGGTCATCCAGACTTGCCCCATCCACTGCCAACGCCCTATCCTCGAAGTCTAAGTTTTATAAAAAAGAATGAAACTTCAGAGCAGCAGACTCACAGTCGTAGGTTAGCATGGACCATAGGGGATTCCAACACCCTACTTGCAACTCTTGTGGTAAGAGTCACTAAGGGGTGTGTCGTCCAGGTATGAATTGTTACTTTGGGTGTGTTCAACAAGGGAAATTTTTAAGGGATTTCCCATCGGCAAGGCAATGTACTGGTGGTAATGTAGCTCAGTCCACCACTTCAGCAGTAAATTGCAATTCTCAGGCCTAATCAAGGCGTGGTGCGGCTAAGTTTGGTAATAAAAGCGGAGGTCCAAATCGCTTATATGCTTTAGCTGGTTGTCAGGATACAGAGGCTCGTACACGTGTCTTCACATGTATATTAAAGGTCTTCACTTTTGACGTTTATGCTCTTATGGATCTTGGATCCAACCTATCATATGTAACCCTTTTTATTGCTAAGAAATTTAGGATAGGTCCAAAAACGTTACATGAGACTTTTGAGGTATCCACTCCAGTTGGTGAGTTAGTCATAGCTAGGAGAATTTATAGGGGTTGTCCAGTTAAAGTATATCACCGCATTGCAGTAGCCGATCTAGTATAGTTAGAAATGGTAGACTTCGACATAATCATGGGTATGGACTGGTTGTGTTTATGTTATGCCACAGTAGGTTGTAGAACCAAAATTATAAAATTCAAATTTCTCGGTGAACCAATCATAGAATGGAAGGGTGATGCAGTAGCACCCACGGGTAGGTTTATTTCTTATCTTAAAGCCAGAAAGATGATGCAGAATTCCCTATGTGACCCTTGTATGGCACATTGCTGCGTGCACTGATGTGCCTTATGCCAGTAGCATAGGGAGATGAAGAATTGTCTGTTATAGTACATTATATTTGTAGAGTGGCAGTGGGGTTGTCACGAGATCAGTGGGTAGGCTAGGGGAGATTACGGGTGGTAGTGGGACAGTGGGGTTGTCACGGGTGGCAGTGGCGCAGTGGGAGGTGACGGGAGCAGTGGTTGTAGGGGGAGATGACTGGGGCAGTGGGGTTTGAGTCGAACTACTAGCTCCATGGATCATATTATTAAATAGGGGGGAAGTGTCCGAATCATCAAGAAAGCCATAGTCAGTGACTTGAAATTTTCGGACGTTTGCAAAAGGGAAGATGTGCACCTCAAACGTGACATGGCGAGAGACTAAGACTTTATTTGTGGACATATCATAGCATATTTACCCCCTATGATTCGACGGGAAATCCAAGAAGATGCAATGAGTAGTACTAGGTGTTAATTTATGAGGAGCCGTAGAGGCAAGATTAGGATAGCATAGATAACCAAAGATTCGAATGTGACCATAGAAAGGGACCCGACGGAATAGAATTTTGGTAGGAGTTTTACTTTGAAGGGTACAAGTCGGTAATATATTAAGAAGGTATGCTACCATTTGTAACGCGTAGACCCGAAAGGGAGGGGGAGAAACATGAAATAACATGGTACAGATCATATTATTAATAGTGCAAAGGATTCTTTTGGCTTTACCATTTTGAGGTGAGGTATGGGGGCAAAAGAATCAGAACACCATGCCATTATCCGTACAAATTTATGAAAGGGTGAATTGTTAAACTCACGACCATTGTCACATTGAAATGATTTAATGTTCTTTTTAAACTGCGTTCTAACGTAGGATCGAAATTCAAGAAAGGTGGAGTATACTTGAGACTTGTATTTGAGTAGATAGACCCAAAGAAAATGAGAGAAGTCATCTATAATACCAAATAATATTTATGATTCAATTTGCTAGTAATGGGAGATGTCCATAAATCTGCATGAATGATATCAAATGAAGAGGAAGTAATACTTAAGAATATTACTTTCTCTCCATTTATTACATTAAATCAAATTGTGACTTCTAAGAAAGTTAAAAATTGGTGCTTCTGGGTGCCCAAGTTGACTGTGCCAGGTTGAAAAAGAGATTACAACTAGAGATATATGTGGATTGACACTTGCAGCAGAATCGGAAGAGAAATAATATAGGTCCCCCACACTATTGCATCTCGTAAGAGTTGTCCCCATACGTAGGTTCTTCACAGAAAAACCAAATGTGTCAAACTCAATAGATACAGAATTGTCACTAGCAAATTTCCTAACAGAGATTAAGTTTTTAATAATGTTAGGAGCATATACGACATTTTTAAGGGAAATAGAGGGTGATGTGGTGGAGTATGAGTGGTGCAATAGCCTTGAATTAGAATGCAATTGCCGTTTCTGACCAAAATAAATTGAGGATTGTTCAAATTAAATAGTTGAGTAAGATTACTAGAGTTGTGAGTGAGGTGAGATGTGACATCCGTATCTATATAATAGGCAGGCTGCTGTAAATTTATGGTGTTGTAGGCCTTGCCCAGTTCGGTAGGGTAAGGAAGTTGTAAGGTTGATGTTGGGTCGCTGAGAAGTCATCCTGTTGTGGATGGGCCATCGGAGGTTGGCCTGGAGGAGGGCCCAGAACACTAGGATGCTGCCACTAGGCAAAGCCTTGGGTCGAGACATTCGAGTAGGAATATGGAGGCGAGGCCTAGGTTTCGAAAATAGGCCAAGGCAGTGGGCCGACCAACTAAGTTGGGGGTTGGGCCTGCTGTGGTTAGCCACCGAAACTGGACCTTCCCCCCACGTCCTTTACCCTTGCCACCACGGCCGTTACAGCAGCCTCTGCCCCTACCGCCACAGCGGCCTCCCTCTGGTTGTGGTTGTCCATGTGCTGCGGTTGACCGACGGGTGTGGTGGTGGTCACTGGTGCATCAACTACCAACGCCTTTTGATTATGTTTGTCTTGTTTGACAAGCCGAGTTTCCTCTAAGAGCAATTGTGACCGGGCCTTGTTGAAACTAGGGAGGGGATCGGCATGTTGAATCATCATCGCAAGTGTGTCACACTCATCCTTTGGCAAATATTAGTTGCAAAACCATCTTCGTTTATGAAACCGTTGAGCCCACATTAGCTAATTGATCTGCAACTAATTTCAATTATTTTCATTACTCAGACATATTCGCAAAGTTTTCTAGACGAGTGTTATTGAATTGTTCCTCCAAATAAACAGCATGAGTATGTTTGTTGTCTTGAAATATTTTCTCTAGTCTTGTCCAGAGTTCGTGAGCCGAAGCACTTGCCTTTGTAATATATGAAGTAAATCATTGGATACAGTGCCATATATCCATTGCTTGATGATATCATCAAGCCTTTTCCACGTTGTGTTGTCAACGTCAAGTAGACGGGATATGGTGGTGTCGATGTGATCAAGAATGTTGTATTCACAAGCAGGAATTTGAAATAATTCTACCCACAAAGAATATTGTCCATCCTCTTGATCAAGAACCAAATGAATAAAGTTCTTGATATTTGTTACGGCGAAGGCCGGATGAAAAAGGTTGGTAGAGGATGAGGGAGGAGGATGTGTGACGTCTTGTGTGGAGGAGGATGAATCATGAGAACCCATGTTGCTGCTAGAAGTTTGGGATGAGAGGGGAGGGGTGGAGAAAATTCTTTAGGGTTTGGGGGGTGAGGTTGCCATCGCAAAACAGAATTGGGGGGGGGGATCGAAAAAAAGAAAAAAATTTATGGTGTTAGGATTTGACTCTTGATACCATGTAAATAATGGATATTGGGCCTAACTCAACTCCAAAAACTAGCTTGTACGGTGAGGATTGTCGAAGTCCATATAAAGAGTCTATGTTCCCATTCCATTTCCGATGTGGGACTCTTAACAGATGACTATAGCAATTTTGTTTGGGATTTTCCATTGTTTAAGAAATCAGATGTTTCCTATATGTTTCTTCAATTTAAGGCACTTGTTGAAAATCAATTCAATACCACTATAAAGGCTATCCAAACAGATGGTGGCGGTGAATTTTATGCGCTTACTCCAGTTTTAAATAAACAAGGGATTCTTCATCGCCTTTCATGTCCCCATACTTATGAACAACAAGGAAAAGTAGAACGATAGCATTGCCACATAGTTGAAACCGTTCTTATTCTAATGGCGCATAGCTCCACTCCATCAAAATATTGGCAATTTTCTTTTGAGACTATTGTTTATCTAATCAACCTTCTTCCTTCTCTATCCAATAATGATGCTTCTTTATTCGAATTAGTTCACAAAATCTGCCTAACTATCGCTTTCTTAAGGCATTCGGTTGTCTTTGTTTACCCATCTACGTCCTTATAACAAATATAAGTTTGAGTTTCGGACAACACCTTGTGTGTTTTAGGGCTACAGTACAAGATACCTTGATCCAAATTTAGGCAGGTTATATTTGGCCCATCATGTGCGTTTCGACGAGGACTAATTCCCTTTCTTCTCAAATTCTCTACTGGGTTCACCTTCAACTAACACGGTCTAGCCCAAAACTCATTGGCTCTCCGCTCCCGTTAAAATGCATGTTTCTTCTCCCACATCCCACGTTCCTAGATTACCCCGTGTCTCCAATTTAACCTTTACCTCAATGTCTCCGAATTTCTCTCACGAACAGGCCATCGTTTCAATTCAATCAGTTTAGTCATCCCTACTCCCCATTGATCCCAAAATAGATGCTTCTCTTCCCTCCATACCATTGGTTATTGATCTTTCTTCCTTCCCACCTCTTCTTGCTCAACCAATAACCACCTCGTCGCACACTGCTAAACCTCCTCATGTCCCTAAGTCAACAGTTAGGACTCACACTATGCAAGTACGCCATATGCCACCATCCACCAACCTTTCAGCGGTATCGACCTCTATAGTTGCTCCAACTAGTGAACCAACATGCTTCACTACCGCCAACAGGTTTCAAGAGTGGCATGATGCGATGGCTTGATAGATGGCTACTCTGTTGCATAACAAAACTTGGTTTGTTGTTCATCGCAGCCCATCCATGAATGTTTTGGGTTGCAAATGGGTTTTTCAAATCAAGAATAATTTGGCTGCCTTTATTGAACGATATAAGGCCAGGTTAGTGGCCAAAGGATTTCATCAACAAGAAAGGCATGACTTCTTTGAGATGTTGAGTCAATTCATCAAGCCAACCACCATCCGAGTCATCCTAGTCATTGCTTCCTCTCATAACTGGCCTTTGCGACAACTTGACGTCCAAAATACTTTTCTTCATGGTGACCTTCGCGAAGAGGTATATATGGCTCAACCTCCCGGATTTACTCACCCTCATCTCCCTGATCATGTTTACAGGTTGCACAAGTCCTTATATGGACTCAAACAAGCCCCTTGTACATGCTACTTAAAGCTTCAAAGGTTTCTGTTGGACGCGGGTTTCTTTAGTTCAAAGTTTGATGCCTCTCTGTTTTTCTATACTTCTATTGGGATCAAGGCTTACATGCTTGTGTATGTAGATAATATAATATTTACTGCGAGCGATGTTTCCTTCTTGGAGAATATTATTCTTAGATTGGGTTCTGCCTTCGCCATCAGAGATTTCGGACCCTTCAATCTTATCATTGGCATCCAAGTTGTACGTATAATGGCTGGACTATCTTTGTCCCAGTGTCACTACATTTCTAGCTTATTGGAATGTGCCAAAATGCAGCAATGTAAGTCACTGGTAACACCCATATGTACGTCTACGAAGCTTCACAAAAATGACAGTATGTCACTCTTACCCATTCATGATCCGTCACTATACCGACATATTGTGGGAGCTTTTTAATATGTCATTCTTACCCATCCGTATCTCTCTTTTGTTGTGAACAAAGTGTGTCTATATATGCATAATCCTCAGTAAATCAATGGGCTGCTGTTAAAAGGATATTGCGATACTTGCAGCATACTAAGGATATGTGTCTCTTCATTCCCAAGTTTGTCACTCAGTTTCTTCAAGCCTTTACGAATGCTGATTGGACTGGCTCATTGGATGATCAAAAATCAACAGATGGTTATGCTATCTTCATGGGATCCGCTTTAGTGTCTTGGTCGTCAAAGAACCAACGTAAAATTGCTAGGTCTTCCACTGAATCAGAATATAAAGCTTTAGCCGATGCCGCCGCTGAGCTAACTTGGATTCAATCACTTTTATTTGAACTTGGCATCTCTCTGCCTAAAGCTCCTATCCTATGGTGTGAAAACATTGGTGCTGCATATTTATCTGTTAATCATATATTCCATGCTCGTACCAAATATGTGGAAATTGATTTTCATTTTATAAGGGATAAGGTGGCGAGGAAGGACCTACTTGTGCAATTCATCTCTTCCAAAGATCAGCTAGCCGATGTCTTCCCCAAGCCTTTGTCATATGCTCGTTTCCAATTCTTAAGGGACAAACTTACAGTTGGTTACCCGCATTCAATTTACAAGGAGGGTATTGGGACATCATTATCTGATGAAGTTGGATAGCACTACAACTCTAAGTGATAACTATTATGTATGTATTTGTGTGTATCTAAAATACCTTAACAACTCATCTACGGAGAACTTGTATTCCTATATAAGTTGTAATACTTCATCCGTATAATCAAAATAGAAAGCATCTCCTTGTTGACATACTTATATTGTGTGTGTAGCAGGTTTAACATGCTCCATATCTCACTTGACACTTGACAAAGACAAAACAAGTGTTTCAGGGTCTCAGGTTGAATAATTGAATAATTAGAGACTTTAATTATTATTTACTCCGTTTCAATTTATTTGTTTGGTTTTGACTTGGTACCAAGTTTAAAAAAGTAAAGAAGACTTTTGAATCTTATGCTATTAAACTAAAGATATGTAAAATGTACCGAAATGCCCTTTAATATTGAGATCCTAAACATGTTATATAGAAAGCATGAATTAAAGAGTTGACAAAAAAGGAAAGAGACATTTTTTTAAACGTGCTATAATGGAAAGTAAAACAAACAAATTGAAACGGAGGGAGGATACCTAATTACCTTTTTAAATTAAACGAATAAGAACCAAAGATATTAAACTAAAGGATTTATCTAACAAACTTATAAAAATGGTCTTTTTAAGAGGTAAGATATCAAAGTTACTGAAAGAAATAATCCCTTGATTATTTTCATTGATTGAAAGGCTATATATACAAGTTTCATATTTCCATAATAGGAGAATCATATTCCTATTCTACTCCTAAAACCTTATTCTAGTTGGATACTAACAATACATTTATGGTAATACAAATATTATGGTAGGTGTACAATATTAATTACATTACAACATTACATAAACTAGGATACTAAATATTACCTAATTATACATGGTACATGGGGAAAATCCGAGAGACAAATATACATATGTATATTGTGTGTATATTTAACACACACCCGCAGTCATAGCGGGCGGTCTTCGAACGCTGAGACTGTCCCTAAAATCTTCAAAAAGGACCGAGGGAAGACCCTTTGTAAAGATGTCGGCAATTTGATATCTTGACGGGACATGGCAGACGCGTACCTGACCACGAGCAACATTTTCGCGGACAAAGTGAATCTCCATCTCGATATGATTAGTGCGATGGTGTTGAACCGGATTACCAGAAAGGTAGATGTCACTAAAATTATCGCAATAAACCAAGGTTGCTTTCTGAATGGGACAATGAAGCTACAAAAGCAAATTACGTAACCAACATGATTCCGAGACCACATTAGCTACCCCTCGATACTCAGCCTCGGCACTGGTTCGGGATAACATTGACTGACGTTTCGCCGACTATGAGACCAGGTTATTACCAAGAAATATACAATATCTAGACGTAGACCGTCTGGTGTCCGGACAGCCACCACAATCAGCATCCGTATATGAGACAGGTGTGGATGTCGAGGAGGGATATAAATGCAAACCATAGTCCAGCGTACACTGAATATACCGAATGATTCGTTTGAGGGCATTCATGTGCTTAACTCTGGGATCATGCATAAACAAACACACCTGCTGGACAGCATACGTAATATCTGGCCTCGTGAATGTATGATACTGAAGGTCCCCTGCAAGACTGCGATAGCGGGTCGGATCCTCGTATGGTATGTCGGCCGCTGCACTACGCTTGGGCTTAGTATCAACTGGAGTTGAAGTGGACTTACATGATGACATCCTAGCCCTCTCAATGATCTCAACTGCATACTTCTTTTGAGATAAGAACAACCCACCTGCATGACGAGTGACAACAATCCCCAAAAAATAACTCAAGGGCCCCAAGTCTTTCATAGCAAACTCAGAGCTAAGCATGGTCATGATAGACTGGCGTAAGGCATCGGACGAGGCAGTCAGAATAATATCATCCACATACAACAGAATATAGGCCAAGGACGAACCACGACGATAGATGAATAATGAATTATCCGACCGGCTGTGAGTGAACCCAATGGTCGAAACATAGTCGGCAAACCGCGTATACCAGGCCCGTGGATATTGCTTAAGCCCATATAAGGATTTCTTCAACAAACAGACATGATGAGGATGTTTGGGATCCCTAAATTCCAAAGGCTGATGCATATAGACTGTTTCCTTGAGATCACCATATAGGAAAGCATTCTTGACATCTAACTGATGAATAGGCCATGCTTTTGAAAGAGCCAAGCTAAGCATAGTGCGAATGGTAGCCGGTTTGACCACCAGACTAAACGTCTCACCATAATTTTTTCGTTATTGGAAATGTCCATAAAAATTTAGAATAATCATCCAAAAAGATAAAATAATACCGATGATCCAAAGAACTAAGAACATGAGACGTCCATAAGTCGCTATGAATAATATGAAATGGCATTAAAGTATGAGAATTTGAGTCTACAAACGGCAACCTAACAATTTTCCCTAAAGAACAAGACTGACAATTTGGAGTACTATGCGTACCCTTACAGGAAATAAAATTATTTTTATCTAATGATGACAAAATAGACGACCCCGGATGACCAAGACGAGCATGCCACATGGAAGGAGAAAAGGCTGCAAATGCTGATGGCAGGGCTTGATTCGATGGACCGGAACTGGGTGTGGTAGGATAAAGATCTCCCCTACTATCACACTGCATGAGAGGACTCTCCGTCTTGAAATCCTTCACAGAGATACCAAATGGATCAAATTCAATAGAAACAGAATTGTCAGTAGTGAATTTGCGGACATACTCTACGTTTTTAATTAATTTGGGGGCATATAGGGTGTTTTTCAAGATAAGGGGTGGATGAGGGGGAGACAACGTTTTATGACCATAACTACGAATTGGAACAGAATTACCATTACCAACAATTATGCCACGAGGGTTGCTCAAATTGGAATAAGACGAGAGAGTACCTGAATCAGATGTCATATGGGTAGTGGCACCTGTGTCCATATACCAATTTGGGTCCGGAAGATTTAAACCAAGTGCGTGCATTGCGGGTTCGATGTCGGTAGTCGTGGGTACCGCGACGTGATGTGCCTGCGGGGGCCGAGGCCCAGATGACTGGATATATGTGGACCAGGACAAATTGGGCCTGGATTGTTGCTGGGCAGCCCACTGCCAGTTGGGCGAAATCTGGCCTGGCTCAAACTGTGGATGTGAGGCCCAATGCCATGGCATAGGGGCCCACTGTGGGGCCCAGAACTGTTGATGATGTTGCTGACTACTGCGGGGACCACCACCGCCACCACCATTGGGTCGGCTACCGCCACGGTTCTTGCCATTATTTTTCTTATTTCCACCCTTTTTGCCGCCACCGTTATTGCGATTTTGGCCTAAGTTGTTGGAACCGGTAGGAGAAACCGTGAACTCGGTCATCATGACTACGGGATTAGCACCGGTAGCCACCCTTTTTGCCATGCCTGCTTCTTCGAGTGTACGCATAGAATGGGCCTGATAAAAATGCGGAAGCGAATTGCTTTGCCGAAGAAATGTTCCAACCCCATTATAGGCCTCGGAAAGGCCGGAAACCATTTGGAGAACCAAACGGTCATTCGAAACTGGCGCGCCAACGTTGCGAAGTTGGTCCGCCTATTCCTTTAATCTTTTGCAATAAACCGAAACGTTAGGAAAATCTTCCATATTGACGTGGGAGAAATCCTGCTCAAGGGTAACAGCTCTAGAATTTTGATTATCTTGGAATATATCACGCAGTCTATCCCAAGTTGCATGTGCCGTAGCGTCAGGCTTAATAATCGTTTGCAAAAGTTCGGTAGAAATTGTGGAATATATCCACTGAAGGACGGTAGCATCAAGAGTCGTCCACAACTTAGGATCATCCTCGCATTTTGGCACCTCCGTATCTTCAGGAGCCGCAGGGATTATGTGATGGATGACTTGGTGCGAGCATGCTTGAAATTTGAACAGTTCGACCCACGTCGCATATAGGCCGTTTTCTATTTCATGGACAAGAGGGATGCTATTCTCAATGTTAGAAACTGTAAGGGCATGATGAAACGTGTTCCGTGATGTAGACATATTGATAAAACAATATGTGATTGAGGGATTTGGAAGAAAATTTTGGGAAGAGAGGAGAGATCATCGGGCACGAAATCCGAGGAAGAGGGCTCGAAAATCGATGCAGATCACCGGAAATGGGAGGAGGTCGACGGAAAAATTTGAGAGAGGAATTTAAGACCTAGACTTTTGATACCATGAAAGAAATAATTCCTTGATTATTTTCATTGATTGAAAGGCTATATATACAAGTTACATATTTCTATAATAGGAGAATCATATTCCTATTCTACTCGTAAAACCTTATTCTAGTTGGATACTAACAATACATTTATGGTAATACAAATATTATGGTAGGTGTACAATACTAATTACATTACAACATTACCTAAACTAGGATACTAAATATTACCTAATTATACACGGTACATGGGGAAAATCCGAGAGCCAAATATACACATGTATATTGTGTGTATATCGTGTATGTTTAACAGTTACTTTGGTCTGTTACAACCCATTAGGGTTTTTAGGCGAAGTTCTTGTATTTTATCTTTGAATATTGTCTGTTTATTTTCTTGTCTTTAATTTATGTATTTACGCTTCCACATAATTCTAATTTTCTTGAAACTAACTCGATTCGTATCACTCGGCTTCATAACTACGCCACTGTTTCTTCGACATTTTTAAGAGGTTTGTTTAAAAAAACTTTATTAATTTTCTCTTAGCTTCCGGACAAAAAATGCACATTTTATTTTGTTATAGTTAAAATATGTTATCTTGAATAACAAAAGGATCATTATCAAAATAAAATAACTTGATCACTTTGCCGCTGCAGAAAAAATAGTAAATAAACGAATAACAAATAACAAATAACAAACACAAATTTATAGTGGTTTACCTTCAATGTGAGAGTTAATTCACTTCGCCGCGGCAGATTTTACTATAATGGAGTTTTGAGTTTACAATTTTCTCTTTCTCTGTTTTTTCTACAACACTTCTAAAAAAAATGACGCCCTAATTTATATATAGTGAAAACTAGGGCGAACATAATACAAACTAAAAATTTCCAAAATATCCTCCACTAAATAACATTACACAATTTGGGGACCTCAACTACTACAAATGATGTGAATAAAGGCCACTCAGCCCAAAGCAATGATCAAAATACTAGTTTTTTTTATTCCCTCTCCATTTTTTACTTATCACATTTTGATTTGATACGTCTATTTAGTAGCCAAAAATAGAATGACAATTTTACTATATCACCCCTAATTATTGTTAAGTAACCTAATGATTAATAAATAAAACATACATTAAAAGTTGTGCAACCACTAAAATTTTCTTAAACTTGTCAACCCAATAATAAATGATAAAGATAAAATAGCAATAAAGTGATAAATTATCTCTTAAATTTATAAAGTGAACAAGTAAAGTTGATCAACTATTTTTAGTATATTACACAAGTAAAACTGGACGGAGAGAATAGTTAATTTAGCAAAATTTAATGTCTTATTTCATAGATGGATGAGATAAGTAGTTGGCAATTATGTAGGATGTGATAGGGCTTGGGATGTAGCCACATGTTATGAAATTGGATAACTATACTGTGCAAATAGGATAACATTTTTTTAATTCTCTACACATAAGAGAATTTGTTAGTGTAACGACATATGTTGTTAAGGCTTAGATTTACCTTTCAAATCCTACAAAATCAAAAAAACGGTAAAGATTGTAGCTAAATCATTCTTTCTTTTCCTCTTTTTTCGACTATTCTTCTTAAGTAAAACGGCGCCCTAGTTTGTATATAGTGAAAATTAGAAAGAACATAATCAAAGTCTAAAATTTTTAAAATACCCTTTCCTAAATAACATTATACAATTTGGGGATGGGACACAAAAGGTGTCATGCCAGATTACTCCATGGATTTCTCAAAAATAAGACAGAATAGGAAATATAACAAGTCATCAGCCGGTCTTGGAAATGAGGAAGAGTTCAATTCCTCAACTACTACAAATGATGTGAATAAAGGCCACTCAGCCCAAAGCAACGATCAAAATTACCATCAAAATCACTCTCCAACCGTAAGATTTTTTCACATAAATTTATGTATCCTGTTTTGCTAAGACTTGTGCTGCCCCCATTTTTTGTTTCAATGCTTGTGATAGTTAATACTAGTTGTTTTTACTCCCTCCATCCATTTTTTACTTCTCACATTTTGATTTGATATGTCTATTTAGGAGCAAAAAACAGAATGATAATTTTACTATATCCCCCTAATTATTGTTAAATAACCTAATGATTGAATAAATAAAACATACTTTAAAAGTTGTGCAATCACTAAAATTTTCTTAAACTTGTCAACCCAATAATAAATGATAAAGGTAAAATAGGTATAAAGTGGTAAATTATCTCTTAACTTTCTAACGTGGACAAGTAAAGCTGATCAACTATTTTTAGTATAACGGACAAATAAAAATGAACGCATAGAGTAGTTAATTTTGCAGGATTTAATGTCTTATTCATAGATGGATGAGACAAGTAGTTGGCAATTATTGAGGATGTGATAGGGCTTGTTATGGAGCAACATGTTATGAAATTGGGTAACTATACCGTGCAAATAGGATAACATTTTTTCAATTCTCTAGACATAAGAGAATTTGTTAGTGTAAAGATATATGTTTTTCATGTTAGGATTTACGTCTCATATTCTACCTAATCAGAAAAATAGTAAAGATTGTAGCCATATTATTCTTTCTTTCTGTCTTTTTTCGACCACTTTTCTCAAATAAATGACGCCCTAGTTTGTATATAGTGAAAATTAGGAAGAACATAATAAAAGTCTAAAATTCTCAATATACCCTTCACTAAATAACATTATACAATTTGGGGATGGGAGACAAAAGATGCCATGCCAGATTACTCCATGGATTTCTCAAAAATAAGAGAGAACTAGGAAATATAAAAAGTCAAGAGCCGGTCTTGGAAATGAGGAAGAGTGCAATTTCTCAACTATTACAAAGTACAAATGATGTGAATAACGGCCTCTCAGCCCAAAGCAATGATCAAAATTACCATCAAAATCACTCTCCAACCGTAAGATTTTGTCACATAAATTTATATATCCTGTTTTGCTAAGACTTGTGCTGCCCCCATTTTTTGTTTGAATGCTGTGATAGTTACTACTAGTTGTTTTTACTCCCCCGTCCATTTTTTACTTGTTACATTTTGATTTAATACGTCTATTTAGGAGTTAAAAATTCTTAATTATTGTTAAGTAACCTAATGATTGAATAAATAAAATATACTTTAAAAATTGTGCAACCACTAAAATTTTCTTAAACAACCTAATAATAAATGATAAAGGTAAAATAGGTATAAAATGATAAATTATCTCTTAAATTTCTAAAGTGAACAAGTAAAGTTGATTAACTATTTTTATTACAGTAGACAAGTAAAACTGAACGGAGAGAGTAGTTAATTTAGCAGGATTTAATGTCTTACTGCACAAGTAGTTGGCAATTATGTAGGATGTGATAGGGCTTGGGATGGAGCCACATGTTATGAAATTGGATAACTATACTGTGCAAATAGGCTAACATTTTTTTAATTCTCTACACATAAGAGAATTTGTTAGTGTAACGACATATGTTGTTAAGGTTTAGATTTACATTTCAAATCCTACAAAATCAGAAAAACGGTAAAGATTGTAGCTATATCATTCTTTCTTTTCCTCTTTTTTCGACTATTCTTCTTAAGTAAAACGGCGCCCTAATTTGTATATAGTGAAAATTAGAAAGAACATAATCAAAGTCTAAAATTTTCAAAATACCCTTTCCTAAATAACATTATACAATTTGGGGATGGGACACAAAAGGTGTCATGCCAGATTACTCCATGGATTTCTCAAAAATAAGACAGAATAGGAAATATAACAAGTCATCAGCCGGTCTTGGAAATGAGGAAGAGTTCAATTCCTCAACTACTACAAATGATGTGAATAAAGGCCACTCAGCCCAAAGCAACGATCAAAATTACCATCAAAATCACTCTCCAACCGTAAGATTTTTTCACATAAATTTATGTATCCTGTTTTGCTAAGACTTGTGCTGCCCCCATTTTTTGTTTCAATGCTTGTGATAGTTAATACTAGTTGTTTTTACTCCCTCCATCCATTTTTTACTTCTCACATTTTGATTTGATATGTCTATTTAGGAGCAAAAAACAGAATGATAATTTTACTATATCCCCCTAATTATTGTTAAATAACCTAATGATTGAATAAATAAAACATACTTTAAAAGTTGTGCAATCACTAAAATTTTCTTAAACTTGTCAACTCAATAATAAATTATAAAAGTAAAATAGGTATAAAATGGTAAATTATCTCTTAAATTTTTAAAGTGAACAGGTAAAATTGATCAACTATTTTTAGTATAGTAGACAACAGGAGAGTGGCTACCTCCATTCTAGTGCCTACAACGCCAGGAACTACGGGGGAAGTCACACTTTAACTTCCTGCCTTGACCTAGGCCTCACATCGATCGTCCTCAGTAGTTCAGTGGTAGAACGGTCGGCTGTTAACCAATTGGTCGTAGGTTTGAATCCTACTTGGGGAGATTTGATTGATTCTGAATTCTTTAATTCAGAATAAAGTGGCTCACTTTGCCCGTTAAGAGTAGGTAGACTGGGAGGAGATAATAGTTAATTTAGCAAAATTTAATGTCTTATTTCATAGATGGATGAGACAAGTAGTTGGCATTTATGTAGGATGTGATAGGGCTTGGGATGGAGCCACATGTTATCTAATTGGATAACTATACTTTGCAAATAGGATAACATTTTTTAAATTTTCTACACAAAAGAGAATTTGTTAGTGTAACTACATATCTTGTTCATGTTATGATTTATGTCTCAAGTCCTACCTAATCAGAAAAACAGTAAAGATTGTAGCCACATCATTCTCTTTTTCAGTCTTTTTCACTCTTTTTCGATCACTCTTTTCAAGAAAAACGGCCACCTAATTTATATATAGTAAAAACTAGAGAGAACATAATATAAGCTTAAAATTCTTAAAATATCTTCCACTAAATAACATTACACAATTTGGGGACTGGGACACAAAAGGTGCCATACCAGATTACTCCATGAATTTCTAAAAATAAGAGAGAATAGGAAATATAACAAGTCAAGAGCCGGTCTTGGAAATGTGGAAGAGTTCAGTTCCTCAACTACTACAAATGATGTGAATAAAGGCCACTCAGCCTAAAGCAATGATCAAAATTACCATCAAAATCACTCTCCCACTGTACGATTTTTTCACAAAAAATTATATATCCTGTTTTTCCAAGACTTGTGCTGCCCCCATTTTTTGTTTGAATGCTGTGATAGTTATTACTAGTTGTTTTTACTCCCTCGGTCCATTTTTTACTTGTCACATTTTGATTTGATACGTGTATTTAGAAACCAAAAATAGAATGATAATTTTTACTATATCACACCTAATTATTGTTAAGTACCTAATGATTGAATAAATAAAACATTTTTAAAAGAAATGATGTTCGCTACGAGCTATTTCGCTAATTCTATTTAGCAACATGTTAGACTCTAATTATACAAAAATGATGTTAGCTACGAGCTATTTCGAAATGATTGGTGATGAAGTTTGCTGCAAATTCTAATATTTTTATAGTGCCTGTGTCAAACTAGTTTAAATTTAAAACTTATAAGAACCAATTAATTAAGAGGAAGTGTTCCATTTGGTCCCCAGGCATAGCTGGATGGCAAAAAAGGAGAACTTAAAATCTAGTTAGATGTTTGCAGCGTGGGTTCGAACCCTGATGGAAGCAATTTGCTCTCTTCTGGAGTAGGATCTTGTAGGTTATATCAGTTGCTCTGTTCTCAAACCCTGGTTATTCAGGCATATCCCGCGATTTAATGATAGTAGTGCTGAGGGACCGGGACTACTATCTCTAGAAATAGTTTGTCGTAAGCGGGGAAGCTGGATATATAAAAAAAATCATATCATTTGACTCAATCAACTATTTCATTTTATACAACCATGAAAGCACAACATGCTCCACCCCCTTATAAATATGTCATGGCTGCAATACAATTGACACATCTTCTTTTTCATAATCGTTTTATTTTCTCATAGCACAATGGGTGGAAAGAGTTTTTCAAGCAAGTTGGGTTTTGCTCTAGCCTTCCTACTTTTTGTATCTGGTTAGTACAATTTTTATATAAATGGGAGAGAAAGCAGTAGGAAGAGGTATCTTAATATATATAATTAGCAACGAATTATGCTGTTAGCTACAAAATTTATCTATCACTAATTTTAATTTTTTTAATAGTAATTTAGAAATGAAGTATCTAACTATACATATATAATTAATTTGACAGTTTTTCAACTTCTTATGGCAAATGAGGAGGCCAAGACAACTGAGTTGAATGTTCTACAACTTCCAATATCAAAAGGGTTTGACTCAGAAGCACTTGATGAAGTGTTTCAAGGGGTTACAACTCGCTATGGTATATCTATTTGATCTTCATATTGTTTTACAGTAGTGAATTTGATCGTGCTTCGCGCGATATTTTAATAAATTTAAAAATGATCTTTTATAAATTATGTCGAGATAAATGATATAATTTGTTTTGTTTAGATCCGAACTTCTTTTTCTTATTAATAAATAATATAATTATAAGATGCAACATCATTAAAAACGATCAGAAAGATAGGTATATAGATAATTATATTTTTTGGTTGGTTGTGCCGTGTCAAGGAAAATACAACTTCATAAAAGAGGCGATAAAATAGAAAGCGGTAAACCCTTTTATATTTCTGATATCTAAATAGTATTCTCTTTAATTATACACAGACAAATAATGTTAAGTTTAGTATTGACTCTCAATTATATGTAATCAAAATTAGAACATTGGAGCACCTAAATGACTATGTTATCGCACATAATACTATATGATGCAATATAGCTATGCTAAAAAAATTGACTTTCTTTTTTGCTGAACTTTTAAATTTGCAGAGATGAATAATGCATGGAACACATTTAAAAGATGAGAAAGACGATCTTCTTTCTTCATGTTTGTCAATCGTTATGTAGAATCCAGTTTCAAACACTTTGTAGTTGTTGTTGTGCAATTCTGTGTTCACCTTCTTCTCATATAGAATTGAATATAAACTAACTGCAAGAAAACAAAGACTTAGAAAACATGTAACATTTAACTTATCTTTTCACTTTGATTTTGAAAGTTATTGTATGTAAACACCTTAAATAGGGAAAGAGGACCTTATGATCATTAATTTCTTAAATGACTTCCTCATTTAATATTTTTTAAACATAGGGCAATTAATCATATTAAGAGAGTTAAGGAGTGACTTTTGAGTTCTTTTAACATAGCACATATATAAATGCGAGAAAATATATAAAATGCCAAAAATCTGAAGGAAAAAATTAATTGTTTATGGCCAGAGAGGATAAAGATCTATTACCATAGCTATTTTTCGCAACTATTGAAAAAAGGAAATTCATATATCAATAATATGCTAACTATTTCTAAATAAACTAAAGAGTATTATAAAGAGAATGAAGGAGAAAAAAATAACAAAGGCATCAAATGTCATTTTCGATGAAAAAGTGGAGGCTTGGTGCAAGAGACAATAATGATTTTTTTTGTGGAGCACCTAAATTGAATTTTTTAAAGTAAAAGTGTAAAATCTAAGGAAAAGGAAAAATTAAAATATAGATCAATAAATGGTGTCAAAACATTTTCCCAAAAACATCACTTGTGTGTATAAAAATAATTAGGACGGTATGCCAACAATAAGGAGAATTTTTTTTTAAAAAAAGAAGGAAAAAAATAATTATGTTTTTTTTGCCATAGAAAAGTGTCACGTCACTCTCCTTTTATATGCTTTCTAAATATAGAACACATCTATAAGATCGATAAAACCTAAATTGTAACATAATAACCATAATAATACAACATGATCTCTTTTTTTTGTGGTATGAAAGACAGCATGCTCTCAATTAATTTGCAAATCTAATAGCTCAATGTACTCGATTGAGAGGGAGATAAGTGTACATTATATGTCCAATAAATGACATCACTGTTGAATTCTGCAAAATATAAATGAGTTTTCACACTTATCTCCATTTTTCAATGTAAAAGTTCATGGGTCGCTGATGATTGAGATCGAGAGGGAGATAAGTATATACTCCCTCCGTCCCATTTTATATGACATTTTTCTTTTTTAGTCAGTTCTGAAAATAATGACATCTTTCTATATTTAGAAATAATTCAACTTTATGAGATGATTTATAACCATAGAAATATCTAGACTTGTTTTGGAGCATAAATTTCAAAAGTCTCCTAAACTCTTCGCTCAGTCAAACACCTTCATATAAAATGGGACCGCGAGAGTATTATATTTCACAATAGATGACAACACAATTGAATTCTTCCAAATATAAATGAGCTTCAAACTTATCTTCATTTTTCAATATAAATTTAGTGACGATTTTAATGAAATGTATGAGTATTATAAGCTTTTGTTTTCTATACAGATCAATCTTATCGCATTCGACCTGGAAAAAATGCATTCTGCCTATGGACGAGGTATTGTACAACTGACAGCGATTGTGTAGGCGCGCAATGTGGCCCCAGATGTAAGCCTACCTATGGTCAACCAAACATATGTGCACCCTAATTTCGAGTTTGTTTTTATGGGATTTGTAGCGTAGTTCTTGTGTCTGTTTGAAGTTTGTACTAAATAAATATTAAAATAAGACATGTACTGAAGTTGATATTACAAATGGTCATTATGGTCATGTAGATATCCACTTCTAGAACCCATGGATTGACAATGTATTTATAAGTGTTTTCTTTAATTTGGAGTTGTGTGCGTGTTTGAAACTTGTGTGAAATAAATCTTAAAAAATGATTTGTATTGAAGTTTATTGCGATTATCATGATCATGTAAATATCAACTTCTAGAACTCATGAAGTGGGAAAATATCATATTATTTTCTTTTATATGCTTTCTAACTATACAACACATCTATAAGATCGATAAAACCTAGAGTACAATGTTGGCACATAGCGTGCAAGTGATAGTAGGATACAATGAAGAGATGCAAGATCACAAAGCGATTAGAGATCATGATGTCCTGCAAACGTTCTAGTAACCGGTGTTCGTAGTATGATATTTAAAATGAGTAAAAATTGTGTTTGACATTAAACACGGCACACATGGATAAGCCGGCTGTTCATTTTTCTGCTCAAGACTACTTTGTGAATTTAGCTGAGGATTGCAAACTTACCATTGTCCTAAAATTCTGTTGGTACTCTATTGTACTTTATAAAGCAGTACGGAAAGTAAATAACTATTACAAGTGTTCGAAAGGATAAATAAATGGTCAATCTTCAAAACTGCCGCAAGCTTGTTGTGTCTTGAATCTTGATAACCTGAAATCAAGAAACAACTAAATCTGGATGGTTACAACGTTCTGTGTTGAGTCGAGTGATTGCACTCTGTCCTTAAGACAAGATTGCCCCGTATATATGTTTTTACGTTAGCGGGCAATAGTCTCCCAAGATAAAACAACACTTTAATCTCAACACTACAAAGCCAATAGGTTGAGCCTGACGAAGAAAACAAATATGAATCGACTTGCTGAAGATATGAAAAAGGAAGAGTTTTTGTTTCCTTTTTTGTTTTGTCTTTGTGTATATAGTGTCTCTGTTGTGTATATCTTGTGTATATGAGGATCTTTGCTCACTGTTTTTCCAGTGTTTTTCGTGTCTGTTTGCTCACTGTTTTGTGGTTACTTTCAGTCTGTATATGTCTGTTTTTCTGTCAAGTTATTGAGCCAAAGTGGCATCAATATATAGCATGGAGGAGGGACTCCTCAACTGCCACAAACATGGCTGTAAATAGTCATTAGGAGGGTTGTTAATGGCATTTAGAGAGGTTGTTAATGGCCATTTGGAGAGGCTGATTTATGGTCATGAGGGAGGGTGATTATGGAGGAGTTAATCAGCTAAGTAATGGCTGGTTAATGCTCCAAAAAATAGTCCAACAGTAGGCAGAAAGTTTCTGCCTTCCGTTACTCCCAAAATCAACTTTTCAGAAACTCTAGGGACCAAACTGTAAATATTAAGCAATTTGGGCTCCAAAAAGATAATATCAGAAAGTCCCCACAGCCCGAGACCGGACGGGCGAGCGGCGGCGGCGCGCGGGCTTAGCCTTGAACCCAAGCACATCTAGGTCCTCCCTCCTTTAAACACATGGGATACCCCTTGGGGTCCTAAACCCTTTACCACTTTAGAGACTTATAAAGAGAACAATTCTTCATTTTCCCACCGATGTGGTAGATTTGTCCCCCACCATATTTCCATGCCTCAAACACATTAATTTGTGGACCAATATCTCTTTCATTTCTCAACGAAATTTGACGATTCTTGGCCCTACGGTCATCTACTCACTTAGTAGATTATGCATGTGAGAAGAGACAAAGCCTCCAACATGCGGAACACTAGTGTTTAATTCATTAAATATGGGTGAACGCACTTCCCCGCCAAAGGCAAATTTCCAACAAATTCATCAAAGGCAAGCCTAACATGGAGGAGCTATTAGGAGACTGTTTATTAGTCATGTTCCTCTGAAAGGAACAGTCAGAATTGCTTATTTTGACCCAGCCCACGTTTACATAGACTTCAGTACTATTATGAAAATGATTCGATAGACTCCAGATTTTATTCCTGAAAAGGAAACTACTTTGGCACCTTTTCTGATGGAATATCCATCGTATATGGGAAGTTCTGTAGGCAATGCTATGGCCCCTGATATGACTACCTATTCCAAGACAACGTTGCAACCAATTCACAACAAAGAATTTAGAAATTGACATAAATAGTCTACCACATAAAAAAGCTAAATACATATATTCTTTCTGTTTTTGAATTATCAATGGATCTGATCCATTTTTTTTGAAAACATAGACTTGTATCATAACACGGATATCTATTTATTGGTTGCATTCTAAACTATATCTGAAATGTTCATTTCACACTCCAACTAATCGGGCGATCTATTACCTCATATCTTTATTTTTTGTGGAACTAATACCACCCTAACACACATATAACTAATCACATGATGGAAGGTGTTTTACACTCGCGCCACATCAGATACTATGTCAAATTTCGGAGGGGATGCCATGTCACCCCAATTACTTCTTCTTCACTATACACCACCAAACTCAAGTGTGGATTGTCCAGAAGAACAAGAAGAAGCAAAAGGATATTTGTGGGTTTTCTTAATACGGGGATTTGAATGAGAAGTAGAAACAAAATTGAAAGAAGATGGTCTTTTGGAAATTGCTGCTACTTAATTTGGCTTGGTATTTTGACTCCACTCGCCTATTTTTTCATTTTTATTTATTTTATTGTCACATCAGCTATTAGGGTGGTATTAGTTCCACAAAAAGTAAAGATAAGGGGGTAATAGGTCATCTGATTAGTTGGAGTGTAAAGTCGATATTTCAGGTATAGTTCAGGATGCAATCTATGTATTTTGCCCATAAAAATCAGGCATATGTATAATATACACATAATATATGAATATATTATATGTGTGGATAGCAGATGAAAATAGTTTTGCCCGAGCAGCCAAATGTGTAACTTCCCCCCTTTAGTAAATGCTTGCCATATTACATTAATTGATAAACTCAATCAAACTTTGTAGAGTCAAACATCTCTATAATGGTAGTGTTTGTCCGAAAATTTCATGGTTGCTAGCTATAGTGAGGTCTTGTTACTTATGTATACTGACATTTGATGTCTAGATCTAATTTAGTTGTTATAAACAAAAGTACGCAAACAATTATTTTTCTGTATATTATAAACAAAAACAATATACTTGTTAATTTTGAATTATCAATTGATTTTTATATTTCATTAATTAAAAATTGAAAAGACTAATAAATTCATAACTAGTTATACCATACTAATAAAGAATTAAAATATAAGGAATATATACATTTAAAATTAATTGAGAATTTAAATATTTTATTTTTATACATAATATATTTCTTACAAAATATTATTACACAATATTTGAGTATAACTGTTATAGAGATGTAATTTTATAAAGAGTGCACAGTTATAATGAATATCATTGTTGTTATAGGTAGAATGTTGATATAGAGAAGTATAATATAACATAAAAAAACGATTTCAGAGAAAATCATATCGTTATAGTGAAATGATGTTATAACGAATTACAATTATAGAGAGATTTGACTGTACATGAAAATTGTCATTATCCCGCCTTTTTTTTCCTTTCCTTTGTAAATATGATGCAATTAGTCTAGATGAAAGTTTTTATTGTTGACTAACAACAAAAAAAAATCTTTAAAGGGGGGTTGATGAGCCTATAAAAAATAAGCATTTTAATTTGTTGGATGCCGATTTGTCAGTACTATAGAAATTGATTTTACCAGACTTGGAAGGTAGAATGCAAATTTTGAAATGCAACTAAACTTGTCTGTTGAAGCTCAAATTAAAGATACAAGTTAATGAAGGGTAGTCTAGATATTTCCTATTAATGAGTAGTTATGTAACTAACTAGTTCATAAGTTAGTTATTAACTAATTAGTTAGTTATGATTAGGTTAAGTGTCATTAGCTTAGCTATATATAACACTACTTCTCTCATTGTAAACTTCACTTTTTGATCTTCATCAATACGAAATCTTCTTCTTCTTGCTCATTTATCTTGGTGGTATCAGAGCATACGATCAATATAACCAAATAATGCTTCCGCAAATGATTCAAAGTTCAATTCATTGCATTAGTAGATACCTACAATGGTGAATACCGAAGAACAAACCAGAGGAGATCCTCTACAGAATATGAACAACAATTCAAATAATCTGAATCAAGATGTGAATCTGAAAAATTCGAATGTGTTTCAACCATAGAATGTCAATGGTAGCAATGGTGGAGTTAGGAAAAATTCTGGAAAAGGTGGAATTGGTTCGAGTTCTGGTGCAATTCATGGTGTTCAAGGTATTTGTTAAACAGTCCATCATCACAGCCCATCACGGGCAGAATTCAGCCCATCACGGGCAAAGGTATATATGGTATATTAGGAATGTATATGGTAGTATATTGTAAAGAAAAGGATACCTTAATTAGTGTTATACTATTACCATAATTGTATAGTTAGAATTATGGTAGAATAAGGATTTAGAAGTAGAATAGGAAAAGGATTTTCCTATTATGGAAATATGTAACTTGTATATATATCTATTCAATTAATGAAAATAATCAAGGAGATTATTTCTTTCATGGTATCAAGAGACTAGGTCTAAACAAAAGTTTTCTTCTCTCAAACTTTTGCCTCCTCTTTGGCCGAGAACCCCCCCCTCCCTCCCTCGGGTTTTTCTCTCCAAATATCTCGTCTTCCGCTCTCAAAAACCTCTCTTAAAATTATCCTCCTTCTTTGTTCTTTCAAAAATGTCTAAGAACAATTTTCACCCTGCCCTCAAGGTTTCCAATATCAAGCTCAGTGTCCCTATTGTCCTTGAGATGGAAAACGTTCAATATGCAATGTGGGCGGAGTTGTTTAAAATTCACGCTATCTCTTATCAAGTTCTTCATCACATAATTCCTCCCGCTAGACCCCTTCCTACGGAGGATCCTGAGGTATGGATTACACTTGATGCTACCGTTCTTCGGTGGATATACGCCACTATTTCAGTGGACCTTCTACAGACGATTATGGAGCCCGATACCACGGCTATGGCTGCATGGAATAGATTGCGTGACATATTCCAAGACAACCAACATTCCCGTATCGTCACACTCGAGCAGGAATTCTCTCTCGTTCGAATGGACGTATTTCCGAACGTTTCTGCATATTGCAAGAAACTAAAGGAATTGGCGGATCAACTCCGTAACGTTGGCGCACCAGTAACAAATAATCGTCTAGTTCTACAATTGGTTGCTGGTCTTTCGGAGGCCTATAATGGTGTTGGCACTCTCCTTCGCCAAAGCAACCCTCTTCCCGACTTCCATCAAGCCCGCTCCATGCTTACGTTGGAAGAAGCCGGTTTGGCTAAAAAGGCGGCTACCGGAGCAAGTCCAGTTGTCATGATGGCGTCATCTCCTAATCCGTCAGGTTTTGTTAATAATTCGGGCCAAAACCATAATAATGGTGGCGGCAAGAATAATCGCAAGAATAATAAAAACCGCGGGCAAACGCGGTGGTAATGGTGGAGGTTCCTGTAGTCGGCAAAACGTCGGTGGGTCCCATCCAATGAACAAGGCCCACCACCCCCATGGGCCCAAAGAATGGGGCCCATGGCGATGGAGCATGGCGGTGGACCGTGGGCGGCCACCCATACCAAACAGTAACAGAAATTCCACGCCGCTGGTCGCCAACAATCCAGGCCCAATGCCCAGAAGGGCGCCCATCGCCGATGGCCCAACAAATGGCGATGGTAGCGATTACGGGCCAAGTCCAAGACGGCCAGGAGTTCTTGGGCCCCGACCTCCGCCAAGCCCATCATGCGGCAGCCCTACTCGCACCGATATCGAGGCCGCGATGCACACGTTGGGATTAACTCAACCTGACCAAAATTGGTACATGGACACCGGCCACTACTCACATGACTTCGAATCGTACTCTCTCATCTTATTACAATTTGAGCACCCCTCGGGGAATAATTGTTGGTAATGGCAGTTCTATTCCAATTCTAGGGTATGGTCAGAAAACGTTATCTCCTCCCAATCCACCTCTCCTCTTGAAAGATACTTTACATGCTCCTAAATTGATTAAAAATTTAGTGTCTGTCCGAAAGTTCACAAATGACAATTCTGTTTCTGTTGAATTTGATCCTTTCGGTTTCTCTGTGAAGGATTTCAAGACGGGGAGTCATCTCATGAGGTGTGATAGTAGGGGGGATACATATCCTATCATGCCCGGTTTGCCATCCATCGAGTCCAAATTTTGCCATCAGCTTTTGCAGCCATCTCTCCTTCCATGTGGCATGCTCGTTTGGGTCATCCGGGATCTTCTATTTTATCAGTTTTAGATAAAAATAGCTTTATTTCTTGTAAGGGTACGAGTCGTACTCCAATTTGTCAGTCTTGTTCATTAGGAAAAATTGTTAAGTTGCCATTTGTAGACTCCAATTCTCATACTTCTATGCCATTTGACATTATTCATAGCGACTTATGGACATCTCCTGTTCTTAGTTCAATGGGTCATCGATATTATGTTCTCTTCTTAGATGATTATTCTAGATTTTTGTGGACGTTTCCAATTGCGAATAAATCACAAGTGTTTTCCGTCTTCATAAAATTTAGAGCGTTCATTCGTACTCAATTCGAAAGAGAAATAAAAAATATTCAATGTGATAATGGGAAGGAGTATAACAATAGGGAGTTTCGAGAATTTTGTGCTACTCATGGGATAAATTTTCGGTTTTCATGTCCTCATACATCTTCACAAAATGGGAAAGCCGAACGCAAAA
This sequence comes from Anisodus acutangulus, assembly GCA_029783415.1. Lineage (NCBI taxonomy): Eukaryota > Viridiplantae > Streptophyta > Magnoliopsida > Solanales > Solanaceae > Anisodus > Anisodus acutangulus. The sequence goes on from CM056503.1 coordinate 39,859,500, forward strand.
TTCGTTCCATAAATAACATTGTCCGAACTCTCCTAATCCATGCCTCCATACCTCCGTATTTTTGGCATCATGCTCTACAAATGGCCACTTACCTTCTTAACATAATTCCGTCTAAAGGTCTGACATATTCTTCCCCTCTCAAAATCTTATATCATAAAAACCCGTCTTATTCTCATCTTCGGATTTTTGGGTGCTTGTGTTATCCGTTATTTCCATCCACCACAATTAACAAACTTCAGGCTCGGTCTACTCCGTGTGTATTTTTGGGTTATCCGTCGAATCATCGTGGTTATAAGTGTTTTGATTTATCCTCCAAAAAAATCATTATAAATCGTCATGTCATTTTTGATGAAACCCAATTCCCTTTTACGAAAGTTCATACTCTCGAGCCTAAGTCGTATAATTTTTTGGATGACCAAATATCCCCGTATATTATTCGGAATTTTTCGGACAACTCCCGTGCCCAAAATCCTCCAATAGCCCATCGCCATTGGTCCCACAAGATCGCCGCCTCTTTGTTCCAAATGATCGAACAGCTTCCAAATATTGGGCTACCCAGCCCACTCGAACTGGTCCAGAACCCACCACCTCGAAGTGCTCAGAATCGACATACCATTTCCGATTTGGGCCAAGAAAGCCCATCGCTTGGCGGCCACCCGTCCCGAGCCCAGAAAATTTCCAAAATTCCCTCAATTATTCCTCGAGTCATAGACCGGTCACTCGTAGTCAGTGGGGTATTTTTACACCTAAAATACATTTTAATTTACATTCTGATGTCTCTAAATCCCCCTTGCCCCGCAATCCTGTGTCCGCATTAAATGACCCTAATTGGAAAATTGCAATGACTGATGAATATAATGCTCTTATTGATAATAAGACGTGGGAGTTGGTGCCTCGTCCATATGGTATTAATGTTATCGGTCTATGTGGATTTTTGCTCATAAGGAGAATTCAGATGGCTCATTTGCTCGGCATAAGGCACGACTTGTTGGTGATGGTAAGACTCAGCAGGTTGGAATTGATTGTGGTGAGACGTTTAGTCCAGTGGTCAAACCGGCTACCATTCGCACTGTGCTTAGCTTGGCTCTGTCAAAAACGTGGCCAATTCATCAGTTGGATGTCAAGAATGCTTTCCTACACGGAGATCTCAAGGAAACGGTCTATATGCATCAGCCTTTGGGTTTCAGGGATCCAAACCGTCCTCATCATGTATGTTTGTTGAAGAAGTCCTTATATGGGCTTAAGCAGTCTCCGAGGGCCTGGTACACGAGGTTTGCTGACTTTGTTTCCACTATTGGGTTCACTCACAGCCGGTCAGATAATTCCTTGTTCATCTACCGCCGTGGTTCTTCGTTGGCCTACATTCTGTTGTATGTGGATGATATCATCTTGACCGCCTCTTCCGATGCCTTGCGCCAGTCTATCATGACCATGCTCAGTTCTGAGTTCGCTATGAAAGATTTAGGGCCTTTGAGTTATTTTTTGGGGATTGCTGTCCAACGTCATTCAGATGGGTTGTTTCTGTCTCAACGGAAGTATGCTGCTGAGATCATCGAAAGGGCTGGGATGTCATCCTGTAAGTCCACTTCCACGCCAGTTGATGCAAACCCAAAGCTAAGTGCCACAGCAGGTGCACCATTCGAGGACCCGACCCGCTATCGCAGTCTTGCAGGGGCCCTCCAGTTACCAGACCAGATATTACATATGCAGTACAGCAGGTGTGTTTATTCATGCATGACCCCAGAGTTGAGCACATGAATGCAATCAAACGCATCATACGGTATATTCAGGGGACACTGGATTATGGTTTGCACTTGTATCCTTCATCTACATCCACACTTGTCTCTTACACGGATGCTGATTGGGGTGGTTTTCCCGACACCAGACGGTCGACTTAAGCTCTTGTATGTTCCTTGGCAACAACTTGGTCTCCTGGTCGGCAAAGCGTCGCAACGCTATCACGCTCAAGTCTTGAGGCAGAATATCGAGGAGTAGCAAATGTGGTCTCCGAATCATGTTGGCTACGTAATTTGCTTTTGGAACTTCATTGTCCCATTCAGAAGGCAACCTTGGTATATTGCGATAACATTAGTGCCATCTACCTTTCAGGCAACCCAGTTCAACACCAACGGACCAAGCATATCGAAATGGACATTCACTTTGTCCGTGAAAAGGTTGCAAAGGGTCAAGTTCGCGTATGCCATGTCCCGTCTCGTTATCAAATTGCAGACATCTTTACAAAGGGTCTACCAGCGGTTCTCTTTGAAGATTTTAGGGACAGTCTCAGCGTTCGAAGACCGCCCGCTATGACTGCGGGGGTGTGTTAAACAGTCCATCATCACAGCCCATCACGGGCAGAATTCAGCCCATCACGGGCAAAGGTATATATGGTATATTAGGAATGTATATGGTAGTATATTGTAAAGAAAAGGATACCTTAATTAGTGTTATACTATTACCATAATTGTATAGTTAGAATTATGGTAGAATAAGGATTTAGAAGTAGAATAGGAAAAGGATTTTCCTATTATGGAAATATGTAACTTGTATATATATCTATTCAATTAATGAAAATAATCAAGGGGATTATTTCTTTCAGTATTGACTATAATCACCTCTTGTTTCTTAGTCCAACAGATGTAAGTGGTATTAGTATAATCTCATTTCAATTAACTGGAACATAAAACTATACTATTTGATATAAATTTATGAGAATTGCATTGTTGGGTATGAATAAGATGGGAATAGTAGATGGGTCATATCTCATGAACTCGGTTTCACAATCTTTACTAGAAGGGATTGTGATTGGGTCGAGTGCTAATGAGGTTTGGGATGATCTTAGAGAGATGTTTTATAGGGTTGATGGTCCAAGAACTTTCAATCTACATAAAAAAAATTGCCACTTTGAATCAAGGAACATCAACTGTTGCTACATATTTTACTAGACTCAAGAATATGTGGTTTGAGTTTGAAGCCTTAGTGCCTGTACTTGGGTGTAGATATGAGAATGTTAAAGATTTTGTGTTGTCTTTACAAAGACAGAAACTGTATCAGTTCTTGATGGGTCTTAATGACTTATATTCTCAAGCAAGAAATCATATATTGATGATGACACACCCTCCCAATATCAATCAAGTCTATGTTATGATAGTTGGAAATGAGGGGCAAAAAATAGTAAGTAGTAAGTACTAGTTCTGGATTAACAAGTGGTGTGCTTGGTATGAATTCTATGTCTAATACTGAACATCTAGATGTTGCTATGTATACCAAGATTGGTGGAGTGTCAAAGTTTAAGAAAAACTTCAATATTATGTGTGAATTTTGTAAATGTAAGGGGTATTCCAAAGATACATGCTACAAGTTGATCGGGTATCCACATGATTTAAAGTAAAAAAACTTATGGTGGTGGTACTGGAGCAACTTATAATGTATTGTGTGAGAGTTCCAATTCAAAGCAGAGTCACATTGACAAAGAAAAATAAGTTGCTCAATTTGGCTATGGGACTAATACTAATATTTCTCATACTGCTGGATCTAGTGCAAGAAATAATGGTCATCAAGGTGTTGATGATAACTATGCAAACAGTTGCAAGGGTGTACTTTCACCAAAGATTAATATAATCAGATTTTGCAAATCCTACAGGAGTCAACTAGCCTAAGTAGTAATGAGTCTTCAAATGCAGCAGGTAAAGCTCTTTTAGTTATAGAAAATAGTGAAATATGGATAATACACAGGTGAAACTAACCATATGGTGTCTAAAATTAGGATTCTAACTGAATATTCTATAGTTAAGTTAGATACTCCTAAGAAAGTGTCTTTACCTAATGGGGATATAACTCAAGTAACTCATGTAGGGGCTAGTACTATATCTGCTAGAAGTGTCATAATTATTGTATTCCATGTGCCACAGTTTAAATACAATCTATGTATGTTAGTATGATAACTAAGGAGTTGGGGTGTTCAGTCACATTCTTCCCTCACTTCTATAATTTCCAGGAACTTTACAGTTGCAAGGTGAAGGAGATTGGTAAAGAGGAAGGAGGGTTATATTTACTGCTCAAAAGATTGACTGCAGAGCCTGATTCTGATAATGCAACCTCATTTGCTGTGAAAGATACCTAAAAGATTCAAGAAATAAATGGAAATATAGATATTAGGTTGTGGCATATGAGACTAAGACATATATATTCAATTGTATTGAACAAGCTTTTAAGTGCAGATAAACTGAATATTAGCAAAGTAGTAGACAAATGTGTAGTGTGCCCTTTATCTAAGCAGACAAGATTGAGTTTTCCTTCAAGTAATATTAGAATTGATTGTTGCTTTGAATTGATACATATAGACCTTTGGGGTCCTTATAGACATGCTACATATGATGGAAATAAATACTTCACTACTATTGTTGATGATTTTACTAGAATGAGTTGAATTTTCCTGTTAAATAACAAATTTGATGTTTGTGTTTCACTTCAGCACTTTATTAAGTTTGTTGTGACACAATTTCATAAAACTGTCAAGATTACAAGAACGGATAATGGCACAGAATTTGTAAACAGTGTGTGATAATATGTTTAATTCCTTGGGAATTGTGCATCAAAAGTCTTGTGCTTATATCTATTAGCAAATGGTGTGGCTGAGAGGAAGAATAGACACATATTGAAAATCATAAGAGCTATAAGGTTTCAAGGAAAAATTCCTATTAGATTCTGGGGGTATTGTGTCCTGGCTGCTGTCTATCTTATTAATAGAATTCCTTGCTATGTGATTAGTAATCAATCACGTTATGAAAGTCTATATGGAAGGAAACCTATGGTGACAAACTGAAGATAAATTTTCACAATTCTAGAACATCTGTTATGATGGGATACTCTGAGACTCAAAAGGGATACATACTGTTTGACTTGAGTCAAAATGTGTTTTTTTGTAAACAGAGATGTCGTTTTTAAGGAAACTATGTTTCCATTTGCTATCACTAACACCAGTGCAACCAAGTCTATGTTTGTGGATAGTTTGAAGAGAGTAGGTACATTATATGGTGTTCAAGATTTTCCTTGAATACTCCCTCTTATCACCACAGATATTACTCCAGACACCATGGTTCAAGATGATTCAACTGATGATGGTGTAACACCTCGTACGATTGAACTAAGAAATTTTCACAATTCAGGGACTTAAGACCCAGCAAGAAGTGTTAGAATTAGAAATTTGATTAAATAAGCGTTCTTTATTTTTACGCCCAGAAATACGGACCATAAAATATTTTATGGGTCATAAAAGCTGTCGTGAAACGACCTCAGAAATCCAAGTCACTGTTAAGGCTTACGGAAGAATCACGACCATAAATGTTTTACGGACCGTAAAGCCTACCATAATTATTTTACGGAGCGTAAAATCCACCGTAAAAGTCGCGCTGACAGGAATAGTATAAATACGTAGTCTTAGTTCCAAAAATTGTATTTTCGCTTTTTCAAAGCCCTAGAACGAAGACTCTCTCTTCCCAACCATCTCCTACACCAAGATAAATACGTGGTACTGGTCTAACCTTTGAAATCAATTGAGTCACCATGATTTACCTCCTTCACAAACCTGTCGGACCGGGGTGTGGGGGCTCCTGGGGTGGGAGATTCCACCTTTTGGAATAAGATAAGTCCTTTTCACGTGATTCTATGTAATTCTAACATAATCCTAAAAAATTCTAAGTAGAATTCAATGTTCTTAACCTAGGGTTTTTCAGGATTAACCCAATTAAAGTGTTCAAGGTTCAATCTTTGGGTTTCTACTCCAAAGTTTAGATTTTTTTATATAAGGCTAGGAGCGATTAAGGTATGTAGAGCTTCTATCTTCGCGTGGGAACATTTTTAGTCATCTCCACACCTCATTCATCAAGATTATTGCAAATTACTTCATGATTTGAGATTGTGCCCTAGTTCATGTAAAGGCTACAGACTTGTGATTTTAAATTCATAGTTGTTCATAATTATTACTTTGATTGTTGTGAACTCACCACGTAATCAGTATAGACTTGTGTTTGATTTCCACGAGTCTCAGTTTAGAATACCCAATATACTAAAGCTCTAATACTCATAAAGAGTCTAGTATTCCATGTACAGTATCTCATGTTTAGTATTTCATGTCCAGTTGTTCATGCACAATATCTCATGTTTATATCAGTATATTCAGTAACCTAGTATCATATTGAGCACCTATATTTTTTGGCCTAAGGCCATAGTTATATACATTATTATGGGCCCAAGGCCACAATTATGTATATATATATATATATATATATTACTATTTTAGTTAAACATATGAATCTCCATTTCAGTACATGAAGTGTTCTTGTTAATTGCTTCCTTGTTCAGTTATCAGTTATCAGTTTCAGATTTAATGCATAATCTACTTGTTGATTTGGGTTGCCTTTTTCCCAACACCCCACAACTGTTTATTCTTTTAGTTTCTTTACATACAATATAATTTAAATGTACTAATGTCCCTTTGCATGGGGCCTGCACTTCATAGTGCATGTGCTGAGTTTCAGGGAGACGGATCTGCTCAGTAGGATTGCTTTGGTATCAGCTGCTTTGTGAGCCCCTGTCATTCGGAGTCTCAGTATATCATGTCATAATTTTATTATTTCAGTAGAGGTATGCTAGAGCCTTGTCCTTCTACACAGATTCAGTCAGACTCATGTCAGAAGTTTCATAGACTAGACTAGTCAATATGTCATATCAGTATTGTTTTCATACTTATGATATTTTTTAAGTTATTTCTGCTATTACATAATAGCTTATATTTTAGTATTCAGTTTGCATATTTTTAATCATCTCTATAGTATGTTTTGATGCCATGTTGATTCAGCAGTCATGTGGTTTGCTCGATGATATATAGCCAGACACCGAGTGCCATGTTTCGCCTAGGCCATGGTTCGGGGCGTGACAAAGCTTGGTATCAGAGCCCTGTGTTTAAGTGTCTTAGGAATTCTATGAAACCGTGTCCAGTATGGTCACTTTTATATGTATGAGGGCCCCACACATGTAAACAATTGACCACCAAGACATCTAGGATTGTCTCACTTCTTTCACACTCTAGATCATGCAGTTAGAGCTATACTTTCAGGATGTTCTTTTAACTCATGCGTATTACGTATTTAAGAAAATTCCTATGAAGAGAAAGTACACCAAGAGGACTACAACTACTAGTCAAAGAGCTGCTAATAATGCCGGTAGCAAGGAAAATACTTAGGCTCAGAGAGACAATTCAGGTACAGCACCACCCGATACTACAGGGCCTGCGAAGATTACAGTTTCGCTGCCCAGTTCTACCGACTCAGATGTTAGGGGAGCTATTCAGCTGCTCACCCAGCTTGTGGCTGCTCAAACCCAATGTCAAGGAACGATACCAAGTACCAGTGCTAATGAGGAGTTATCCAGTTCCAAGACTCGTGAGTTTCTTCGTATGGACCCTCCGGTGTTCACAGGGTCAAGCGAAAACAGAAGATCCAGAGAATTTCATTGATGGGTTGCAGAAAATCTTTCGGGTTATGTATGTTACTGAGATAGATAGCAGAGTTGGAAGCTTATCAGTTGCAGGATGTTGCTAATATCTGGTATGAGTCATGGGAGCAGTCCCCAGGGAAGATGCACCTTCAGCAACTTGGGATGAATTTACTTATGCTTTTATTGAGACTTTCTGCCAGTTGAGGCCAGGGAGACAAAAGGTCGTTGAATTCGAAAAGCTTAAGAAGAATGGCTGGAGTGTGTAGGAGTATTACCTTCAGTTTGTCTCATTGGCAAAGTATGTTCCACATATGGTCCTAGAAATGAGGACCAGAATTAGGCGTTTTGTGTATGGTCTTGATCTCCATTTGCATGATGCCACCAAAGTGAATGGCGCGCGAGTTTTTCACTTTTGTGCTGCACTCGAGTCAGATTCTCCAAAAATGTACTGCTTTTGGAGAATTTGATACGCACCCGTTAACATTTTTGAAGAGTTTGAGCAACATAAAATGACCGCAAGGCATACCTCTAGACACTAGCCAACTTTAAGCGAGCGTTGCTATAATATTGAGCCCAATCAGAAGGGAATAAGAAGAGAAAAAAAGGGGGGGAGGGGGGGGGGGGGCAAGGGTATTTCTTATAAGGGACTGACAGAATGTTTTGCACAATCAGAATATTTTAGATTCTGATCTCCGTTACAGCATCCAACTGTATTGAGGAACAAGTTTATCCTAAATTGTAGGTCAATTAGTCAAGCAGTAAACAAACATTGTATAATTTATGTCAAGGCAGTAATTGGGATTTGGGAGCAGACACGAGGCAATAAAAATAGGGAAGAATAACGATTTATTTCTACGTTGAAACTTTATGTTTTCGGTTAACAAAGATAATAATATTAACATTTAACTTAAAAGAATCAGAACAGTAGTTTTGGCCAGATGGTCGTTTGGTACGTGGGATGGAATAAGCAAGGATATTTTATTGGATTATTTTATCCTACCTTCTATATGAGAAAGTAATTCCATTATTTTAGTATAAATGGTGGGAAAAAATAATCCCGAGACTAATTAATACCCACTACCAAATGCGGAGAAAAAAATTCCCAATCTTATTCCGAAATTAGTATTCTTATCCCACTAACAAAACAGAGTTTGGGCATACCATCGTTGTAAATTCTTACACCATCAAATTAACATTAGTAACAGATAAGTTATCTTAATTTTAAGATTATAATTTCATTAGGATTTTTTTTCTTCAGTTCAACTTTGAGATGTTTTTAGCCGCCATGGATTAGCTCAATAAAAACCTTTGGACGGTGCAATTAGCACCGTTGAAAGGCTATCTGACTTAATTTTCACACAACCCTTCTCAATATTTTCACTCGCTAGGAGGTAACAAAATCCATTGATTAAATCATCCCTTATGATGTGCCGCTGATATCCAGGGCGGATTTACATGGAGGTGAGGGTGTTCAGCAAAGAATTATTGTGTATATATAGGGTAAATTTTATGTGTTTATTTACATATCTTAACTTTTGAACACCCTTAACAAATATAAAAAGTTAACTCAAATGGTCCGGGGTGTTCAAAATTATTTCCAACATCATAGGTTTGATTTTTAGAGACCACATTATTTCTATATTTAGCTTTTGTTATTTTTTTCGAACACCCTGAGTGAAAATTCTAGATCCACCACTACTGATACTAGATCCCATTTTTTGATGTTAGTAAAAATTAGAACTATATTGATGAAAACAAGTAAAACAAGAAAATAAATTTATCAAATGATCATGACAAGTCGTTGCCTTGATAGCAATTTCGGATCGATTACAGTGCAAATGGTTTATCCCGATCGCTCCCCAAGGATCCACAACACTCTCAAACAGTTGCATTAGTGGCTGAAAGTTTAACTTTGCACAAATTATTGCTCAGAAAATAGAAGGAAAAGAATAACTTTTTAAGAAGAAGAGGAGATATTTTTTATCCCGGCGGATTGACAAGAGAAATCTCTACCGGTATATATGGGTAGAAGACAAGATCTCGATAGTAAAGGACGAGATCTGAAACATCCCCTAATGTCTGCAAAATAAATATCACCATTAAGTTGAAGTAATGGACGAAATAAAAAATACGCAAAATAAAAAAAAAACAGGTAAAACGGACCTCCGAGCGCAGAGTTATGACCATTTAAAGTTGCACCACTTTACAACTACTTTCTCTCCCAACATTTTATGTCAATGTTTCCGTGATATGTTAATTAAGTTTATGCCGCATTCGACTTTCATAAAAGCTTCGTAGATTGACTTCAATGACTATGATTCTAGAGATAACAGTAGCTTTAAATAAAAAATAAGATTATTACATATTTCCCCCCGGTTGTTCGGTTTGGATCATCCCCAATTCTAAATAACCGAACCGAATTATTAAACCCAGATACATTCATTTTTTTAAACACCCGGTTTTTTTAGTTTTTTTAACCGAATATAAACAGAACCGGTTCGGTTCTGTTTTTTCGGTTCATCAATTTTTATAGACAATTTAGTTCACTTTCAGATGGAAGGTTTCTTTAAGACCAATTATAATGGCCTTGATCCGGAGAGTTTGCCTTATCAGTTTGTGGGACTCTTTACTCATCAAGTAGTTGAGTTATTTATAGTGTAGGGTTCATGCAAGAGACTAGTAATGGCTAGGGCTGGCCAGTGGGCTGAGACGGTCCGACCCCGACCCGACCCAGTTCCGAGCCCGCCCCGGTCTCGCCCCGACCCCGTCATAAAAAAATAAATAAATAACGGGGGCGGGACTCGAACTCGGGACGGGACGATGTCTCATCCCGCGAGACCCGAGCCCGCCCCAGGCCCGCCCGACCCGACCCCGTCCCGAGCCCGACCCCGACCCCACCCTTTTCCCCCCTTTGCAAAAATGGTCGTTGCACCAACGACCATTTTAGATTATGGCCGTTGGCCAACGGCCATTTTAGGCCCCCCCTCCCTCAACCCCCTACCCCTTAATATTTATTTTTAACCCATAAGTTATTATATTTACACTTTAACCCAATTTTTCAACTATAAATAACTCATTTTCTCTTCATCTTTCTCACAAATCTTCCTACAATCTCTCTAATTTCTCAATATATCTCTCTACAAGTCTACATTGTTTGCTAAATATTCAATTTTATTTATTCATTTGGGAATTGGGAGTGAAGTTGGCAACTAGCTTGAGGATCTTCCATCGAGCAAAGTTTCAATTTTCAACCTCTCGATTACACGTCGACGTTACGTCGGCGTTTGGTACATTCGTTCCTTCATTAAATTATTATTGTCTGTTTATTTTATTTAGATCACTTAATTTTATTGTCTTTAATTATTTATTATCATAATTAAAATGGAAGGATTAAAAGGTATGTTTAAGGGTAAGGGTAAGGGTGCTTCTTCTAGTAGGGCAACCAGGGCAAGTGGTACATCTTCTAGTCATCTTATTCCTACACAGATGATTTTGTTGATACTCAACATTTTCCTACAATACTATTAGATTTAGACCAGAGCTATTTTACGGAACTCAAGAAGACTTTAATTTAGACGATGATCTAGATAATATACCCACTAATGTTGATGACAACACACCCACTAGTGCACCTTCAACCTAAATACCTCATATTCCCTAGTATGAGATGAGGTCCAAAGAAACGACCATTAAAATCGGATGCATGGACATTTTTTGATAGGGACGTAGAGAATCAAGTAGCCATATGTAAAATTTGTAAAAATGTTTTAAAATTTAAAAGCTGGAAAAGGTCACGGTGGGACGGGAGTTTAATTAGACACGTAGTAAGTGCTCATCCAACTAGGTATGCCCAATACCAGGCTTCAAAACCGGTGCAAGCGCCCGCTCCATCGGGACAAGGTTCACATACCGATATTGTCCCGGACCAAGTCTGTGGTCAAATTAACCCTATGACGGGGATTGTAGGCTCTAAATACAATAAACATAGAGATAGGAAGCAATATCAAAATTAGTTCTTTGTGGAGGGTTTGCCTTTTTCATTTCCTTCATCTCCGGTTTTATTCATTACATTAGAGATATATATAATCTGCTTTTAACGGTTTTCCTATATCAACTGTTAAGAGAGATGTATTTAAATTCGCGCATGAATATCAACAATATTTACGTTTTCATTATATCATTTTAATGGCAAAGTATCTATCACGTCGATATAGGTCGTAGTACTAACGGTCATGATTATTTAATCATAACTTGTCATTGGATAGATTATAAATGGTCTATGCAAAAACGTATTTTAGCGTATAGATATATAGATGATAGGCACACCTGGTACTTTTATTGCAGAAAATATTTATCAAGTGTGCGATTATTACTAATTACCGATAAAATTATGACTATTACATTAGATAACGCTTCTAATAACAATTACGCAATTACAATTTTAAAAATAGTTTAACTCCATCTTTTCCTGACCATTTTCATATAAAATGTGCGTGCCATATATATAACTTAATTGTAAAGGATGGTCTATCACTTTTTGAAGACATTCTTAGTAAAATACAATTTGCTATAAACTTTATTTTTAAAAGTAATAAAGAACAACGTAGAAAAGAATATAAAAAATTTGTCATGATTGTGGACTACCTTTTAGAAAAATTCCACAAGAAGTATCCACTAGGTGAAATTCTTTATACGAGCAACTACTTGTTGCTTATGACTATAAATTACCTATAACTTTATTTTTTAACTCTCATAATAAAAGCCACTGATATGATTTTAGATAGTGATTGGAAAAAATTTCCGAACTTATTGTATTTTTAGAGAAATTTTTTCAAGCAACAAAAGAATTTTCCTAAGATATATTATCCTACTATTTCAACTATGTTATTTTATATAACTCTAATATTTTTATTACTTAGTGAATATATGGAAAAACCAAACTTATAAGGCATCTATTAAAAATGTTTCTCAAAATAAAAAATATTTTATTCCTATTCCCTCTATTTATATTATTGGTTCTCAGATAAATCCTACTATTAAAATAGACGGTACTAAATCACTAATTGAAACTATTTACGATTGTATAGAAGTACTACCACCTCCAAGTCCCAAAAATCTAAATCACCCACCACCTATTGAACAAACTAAAGAAGAAGTGTTGTCTAGCGTAGAACACCAATGCAAAAATATATATAGATTTTATCAACAAGAAAATGCTAGTAACTTACCAGCTTCCATACCATCTTCTTCATCTTCAACACAACCTCACAAAAGACATGTTGTTTCTGCGGCTAGTATTGAAAGCCCCAGAAATAGAATGTCCGGTTGTACCTCTACTACTAACCAAATTAGCGAGTTGAATATTTTTGTTTTGCAGAGTTCTGTACCGTATCAAGAAGTTATCAATGAAGATGGACATGAAGACTTGCTGAAATACTGGAGGGGGAATGAGAAGACCTTTCCGACACTTTCATTGATGGCTCGAGATGTTTTGAACATTCAAGAGTCGTCAACTGCGTCTGAAAGCGCTTTTTCTGCAGGCAGATATCAAATAGGAGACCACATACACTCATTAGCCGGAGACAGCTTGGAAATTGCAGTATTATTCAGAGATTGGATACGAGCGGAGCGGAGAAGGTGCGGTCAACCGGAGATCAACGAAGAAGATGATGAAAACTACAACGAAATCTTAACCGAAGGTAGTGGAAGCGACGTGGATCAATTTGACCAACAAATACCAATTCCAACCGAAGAACCACATGAAATCATCAAGCAATTAGAACAGGTTTTTTTGAGAATGTAATTTTTTTAATTGTAATTTTATTATGTAATTTACAACTTTTGGACAACACCACAAAGTTGCAATTTAGATTTTAGACAATTGTATTTGTATTACAAAAAAATCATATGTCTATTAAATAATATAAGAGGCACTAAAACAGCCTTGGGATATTTTTATTACACTATCTTGTTTTGTTTATTGAATTTTTTTTATACATATGTTATTTAAAAAAAAAAGGAAAACCCGCCGTATCCCGACCCGAGCCCGAGCCCGCCCCGAGCCCGCCCCGACCCCATTCCGACGGGATCGGGATCGGGACGGGACTTGCTCCAGTCCCGCCAGACCCGACCCCACCCCTTCTCCCGTCCCACCCCGACCCCGACCCCGCCAGACCCGGCCCACCAGACCCGAGCCCGGCCCACTGGCCACTCTTAGTAATGGCGGAGCCAGAAATTTTACCATGGAGTATCAAAATATAAAAAATTAGATACACGTAGAAAATCAGGGGATTATATATACCTAAAACTAAAATTTTGATCTAGCTAAAATTTTGACCTAGCTAAACAGTATAATTTTCCGCCCCCTTAGCATAAGGTGTATTCGCACTGGTCAGACTAGTGTTATGTCACTCTTATATTTGTAGGTTATGCGGGCTACCCACTTGCGTGTGTTTCTTCTTCCATTTATTATTGGCTTTTATTTATGGAATTTTGATTTCGTTTACTATTTCTCACAGTATGTGATCCTAAAAGCCTTCTCTTCATCTTCGGAATGCAACTGGACTACAGCGATGCATTGATAGGCGGTGGCTTCTCTTTCAAAAATCCAAACGCCACGCAAACTTGTGGCTGTGGCAAATCTTTTAACGCTGAGATGTAAGAGCTGTACTCTTAGAAATTTAGTAGTACAACACACTAGAACACAACTGTGGTTTGCTTGGACCACTGGATATAGAAAGTAATGAAGATTGCTAAATCATATTATGTGCATAGGGACTGTAACTTTTAAAATGTGCAACTGGGAATGCATTTTATTCTTCCTGCACAAAAGGCTAAACCCCTATGCCATGTTGATTTATGCTTCGGGGGCGGTATTGCAATGTAATACGTGGGTTCACGTGAACTGGATAGATTTTGTCCAGACTTTGTATATGTATGAAAAAATTATTAATTTTTATAAATGTTCGATTGTGAACCCAGTTATTATTGTATATCAACTTAAGGTCATTATAAAAATTCATAAAGTTTTGAAAGAAATAATCCCTTTCTTATTTTCATTAATGAATAAGTATCTATACAATTTACAATTTACATAATATGAAAAATTCTATTCCTATTCTACTCCCAAACCCCTATTTTATTTGTACCAGAATTCTATAATTATGGTAAGTGTACAATGCTAATTAAATACAACAGTATATTACAAAGACTACCTAAATATACACGGCTTGTGTTTCCGTGATATACATGGTATACACAGGGCAGTAAATATACCGTGTATATCACGTGTATATTTATCACACCCCTTCTGTCATAGCGGGCGGTCTTTGTATGCTGAAAAATTCTATTCCTATTCTAGCCAACTTTAAACGAGCGTTGCTATAATATTGAGCTCAATCAGAAGGGAATAAGAAGAGAAAAGGGGGGAGGGGGGGGAGGGTATTTCTTACAAGGACTGACTGAATGTTTTGAACAATCAGAATATTTCAGATTCTGATCTCCGTTACAGCATCCAACTGTATTGAGGAGCAAGTTTATCCTAAATTGTAGGCCAATTAGTCAAGCAGTAAACAAACTGTTAATGTTGGATTTAATATTGTAATATTTCACCCAACATATCTCCTGAATTATTGATTTAAATGTGTAAGAATGTTGGGACAAATGTTGCACAAAATTCGAACCAACATTTTTAGAACTGATTTTGCCTTGCTTCACGTTGATTACTATGTAGTAAATATGACTTAGCAAGGAAAAAAGGAGTTGGTAAACACGTGTGAAGAACGAGTCAAGGTTGCTGCTTTTCGTGAGAAACAAGTCAAAGTTGTTAGAGGTTTTTGCTCCTTGATGTCTCCAACTAATCCTACAAGCTGTCCACCTTTCTCTCAAACACCACAACCGATCGATGAGCTTTTCAACGAAGACTCTCTACTATAAATAGAGAGGCTACTACAGTAAATCGATATCCAAAATCAGAAAGAAATGCTGGCTACTGTTTTCTAACAGTCTCTATCGGATAAGAAAATTGTCAAATACAATGCCGTCTCAGATGCCACGAAATTTGCTCCAACATCAGCAACTTGACAAAAAGGTAAAATCTTTAACTCATGAGAATTTAGTATTAAAAGGCACAATAACCCGACTTGAGATTGCACTTACCAAGAAGGATATTGAGTTTGGTAAGATCCGTGAAAAAATGGATTTAGTCGAAGCAACCTTCCGTAAGCTCAATATGGGGACTTTAAAATTGAATGAGATACTCAACTTTAGTAAATTTTCACATGCAGTAATTTGGTACGAAAACTCTCTTAAAACCATATGCTCTAATCTCTTTGATAAAAATGAGAAAATATGCTTTGTAAAAGAAAAATGGATGAATAATAGGTTCTCAAATATGTCAAAGAATATAAAGTTTGTGTGTCATCACTGTAACTCCCCTGGATACTTAAAACCATATTGTTTCAAACTTCAAGATTCTGTGAGCAAAATATTTCCTAAAATGTTGTCCAATATTCCGGATAACAATCGAAGCAACATTTCTGAGCCAAAAGGTAAAAATTGTTTTAAGAGAGTTTGGGTTCCTGAAAAGGATGTAACATGTAATATTGCTATAACTGCATTAAGAACTAACATTTCAGGTTCTTGGTACTTTGATAGTGGGTGTTCTCGCCACATGACAGGTACAAAATGTTTTCTAAAGAACTATGAGTCATTCAATGGAAGAAACGTGGCTTATGGAGGTGGCAGTAAAAGCAAAATAATTGGAAAAGGAATCTTAGATATTCCCGGATTTCCAGCCTCAAGAAATGTCTTACGTTGAGGGCTTAATGGCTAATTTAATTAGTATTAGTCAACTGTGAGATGACGATCTTGAGGTAAAATTTAATAAGAATGCCTGTAAAGTTACGAATAAAGCAAATATATGTGTCATGACAGGTAGAAGAACAGGTGACAATTGCAATCTTGTTGTAAGAAAAGAAACATGCAATAATGCTAAGGTCGATGACACAACACTATGGCATCAAAAGTTGGGGCATGTCAACTACTGCAATTTAGAAAAATTGGTCTCATATGAAGCAGTTAGAGGCATACCCAAACTTAGCCATAAAGGTAAAACTATCTGTGAAGATTGTTTAAAAGTTAAGCAAACTCGTGTCTCTCATAATGTTGTCCAATATGACGGACAACATTCAGGTATGTCTCACTGTTTTCAATTGCTACATATGGATTTAATGGGTCTAATTGAAGTAGACAGTCTAGGAGGCATGCGGTATTCCTTTGTGATAGTAGATAATTTTTTTAGATATTCTTAGATATATATTTTGAAAAAAAAATAAAAAATGTTTGACATGTTTAAAATCTTGCACTCTAGAATTAGAAATTTATTCTATTCTCCTATTTTTCGGATTAGATCAGACCATGGAAAAAAATTTGAGAATAGTTCATTCAAAAAGTTTTGTGAGAAAAAAGATATTTTACATGAGTTTTCTGCCACCAAAACTCCTCAACAGAATGGGGTTACTGAACGGAAGAATAGGACATTGCAAGAAATGGCTAGAGTGATGATTAGTTCTAAACATTTGTCAAAACGTTTATAGGCAGAAGCCTTGAATACTGATAATCACATAGCTAATAAAGTCTATCTAAGGCCAGGAACAAAGATGACACCCTATGAGATTATAAATGGAAAGAAACAAAACTTGCATTATTTTCATGTTTTTGGGTGTATTTGTTATATTTTAAATGACATGGATCATTTGGCAAAATTTAACTCTAAGATTGATAAATGAATTTTTGTTGGCTATTCACAAAATAGTCATGCTTATCGAGTATACAATCTGAGATCCAGAACTGTACAAGATTCTGTAAATGTTATCTTTGATGATCTTTCTGATGTTTCAGGAAAAGCTATTGAAAATAACATTATAGATACAGTGAAAAGTCCACAGATTGTAGAAGAATCGGATATTGCCACACCTGAAGCAACATCTGAAATAACAATAGAGACCACAGAGGCCACAGATGAGGAGTCAAGTGCTGAATTATTAGACCAAGTTCGTCGGGACCCCTCATCAAGGATTAGAAAGAATCATCCAATAGGCCAAGTGATAAGGAGAGTTTCTGAAGGAGTTAGAACAAGAGGCAAATAACCACTCAACTATAGAGAAATGGTAAGGTATGTGTGTATGTCAACCATATACCAAAATGTTAGTCTTTCTTGTTTTATATCTACATTAGAACTAAAGAATGTTGTAGAAGCACTTAAAGATAATTTCTAGATACAAGCAATGCAAGAAGAGCTTGAACAATTTTCTTAAAATGAAGTCTAGGACTTAGTTCCACGTCCAAATAATACAAATGTAATTGGAACTAAGTGGATTTTTAAAAATAAATCAGACGAATCGGGAACCGTTGTTAGAAACAAAGCACGTCTAGTTGCACAATGTTATACTCAAGTTGAAGGAATTGATTTTGATGAAACCTTCGCACTTGTAGCTAGAATTGAGTCGATTAGACTTTTACTTGCTATTGCTTGTTGTCTGAAAATTACTTTACACCAAATGGATGTAAAAAGTGCCGTCTTAAATGGTTATCTAGACAAGGAGGTATATGTTGAACAACCAAAAGAATTTGATGATCCTTACCATCCACACTATGTGTACAAGCTCAAAAATGCTTTGTATGAGTTGAAACAAGCCCCTCGTGCATGGTATGGTCTTTTAACTAACTTTCTTCTTGAATTTGGTTTTAACCGTGGCGAAGCAGATCGTACTTTGTTTATTAAACAATACGGTGTAGTTATTATAATTTCTCAAATCTACGTGGATGACATAGTCTTTGGATCGACTTCACAGTCGTACCTAAATTCATTTGTTGAAGTTATGTCATCGACATTTGAAATGAGCATGATTGGGGAATTAACTTTTTTCTTAGGCTTGCAGATAAAGCAAAGTGAAGATGGAATCTTCATCTCACAGAGTAAATATGCCAAAAATTTAGCTAAAAGATTTGGTTTGGAGAACGCTAAACAGAGGAAAACGCCAATGGATTCATCGCAGAAGGTATGTAAGGATAATGTTGGTGAAAATGTTGACCCAAAATTATATCGATCTATGATAGGTATCCTTCTTTATCTTACTGCTAGTCGCCAAGATATTATGTTTGCATTTGTGTTTGTGCACGTTTTCAAGCCTGTCCTAAATGTCTCACTTAAATGTTGTGCAACGTATTATTCGATATGTTGCTGACACATGTGAGTTGGGAATCTGGTATTCCAAAGACACTAATCCGAACTTAATAGGATTTAGTGACTCGAATTGGGCTGGATATGTGGATGACAGAAAAAGTACAAGTGAAAGATGTTTTTATCTCTACAATGACCTTGGTTTATAGTATAGTCGTAAACAAAACTGTGTCTCACTTTCAACTGCTGAATTTGAATATGTAGTAGTTGGAAGTTGTTGCTCTCAATGAATATGGCTACGACACATGTTAGACGACTATGAATTTACTAGCAACATTTTGATTTTGTACTTTTTATAATTTGAGTACTATAAATATTTTCAAAAATCTAGTTCAGCACTCACGTACAAAACATATTGATATTAGACATCACTTTTTAAGAGATTTAGTTGAAAAACAGCTAGTTCAAATTGAATATGTTGACACTTTTCATCAACTAGCTGATATCTCTACAAAAGCTTTGGACCATGAGAGATTTTTCAGTTTAAAGAAATCTCTTGGTGTTTGTAATCTCTAGATAGACATTTTTGGTGAATGTTGGCTGAAATGTTGTCTAACATTTCGGGTGACATTTACCTATGTAATATCACTGACTGATTATTGTTGTTGTATGGTGCATAACTTTTAGTCACACAAGCATGATCCTTCAATAAGAATATATGGACTAAGTGATACCATTCTCTGCGATGTTATATATATATCATAAAAATGAGTATCAAAATAAGGAAAAGCCTTTACAAATATTTGGCAACTGTCAAAAGTGGGCAAAGCTTGTGAAAAGATACAGTTCCTATTCTATAGGAGAATCGAGTGCTTCAAAAAAGATTTGAGAATACCATAAAAGTATTCTTATTTTTGACACAAAAAATTCTTTTATATGTGTTATATGATTAGACCAAGGACACGATGGAAAAATGTTATATTCGTCCAGTGGTCAAACTCATAAAGTGCATATAAAACGTGTCTTGGTTTGTTGCCAAATCTGAAAATTCTCGTGGGATCAAAATACTTGTGTCGTCCTAAATGTTGTCAACATTGCTATTGACATTTTCAGAATGTAATATGTGTGGGGATGTTGTGCTTATCTGATCATTGAAATATCAGATCTTACTTCCTATTAGATGCCCTGTTTACAGGAATTTTAAGATTTTAAAATGATAAAATTAAATTTTATTCCTACCGTGATGTTTATTCATTTTATCCCAATATTTTAGGTGTAAGTTATTATGTAAAATTGAAACACCTAAAACTAAGAGATTCTTGTTGCTAAGAAAAGGTTTGCCATGTATATAAATATTCCTCACATTTGTTATTTGTTTACAAAAAACAACAAAAAAAGGGCAAAGCTCAAGGGGTGTATATCTTCCTACCTACCCGATGGAAACACCAAATCAAACACCAATCACTTTCACAAACCCTAATTCCTCAAAACCCTCTCCTCAATTCTCACCGATGGAAACTTCTCCAATGTCAAAACAAATGTCAACCAACATCCCATCCAACACTCTCATGAGCATTAGCCCTCCGTCGAATACACCTCAACAACTTGGCCAGTCTTCTTCCTCAAATATCCCTGAGGATCTTTCTAAAGCAATAGTGTTTAATGATTTTGATGAACTTTAGGTATCAGCTATCCTGGAGATAATAATAACCCTATAGATGTCGATCAAACTTTTGATTTCTCATCTCTGGGTAAAAGGCCAAGGTCAACTACTTTTCCTACTAGCTGATCGAGTAGAGTGTTTGAGGAAAAAGTCCAAGAAGGTTCGAGTAGGAAAGATTAAATGTGAAACATCTAAACCCGCTTACTCGAGCAGTGATGGTGAAAATACGGACTATGTTTTCTCAATTGAGGAAGAATCATTTGCTTCTGATCAACCCAATGCACCTCAAAAAGGGGAAATCCCAGATGAAACCCCCTTGAAACATTTTTTTCCAAAGGGAGTTCCCAGGACTGCAAGGACAAGTGCTGCTCCAAATGTTGCCACAGATGCCACAACATCTTAAGCAACCTTTCATCCAACATCCAAAGAGACACACGCCACAAGATCCTCCAACAGTACCAAATCCATCAGTTCAAACATGTCTGATTCAGACATTAAAGTATCTGGCTTCTCAGATAAATTATATTCTAAAGCTAACTATGATATGTGGATTCTTACAAGAATAGAGTAATCAGGCCTGAGAAAGTAATTTGTCCTGAGAGAGTATTGCTTTCTGTACTGAATATGGTTTGGTAAAATTCTTAAAGGAAAGACAGCTTTTTGATTTAGTCACTGAAAAAGAATCATATGTTGATGAGATAGTAAGGTTATTTTATGCGAACTTAAGCTCTGCTATAGAGAATACCTCCTCAAAGAAATTTGGGAAGGTATATCTCTATAACAAGGTATATCTTTTTATGCCTACTATCATAAGTCAATGTATTGGCCAAAATGCTGGAAATAATGTTAGAGAAGCTGAACAGGTGATAGACAATAGGGACGAAGTAATTGAATACCTTACTGGAGGTATAATGAAGAAATGGAACCCTAGATGTCCAGCCTCCAAACTAACAACCCTGTTTTTCACCCTCCACAAAATTGCTATTCACAATTGGCTTCCATTAATGAATGAGTCAATTGTGACATCTGAACAAGCCACCATGTTGTATAAAGTTGGGAAAGATTTGAAAGTTGATTTGGGAAAAATGATATTTCATCAAATTGCCAATTTGTCTGAGAAGGAATCAACTTCAATCCTTCCTTTTACCTCTCTGATCTACAAATTATTAACCACCCTACGCTTTTAGCCTAAGAGAGAAGACACTTTAGGGAAGGCTCCTGAGCATTACACTATAAACAAAGCAACTTTGAAGAGCAAGGCCAGAGTTATCAACTTGCCCTGGAAGAAGGAAGCTGAAAGTGAAAATGTTGCCAAAAATGTCACCAACATTTTGGGCAACACTGATCCAAGACAGTCTACACTGTCTACAAAAAGGCTTGTGGAACAAATTGCAAAAATCAACCAACAAATTACAAAAGTTGATGCTGCAATGAATTCCCTGATACAAGCTAGAAACCATTTCATGATGTTACTTTCTTCACAAAAAGGGGGAGATGATGTTGATGCAGGGGGAGGAAGCTAAAGCTGCTATGCTGCATAAGAAAAGTGAAAATTTGTTATCTGCAATGAGAAAGTCTTTGGAAAGCTATTCTTTGTATGATGAGCAAGGAGGAAGCTGAATGATGTTGTTGAACCTAAGCTGTAAATATTTGTTCAATGTTTTAATGGATTGATGTGGATATTTGTTGACAATGGTTTATTTCTATTCATATTTTGTATATACTGGATGAGATGTGTATATATGTGCTCATATTTTTTTAAACATATGAATTGGTATACACATGTTTTCTTGTATGCTATCACAAGTTAAGGGGGAGCATGACCTTGAAATTGTTGATCACAGATGTTGGACAACATTTGTGACAACACCATAAGTAAACTTTACATTTTAATGAGTTTTGTGAAGAAAGGCAAAAAAAGGAGAGATTGTTAATGTTGGATTTAATGTTGTAACATTTGACCCAACATATATCCTGAAGTACTAATTTGAATGTGTAAGAATGTTGGAACAAATGTTGCACAACATTCGGACCAACATTTTCAGAACTGATTTTCCCTTACTTCACGTAATGATTACTATGTAGTAAATATGAATTGGCAAGGTAAAAAGAAGTTGGTAAACACGTGTTAAGAATGAGTCAAGGCTGCTGCTTTTCGTGAGGAACAAGTCAAAGTTGTTAGAGGTTTTTGCTCCTTGTCTCCAACCAATCCTACAAGCTGCCCACCTTTCCCTCAAACTCCACAACCGATCGATGAGCTTTTCAAGGAAGACTCTCTACTATTAATAGAGAGTCTACTATAGTGAATCGATATCTAGAATCAGAAAAAAAAATATCAAGAGAGCTCTCGGGATTTCATCTCAGAAATCTGGATCACCAGTGTTGCATGAGTGTGTCGACATCATTCTGTCCAACATTACAATTATTGTTTAGATTCTAGATTAGTTTTGTATGGAGCTATTGTAATGAGTGGTTGTCTATATCTACTTAGTTAGATTTTTCAGGTAGAAGTCATCTGCAACTTCAACTTTTAATTCCTTTCCGTTTTATATTGTAAATCTGTAAAGAAAAGAATTTGTACTTTTGTATATAATATATACACAATACATTTGGTCATTTACCATCATAAGTTATATAATATATATAACTTATGAAAATTTAAACATTTGTGTTCTTTAAATTCTGCTGCATTTACTCTTTAAAGTTTCTATTTAGTGAAGTGTTGTTACTGCTGTCGGATGACATAATTGTAGACATTCGAAAACAGAATTTGCATTCGATTTATTTTAGCTCTTGCTTTTATTCCCATAGCATTTGACTCCCTTCACAAACATTGTATAATTTATGTCAAGGCAGTAATTGGGATTTGGGAGCAGACATGAGGCAATAAAGACAGGGGAGCATAACGATTTATTCCTATGTTGAAACTTTATGTTTTTGGTTATCAAAGATAATAATATTAACATTTAACTTAAAAGCATCAGAACAATAGTTTTGGCCAGAGGGGTCGTTTGGTACATGGGATAGAATATGTAAGGATATTTTATGGGATTATTTTATCCTACCTTCTATATGAGAAAGTAATCTCATCATTTTAGTATAAATGGTGGGAAAAAATAATCCCGAGACTAATTAATACCCATTACCCAATGCGGAGAAAAAAATTTCCAATCTTATTCCGAAATTAGTATCTTATCCCACCAACAAAACAGAGTTTGGGTATACCATTGTAAATTCTTACACCATCAAAGTAACACTAGTAACATATAAGTTATCTTAATTCAAAGATTATAATTTCATTAGGATTTTGTTTTCTTCACTTCAACTTTGAGATGTTTTTAGCCGCCATGGATTGGCTCAATAAAAACCTTTGGACGGTGCAATTAGCACCGTTGAAAGGCTATCTGACTTAATTTTCACACAACCATTCTCAATATTTTCACTCGCTAGGAGGTAACAAAATCTATTGATTAAAATCATCCCTTACGATGTGCCGCTAATATCCAGGGCGGATTTAAATGGAGGTGAGGGTGTTCATCAAAGAAGTTTTGTGTATATTGTAGGGTAAATGTTATGTGTTTATGTACATATCTTAACTTTTGAACACGCTGAACAAATATAAAAAGTTAGCTCAAATGGTCCGGGGTGTTCAAAATTATTTCCAACATCCTAGGTTCGATTTTTAGAGACCACATTAGTTCTATATTTAGCTTTTGTTATTTTTTTCGAACACCCTGATTGGAAATTCTGGATCCGCTACTACTGATACCAGATCCCATTTTGTGACATTTCACTGGGTATGTTGTTGTTACTTAAAATTAGAACTATACTGATGAAAACAAGTAAAACAAGAAAATAACTTATCAAATGATCGTGGAAAGTCACTGCCTTGAAACCAATTTCGGATTGATTATGGTGCAAATCGTTTATCCCGATCGCTCCCAAAGGATCCACAACACTTCCAAATACTTGCATTAGTGGCTGAAAGTTTAAACTTTGCACAAATTATTGCTCAAAAAATAGAAGGAAAAGAATAACTTTTTAAGAAGAAGAAGAGATTTTTTATCCCGGCGTATTGACAAGAGAAATCTCTACCGGTATATATGGGTAGAAGACAAGATCTTGATAGTAAAGGACGAGATCAGAAATGTGCCCTAACTTTTGAAAAATAAAGATCATCATTAAGTCGAAGTAATGGACGAAATAAAATAATACGCAAAATAAAAATAAATCGGGTAAAACGGACCTCCGAGCGCAGAGTTATGACCATTTAAAGTTGCATCAATTTACAACTACTTTCTCTCCCTATATTTTATGTGAAGGCTTTCGTGATATGTTAATTAAGTTCATGTCGCATTCGACTTTCATAGAAGCTTCATAGATTGGCTTCAATGACTATGATTCAAGAAATAGCAGTAGCCTAAAATAAAAATAAGATTAATTACATATTTCCCCCCAATTTTTCGGTTCGGTTCATCCCCAATTCTAAAGAACCGAACCGAATTATTTACCCCAGATACATTCTGTGTTTTTAAACACCTGATTTTTTTAGTTTTTTTAACCGAATATAAACCGAACCGAACCGTTGGTTCGATACATTTTTTTCGGTTCATCAATTTTTATGCCCACCCCTATTCTATTAGACAATTTAGTTCACTTTCAGATGGAAGGTTTCTTTAAGACCGATTATAATGGCCTTGATCTAGAGAGTTTGCCTTATCAGTTGTGCGACTTTTTACTCACTAAGTAGTTGAGTTATTTATAATGTGGGGTTCATGCAAGAGAATAGTAATGGCGGAGCCAGAAATTTTACCATGCGGTGTCAAAATATAAAAAAGTAGACACGTAGAAAATCAGGGAAGTATATATCTATAAAACTAAAATTTTGACCTAGCTAAACAGTATAATTTTCCGCCCCCTTAGCATAAGGTGTATTCGCACTGGTCAGACTAGTGTTATGTCACTCTTATATTTGTAGGTTATGCGGGCTACCCACTTGCGTGTGTTTCTTCTTCCATTTATTATTGGCTTTTATTTATGGAATTTTGATTTCGTTTACTATTTCTCACAGTATGTGATCCTAAAAGCCTTCTCTTCATCTTCGGAATGCAACTGGACTACAGCGATGCATTGATAGGCGGGGGCTTCTCTTTCAAAAATCCAAACGCCACGCAAACTTGTGGCTGTGGCAAATCTTTTAACGCTGAGATGTAAGAGCTGTACTCTTAGAAATTTAGTAGTACAACACACTAGAACACAACTGTGGTTTGCTTGGACCACTGGATATAGAAAGTAATGAAGATTGCTAAATCATATTATGTGCATAGGGACTGTAACTTTTAAAATGTGCAACTGGGAATGCATTTTATTCTTCCTGCACAAAAGGCTAAACCCCTATGCCATGTTGATTTATGCTTCGGGGGCGGTATTGTAATGTAATATGTGGGTTCACGTGAACTGGATAGATTTTGTCCAGACTTTGTATATGTATGAAAAAATTATTAATTTTTATAAATGTTCGATTGTGAACCCAGTTATTATTATATATCAACTTAAGGTCATTATAAAAATTCATAAAGTTTTGAAAGAAATAATCCCTTTCTTATTTTCATTAATGAATAAGTATCTATACAATTTACAATTTACATAATATGAAAAATTCTATTCCTATTCTACTCCCAAACCCCTATTTTATTTGTACCAGAATTCTATAATTATGGTAAGTGTACAATGCTAATTAAATACAACAGTATATTACAAAGACTACCTAAATATACACGGCTTGTGTTTCCGTGATATACATGGTATACACAGGGCAGTAAATATACCGTGTATATCACGTGTATATTTATCACACCCCTTCTGTCATAGCGGGCGGTCTTTGTATGCTGAGATTGTCCCTAAAATCTTCAAATAGAACCTAGGGAAGATCATTCATAAAGATGTCTGCAATTTGATACCTGAAAGGGACATGGCACACACGTACTTGTCCACGAGCTACCTTTTCGTGAACAAAGTGGATATCCATCTCGATGTGTTTAGTGCGCTGATATTGAACCGGATTACCAGAAAGATAGACGGCACTAATATTATCACAATAAACCAAGGTAGCTTTTTGAATGGGACAATGTAGTTCTAAGAGAAGATTACGTAACAACATGATTCGGATACCACATTGGCTACCCTTCGATACTCGGCTCTGCACTAGAGCGTGATAGTGTAGATTGTCGCTTTGCAGACCATGAGATCAAGTTATTACCAAGAAATATACAATACCCAGACGTGGAGCGTCTGGTATCTGGACAACCACCCCAATCAGCATCTGTATACGAGACAAGCGTAAATGTCAATGATGGATATAGATGCAATTCATAGTCAAGTGTTCCCAGGATGTATCGTATAATGCGTTTGAGCGCATTCATGTGCTCAATCCTAGGATCATGCATAAACAAACACATTTGTTGTACGGCATACGTAATATCCGGTCTCATGAAAGTAAGTTACTAAAGAGCTCTAGCAAGACTGCGATAGTAGGTGGGATCCTCGTAAAGTCAGTTAGCCGCAACACCCAGCTTGGGTTTAGTATCAATTGGAGTGGAAGTAGACTTACACGAGGACATATCAGCCCGCTCAATTATCTCAACGGCATATTTCCGTTGTAATAAGAATAACCCACATGCATGACGAGTGACAACAATATCCAAGAAGTAAGTCAAGGGCCAAAAGTCTTTCATAGCAAACTCAGAACTGATTAGTGTCATGATAGACTTGCATAAAGCATCAAAAAAGGCAGTCACGATAATATCATCCACATATAATAGAATATATGTCAGTGAAGTACCACGACGATATATAAATAAAGAATTATCATACCTGCTGTGAGAAAATCCAATAGACGATACATAGTCTGCAAATCTCTTATACCACGCACATGGGGCTTGCTTAAGCCCATACAAGGACTTCTTCAATAAACAGACATGATTAGGATATTTAGGGTCTCGAAAACCCAAGGGCTGATGCATGTAAACGGTCTCCTTAAGATCATCATGTAAGAAAATATTCTTCACATCTAACTGATGAATGGGCCACGCCTTTAAAAGAGCCAGACAGAGAACAGTGTGAATGGTAGCCGGTTTGACCACCGAACTAAATGTCTCACTACAATCCACACCAACATGCTGAGTATTACCATCACCTACAAGACGAGACTTATGTCTAGGGGTGGGCAAAAAATCTGGATAACCGAAAAAACCGAACCGAATCGAAATTCGGTTCGGTTTTTATTCAGTTTTTTTTTAAAAAAAACAATGTTTTGAAAAACCGAACCGAATCACTAATTCCTGATTCGGTTCGGTTTTTTAATTTTGGATACGAACCGAACAAAAAAACTGAATTAAATATGTAATTAATTTTATTTTTTATTTTAGGCTACTACTATCTCTTGAATCATAGCCATTGAAACCAATCTATGATGCTTTTATGGAAGTCGAATGCGGCATGAACTTGATTAACATATCATGGAAGCATTGACATAAAATGTAGGGAGAGAAAGTAATTGTAAATTGGTAAAACTTTAAATGGTCATAACTCTACGCTCGGATGTCCGTTTTACCCGATTTGTTTTTTGATTTTGGGTATTTTTTCGAGATGGGGCGGCCCAAACTGCTACAAGGCGGTTTGGCGCAGCCAATTTTTAGAAAAACGTCCGCTTTCCAATCAATTTGTGTTTTCCCCCAAATCGATTTCTAATTTTTGTTTTTCTTTAGTAAACATCTCACGATACACAATAGATTTCAACGTCGAAATTTCATGATAGTGTAGGTGTGAATGTCAATTTCAGTTTTTGGAAATTCAATTTTTTTAAAAAAATTAAAAATTCCCTGACCCGACCCGCCCCGGCCCACTAGAAAAAATCGATATAATTCGATACGTTCGGCGATATGAACCGAACATATCATTTTTTTAAAAGTTGGATTCATTTTTTTAAAAAAAAAACTATTTTTATTCGGTTCATATTTTTCGGATACAAAACTGATATAAATCTATATATACCCACCCCTACTTATGTCTCGCAAAAGAACCATCAAAATTATATTTTTGAGTAAAAATCCACATAGACCGAATAATATTAACTCCAGAAGGATGGGACACCAACTCCTACATCTTATTTTCAATAAGAGCATCATATTTGTCGTTCATATCCGATTTCCAATTCGGGTAATTTAATGCAGACACTGGGTTACTGGGTAGTGGGGATTTAAGAACATTGGAATTTAGATTAAAATGTCTTTTTGGTTTAAAAATACCCCATTGACTATGAGTGACAAGTTTGAGACTCGGGGGAGAATTGGATGGATTTTGGGAAAAATTCGGATGGATGACGGACTGGCCAGCAGGCAGTGGGCCTGCTGGCCCAACACTGGAAACTGGACGTGTAACTGGGATAGAAGTTGTCTCGGTAGTGGGCTGGGCAATCGGTCCACTAGCCGAAACTAGGGCAGAAGCAGTAGGTGGTGGCGGGCCAGCAGAAAGTGGGCCTGCTGGCGTTTCGGAGTCACTGGATCGGCCCATGAGGTGGTGCATAATGTACGGTGAGACATCTTCATCAAAAAAATTATACGAACTAGGCTCCGGACTACTCACTTTAGCAAATGGAAATTGGGTTTCGTAAAAAATAACAAGGCGACTAATTATGATTTTATTAGACGACAAATCAAAATATTTGTAACCGCGATAATTAGATGGATAACCCAAAAACACACAAGCAGTAGAACGGGCTTGAAGTTTGTTAATTGTAGTTGACGGAAAGAGTGGATAGCGTAAAAAACCCAAAGACCCTAAGATGGGAATACGAGAGATTCTTATTATAGAGGATTTTAAGAGGAGATGCATATGCCAACCCTTTGGTAGGAAGTATGTTAAGGAGATAATTAGCAATTTGTAGAGTGTGATGCCAAAAGGAAGGGGGTACAGAATCATGGACCAATAAAGTTCGGACAATATTATTAATGGTACGAATTTTTCGTTCAATTTTTCCATTTTGTGAGGACGTATGAGGACAAGAGAAACGAAAAACTATGCCACTAGCAGCACAAAAATACCAAAACAACCCATTATCATATTCTTTGTCATTATCACATTGAATATGTTTTCGGTTAACAAAGATAATAATATAAACATTTAACTTAAAAGCATCAGAGTAGTTTTGGCCAGAGGGGTCGTTTGGTACGTGGGATGGAATAAGCAAGGATATTTTATCCTACCTTCTATTTGAGAAAGTAATCCCATCATTTTAGTATAAATGGTGGGAAAAATAATCCCGAGACTAATTAATACCCATTACCAAATGCGGAGAAAAAACTCCCAATCTTATTCCGAAATTAATATTCTTATCCCACCAACAAAACAGAGTTTGGATATACCATCGTTGTAAATTCTTACACCATCAAATTAACACTAGTAACAGATAAGTTATCTTAATTTCAAAATTATAATTTCATTAGATTTTTTTTTCTTCACTTCAACTTTGAGATGTTTTTAGCCGCCGTTGATTGGCTCAATAAAAACCTTTGGACGGTGCAATTAGCACCGTTGAAAGGCTATCTGACTTAATTTTCACACGACCCTTGTCAATATTTTCACTCGCTAGGAGGTAACGAAATCCATTGATTAATATCATCCCTTATGATGTGCCGCTGATATCCAAGGCAGATTTACATGGAGGTGAGGGTGTTCAGCAAAAAATTACTGTGTATATATAGGATAAATTTTATGTGTTTATTTACATATCTTAACTTTTGAACACGCTGAATAAATATAAAAAGTTAGCTCAGATGGTCCAGGGTGTTCAAAATTATTTCCAACATCCTAGGTTCGATTTTTAGAGACCACATTATTTCTATATTTAGCTTTTGTTATTTTTTCGAACACCCTGAGTGAAAATTCTAGATCCGCCACTACTGATACCAGATCGCATTTTGTGATGTTTCACTGGGTATGTTGTTGTTAGTTAAAATTAGAACTATATTGATGAAAATAAGTAAAACAAGAAAATAACTTATCAAATGATCGTGGCAAGCCACTGCCTTGAAAGCAATTTCGAATCAATTACAGTGCAAATCGTTTATCCCGATCGCTCATCAAGTATCCACAACACTCCCAAACAATTGCATTAGTGGCTGAATGTTTAAACTTGCACAAATTATTTCTCAGAAAATAGAAGGAAAAGAATAACATTTTAAGAAGAAGATGATATATTTTTTGTCCCGGCGTATTGACAAGAGAAATCTCTACCGGTATATATGGGTAGAAGACAAGATCTCGATAGTAAATGATGAGATCAGAAACGTCCCCTAACGTTTGAAAAATAAATATCACCATTAAGTCAAAGTAATGGACGAAATAAAAATCGCCTATTTAATTATGGACGGTGGACGAAAATAATGGTGAGCCAATTAACTCTGAAATAACGAGCCTTGACCGGATTTTAATTCTATGGAATGAATTAGGACATTAATCCGATAAGCATGTATTTGGACAATTTCGATAAGCTTAAAAATAGCAAAAAAAAAAATTGCAAAACCCGAATTGAATTCTTCACTTTTGGCTACAAAGCTCAATTCTCATGTGCATGAGACCACTCTCTTATTCTACTCAATTTACTAGTCCGATAAAGGAGTTCTCAATATAAACAGAAAGGAAAGACTTTCCACCATCAATGAGGGACATTTGCATTTCATAGAGGACAAAAGAGAAGCAAAAGAAAATGAACCCACAAGTAGCAGAGATTTAGTAGCCCAGTTGCTTGACTATCTGAACTTTCACCTTGTTGGTGAGTGTTCGAATCTCCACATTGTAATTCCCTCCTTATTTCTCCTTCCCCTATCCCCTATGTAAAAAAACAAAACTCACAAGGAAGCTTTGACTTTGCATTACCAATCAAGACTTACTAAACAAGGAATGAATAGAATAATTTCCACAATTATTGTTGTATGATGTGCCGCTAATAAGGCCTAAATATTGTAGATAGTGTAAAATATTCTTACAGTTATACTAATTTTATAGTCCTCCGTCATATAACATTATTTTCTTTTTAGTCGGTTAAAAAATGACATATTTTTATATATAGTAAATTATTAACTTTCAAAATGCTTATTTTACTCTTAATGAGATATCTTTTATCATACAATTATTTATAACTTATTTTAAACTATAAATTTTTAAAGTATTTCCTTTTTCATAAGCTCCGTATCCAATCGAATTACATAAATTAGGACAGAATGGGTATATAATTTAAGCTGATATGTAGTTCTTATGTCTCAATTTATATAACATATTTTTTTTTTAGTCAATCCAAAAAAGAATGACATATTTTTTTTACTTGTCAATAATTTAACTTTAAACTTTATCTTTTACGCTTGCCAAGATGATTTATAAATAACAATAACAACGTACCTATTGTGATTCCATAAGTGGGGTCTGAGAATGGTAGGATGTACGCAGACCATACCCCTACCATTAGAGGTAGAGATGATGTTTTCGATAGGCCCTCGGCTCAAAGAGAGCAACCCAAAGCAATCCGCAAAAAGAAGTTTCATTTAATCACTCCGTTTCATTTTATGTGTGTTAATTTGACTGAACATGAAGTTTAAGAAAGAAAAATTAACTTTTGAATGTTGTGGTTTTAAACAAAAAATATGTGTAATGTACCAGATATGCCAGTTGATAATCTTGTGGTTTTGAACGTGTCATGTGGGGATGTTGAAATTGAAAAGTTAATAAATATACAGAGTCACACTCTTTTTTTAAATATATTAAAAAGAAAGTAAGACACATAAATTAAAATGAAGGAAGTATGTAATAAGCAGTAATTTAGTTCTACAGAATACTAATTTGCTTTCAAGGCGAATTGAAGATTTGAACTTTTTTGTAGTGGATTGTGGGTTGCATTTGCTTAATGTTTTTACTACATATGATTGCTGATATGTGTGGAATGAATTATTTTAAAATTAAATGGTCGTAAGTCTTAAAAATTGAATCTTTTGGATATTTGTGGTTAGCAGTATTTCGGATTACAACGTGTGAAAGAAATGTATGGAGATATTTGCCACTTGATTTCTTGCTGGACAGAAACTCTATACATTTCGGATCATGTATTTCACTCAACAACTGTGCTGGTGGGAGCAACAGATTAGGGCGGAGCTATTAAGAGGGAAGGGGTTCAATTGAATCTCCTCCGTTAAAAAATTATATTTTTTTAAAAGGATAAATATAAAATTTGCTTGTTATAAGAGCGGTTGAGTCCCCTAGATGTAAGTGGAAATTTCAGAGTAGTAGTAAAGGAAGTTCGAAACTTGCTTTAAATACAAGTTCAGATTCATAAATTATGAAATTTTAGTATTTTTTTAAATCTCTTTATATAAATCTGTCCCACCAATAGTTTCAGTCCCAGTGCAATAATCAAGCTAGAAGAGTTGAGGTGTGCACAAGTTGTCTAAACACTGTTGTTATAAAAAGTTAATAATAATAAGATTCCTCCCGAAGCCATCAAAATTCAAAATTCAAAATTAATCATGCTTGTGGGAGATAGTATAATTCCATTTTGTTTACGAGTCTATATGGACGGCCATAAGATGGATTGGCCGGCTGGGGAATACCTATCAAAATTGTACGACCTACCCTTATAGGACCTTAATGCCGAGCGTAAGAGGGCCCTAGGAATATTGATGATAATGTCTCAAGACCGACGCATATATGTCATGAACTAGTTTTGGTTCAAATTGGTGAACCAATATAGTATAGTTGTCAATGCGGGATTCTTATCGTGTGATAATCTACCTATTTATTATCACGCGAGACTCTGGATGTGAGCCTCCACTTCATCAACCTCGCACCAGTATGATGTGTGACATCATCATCAATCTCTCCATCCCCTTGGATAATAGACCCTAGATACTTGAAACTTTTTTTCTTTCGAATGACATGAGTGTCAAGTCTTACTTCCACGTCTGTCTCCGTGTCACGCCACTGAACTTACACTCCAAATACTTTGTCTTGATCATGTTCAACTTGAACCATTTAGACTCCAGGGTCTGTCTCCAAACCTCCAACTTAGCGTTAACTCCCTATCTGATCTCGTCAATCAGCACTACGTCATCCACAAATAACATACACCATGGTACCTCTCCTTGAATATGTTACGTCAAGACATCTATCACTAAGGTAAAAAGAAACGGGCTAAGATCTGACCCCTGGTATAATCCCATCATAACTGGAAAATGCTTTGAATCCCTCCCACTAACCTTATCCGGGTCTTGGCTCCCTCGTACATGTCCTTGATCGCCCTAGTGTATGCCACATGTACACCTCTAACCTTATAGAACCTCTCTAGGGACTTTATCGTAAGCATTTTCAAGGTCGATGAACACCATGTGAAGGTCTTTCTTCCTCTGTAATGCTCCACTAACCTCCTCACAAGATGAATGACTTTTGTCCTCGAGCGCCCCGATATGAAACCAAACTGGTTCTCAGAAACAGTCAAGCCCCTCCTCACCCTCATCTCCACCACTCTCTCCCAAACCTTCATAGTGTGGCTTAGCAACTTGATACCCTTATAGTTGTTGCAACTTTGAATGTCACCCTTGTTCTTATACAAAGGGACCACTTCATGCATTTTTTGTTGTCCTGAAAACGACATTGAACAACCTAGTCATCCACTCCAAACCTGGCATACCTGCATTCTTCCAAAATTCCACCGGGATATTGTCAGGAGACACATATAATCAAGGGCTTGTTTTGAAATGTATCCCCGCACACTGACAACTATTCTATAAACATGTGTAAAAATGCCGCAAGTATGCGGTATGCGTTTTATGTTTAACTGAATAAGGTTCTTTAAGAATGCAAACAATCATTTTCTTATATGAACTTCTATCTGCCATTACATGTCATAGCGGTTAGCTGACTTCATGATTGTAATTGCTGAAAAACATATTATTTTAATTCCATATATCTGGCAGATATTAGTATATTCTTAATTGGTTTTACCTTCGGACTAGGTTTGGTTCTTCTCTATCTTTCCTTCTATCACAATTTTCATGTCTCATTGAGCAGCTAGTCATTCACAAGTGCAACAAATGTGGACAAGTTTTACCTGAAAGTTTTGAGCCTCTTGTAATCACTTGCGTATGTTCCTCATTACACTATCTAAATACTGTGCAAAAGACATTTCTATATATGATCAAAGTTTTTCCTTGCTCCACTTTGGTTTGATATTTGCGTTTATCTATATGCTATAATCCTTTGTATACGTTTATGTATAAGGGACTGAGGTCTGCTTGTCTAAAATATAAAGTTATAAGTGTTCTTTATCATTTTCATATTTTCGTGAACCCTTGTCCTGTTGTGGCACAAAGCACTTGAACTATGAGAATAGTATCTTATAGATTTAACATAGAAAAACCTTTAGTCTCTCTGTTACCATATATACCTCTTTGATCCTTCCATCTCAGTAAATAACCTCCTTATAATATTCTTGAATGTGGTATGTGTGCAGCTGGTGCTTCTTCTTTTAACACAACTGGTTTTATCTTACCTCTATAGACTGGACATGACTTTTCTACCCGTGTGTCTTGTTTGGGCATAACGCCGAGAGCCTGAGAGAAGATATTCCTTGGTCTGCCCCTTGCGTTTGTCATATCATTTTTGTTGAGGGTGACATTGCTCTTGCAGCTGCACTAACAACATTTCATGGTATTTTTATTGATCCAAATACAACGTTCCTCATTGGTGAAGGCTTATTATTTGGTTGGTGGATGTGTGGTATATATACTGGCCTTTTCCGGCAGTCTCTGCAGAAGAAGTATCATCTCAAGGTATTATCATCCTTTGTACTTGATCAATTTTTCATTGTCTTCTTGAAATTCATGCAAATCTTAACGGTTAAAAAGTTATCAGCTAGAGTTTGCATCATTTAGAGGACAAAGATCACCTTAAACATTCTAATTACTAGAAAGTGTTTTTTCTTTCTGATGTCATTGTAACCAAAAGAAAAAAGGGTAATAAAGCTTTGGAATACATTTGTTTATCAGTAGCTGAAGTTGGCAAAATTATTATTATTATTATTATTTTGAAAGGGAGCCTTTGAGTAACAATAAAGTTATCTCAGTTCGAGTCATGAAATGAGCCACTAATATTTATGTCAGGGTAGGCTGCCTATATCACCTCCTTCTTAGGGCGCGGGCTTTTCTTAACCCTGGGCAAATGTGGGATGCTTCGTGCATCGGGTTGTCGTTTATTCATTAGTAATATTTTTTGATAAAGAAAGTTTGTGTGCTTTTATTGTACAATGTAGTGTTGCCTCTATCATCTAGGTGGTTGTCCTAAGTTAATTGCTGGGAGATGAGAGTGAGACTTTGACAGCGGAGTGTGACATAGTAGTGAAGTAAACTTGAATGAACCATAAGAGAGCAGTGTGTTCAAATTTCAGTAGAGACAAAGAAACACTACGTGATTTTTTCTCATATGTCTAAGTCTTGTTGGAAAGAGTTACTCTATATCTGTATTGATGTGAGATAGCATGTACCTGGTGGATTAGTTAAGGTTCACCTAAACTGGTCCAGATACCACCCTTTAAAAAAAAGATACAGAGTGAAACTTCATGTTTATTGTTAATATAAGAGAATTATTCAGTATTAATGTTGGTGTGGAAGTAGCATGATCCTTGTCAAATTGTAGCTCATGATTATCTAAAACTTTCAAAATGATGCAGAATTCCCTATGTGACCCTTGTTTGGCACATTGCTGCATGTACTGGTGTGCCTTGTGCCAGGAGCATAGGGAGATGAAGAATCATCTATTATAGTACATTATATTTATAGAATGGTGTAATTCTCCTTGGTTGGAGGCTTCTCATTAATGCAATATTTATAGGTGTTTACAATTTACAAATATAATTGGAGAAGAATCTCTACTTTGCATAATTATAGAATAAATGGAGAATATTAATATATTTTCTATCACACCCCTTCAGTCGGAGCGGGAGGAGACCGAATGCTGAAACTGAATCTGAAGTCAAGGAACAACTGCCGAGGAAGTCCCTTAGTAAATATATATCTGTGTACTGATATGAAGAAGAAACATTTAACACCCGAACATGGCCATGGAAACCTTCTCACGAACAATATGAATATCCATTTCAATATGTTTGGTTCGCTGATGCTGAATCGGGTTATGAGACAAGTAAAGTACAAATAGTCTTACATTATTTTATCTATTTGTCGATTGTGAACCAGTGAGCTTTCAAGAAGCAGTATAATAAAATAAATGGAGAGATGCGATGGACGAAGAAATCAAGGTCATCGAGAAGAATGACACATGGGAACTTACCTCACTTCCTAAGGGACATAAGGAGATATGTGTCAAATGGCTGTACAAAACAAAGCAAAATACTAAAGGAGAGATTGAAAAGCACAAGGCAAGGCTAGTTGCTAAAGGCTATAGTCAAAAGGCTGGAATTGACTATGATGAGGTATTTGTTCCTATTGCTCGATTGGAGACTATCAGACTAATCACTTCTTTGGCAGCTCAAAACAAGTGGGAGATACGACAGATGGATGTAAAGTTTGCCTTCCTAAATGGAGTTCTTGAAGAGGAAGTCTACATTCAGCAACCATCAGGCTACAAAGTCAAAGGCTATGAAGACAAAGTATTAAAGTTGAAGAAGGCTCTTTACGGGATAAAACATGCACCAAAGGCATGGAATAACCGAATTGACAAGTACTTCCAAGATAATGGCTTCAACAAATGTCCCTATGAGTACGCTCTATATGTCAAGTCAAAGATGGAGATATTTTGATCATGTGCCTCTACGTGGATGATTTGATCTTCACTGGAAGCAACCCAAGCATTTTCAATTAATTCAAGGAAGTAATGAAGAAAGAATTCGAGATGACAGACGTGGGGCTCATGGCGTACTATCTTGGCATTGAAGTTAAGCAACAAAAGGATGGAATTTTCATTTCACAAGAAAGCTATGCAAAGGAGATCCTGAAGAAGTTCATGATGGAGAACTGTAAGCTGATAAGCACACCGATGGAATATGGAATCAAGATGTCCAAACATGAAGAAGGAGAAAGTGTATATCCAACATTCTTCAAAAGTTTGGTGGGAAGTCTTTGATATCAAACTTGCACGAGGCCCGATATTCTTCACACAATTGGATTGTTTCTAATGATTACAAGCTTGTTGGATATAGATAGTGATTGGGGTGGAGACATAGATAATCGAAGGAGCACTACTGAATTCGTATTTTTCATGGGAGATGCTGCTTTCAAATGGATGTCAAAGAAACTACCGATTGTCACATTGTCCACTTGTGAAGCGAAATATGTTGTTGCTACCTCATGCGTTTGTCATGCAATTTGGCTTAGAAATCTATTGAAGTAGATGGCTTGATACAAGAAGATCCTACCAAGGTTTGTGTCGACAATAAGTCAGTCATTGTCTTAGCAAAGAATCCAGTATTCCATGATCGAAGCAAGCACATCGATATTCGCTACCACTATACAAGGGAGTGTGTTGCAAGAAAGGTTGTGCAAGTTGAATATTTAAAGTCACAAGATCAAGTTGCCGATATTTTTACCAAGCCACTGACAAGCGAAGACTTCATAGGATTAAGGAACTTACTAGGAGTCACGAGATCAAGTTTAAGGGGGGGTGTTGGATCATAAACTTGATCCATTATGGGAGCCCAAACCCAAACCCAATCAAATTGGAGTCCAAGTCCATAATCAAAGTCCAAAACTACAAGACTTCTACCTGGAATCTTCTAGGATGTGGTAATTATGCATGTGAATCATTTGGTAATTTGAAATATTGTTAGAAGGATGGAGAAGAATGAGGAGTATGGTTATTGTAATTTTTTATTAGTTTATTTGGGTGGTGTAGGATTGTTCTTAAGTTGTATAAATACCCCTCTCCATTTTAGTTTATGTATCAAGAAAAATTAAGAGCTTCTAAGTAAGTGAAGAAGCAAAGTCTTATAAGAGTGAGTTTTAGTATCGTGTTGTTGAGTGAGAGTGCTCTTGTAATATTTGTTTGAGTTTGAATAAAAGTTATTTGTGAGAGTGTTTCATTTCCAACACTCTCTGTCCTAAAGCTCATATCCTTTGGTGTGACAACATTGGTGCTGCATATTTATCTATTAATCCTATATTTCATGGTCGTTCCAAACATGTGGAAATTGATTTTCATTTTGTAAGGGATAAGGTAGCGAGGAAGGACCTACTTGTTCAATTCATCTCTTCCAAATATCAGCTAGCCGATGTCTTCCCCAAGCCTTTGTCGTTTCCAATCCTTAAGGGACAAACTTACAGTTGGTTACCCGCCTTAAGTTTGCAAGGAGGGTATTGGGACATCGTTATCTGATGAAGTTGGATATCACTGCAACTCTAAGTGATAACTAATATGTATGTATTTGTGTGTATCTAAAATACCTTATCTACTCATCTACGGAGAATTTGTATTCCTATATAAGTTGTAATACTTCATCCATATAATCAAAATAGAAAGCATCTGCTTGTTGACATACTTATATTGTGTGTAGCTAGTTTAACATGCTCCATATCTCACTTGACACTTGACAAAGACAAAACACGCGTTCCAGGGTCTCACGTTGAATAATTGAATAATTTAATAATTAGAGATTATAATTATTACTTCCTCCGTTTCAATTTGTTTGTCTGGTTTTGACTTGGTATGAATTTTAAGAAAGTAAAGAAGACTTTTGAATCTTGTGCTCTTAAACTAAAAATATGTAAAATGTACCAAAATGGCATTTAATCATGAGGTCTTAAACATGTTATAAAGAAAACATGAATTAAAGAGATATCTTATTATATATATATATATATATATATATATATATATATATATATATATATATATATGTTTGTGTGATCCGTTGCTAATTTATCACTAAATATATATAAAAGCAATAAATTTTGCTATTTAGGTACAAAATTTTTCTCTCACTAATTTTTATTTTCTTAATAGTGATTTAGAAATGAAGTATCTAACTATACATATATAATTAATTTGACAGTTTTTCAACTTCTTATGGCAAATGAGGAGGCCAAGACAACTGAGTTGAATGTTCTTCAACTTCCAATATCAAAAGAGTTTGACTCAGAAGCACTTGAAGTGTTTCAAGGGGTTACAACTCGCTATGGTATATCTATTTTATCTTCATATTATTTTACATAAGTGAATTTGATCGCGCTCCGCGCTGTATTTTAGTAAATTTAAAAATGATCTTTTATAAGCTCTTTCCGAAGTGAGCGAATTGCATGTAGAGATCAGTAGGGGCTTATAGTTTAATTGGTTGAAACGTACTACTCATCGAGGTAAATGAGATAATTTATTTTTCTTAGACCCAAAGTTTTTTTTCTTATTAACAAATTATATAATTATAAGATGCAACATCATTGAAAACGATCAAAAAGATAGGTATATAAATAATGATATTTTTTGGTTGGTTGTGACATGTCAATGAAAATATAACTTTATAAAAGAGGAGATAAATAGTTGAAAGCGGTAACCCTCTTATATTTCTGATATCTAAATAGTATTCTCTTTAATTATACACAGACAAATAATGTTAAGTTTAGTATTGACTCTCAATTATATGTAATCAAAATTAGAACATTGGAGAACCTAAATGACTATGTTATCACACAAAATACTATATGATGCAATGTAGCTATGGTAAAAAAATTAACTTTCTTTTTAGCTGTACTCTTAAACTTGCAGAGATGAATAATGCATGGAGCACATTTAAAAGATCAGAAAGTCGATATTCACTCTCCATGTTTGTCAATTGTCATGTAGAATCCAATTTCAAACACTTTGTAGTTGTTGTTATGCAATTCTGTGTTCACCTTCTTCTCATATAGAATTGAATATGAACGAACTGCAAGAAGACAAAGACTTAGAAAACATGTAAGTTTAACTTATCTTTTCATTTTAATTTTGAAAGCTATTGTGTGTAAACACCTTAAATAGGGAAAGAGGACCTTATGATCATTCTTTTTCCTAAACAACTTCCTCATTTAATATTTTTTAAACATAAGACAATTAATCATATTAAGACAGTTAAGGAGTGACTTTTGAGTTCTTTTAACATAGCATGTATATAAATGCGAGAAAATATATAAAATTCCAAAAATATGAAAAAATTAATTGTTTTTGGCTAGAGAGGATAAAAGATCTATTACCATAGCTATTTTTCACAAATATTGAAAAAATAAAATTCATAAATCAATAATATGCTAACTATTTCTAAATAAACTAAAGAGTATTATAAAGAGCATAAAGGAGAAAAAAATAACAAAGGCATGAAATGTCATTTTCGATGAAAAAGTGGAGGCTTGGCGCAAAAGAGAAACATGACTTTTTTTTGTGGAGCACCTAAATTGAAAAATTTTAAGGTAAAAGTGGAAAATCTATAGAAAAGAAAAAATTAAAATCCAGATCAATAAATGGTGTCAAATCATTTTCCCAAAAACATCATTGATTTGTATAAAAATAATTAGGATAGTCATGCCAACAATAAGGAGAAAAAAAAATTTAAAAGGAGGAAAAAGATAATTGTGTTTTTTCGGCCAAAGAAAAGTTTCACGTCACTCTCCTTTGCCTAGCTTTGTAATATATATGGATATCATCGGTAGTAGATTTTGCTATAACTATTTGACTTACCAATCAGAATTATCTAAGCAACAAAATCTATATATTTTAATTTTCATATATTAAAGAATATAAATATAAAAAATTTAGACTAAACTAAAAGGCTTGATGACCCTTTTGAACAATTTTGCGTCACGAATAAACTGAAAAAGAAGATCAACAATAGAAGTTCTACAACATAATAATTTAAAGGGTGAAAAAATTAAACATTCTAAAAGATATTCATATAATAAAAGTACCAAAACACTCACTCACTTGCTAAAATAAATATTTGAGTACAGAATAGTTCCTTCTCCATCAACATTTTCTTCATTTTATGATTTTGATCTCCTCCTCAATTCTACAATTTTGTGCTTTTGATTCATTCATTCTACAATACTCTCCATTTATTGGAATGAGAATATCATGTTGGTGTAATTTTAATTAGGTGTCATAACTATACATTAAATTAGGAATTATGAAATTAATTACTAATACTAATTAAGAGTAGAAGATGAAGGGGTGTGAGTTATGGAGATGACTTTCTAAATTAAAATAATTAAAAATAATATAAAAAGTCAAAAAGGAGAAAAACGATAAATAAGATCTTTGGCCATAGAGAGATGCCACATAAGATTATCTATTTTTAGCTTTATATTATATATTGATTGATATTGATATTGATTGATTATGTTAATGTTGGAGTTGGTGTTGTGACATTTGACCCAACATATCTCCTAAAGTATTGATATGAATGTGTAAGTATGTTGTGACAAATGTTGCACAACATTCGGACCAACATTTTCTGAACAAATTTTGCCTTACTTCACGCGATGCAGTAATATTTGTGTAAATATTACTATGAGGTAAAAATGACATGACAAGGTAAAAAAGAGCTGGTAAAAATGAGTGAGGACTAAGTCAAAAGTTGTTGCTTGTCGTGAGGATCAAGCCAAAGCTGTTGAGATTATTACTCCCTGATCTTCGCCAACCAATCCCACCAGCAGTCCACCTTTCCCTCAACTTTCATAACTGATCGATGAGTTTTTCAAGGAAGACTTTCTACTATAAATAGAGAGGCTACTACAAAGTATCG
Source organism: Anisodus acutangulus (assembly GCA_029783415.1). NCBI lineage: Eukaryota > Viridiplantae > Streptophyta > Magnoliopsida > Solanales > Solanaceae > Anisodus > Anisodus acutangulus. Next base: position 39,901,659 of record CM056503.1, read on the forward strand.
ATATCCAGAACCAGAAAGTAAAAATACCAAGAGAGCTCTCGGGATTTCATCTCAGAAATCTGGATCACCAGTGTTGCCTGAGTGTGTTGACAACATTCTGTCCAATATTACAATTGTTATTCTAGATTAGTTTTTTATGAAGTGATTGTAATGAGAGGTTGTCTATGTCTACTTAATTAGATTTTTCAGGTAGAAGTCATATGAGACTTCAACTTTTAATTCCTTTCCGTTTTATCTTGTAAATCTGTAAAGAAAGGAATTTGTATATTTGTATATAATATATATACAATAAATTTGGTCATGGACATCATAAGTTATATATATTTAAAATATTTGTGTTCTTTAAATTTCCGCTGCATTTAAGCTAAAGTGTTGTTACTGGTGTCGGACGACATAATTTTCGACATTCAGAAACAGAATAGGCATTCAAGTTTATTTTATTTTATTTTTATTGTTCCATAGCCCCCTTCAAGTGGTATCAGAGTCAACACTTAACACAATAATTGATTGGTCATATTGTCATAAGCTATGGATCCGACAAATCCAACTATTGGTAGACTTCTTATTTTAGATGGATCAAATTATGCCTATTGAAAGATTCGTCTACGTTCTCATATCAAATCAATTGATGTTAGGAAATGAAGATCTATAACCAATGGGTATATTGTTCCAATGTTGCCACCGGATGAGGAAGTTGACATTCTTGTTAAACCTGAACCCAAATCGACTATAGAAGAAACCAATAATGCTATATTTAACGAAAAAGCCTTAAATGTAATTTTTGGATGAGTTGATATGTACATGTTCAAACTCATTCAAAACTGTCCCACGGCTAAGAATGCATGAGATACTTTACAAATTCATTGTGAAGGTAGCTCAAGTATTCGTCGAACAAAGCTACGCATGCTCATGAGTAAATATGAACATTTAAGGATGGAAGAAGCGGATGATATTAAATCTTATTTTAAAAAGTTTATTGACATCTCTAATGAATGTCAAGTTCTTGGTGAACCATTAACCAACACTCAACTTGTTGAAAAGGCTCTTCGTTCTCTTCTTGAAAAGTTCAATTTAAAGATTTGTGCTATTGAAGAAGCTCACAATCTTGCCACAATGGACCTTCATACCTTGATGAGCATTCTAAAAACTTATGAGATGAACATTGAGAATCAAAAGGAATTGTATAAAAGCAAGAATGTGGAATTTCAAGTTCAATCCTCGAGAGTCAAATCGAAGAAGAGGATGAGAATCTTGAAGATATTGGTGATGGTGCAAATGTTGCCTTACTCACTCGAAAATACAATTCGATGGTGATGAATTTCAACTATGAGAGAAATCAATCTAAATCTAAATAGCACAAAAACCAAGTCTTCAATCATAAGCCCACTAGATTCCTTCCAAATGTATAAAATGATAATCAACTAAGAAGAATCATTTTAGATCGTACCAAATGTGATCCCAAACAACTTGAGTCTGTGCATTGTAATGCATGTTCGGGTTGGGGTCACTATGCTAACGAATGTGCAAAGACTCATAAAAATTTGGTAAGAACCTATGGGTTTCTATTAGTGATGATGATGGAGGAGCGGAAGGAGATCGTGAAATTTAAACACAAGCAATGATGGCTACTGTTTTTGAACAATCTCTATCGGATAATGAAAATGTTGTATCCAATGTTGTCTCATATGCCACGACATTTGCTCCAATATCAGCAACGACATCAACATCATCTGTGACATCTGAAAGGTATGAATTCTGTAACTATTATGATGTTAATTGCTTTAGTGGTTCTATTTTTATTAGTGAGGTTGATTGGATGGATCAAGTTGAATGCAATGATATGATTAATGAATTACAAAGTATTTGTAAAGCCTTTAATCATAGAATCCAAGCAACTTGACAAAAAAGTAAAATCTTTAACTCATGAGAATTTAGTATTAAAATGCACGATAGCCCGACTTGAGGTTGCACTTACCAAAAAGGATATGGAATTTGGTAAGATCCGTGCAAAATTGGATTTAGCCGAAGCAACCTTTCCTAAGCTCAACACAGGGACTTCGAAATTAAATGAGATATTCAACTTTAGTAAACCTTCACATGCATGAATTGGGTACAAAAACTCTCTTAAAACCATATGCTCTAATCACTTTGATAAAAATGAGAAAATATGTTTTGTAAAAGAAAAAGGGATGAATAATAGGTTCTCATATATGTCAAAGAATATGAAGTTTGTGTGTCATCACTGTAACTCCCCTGGACACTTAAAACCATATTGTTTCAAACTTCAAAATTTTGTGAGCAAAATATTGTCCAACATTTCGGATAACAATCGAAGCAACATTTTCGAGCCAAAAGGCAAAAAAATATTTTAAGAGAGTCTGGGTTCCTAAAAAGGATGTAACATGTAATGTAGTTGTAACTGCATTAAGAACTAACATTCAGGTTCTTAGTACTTTGATAGTGGATGTTCTCGCCACATGACAGGTACAAAAGGTTTTCTAAAGAACTATGAGTCATTCAATGGAGGAAACGTGACTTATGAAGGTGGCTGTAAAAGCAAAATAATTGGAAAAGAGATCTAGGATGTTCCTGGATTTCCAGCGTTAAGAAATGTCTTACACATTGAGGGCTTAATGGCTAATTTGATTAGTATAAGTCAATTGTTATCTTGAGGTAAAATTTAATAAGAATGCCTGTAAAATTACGAATGAAAAAAATATATGTGTCATGACAGGTACACGAATAGGTGACAATTTCTATCTTGTTGTAAGATAAGAAACATGCAAAATGCTAAGGTCGATGAGGCATACCCAAACTGAGCCATAAAGGTAAAACTTTCTGTGAAGATTGTTTGAAAGGTAAGCGAAGCCGTGTATCTCATAATGTTGTCCAACACGACGGACAACATTCAGGTACATCTCACTATTTTCAATTGCTACATATGGATTTAATGGGTTCAATTGAAGTAGACAGTCTAGGAGGCATGGGGTATTCCTTTGTGATAGTAGATGATTTTTCTAGATATTCTTGGATATATTTTTTTGAAAGAAAAATCACAAATGTTTGACATGTTTAAAATCTTGCACTCCTAAATTAGAAATTTATTCTATTCTCCTATTTTTTTTGGATTAGATCCGACCATGGAAAAGAATTTGAAAATAGTTCATTCACAATTTTTTGTGAGCAAAAGGAAATTTCCATGAGTTTTTCCCCCCCAAAACTCCTCAACAGAATGGGGTTGCAAAACGAAAGAATAGGACATTATAAGAAATGGCTAGAGTGATGCTTAGTTCTAAATATTTATCAAAACGTTTATGGGCAGAAGCCTTGAATACTGCTAATCACATCGCTAATAGAATTTATTTAAGGCCAAGAACAAAGATGACACCCTATGAGATTATAAATGGAAAGAAACCAAACTTGCGTTATTTTCATGTTTTTGGGTGTATTTGTTATATTTTAAATGACAGGGATCATTTGGAAAAATTTGACTCTAAGAGTTATAAAGGAATTTTTGTTGGCTATTCACAAAATAGTCATGTTTATCGAGTATACAATATGAGATCCAGAACTGTACAAGAGTTTGTAAATGTTATCTTTGATGATCTTTCTGATGCTTCAGGAAAAACTATTGAAAATAACATTATAGATACAGTGGAAAGTCCACAGATTGTAGAAGAATCGGATGTTTCCACAAATGTTGCCACACCTAAAGCAACATTCAAAACTGCAATAGAGACCACAAATGTCACAGATGAGGAGTTATGTGCTGAATTGTTAGACCAAGTTCGTAGGGACCCCTCATCAAGTATTAGGAAGAATCATCCAACGGGCCAAGTGATAGGGGGAATTTTTGAAGGAATTAGAACAAGAGGCAAAAAACCACTCAACTACAGAGAAATGGTAAGGTATGTGTGTATGTCAACCATATACCAAGAGGTTAGTCTTTCTTGTTTTATATCTACATTAGAACCAAATAATGTTGTAAAAGCACTTAAAGATTATTTCTGGATACAAGAAATGCAAGAAGATCTTGAACAATTTTCTCGAAATGAAGTCTGGGACTTAGTTCCATGTCCAAATAATACAAATGTATTTGGAACTAAGTGGATTTTTAAAAATAAATCAGACTAATTGGAAACAATTGTTAGAAACAAAGCACTTCTAGTTGCACAAGGTTATACTCAGGTTAAAGGAATTGATTTTGATGAAACCTTCACACATGTATCTAGAATCGAGTCAATTAGACTTTTACTTGCTATTGCTTGTTGTCTGAAAAATACTTTACACCAAATGGATGTAAAAGGTGCCTACTTGAATGGTTATCTAGACAATGAGGTATATGTTTAACAAACAAAAGGATTTGAAGATCCTTACCATCCACACTATGTGTACAAGCTTAAAAAGGCTTTGTATGAGTTTAAACAAGCCCCTCGTGCATGGTATGATCGTTTAACTAAATTTCTTCTTAAATTTGGTTTTAACCATGGCGAAACTGATCGTACTTTGTTTATTAAATGACATGGTGTAGATATTATAATTTCTCAAATCTATGTGGATGACATAGTCTTTGGATCGACTTCACCATCGTACATAAATTCATTTGTTGAAGCTATGTCATTGACATTTGAAATGAGCATGATTGGGGAATGCTGAACAGATGAAAATGCCAATGGGTTCATCGCAGAAGGTATGTAAGGATAATGTTGGTGAAAATGTCGACCAAATATTATATCGATCTATGATAGGTAGCCTTCTTTATCTTACTGCTAGTCGCTCAGATATTATGTTTAGTGTTTATGTTTGTGCACATTTTCAAGCCTGTCCCAAAATGTCCCACTTAAATGTCGTGAAACGTATTATTTGATATGTTGCTGGAACATGTGAGTTTGGAATCTTGTATTCCAAAGACACTAATCCTAACTTAATAGGATTTAGTGACTCAGATTGGGCTGGAGACGTGGATGATAGAAAAAGTACAAGTGGAGGATGTTTTTATCTTGGCAATAACCTTGTTTCATGGTATAGTCATAAACAAAATTGTGTCTCACTTTCAACTGTTGAATCTGACTACATAGCAGCTGGAAATTGTTGATCTCAATTAATATGGCTACGACATATGTTAGATGACTATGGATTTACTAGCAACATTTTGATTTTGTACTGTGATAATTTGAGTGCTATAAATATTTCCAAAAATACAGTTCCGCACTCACGTACAAAACATATTGATATTAGACATCACTTTTTAAGAGATTTAGTTGAAAAACAACTAGTTTAAATTGAACATGTTGACACTCTTCATCAACTAGCTGATATTTTTACAAAAGCTTTGGACCATGAGAGATTTTCTAGATTAAAGAAATCTCTTGGTCTTTGTAATCTCTAAAAAGGCATATTTGATGAATGTCGGCTGAAATGTTATCTAACAGTTCGGGTGACATTTACCTATGTTATATCACTAATTGATTATTGTTGTTGTACGGTGCATAACTTTTGATCACACAAGCATGATCCTTCATAAGAATATGTTATCAAAGTGATATCGTTCTCTAGGATGATATAAAATATATATATATATATATCATAAAATGGAAGTATCAAAATAAGGCAAAGCCTTTACAAATATTTGGCAACTGTGAAAAATGGCAAAGCCCGTGAAAAGATACCGTTACTATTCTATAGGAGTATCGAGTGCTTCAAAAGAGATTTGAGAATACCATAAAATCATTCTTATTTTTGACATGAAAAATTCTTTTATATGAGTTATATGATTAGACCAAGGACACGATGGAAAAATGTTACATTGGTCCAGTGATTAAACTCATAAAGTGCATATAAAATGTGTTTTGGTTTGTTGCCAAATCTGAAAATGCTTGTGGGATCAAAATACTTATGTCGTCCAAAATGTTGCTAACATTGTTGTTGACATTTTCAGAATATGATATATGTTGGGATGTTGTTCTTATCTGATTTTTGAAATATCAGATTTTACTTTCTATTAAATGTCTTATTTAATGAAATTTAAGAATTTAAAATGATAAGATTAAATTTTATTCCTACCGTGATGTTTATTTTTATACCAATATTTTAGGTGTGAGTTATTGTGTAAAATTGAAACACCTAAAAATAAGGGATTTTTGTTGCTAAGAAAAGGTTTTCCATGTATATAAATATTCCTCTCATTTGCCATGTATATAAATATTCCTCTCATTTGCCATGTATATAAATATTCCTCTCGTTCTTGTGGGATCAAAATACCTGTGTCATCCAAAATGTTGCTAACATTGCTTTTGATATTTTTCAGAATGTGATATGTGTTGGGATGTTGTTCTTATCTTATTTTTGAAATATCAGATTTTACTCCCTATTATATGCCTTATTTAATGACATTTCAGAATTTAAAATGATAAGATTAAATTTTATTCCTACCGTGATGTTTATTTTTTATCCCAATATTTTAGGTGTAAGTTATTGTGTAAAATTGGAACACCTAAAAATAAGAGATTTTTGTTGCTAAGAGAAGGTTTGCCATGTATATAAATATTCCTCTCATTCTCGTGGGATCAAAATACTTGTGTCGTCCAAAATGTTGCTAACATTGTTGTTGACATTTTCAGAATGTGATATGTGTTGGGATGTTGTTCTTATCTGATTTTTGAAATATGATATTTTACTTCCTATTATATGCCTTATTTAATGGAATTTCAGAATTTAAAATGATAAGATAAAATTTTATTCCTACCGTGATGTTTATTTTTTATTCTAATATTTTCGGTGTAAGTTATTGTGTAAAATTGAAACACCTAAAAATGCGGGATTTTTGTTGCTAAGAAAAGGTTTTCCATGTATATAAATATTCCTCTCATTTGCTATTATTTTATCATTTCCGATTTTCCTATAAAAATAAAAATAAAAAAGATGAGAAAATCACATCGGGTATACATCTACCTACCTAACCGATGGAATCACCAAACCAAACTCCAATCTCTATCAGAAACCCTAACTTCTCAAAACCCTCTCCCAAATTTTCACCAATGGAAACATCACCAATGTTAGAACAAATGTCATCCAACATCCATTCCAACACTCCAATGAACACAAGCCCTCTAATGAATACGAAGACTTCCGAGTACAATGATCCACAGCAAACAGAACAACCATCCTCTTCCTCCAATCTCCCAGAAAACCCATGTACAACAACATTGTTTAAATATTTTGATGAACCTTTAGTTATTAGCTATCCTGGAGATGATAATAAACCTATAGATGTTGATGAAACTGTTGATTTTTTATCTTTGGGTAAAAGGCCAAGGTCCTCTACCTTCTCTACTCGTCGATCAAGTAGAGTTTTTGAGAAAACAGTCCTAGAAGGACTAAGTAACAAAAGGTCTAGATATGAAACATCTATTCCCTCTTACTCGAGCAGTGCAAGTGAAGATACAGACTATGTGCTTTCAACAGAGAAGAGTGAAGAAGAACCATCTGCTACAGTGCAGCCAAATGTTCCTCAAGAAAGGGAAATCCTATATGACACTCTTTTAAAACAATTCTTTCCAAAGGGAGTTCCCAGACCTGCAAAGTCGAGTGCTTCTCCAAATGTTGCCACTGATGCCACAACATCTTAGGCTATATTTCAGCCAACATCTGCAGAGACACATACAAAAACATCTTCTAGCAGTATCGAATTCACCAATTCAGACTTTGAGGTATCTTCTTACTCAGATAAATTCTATTCCAAAAATAACTATGATATGTGGGACTATTACAAGAATAGAGTAATCAGGCCTGAGAAAGTAATTGATATTGTCTCTTGTACTGAATATGGACTGGTAGAATTCTTAAAGGACAGACAGCTCCTAGGATCTGTCACTTAAAAATGATCGTATGTTGACAATGTAGTAAAGTTGTTTTACACTAATATGAACCCTGTTATAAAGAAGACCTCCTCAAAGAAATTTAGGAAGGTATATCTCTACAACAAGGTCTATATGTTTACGCCTTCTATTATAAATCAATGTATGGGACTAGATACTGGAGATAATGTTAAAGAATCAGAACAGGTCATAGACAATAGGGATGAAGTGATTGAATATCTCACTCGAGGTATGATGAAGAAGTAGATCCCTAGATGTCCAGCCTCCAAACTAATAGCCCTGTTTTCCATCCTCCAAAAAATTGATATTCACAATTGGCTTCCTTTAATGAATGAGGCAATTGTGACATCTAAAAAAGCCACTCTATTGTATAAAGTTGGGAAAAGTTTGAAAGCTGATTTGGGAAAAATAATATTTTATCAAATTCAGGGAGAGGTGGAGCTCATTCAGGATGAGGTGGACATCAGGGTACTTAGTTTGAGGCAGGTCACACTCATTGCTATGCATCCCTCGGTAAGGTAGAGGCTGAGGCATCGACAATTAATACAGGTATCATTTCAATCGATCATCAAGCTGATATTGTGTTATTTGATTCAGGGTCTACTTTCTCTTATGTGTCTGCCTACTTTTTTGCTAAATTGGAGATATGGTGTGATATGCTTAATATTCCTATTCATGTGTCTACATTAGTCGGTGATTTTATAATTGTTGATAGATTATATCACATGTGTGTAGTTACTTTCATGGGTTACGATACTTGGGTAAATTTGGTTATATTAGATATGGTGGATTTCAATGTTATATTGGGTATGGATTAGTTGTAACCATATCATGAGATTTTAGACTGTTATTCTTAGACGGTCATACTAGTTATGCCTGATCTTTCGAGGTTATAGTGGAAAGGTGCTTCCAGCCCTGCTCCTAGGAAAATGATTTCTTATATTCAGGTTAGGAAGTTAGTGGATTGGGGTTGTTTGGCTTATCTTGCTTATATTCGGGATATTAGTATGGAGTCCCTTCCCTTGATTCTGTTCCGATAGTTAGTGAGTTTATGGAGGTCCTTCAGATTTATTGGGTATGCCGCCAGACAAAGATATTGACTTTTGTATCGAAAGTCATCTGGGTACTCAAGCCATTTCTATTGCGTTGTACCGTATGTCTCCAGCTGAGTTGAGGGAATTGAAGGAGAATCTTCAGGATTTGTTGAGTAAGGGCTTCATTTAACCGAGAGTATCTTCATGGGGTGCTCTTGTCTTGTTCGTGAAGAAGAATGATGGCATTATGCATATGTGCATTGATTACAGACAGTTGAATAAGGTCACTATCAGAAATAAGTATTCAATTCCGTGTATTGATGACATGTTTAACCAGCTTCAGGGTGCTTCTATGTTTTCAAAGATTGATTTGAGGTCCGGGTATCACCAGTTGAAGATCCGGGCCAAGGATGTGCTCAAGATGGTTTTTCAGACTCATTATGGGCATTATGAGTTCGTTGTGATGTCATTCAATCTTACCAATGCCCCGTAGCATTCATGGATTAGATGAATGGGATATTCAAGCCGTACTTGGATTCTTTTGTTATTGCTTTTGTTGATGACATTCTGGTATATTTGAAGAGCCGGGAGGATCATGAGCAGCACCTGAGAGTGGTTCTTAGGATTTTGAAGGAAAAGAAGTTGTATGCGAAGTTCTCGAAGTGTGAGTTTTGGTTGAGTTCTATGGCATTGTTTGGGCATGTGGTGTCCAAGGACGGGATTATGGTTGACCCTAAGAAGATAGAGGCAGTCAGGGACTGGCCTAGACCGACTTTTGTGATAGAGATTCAGAGTTTTATGGGTCTTGCTAGCTACTATCGCCGGTTCGTCAAAGGATTCTCTTCTATTGCTTCTCACTTGAGGCGTTTGACTCAAAAGGAGGTTCCTTTCCAATGTTCCGATGAGTGTGAGCTGAGCTTCCAAAAGCTCAAGACTTTATTAACCACAACCCCAATTTTATCCATTCTGGTGGAGGGGAAGGACTTTACGGTGTATTGCGATGCTTCTAGGATTGGAGTGGGCTATGTGTTGATTTAGAAGGGTAAGATTATTGCTTATGCATCAAGGCAGTGGAAGGTGCATGAGAAGAACTATCATGTTCATGATTTGGAATTGGCTGCCATTGTGTTTGCTTTGAATATTTGGAGACACTATCTTTATGGTGTTTATTGTGAGGTGTATACCAACCACTGCAGTCTTCAGCACGTATTTAATCAGAGAGACTTGAATTCTAGGCTGCGTCGGTGGATGGAGATATTGAAAGATTATGACATGACCATTTTATATCATCCGGGGCAAGGCCAATGTGGCGGCCGATGCTTTGAGCTGGAAGGCGGTCAGTATGGGGAGTTTAGCTTATTTGGCTGTTTCTGAGCGTCCTTTGGCATTAGAGGTCCCGACTCTGGCCAACCATTTTGTGAGTCTTGATCTTTCGAATTCGGGTAGGATTCTGGCTTGTGTGGAGGCGAGGTCGTCTCTCTTGGATCAGATTTGGGCGCACCAGTATGATGATTTAGGGTTGTGCAAGATTCGAGATAAGGTGATGAGTTGCAAGGGTAACGAGGTCATGATTGATAGTCTGATGATTAGGGGTAGACTGTGTGCCTCGTGTAGGAGACTTGACAAAATTGATTAAAGGAGAGGCCCACAGCTCTAGGTATTCAATTCATCCGGGTGCTGCTAAAATGTACGGTGATTTGAGACAACACTACTGGTGGGGAAGGACGAAGATAGACATTGCTGATTTTGTGTGTCGGTGTAAAAATTGCCAACAGGTCAAGTATGAGCATCAATGTCTATATGGTATGTCTCATAGGATGCACATTCCAGAGTAGAAGTGGGAAAGGATCGCTATGGATTTTTTTGTGGGATTGCCCCAAGACTTTGGGCAAGTTTGATGCGATTTGGGTTATTATTGATAGATTGACCAAGCCTATAAATTTCTTTCCAGTTCATGCGATGTAAAATGTAGAGAAATAGGCTAGAATCTTTATTCGGGAGATTGTTTGTCTTTATGGGGTCCTTATTTCTATCATCTCGGAACTGGTAGAATCAAGAAAGTTAGAAACACCTAAAATGTCCTGGTAGTCATACATCTATACAGGTGTCCAGTCTGCATGAAGAGGACTCCACTAGACACATCTCCACAGACAATCCTAGGACACTTCTAACATAGAGCTCTGACACCAAGCTTGTCATGCCCTAAACCCGACCCTGGACGTAACAGGCATCTTATGCTATGGACAACACCGGAGGCACCTTATAAAGCATTTAAACAATAATTTTAATTCATTAATCAATTTATAACAAGTCGTATAAAGCTTTAACATGCTCAATTTAATAAAATCAGCGGAAGTCTAATATAGATATTAAATCATGGAACATAGCAAAACCTCAGCAAGTCATATGAGACTTTAAACATCTACCCAAATTCTAACAACTATCTATAGAGTTTGTATGATAAACAAATGAATATCTAACTTTGGGATGCAACCCGAAACTAAAATAAATAGACAACTAAATATAGGGGCGGTGTCCACGAACAAGCATGTGGGCTTACCAAGTGATCTAGAAAGCATCAAGCTCTCATGTCTGGTATGTATATCACGAACATGCTCTTCAACGTTATCTGAAACACATCAAAAACAACAATGGTATGCTTGAGTACTGGGTACTCAATGAATGTCTAAGGGGCAATAATTAACAAAACCAAAATAAGAAAGTAAATTCAGTATAAACAGTATTAATGAAAATAATTCGAAATCCAAAGTTAGAGTATGATATCAAGCTTAGTAAAATTCAACAAAAGCAACCAATAACGAAGGATACATCAAGTTAAACTCATTTAGTGTTTTCCATATTAAGTCTTTCACTTATGAACCCGAAATCATCAACAAGCCAACTTATGGGCAACTAGAGAATTAACACATGCCAACTCACGGGCGAATAACCATTTGATACACATGTGACTTATCCCTTGGAGGCTAATCGTCCTCTGTACTAGCACAACAATAGATACACTGGGCTACACGCCTCGGAGGTCAATTTTCTTCTGGAGTGACACAATAATACTCACAAGTGACACGTTAGGATCCATAACGGTTAATCATCCTCTGGACTAGCACATCTTGCACATACAGGCACAAACACAAATAAGTACAAGTTATGGTATGTTAGCCGAATTCACTTATCAAGTCATCTTCTCAATAATAGAGGTATTTCAAGTCTTAGATCAATTTAGAAACCTTGTTCAAAGAAATTATTTAATTTCAAATTCAAGAAAACTCATTCAACTGGCAAATCTTGTTTTAAACCTTTAACATTTAGAAAATACCTTAAATTGTCCAAAAATAGGGGAAAATAAGTTTAATCAAAGTATTATGTTATGTAAAAGGTTCGATGCAGGCTTGACCCTACACATGCATGTCCTTGTCTAAGAATTATCTTCAAATCGAAAATAAGTTTAATAAAGAACAACCACCAACAAGGGTTTCACATTTGCAAACAATCAAAGAAGATTTTTGAAATCTAGAAATACCTCGATTCCTGCTCAAACGTATTCCCCCAAGTTCAACAATCATTCTATAATTAATTAGGATGATAAAAATCATAATTCTAAAACTTTTTCCTAGAATTCCCACCCTTTTGAAAACTAGGGTTTTTAAACCAACATTCATGTTCTTCCATTCATAAGATTTACCCATGGATTCTAATCACTTGTAATAGCCTACACAAGTCTCAATTTATTCAATACACACCATTATAGGTTAAATTCTTACCTTTATTGAGATTTCTCCGAAAGTCCTTTTCAATGGTTCTTCTTTTGATTCTCAAGAATCTATGGATTGGAATGATAATCTAGTGTTAATCCTTATTTTTTTGATATGGTTTAATCATAGGATGGTTAGGAACTCACCTTGTAGGATTTGAAGAAGTTATAGGGTCTTTTCTTCTCAAATGTTGGCCAAGAATAAAGTGGGATTAAAAATTTCAAGAAAATCCCATTTTGAAACACTTTCAGCGAAGTTGAGAATGCTACGTCGCATATGCGATCGCATTCTAAGTTTGCGGTCGCATTCTGATTGCATACGTGAAGCAGAAACATTGTAAAATCTGCCTGAAATGCAGAGTGAGTTTGCAGCGTCGCATATGGAGTTTTCGGTCACATTCTGAGTATGCGGCCGCATTCCAGTCGGTGTCCTAGACAGGCTTCAGTAAAATGGGCATAACGTTTTCTCACATATCCGATTGCACTCTGTCTTATATAGTTGGAATGATATTTCAAAGGGCTACAACTTTCATGTTTTAAGTTTTCTCAAATTCCTAATGGATATTCATGTAAACAGGCTGACAGTCAGGACTACCGAAAACATAGTTGATTCTATCGAATCTTACGCACCCCACTATTCGTGTTGATCCTGAAACAACTATTTTCACCTAAAATTACCTCGATAGGACTTAATATGTCTAAAAATAACACATTAACGTTCATTTAATACATTCACACCTAATTTAGATTTACATAGTGTTACGCGGATTTATGCCTAAATTAGGGGGTTTGCATTGAATAATGAAATTGACCTATTATTGAACTAATTTAGCAATTGAAGAGTAGAATTGAACTTCTAGAACATTGGGTTACATATTTCACCCTTTTATTATTATTTTACCCTTATGGGCCCATTTTCCCCATTTCCCATAGTTGGTTTGGATTCAAGAAATAGTCTAGTGTTATGGGTATTGTTAGTTTCCGTTTCTAACTTAGATTTCAATAATAAATAGACTTTGAGTATAATTAGGACCCGCAGAAAGAAAAGGCTCCAATGTGATTATTTGCGGCTCTCGCTCGGCATCCATGTAGGTTACAACTTACCTTTTAGTTAGACTTCGATTAGTAAAGCATATGTAGAGTTAGTTACTGTCAGAGAAAGCATGTTACACCTTCGAGTATGAAGTTGGGATGGATTACTTAGGTTTGGTACTGTTGACTGATTTATGGGCTAATTTCCAAGTGTTTGCTATTGGATTTGCTCTTTTTTCCACATCATGATTGTGATATAGTTGTCTCTCACTTATCTTAGTATTATCATGGATAGAGGAAAGGACTTGACTTGATACTGATATCGTGATATGTGTCCATGTGTGGCACAATTGAAATTGATATGATACACTTGATATTGTCATTTTGCATTGCATTCATCCTCATTTTCATGATACGTTGATATTACATGTGATTGGCTTGATTGTGATAAGTGAGAAGGAAACATTCATGATTTTTGTAACATATTGGATAGTGTAGCCATCTCTGGACTATGTGCGGAAAGACTAGCGGTGTGATTGGTATTGTAGAGTCATCTCTAGGCTGTGTACAAAGTGATTGATACATGGACTTCGTGGGTCCCTTATGGGTCATGACTGCCTAGACGTCGAAATATTCTACACGGAGCATGTGTGCATGGAGATTACATTCGGCCAATGCATTACATTGCATTTTCACTCATCATTACATTCACATATTCTTGGATTCTAATTTAGTACTCTATACTTGGGTTGCTTATTCTTAGACTCCGATAGCGTACTTGATTGCAAAGATGCCTAATCTTCAATTTCTTCCCTTATATATGTTAGCTAACTGTTGTCGGCATATGATACCTACCAGTACATAGTGTTTGTACTGATCTACTTTTGCTCCCCCCTTTTCGGGGTGTAGAGTTGTTGCATATACATGAGCGAGGTTCGATTAGCCTTTAAGGATCTCATGGAGTTCATCTAGACTTTTTTGTTTAATTTCTTGTTGTAAACAGAAGTTGTATTCATGTTGTGGTTTTAACTTTTATTTCAGTTGTATACTTAGAATTTCTTGTACTATTCAGACCAGATTCCTTGGGTAGTTGTTGTATTCCGCATTATCATATATCTATGTTTTTAGGCTTCTATTACTCTTATCATTTATTTATGTTGCTGAATGAATCTGTAAGGGTCGATTTCGCCTACCATATAGAAAAAGGGTAGGTGCTCGCACGATCAGTGATTTGGATCATGACAGATTCTTTTGTTACCATTATTATCATATAAGCCATCAGATAAATTTTAGCTACTCCTTACTCATATTCCTATCTGTATATTGTAGTCCTTTTCTTTTCAGAGACATAGATCAATACATCTTCTTCCTTCCTTATTAAATAATTTTGGGTTTTCTTTTAGTTAAATATTTGTTAGATTTTGACTCCTAGTTTTATACTACAAGAGCTTGTTGAATCCCTGAGATACATCCATACCGGGTGAAATATCTTTAAGAACAGTGTCTATCACACGCCTCAAGCTTTGAAGAATTCCCTACAAGTATTCGTGATCAAGTATTTTTCGTAAGATTTCCAACAATCTTAAGGATATTTTATACTTTATTCTTACGAAAAATACTACTCGCAAAATCGTTAGTGCTCTTTTATTCCTCTCCCAAAAATTATATAGAAGATATGTTTTAATTGCTTTGGTGGCGACAAGACCGATAAGAATTTTGAGTAATTAGCGGCTGATTACGAAAGTGGGAACTTGCATTTTGAAGATCATTTCGTGAATGATCAGAAAGCCAGAGATCTTATGAAAAGGGTGAAGGTATGTGTTCTTGAATTGGCTAAATGTTATGTGTTGGATAAAATGTCTCATTTTATTAGCTAGGCTTTCACTTGAGGATAGGATTCCGTCATTTACTTTTGAAAAAAGGAATTACGAAGCGAAGCGTGTGTTCCTGTTTCTACCTTGTTTAGAAAGTATAACTACTGTTTGTTTAAGTTGTTCCACATATCAAAAGGAATATTGTTTGAAGTAGTTAGTTTAATTGAAGATTAGGTTGTGGAAGTATTTCATGATTTTTGGGAACAATAATAGGTATTTTGTGTGTAGCGAACTAATCCATAATACTCTTTAATGTAGAATAAGATTCGAAGAAATGATAATCCCACTAAGTAAATTTGACTAAGAGCGGATGATATAATTTTGGTGGTCATTTCTCAAACGAATCTCGTAGCTAATATGAGGGATTGAGTGCACTTTGGTGTTCCTACTGATATTTGTGCTAATAAAATTAATTTTGTGTCTTACACCCAAGTTGATGTATGAAGGAGAAGAATTTTTCTATACTGGTGATTCAATAACTACTCAGGTTTTTGAAATATGAAAAGTAAAATTTTTCTTATACTCACATTTGAAAAAACATTGACGTTAACTGAGGTAGTACATGTTTCTAATATGTGAATTCATACGGTGTCTAAGTGATTATTAGGAAAAGTTAGGTAACCATTTTATTTGAGTTTAATAAGGTGTTAACCAAAATATTATTTTTGTGAGCAATGAGTATTGTAATCATAATTTATCTGTGTTTGATAATTTTCAAGATAAAAATATTAATACTTTATTTTCTTGACTGTTCATATGATTTCTAGAGTTGGATATGTTAATTTTTTCCACTATCAAGAAAATATAAATTTAGGTTTTTTGGTATGCTGGAAAAGTGTCTAAATTTATTAATTTAATGAGACTTTAATATAATCACAAAGTATTTATAACTTTAGCTTTGTCCTTTACTAAACATGATTAATGTCATTACATTAATATAGTTTCTAACGTCTGCTTAGTTGTTTGTAACAGACCTATAATAACATAACTAGCTTTGAATTCTATGGTGGAAATGTTTTTGATGATTTGATTGGAATTTAATTGTGAAAAATGTATTTGGATGTCCTCGTATGATTAGAGGTCAACTTCTTTATTTAGTATATATTCTTTTATATGTTCATTTTCATATACAGAGAAAATAATAGAAAACGTCTTATCTATTTCATCGGTGTATAAATTCGTATGTCACATATAGATTTAATTATTTGAAAGTGTGGGATATTTTGCTAATGTTATGTTATTTTTTTTTGGAAGAAATATATATATATATATATATATATATATATATATATATATCAACTTGTTTATTTAATATATATTCTTTTATAAGTTCATTTTCATATACAGAGAAAATATTATAAAACTTCTTATCTATTTCATCGGTGTATAAATTTGTATGCCACATATAGATTGAAATATTTGAAAGTGTGGACGTCTTGCTAATATTATGTTATTTATTTTTGAAAGAAAAAATATATATATATTATATATTTCTTCCAATAATATAATATTAGCAAGACGCCTATATATATATATATGATAGGTACCATAATTATGGTACAAATATAGTGGATTTCTTTTTGTTGTACTAGAAAGGTACAATGATGCTAAGTGAATCTCAAATCTGGGAGTGGTTATGAATTTATCTTGGTGGGGGTTCCATAACATGGAAATCAACTAAACATAGTTTATTTCATTCATAGATAATCGACGCTTTTTGTCATAGGCTATCTTCCATTCCTGATAGCCGCAGCTCTGCCCGTTCCCTATTAAAGAATGAATGAGAATTGATTACGTAGAGTGATCGCAGAAAGTATTCGCAAGCTTATGCACACGTGGGAAAGTTGAAGCTTTCTGAGAATGGAGAACCCCGAACGACCGTGGAGGCCTGAAAACAAGACAGTCCGAAAGAAGGGCGAACATAGAGATGGAAAGAGATGGATTTTGCGAGTTGTTGTCAAGTTCCGAATTAGTGGATGCTGCCAAAGGGGGTAGCGATGCCATACGCAAAAAAGAGAGAGACTCATAGAATGGCAGAGGCAAATAGAACTTTTGCACATTTTCGTTAATTCATGAACATGATTTATACATCTCGATACTCAATAAAATATTCTTTGCACGAGCTTCTGTAAGCCTTATCTTTTTCCTAAAAAACAGACTCACATTAATGTGTGAAGCATATAGCCTAACTAGGCCTCAATTCTTGACGGGAAGGCCTTTGCCCTTTCCGGATTCGCTCCGCCTTACTGCCTTGCTTCCCATTGTCATTGCCATTGTAGCACGTGTGTGGCCCAGCCCATAAGGGCCATGCGGACTTGACGTATGATTGTCAATTTTTTATTGGAAAAAATAGACACATTCATCTGAGACATAATATGATAAAGAAGTTGTTGTGAGATGAAATTGTTTACGTAAATAAATTATGTGAAGTCAGAGGTGAAATTGATCAATTCACGGACTATAAGAAACATTGAGGGGGATGAGATTTTTTAGTCAATTTGATTAGATCAACAATGATGGTAACCCAACCTATGTGATGAGAGATTCCATGAATTAGGTTCATATGGATAATAATAAATCATTAATTGTTCAAGTATGCAGTATTAAATTATGTCTCTTCCTATGACGTGTGAATATAATGCAGTTCTGTAAGGCATTTTTTTTGAAATAGATCAAAAAAATAAGACATTTAAATTGAAACAGAAGAGATATTATTCCAATTAGTAGGAGAAGCATCTTTCAAGAAAGTTACAAAACAAATTCAAGTAGAAAAACTCACCATAAATACATCAATTGTCGGTAATAGTTATATACAATTGTTGTAGTCAAAATCTGCTTCATAGCTACATCACTGGTTCTTCAACATTTTTGAGAAGCTTGGTTAAACTCGTTTGGCATGAGAATTTTTATTTTTTTCAGAATTCTTTTTACTTTATTTAAAAATTAGTATTTTATTATGAAAATTCACACTTAAAACGCTGTTTTTAATAACTAATTAATAAATGAAGATTTGTGGTACGACGAAGGGTAAAACTATCATTACCCATGTCCCTCCATCTTAAATGTTAAAATAGGTGTCCCGTAATTGAGATCACACGTGTGTGTAGTTATACCTAGATACTACTGTCATAGCATAATCATGTTTTATTTGTAGTCTTCACTCTTTCAAGTGTGAGCTTATTCATTAGCATGCTTTTTGGTTTGTTGGGCTGAGCCGAGAGTAACTTAAGTTTGTGTATATTTTATCCTCTTTAAATTTTATTTTGTGGGATTTAACAGGGTATGTTGTTGTTGTATCTGTTGCTAAAATTTAAGATTTGATCTTCACTTTCAAATTTTATCTATTTGAATCTGGCGTGAGCTCTATGGTTTGTTCTTAGAAACCATAGAAAACGGCGGACAAATCAGAGGGTTTTTCGGCGCCGGAGAAACATCGCCACCAGAAATCTCTACTTTGTGCCTAAATACATGGTGGAATGTCAAGAAGAGCAAAATCAACAGAACCATAGAAGCCCGACTTGACAAGTGCATCGAACCCTAGAACCACTCCGACATGATTTTGGCCTTTCCGGTGAGTTCCAATTGTTCTTTTCTCCTCTTGCTGGGTATATCGACAAATGTTGCACATGCATGCACCTGTAGTTTGCGGGTTTAAAATATTTTAATTTGGGTTCCAAAATGTCTCAGGCGTGTGCTTTATTTCATCCTGTTCTGCTAAGTTTTCCTCTCTGATTGCTTTTCTCATTGCACCTATTTTTTTCTAGTGGGTATCTGGTAGTTTCTTTGTGCCTTTGGATAAATTCTTCTAGGATTTCACATGCATGTGGTCAAGGATATCCAATTTGCACATTGATGCATTGAGGGTGTTTGATAATATGCCAAAATCAACTATTTTTTAGTAACTTCTCTTTTGACAGGTGTTCTATAACATATACTGATCCATCATCAGCAATTTGAGAGACAAGAGGTGCTTTTCAGTTGTAAATTAAGTCATGAAATGATGAATTGTCCTCTGTTAGTAGTATACAAAATAATCAAACGGTAACAAGATTACTGACGAACCAATCTTGGCCTGTATTATGAAGGTGAGCTATAATGTTAGTGTATTTGACAACTTCTAATTTCCATCTATTAGGACTGATCTATTTTGGGGTGTAATTCTTTTTCAGTCTCTTGGTCTAGATTGTTGCTTTGCCCCTTCTATTAGATCAGCTGTGGTTACTACAAGAGCCACATCTTAATTAACTTTACTGAAACTGATAGACCAGGTCTACTATCTGAAGTAATTGTTGCCCTCACCAATCTTAGATGCAATATGGTGAATGTTGAAGTGTTGTTGACACACGAGTAGAAGCTATATTGCAAGTTACTGATTAGAAAAATGGGGTTACAACTGTTGACCAAGAAAAGTTGTTTATGATCAAGCAACTTTTATTCAGTGTACTTAGAGGTAGTAAAAATCAAGAAATGCCATGACGTTGCTATATTATGGGCCACTCAAACTGAGAAAAGGCTTAACCATCTCATATGTTTGTAGACGAGGACTATTAAGGCGGTTGTGATGACCGTTTAAGTGGGTACCGGTGTTGAACTGTGATGATGGGATGATTTGGGGAATCAGCATAAGGTTGGTTCCGATTGCTGATTATTTGAGCTTGTCGTCATATGTGGGCTCGTCACCATAGTTGATTGGTTTGTTCATTCTATCACACATGCTTTGATATGATATCTTGAATTGTACATGGATTTTATACGTGTTGTGTACTCTTGAAAGCATGTGGTGTTCCATCTCTTATCTGGTTGCATCTTATTATATCATGATTCTTGCCTTATATTTTTCATTTGCATTCATACACTCATGGTTCTGATGATATGATATTGGAGTGGTATGATTATGTTGTGAGTCTTAGGGATCAGAAAAGGTAAGAACACTTTTGAGATTATGGCAACACTGAGATGATATTGATACGCGGGGATGGCTCAGAGTTACACGCCTGCAACATGATATATGGACTTCGCGGGTCCCCTATAAGTCACTTTCATATGGCATACCCCTGTGACTGGGTGAAGGAAAGGTATCTTGGATATGCATTGCATCCATATCATATATACATGTACCACATCTTGATTTATTCTTATTGAACCTGTATTGAAGTAATTGTTGATGATTTGACTAAGTTTCTGGACATGACAAGTTATACTTGTTGATACTTGGGATTATTATAGAACTTTTGGAAATTGAATAATGTGAATATGTATGAACTTTTAGTGAAATAAGGAATTATGTGGACGCTGTGGAGTGTACGCCTTATCTGGATCATTGGACTGCATAGTATAGGATTACTTGATATTTATCTCTTATTATGTACTTCCGTCTTTGTTGGCCTATGATGTCACGGGGTACGATGTGTACTCATGCTACACCTGATGTATCCGACGATTAGGTTGAGACCACGCGGTTGAGTTCGAGTGGTTGCTTCCCATCCTCAGGGTGAGGATTCCTTCTCCAGCATGTCCTGAACGGCTTATCTTCTCTATTGTCTTTATATTTGATTTAGAGACGTGTATTTCAGACTCCAGCTTATGTATTTGGCATGGCACTTGTTGCCGTTGATTTTCAGACTATATTGTGGTTTTAGAGCTCTCGTACTTGCAAACTAGATTTCTCGGGGTTATTTGGTTGTATCAGACATATCTTTTTTTCCGCATATTAGTATCAGATAGTGTTGCAGTATTACGTTTCTTCCTCTTTTATTTATATCATATCATGTTGTTGATTTGGGAGTGGTTTGCCTACGTGGTGGGATTTTGTAAGTGCCACCACGATTCCTGAAAAGGAGTCGTGACAATTAACTTCTGGTTCCAGGGGATTCTTATTTCCTGTTGTACCAAAGGGGGAAAACAGAGGAAGTACTTAATAATCTAATTGAGTTAAAATATCCTTCTTAGCTTTGTGTGGCCCAAACAAGTCCCAATTTATTTATTTATTTGATTGGTAAACTAGTCCCAACTTATTATTAGTTTTCTGATTATGTCTGTCTTATTTCACAAGTTAATGACGTACCTTCAATCATAAGCATTAGATAGGTCTATGTTTGAACCTTTTCTTTGTGAAGGGGAAAGTCCCGAAGGCGAAACCCCCCACTTGTACCAGAGGCCCCTTGGTCAGGTGGGATGTAAATCGAGAGATATGCGCGAGTGACAGCCCTGCAAGGGAGAGGACCAACGGGACACGAACCCAGCAACAACCCTTGCAATATTTCAGCAAAGACTGTCACCACACGGATTCGAACCCGCGACGTCGGAGTGGTTGTACCACAATCACCTTGCCACTTACCAATTCGCCTGTGCCCCTGGGGCATGTTTGAACCTTTTCTCATTCGACTAAATATTGACAATTTTATACTGCCTTTTCCGTTCATCAGAAGTTCCAAAATTGGTTCATTATTCATTTAGAAAGTTATATTAATTTAGAAAAATGAAAGAAAAAATTAGATTAATGATCTAAAAATGATGGAATTGATATTTTTTTCCCTCAGGTTTTTCATCATAGATGAGACTTTCTTGCTTGGAAGTCTATTAATTTTCAGAGTAATGTAAATGACGGTTCGTGATTTCAAAGCTTTAAGTTACTAGAAGACTTCAGTTCCGTGTTATATATTATCTTCACTTTTTTGGTAACATATCAGCTTTTGGTGCCCTTTAGATTTTACTTTTATGATGAAGACAACCCCTTTGTCTTTTGCATTTCGTGTTATCTATTATCTTCACTTTTTTGGCAACATATGTCATCATCAAGATATGACTTCTTGAGAATATGAATCATTAGGACCCATCAAGAATTGATACAGTTTTTGTCTTTATAAAAACAACACAAATTTTTTAGATTTCTCACATCTACACCAAGGTGCAGGCACTAAGGCTTCAAACTCAGACCACAGATTCTTGAGTCTAGTAAAATATGTAGCAATAGTTTATGTACCTTGATTTAAAGTGGCAATTTCATTATGTAGATTGAAAGTTCTTGAACCATCAACCCTATCAAACCTCTTTCTAAGATCATCCCAAACCTCATTAGCACTCGACCAACACACAACCCTATCAAACCTCTTTCTAAGATCATCCCAAACCTCATTAGCACTCGACCAACACACAACCCTTCCTAGTAAAGATTATCAAACTGGGATCATGGGATATGAAAGAACTATGGCATTTACTCTCTCCCATTGATGCCACAATTCTTCTCCAAAATTCTCTTTAGGATATGACCCATCTACTATCCCCATCTTATTCCTACCCAACAATGCAATTCCAAATAGTATAGTTTTCTGTTAGATCTGTTGGATTAAGAAACAAGGGATGATTATACTCAATACCGTGAACACCATGAATTGCACCAGAACGTGAACCAATTCCACCATTTCCAGAATTTTCCCCAACTCCACCGTTGCTACCATTGACATTCTATGGTTGAAATCCATTCGAATTGTTCGGATTCACTCCAAGACTCACATCTTAATTCAGATTATTTGAATTGTTATTCAGATTCTACAGAGGATCTCCTCTGGATTATTCTTCAGTATTCGCCATTGTAGATATCTATTAATGCAATGAATTAAACTTTGAATCATTTGCCGAAGCATTATTTTGTTATATTGACCGTATGCTCTGATACATGAAGATAAATGAGCAAGAAGAAGAAAATTTCGAATTGATGAAGATGAAGAAGTGAAGTTTTCAGTGAGAGAAACAAGTGTTTATAGCTAAGCTAATGACACTTAGTCTAATCATAACTAATTAATTAGTTAATAACTAACTGATGAAATAGTTAGTTACATAACTACTCATTAAAAGGAATATCTAGACTACCATTCATTAACTTGTATCTTTAATTTGAGCTTCAACAGACAAGTTTAGTTGCACTTCAAAATTTGCATTCTACCTTGTAAGTCTGGTAAATCAATTTCTTTAGTACTGACAAACCGGCACCCAACAAATTAAAATGCTTATTTTTTCATAGGCTCATCAACCCCCCCCCCCCTTTAAAAATTCTTTTTTGTTGTTAGTCAGCATAAAAACTTTCATTCATCTGGACTAATTGCATCCTATTTACAAAGGAAAGGAAAAAAAGAGGCGGGATAATAGTAATTTTCATATACAGTCAAACCTCTCTATAATTGTAATTCGTTATAACATCATTTCACTATAACAATCTTATTTTATTCGGAATCAATTTTTCATGTTATCTTATACTTCTCTATAACAACATTATACCTATAACAACAATTATATTCATTATAACGATGCACTCTTTGTAAAATTATATCTCTATAATAGCCATACTCAAATATTGTGTAATAATATTTTGTAAGAAATATATTATGTATAAAAATAAAATATATAAATTCTTAATTAATTTTAAATGCATATATTCCTTAGATTTTAATTCTTTATCGGTACGGTATATCTAGTTATGAATTTATTAGTCTTTTTAATTTTTAATTAATGAAATATAAAAATCAATTGATATTTTAAAATTAACAAGTATATTGTTTTCGTTTATAACATACAGAAAATAATTGTTTGCGTGCTTTTATTTATAACAACTAAATTAGATCTAAACATCAAATGTCAGTATACATACGTAACAATACCTCACTATAGCTAGCAGCCATGAAATTTTCGGACAAACGCTACCATTATAGAGAGGTTTGACTCTATAAATTTGGATTGAGTTTATCAATTACTGTAATATGACAAGCATTTACTAAAGTGGGGAAGTTACACATTTGGCCTCTCGGGCAAAACTATTTACATTTGCTAGCCAATATACACATAATATATGAATATATTATGTGTATATTATACATATGCCTATTTTTTTATGGCAAAATACATAGATTGTACCATGAACTATACCCGAAATATCAACTTCATACTCCAATTAATAGAATGACCTATTATCCCTTTATCTTTACTTTTTGTGGAATTAATACCACCTTAATAGCTAATATGACAACAAAATAAATAAAAATGAAAAAATGGGCGAGTGGAGTCAAAATACCAAGCCAAAATAAGTAGCAGCAATTTCCAACAGACCATCTTCTTCCAGACTAATAAACAGTCTCCTAATAGCTTGCCTTTGATGAATTTCCAAAAATCAATTGATCTTCTTAGGCTTGCCTTTGATGAATTTTCGGACAATGGTAAGTTTGCAATCCTCAGCTAAATTCACAAAGTAGTCTTGAGCAGAAAAATGAACAGCCGGCTTATCCATGTGTGCCGTGTTTAATGTCAAACACAATTTTTATTCATTTTAAATAAAAATAGTTTCTATCATTGTCGAAATTTTCAAAACCGCACATATCATACTACGAACACCCGTTACTAGAACTTTTGCAGGACATCATGATCTCTAATACTACTATCACTTGCACATATCATACTACTATCACTTGCACGCTATGTGCCAACATTGTACTCTAGGTTTTATCGATCTTATAGATGTGTTGTATAGTTAGAAAGCATATAAAAGAAAATAATACGATATTTTCGCACTTCATGAGTTCTAGAAGTTGATATTTACATGATCATGATAATCGCAATAAACTTCAGTACAAATCATTTTTTAAGATTTATTTCACACAAGTTTCAAACACGCACACAACTCAAAATTAAGGAAAACACTTATAAATACATTGTCAATCCATGGGTTCTAGAAGTGGATATCTACATGACCATAATGACCATTTGTAATATCAACTTCAGTACAAGTCTTATTTTAATATTTATTTAGTACAAACTTCAAACACACACAAGAACTACGCTACAAATCCCATAAATACAAACTCGAAATTAGGGTGCACATATGTTTGGTTGACCATAGGTAGGCTTACATCTAGGGCCACATTTCGCGCCTACACAATGGCTGTCAGTTGTACAATACCTCGTCCATAGGCAGAATGCATTTTTTCCAGGTCGAATGCGATAAGATTGATCTGTATAGAAAAAAAAAACTTATAATACTCAATACATTTCATTAAAATCATCACTAATTTTATATTGAAAAATGAAGATAAGTTTGAAGCTCATTTATATTTGGAGGAATTCAATTGTGCTGTCATCTATTGTGAAATATAATACTCCGTCGGTCCCATTTTATATGAAGGTGTTTAACTAAGCGCAGAGTTTAAGAAAGAACAAAAGGCTTTTAAAATTTATGGTTCAAAACAAGCCTAGCTATTTTTGTGGCTTTAAATCATCTCATAAAGTTGAATTATTTCTAAATATAAAAAAAGTATCATTCTTTTCAGAATTGACTAAAAAAAAGAATATTATATAAAATGGGACGGAGTTAGTACATACTTGTCTCCCTCTCGAGTTCAATCATCAGCGACCCATGAACTTTTACATTGAAAAATGGAGATAAGTGTGAAAACTCATTTATATTTTGCAGAATTCAACAGTGATGTCATTTATTGGACATATAATGTACACTTATCTCCCTCTCAATCGAGTACATTGAGCTATTAGATTTGCAAATTAATTGAGAGCATGTTGTCTTTCATACCAAAAAAAAAAATCATGTTGTATTATTATGGCTATTATGTTACAATTTAAATAATTAAAGAACAATTACTTGTGCGTTTCCATAAATTAGTGCATGTAATCTTAAAAGAATATAACTAATCAATCAATATCAATAATATATATAATATAAAGCAAGGAATAGACAATCATATGTGACACTTTTCAATGGCCAAAGATCCTATATATCTATTTTCTCTTTTTTTTTGACTTTTTATATTATTTTTAATTATTTTATTTTAATTTAAAAAGTCATATTCATCACTCACACCTCTTCATAACTTATACTCTTAATTAATATTAGTAATTAATTTCATGATTTTTAATCTAATGTACAAGTTATGACACCTAATTAAAATTACACCAACGTAGTATTCTCATTCCAATAAATGGAGGGTATTGTAGAATGAATGAAGACATCAAAAGCACAAAATTGTAGAACTGGGGAGGAGATCAAAAGCACAAAATAAAGAAAATGTTGAAGGAGAATGAACTATTTCCATGTCAGGTACTTAAATATTTATTTTAGCAAGTGAATGAGTGTTTTGGTACTTTTATTATATGTATATTTTTTAGAATGTTTAATTTTTTCACCCTTTAAATTATTATGTTACAGAACTTCAATTGTTGATCTTCTTTTTCAGTTTGTTCGTGACGCAAAATTGTTCAAAAGGGTCATCATGCCTTTTAGTTTAGTCTAAATTTTTTATATTTATACTCCTTATTATATGAAAATTAAAATATATAGATTTTGTTGCTTAGATAATTCTGATTGGCAAGTCAAATAGTTCTAGCAAAATCTACTACCATCTATATCTATATATATTACAAAGCTAGGCAAAGGAGAGTGACGTGACACTTTGTTTTGGCAAAAAAAAACCCAATTATCTTTTTCCTCCTTTTTGTTTTTAAATATTTACTCGTTATTGTTGGCATGACCGTCCTAATTATTTTTATACAAATAAGTGATGTTTTGGGGAAGATGATATGACACCATTTATTGATCTATATTTTGATTTTTTCTTTTTCTTAGATTTTACACTTTTACCTTAAAATTTTCAATTTAGGTGCTCCACAAAAACAAAATTCACGTTTGTCTCTTTCGCCAAGCCTTCACATCGAAAATGACATTTGATACCTTTGTTATTTTTTTCTCGTTCATGCTTTTTATAATACTCTTTAGTTTATTTAGAAATTGTTAGCATATTATTAATTTATGAACTTTCTTTTTTTAATATTTACGAAAAATAGCTATGGTAATAGATCTTTTATCCTCTCTGGACAAGAACAATTAATTTTTTCCTTCATATTTTTTGCATTTTATATATTTTCTACCATTTATATATGTGCTATGTTAAAAGAACTCAAAAGTCAATTCTTAACTCTCTTAATATGATTAATTGCCCTATGTTTAAAAATGTTAAATGAGAAATTTGTTTAGGAAAATGAATGATTAGAAGGCCCTCTTTTCCTATTTAACATGTTTACACACAATAACTTTCAAAATCAAAGTGAAAAGATAAATTAAACATTACATATTTTCTAAGTCTTTGTCTTCTTGCAATTCATTCATATTTAATTCTATATGAGAAGAAGGTGAACACAGAATTGCATAACAACAACTACAAGGTGTTTGAAACTGAATTCTACATGACAATTACTAAACATGAAGAAAGAAGATTGACTTCCTCATCTTTTAAATGTGTTACATACATTATTTATCTTTGCAAGTTTAAAAGAAGTTTGGGTCTAAGCAAAACAAATTATCTCATTTATCTGGACATAATTTATAAAAATCATTTTTAAATTTACTAAAATACCGCGCGAAGCACGATCAAATTCACTAATATAAAATAATATGAAGATCAAATAGATATACCATAGCGAGTTGTAACCCCTTGAAACACTTCATCAAGTGCTTCTGAGTCAAACCCTTTTGATATTGGAAGTTGTAGAACATTCAACTCAGTTGTCTTGGCCTACTCATTTGCCATAAGAAGTTGAAAAACTGTCAAATTAATTATATATGTATAGTTAGATACTTCATTTCTAAATTACTATTAAAAAATTAAAATTAGTGATAGATAAATTTTGTAGCTAACAGCATAATTCGTTGCTAATTATATATATTTAGTGATAAATTAGCGATAAATTATATATAAAGATACCTCTTCCCACTGCTTTCTCTCCCATAAATATAAAAAATTGTACTAACCAGATACAAAAAGTAGGAAAGCTAGAGCAAAACCCAACTTGCTTGAAAACTCTTTCCACCCATTGTGCTATGAGAAAATAAAACGATTATGAAAAAGAAGATGTGTAAATTGTATTGCAGCCATGACATATTTATACGGAGGTGGAGCATGTTGTGCTTGTTGGAAATTTGTTTTTGGTGGAGAGGTGCGTTCACCCATATTTAATGAATTAAATACTAGGGATCCGCATGTTGGAGGCTTTGTCTCTTCACACGTGCATAATCTACTAAGTGAGTAGATGACCGTAGGGCTAAGGATTGTCAAATTTCGTTGAGAAATGAAAGAGATATTGGTCCACGAAGTAAGGTGTTTGAGGCATGAAAATATGGTGTGGGACAAATCTACCACATCGGTGGAAAAATGAAGAATTGCCCTCTTTATAAGTCTCAAAATTGGCTAAGGGTTTCGGACCCCAAGGGATAACCCATGTGTTTGAAGGAGGGAGGACCTAGATGTGCTTGGGTTCAAGGCTAAGCCCACACGCGCGCCGCCGCCGCCTGCCCATCCTGGCTGGGCTCGGGTCACGGGTCACGGGACGTGGGACTTGGGTCTTGAGCTTCTTCTGATAGACCCCCAAATTGTTTAATATTTACAGTTTGGTCCCTGGAGTTTCTAGAAAGTTAAAATTGGGAACGACGGAGCCTACCGTTTGGGTTGATTTTTGGGGCGTAATTGCACATTAACCAGCCATTACTTGGCTGATTTACTCCCTCCTTCAATGGCCATAAACAACCATTACTTGGCTGTTTAATTCCCTCCTTCAATGGGCCATTAACAGTCATGTCTTGGCAGTTGAGAAGTCTCCCCTTATGCTATATATTAACACCTTTTGACTCAATTGTGTGACACAGAAAAATGAGATACACTATATACACAGAGACAAAACAGAAGAGAAACAGAAAGTCCAAAACGTGAGCAGAAAAATGAGACACACTTGATTAGTTATTGTTTTATCTTGGGAGACTATTGCCCGTTAACGTAAAAGCATATTTATGGGGCAATCTTGTCTTAAAGACAGAGAGTCATCTCTCGACTCAGCCACAGTTGTAACAATCCAGATTTAGTGTTTTTTTATTTCAAGATTCAAGACTCAACAAGCTTGCCGCAGTTCTGAACATTAGCTTGTTTGTTTATCCTTTCGAACACTTGTAATATATATTTACTTCTCGTACTGCAACACATATACAACAATGCTTTCATGGTTGTATAAAATGAAATAGTTGGTTGAGTCAAATGATATGATTTCTGGTAGGGAACACTTCCTCTTAATTAATTGGGTCTTATAAGTTATAAATTTAAATTAGTTTGACAAACACACTATAAAAAATTAGAATTAACAGCAAACTTCATCTCCAATCATTTCTAAATAGTGTGAGATACAACAATTGCAGGAAATGAGAAGTAAGTAAATATTACAAATTGCTAGAAAGGATAATCTAAAGATTACAACAAATTGGAATCAAGAACGTTACAAACTCCTTGTGATTTACTGAGTCGAGTGATGACACTCTGTCTTTAAGACAAGATTGCCCCGTATATATCCTTTTACGTTGTCGGACAATAGTCTCCCAAGATAAAATACCAACTTAACAAATGAGCAAAGGAAACTCAAGTGTTACTCTTGAAGAACTTTGAATATAGTAAACTTTCTAGAGAGAAAGAAGAAGATTTCAGAAAATTCTGTAAGTGTTGTACAATTGAGCCAAAGGCCTCAATTTATAATGTAATGAGATGACCCCTCAACTAGACAACTAATGGCCTTCAATAGCCATGTAATGGCACTTATTGAGGGGTTAGATTAAGCCAAATAATGGCTTAATTCATGTGCCAAATAATGGAGATTCAATGCTCCAAAACCAGCCCAAGAGTCAGAACTTTCCATCTTTCCGTCGCAGCATTCTGCCTCCGAAGCACCGCGGCAATTGCTAATTAGCATCGTGGCGCCTCAGCTCCAGTGGATGAACACCCAATTAGTGTCGCGGTGCTTCGGCGCCTCGGCTCCGACGGGGCTGCGCCGCGGCTCCGCTGCGATTTCCGACTCATTTCATCTTACACTTCTTCCTTCATTTACCAACGTGGAATACTTGTCATTTGGCCAATAACGTCCATCATTCTATGTCTCAAACATATTACATACGTACCAATATCTCTTCCACAAATGAAATTTGCGATACTTGGCACTACGTGTGCATGTGTGTGGGAACGACATTTCCGATATGCGGGGCCCCAATTGTTCGAGTCATAAATAATGGGATAAACTTAATTCCACATTAGTAAATTTCCAATAATCCCCTCCTGAAAGAGATTTTGGCGCACTCACATGGTGTCTTTTCCCAACAATCTATCAGTGGACCGATGTTGTATCAGAAGAGGTAGCTTCAGCTTTGAACCTTTCATAGTTGAATACCATCCAACTTACTTACTGCGCGGTGAACATGATGTCTTGAACCGTCAGTGTTTAGTGTAAGCCAAGTCAACGGTACCAACACAACAACTTCCCTTACTCTGTTTTTCATAATGTTTTGTCCGTTGTGGCCATGGACACTTCTTGTATTCTTAAGTGCATTCATTTGAGGAGATCTGTCCTCTCAGTTAAATAGGTGGTCTCCTACAAGGTATCCTGCTATACCTCACTTTACAAGTGTTAGAAACCATTAAAAGTTTCCCCAAACCTAACCTCAACTGTTGAGGATCATTAAAGGTTTTGGAAACTTAACCTTACATTATAGATAGCACTTAATGTCTATCACAGAAACGACTTTGGATTGATGTTTCTTTACAGAAATCACTATCCGAAGTGCTCATGCTTCCACCGAAGCGTTCAACTGAACCTTTACAACTTAGTTTTCCCATTGAACCTAATTCCTGGGATCTCCAGTCAGTAAGGTTGGGTTTCCACTGTATTGGTCCTTATAGCTTGGGTTTTAAGCCCATTCCCCTAGACAGGCAGAACATCTGATCTTTGGGTAAGCCCCTTTTGTCAGTGGGTCCGCCATGTTATCATTTGATTTTATGTAATCAATGGATATTATACCCGTGGTGATCAGTTTCCTAACGATCTTATGTCTCTGACGAATATGACGAGACTTGCCATTGTACATAGAACTCCAAGCCCTTCCTAGAGTCGACTGACTGTTGCAGTGGATCATTACAGAAGGTACGGGTTTGTCCGAACAAGGGACATCCTCTAAGAAGTCGTGAAGCCACTCAGCTTCTTCTCCTTCTTTGTCTAAAGCGATAAACCTCGGTTCCATCGTGGATCGGGCGATACAAGTTTGCTTAGAGGATTTCCAAGACATAGCCCCACCACCAATTGTAAATATATACCCACTGGTGGACTTGGTGTTCTCTATATCAGATATCCAGTTTACATCACTTTACCCCTCTAGTACAGTTGGATATCTCGAATAATACAACCCATAAGTTAGCGTGTATTTCAGGTATTGTAGTACCCGATTTAACGCCTTCCAATGATCATTACTCGGATTACGGGTAAACCTAGCCAACTTGTTGACTGCATAAGCAATATTTGGTCGGCTGCAGTTTGTTATGTACATCAAACTCCCAATCACCTGTGATGACTTCATAGGCGAACTGTCAAACATCTCGAACTTTCTCAACACATCCTCGATGTAGTGAGACTGAGATAAGACCAGTCCGTCAGACGTCTTAGAGATCTTTATCCCTAAGATGACATCTGTGATACTCATATCCTTCATGTCGAAACATTGTTTCAACATATTCTTAGTCTCTAGGATCAAGCTAGGACTGCTCCCTATGAACAACATATCATCTACGTACAGGCATATCATGACGAGCGAGTTAGAATTACCTTTCGTGTAGACATATTTGTCACATTCATTAATGGAAAAACCCTTCGATAGTAGAGTACTATCAATTTTTTTGTGCCATTGCTTCGAAGCTTGTTTAAGCCCGTACAAAGATTTGACAAGTCGATAGACTTTTTTCTCTTGCCCTGGAACCACATACTCCTCGGGTTGTTCCATATATATATCTTCTTTCAAATCACCATTTAGGAAGGCTGTCTTGACATCCATTTGATGTATCTCAAGGTCACACAATGCTGCAATCGCAATGAATACTCGTATGGATGTCATCCTAGACACCGGGGAGTACGTGTTAAAATAGTCAAGACCTTCCTTCTGCCGATAGCCGTTGACTACCAACCTGGCCTTGTACTTATATATAGACCCATTTGTTTTATACTTCCATTTGAGTATCCATTTACAACCTAACGGTTTGTTTTCCGGAGGAATATCAACCAACTCCCAAGTATGGTTATGTAGGATGGAGTCTATTTCACTCTCAATAGCTTCTTTCCAGAGCGATGCCTCTGGAGTTGACAATGCTTCAGCAATTTTCCTTGGTTCATCATCAACCATATAAGCTACAAAGTCAAGACCGAAGGATTTATCCTTCCTATCCTTTTTACTTCGCCTTGGTTTCATCTCTGGAGTCTCCAAGTTCTGAGAATCTGGAATACTAGATTCCGGATATTCAGCCACTTTGAAGTCCACTAGATCTGAACCATCTATATCCGGGCAGTCAACGACTCCTGGTTCCTGAGAGCTTTGTTCATAACTTCGTTTGTGAGAGGTTATGTATTTTTCCTTTCTAGGAAAGGTATCCTCAAAGAATTGAGCATTCCTTGATTCCATGATTGTACCCCCGTGGATATCTGGAATATCTTACTTATGCACTAAGAAGCAATAAGCACTACTGTTATTTGTATATCCGATGAAAATGCAATCTACAGTCTTAGGCCCAATCTTGACCTGATTTGGCTTGGGCACTTCGACCTTTGCCAAACAACCCCACACCTTTAAATATTTATAGGTAGATTTCTTTCCCTTTCATGATTCATATGAAGTTTTGTCCTTACCCGTATGTGGGACTCTATTAAGAATCATATTAGCGGTAAATACAGCTTCTCCCCACATATTTTGGAGAAGACCGAAATTGATGAGCAAGGCATTCATCATTTTCTTCAATGTGCGGTTCTTGCGTTCCGCAACACCGTTCGACTGAGGTGAGTATGTAGTCATCGTTTGATGAACAATGCCCGATTCGGCACAATATTCCTCAAATGTCGCTACGTATTCTCCCCCTCTATCGCTACAAATGGATTTAATCTGCATGCTAAGTTGGTTTTCAACTTCCGCTTTATAACATCGGAACACTTCAAAGGCTTCATCTTTACTTTTCAACAAGTGAAGGTAACAATACCTTGTGTTGTCATCAATGAATGTCACAAAGTACTTGTTCCCTCCCCTAGTTTGTGCAAACTTCAAATTACATATATCTGTGTGAATAAGTTCTAGAGGAGCGGTATTCCTTTAGACGGATCGAAAATGAAGCTTTGTGATTATTGCCTCTACGCACACCTCACACTTATGTTGAGGGTTTACGTCAATAAACAGCAACAACTCCAACTTAACCAACCTTTGGATGGATTTATAGTTAACATATCCTAATCTATGATGCTATAAATTAGAGGACTCAAGAAAGTAAGAAGAAGCTTCAATATTATTACTTGCACGAATTACAGACATGTAGTTAACTTTGAAGAGGCCTTCACAGACGAAGCCTCTTCCTACAAAAGTTCTATTCTTGGTGATTACAAACTTATTGGACTCAAATACTAGCCTAAAACCAGCATTAACCAATAAATGACCTGAAATTAAATTTCTTCTAATCTTAGGGACATGCATCACCTCCTTTAGAGTGAGCTCCTTTCCAGAAGTCATCTCCAGGACTACCTTTCCTACCCCCAGCACATAAGAGGAAGCGTTGTTACCCATGAACAACTTTTTGTCTGTGACTAGTGTATATGTGGAGAAGGTATCTCTATTGAAATAGATATGTCTGGTAGCACCCGTGTCCATCCACTATTGCATGGTATTCTCAACAAGGTTTGCTTCAAGCACCACCACTAAGAACTCTTTAATTATATTGTCAAGATTTGTGATGATGTTAGCATGTGCCTTGCCTTTGGCCTTGTCCTTCTCTTGTTGCTCAGTCTTGAGCTTGCGACAATCCTTGATCATGTGACCAGGTTTCCCACAGTGGTGACAGTTTTCTTTGAACTTCTCCACCACTTGGGTCTTGCCATATTTCTGGAACTTGCGCTTCTTTCTTGGGTTCCCTTTGGCCTCAGCCAGATTTGCCTTTGCCTCAACGGGTGGCTTTCCCCTAGGCAAGGCCTTCTTATTATCTTCCTAAATCTGGAGTTTGATAATAAGTTCTTCAAAGGTCATTTCATTTGTCTTGAGTTTTAA
The DNA here is from genome assembly GCA_029783415.1 of Anisodus acutangulus. NCBI lineage: Eukaryota > Viridiplantae > Streptophyta > Magnoliopsida > Solanales > Solanaceae > Anisodus > Anisodus acutangulus. The sequence continues at coordinate 39,936,386 of CM056503.1, forward strand.
GTAACTCATAAACACATTCCATGAGGGAGGTAACTTTTCAATTAGTAATGCAACCAAAGACTGCTCATTTGGTTTCATACCTTCCAAATCCAGGTGATGCAGAATCATTTGGAATTCCTGGATTTGGGACATCACAGTTTTTCTATCCACCATTTGAAATTTCAGGAATTTTCCAATGATGAATTTCTTAGTACCAGCATCTTGTGCGCTGTACTTCTTCTATAGCTTTTCTCATAACTCTTTAGCTGTGCCTACGGCACAATACACCGTGTAGAGTGGGTCTGACAGACAGTTCAGAATATAGTTCTTATACATGAAGTCACTATGACTCCAAGCATCAAGAACCATCTTTATGCCGTTGACGACATAGATACCTTGGCCCCCTCCAACCGTTTCATTAGGATGAGGGTCCACTTCATCTCCATCTTGTGGAGGCTCTTCTGTTAGGAAATGAGTCATTCCCATAACAGTCAGATAAAACAACATCTTCTGCTGCCATCTCTTGAAGTTGGAGCCCATAAACTTCTCTTGGCGTTCATTGTAGAAGTTAGAGGGTAGAGGAACATTAACGTTCCCTTGAGCAACCGGAAAGGCATTGGATGTGCCTTGAGCAGTGGGGAAGGAAGAGGGGTTGCCTTGAGTAGCAGCAGCAGCAGAATCAGAAGCGAGTTGTTCTCTTCCAGTCATCTTTCTAAGCACTTACAACAAATCTTGTCTTAAAATTATGGGATACAACAATTGCAGGAAATGGGAAGTAAGTAAGTATTACAAATTGCTAGAAAGGATAAACTAAAGATTACAACAAACTGGAATCAAGAACGTTACAAACTTCTTGTGATTTGCTGAGTCGAGTGATGACACTCTGTCTTTAAGATAAGATTTCCCCGTATGTATCATTTTACGTTGTCGGACAATAGTCTCCCAATATACAATATCAACTTAACAAATGATCAAAGGACACTCAAGTGTTACACTTAAATAACTTTGAATATAGTAAACTTGCTAGAGAGGAAGAAGAAGATTTCAGAAAATTCTGTAAGTGTTGTACAATTGAGCCAAAGGCTATTTATAGTGTAATGAGATGACCCCTCAACTAGCCAACTAATGAACTTCAATAGCCATGTAGTGGCACTTATTGAGGGGTTACATTCAGCCAAATAATGGTTGAATTCATGTGCCAAATAATGGACATTCAATGCTCCAAAATCAGCCCAAGAGTAAAAACTTTCCATCTTCCCGTCGCATCATTTTGTCTCCGAAGCGCCGTGGCAATTGCAAATTAGCGTCGCGGCGCCTTAGCTCCAGTAGCTGAACACCCCGTTAGTGTCGCGGTGCTCCGACTCCTTGTCTCCGATGGGGCTGCGCCGATGCCCTTCGCGGCGATTTCCGACTCGTTTCATCTTACACTTCGTACACTTCTTCCTTCGTTTACCAACGTGAAATACTTGTCATTTGGCCAATAACCGTCCATTATTCTATGTCTCAAACGTATTACATACGTACCAATATCTCTTTCACAAATGAAATTTGCGATACTTGGTACTGCGTGTGCACGTGTGTAGAAACGACGTTTTCGACGTGCGGGGCCCCAATTGTTCGAGTCATAAATAATGGGATAAACTTAATTCCACATTAGTAAATTTCCAACAAATAGCTCGTAGCTAACATCATTTTTTAATAATCAGAGGCTAACATGTCGCTAAATAGGACTAGCGAAGAATTTTGCTATTTAGCTATAAAGATATTTTCGTTACTAATTCCTAATTTTTAATAGTAGTAGTAATATATATATATATATATATATATATATATATATATATATGTGTGTGTGTTCATACTTCTCAATTATTGTATTTCTGGTCATTTTGTGGTTTAAATACATTATATGGTAGCGTTTCTTTCTCATTTAGTAAAATACTCCATAATTGAATTAGGTGGGAGTATTGTTTAATGGGGAAATTGTAGTTTAAGACATGTGTTTTAAAAACGTTATGGTAACTATTTTTTCTCATTTAGTAAAATACTCCTTCAATAATTGAGTTAGGTGAGAGTATTCTTTCAAGGAAATTGTACGACGTTTTAGTCTCAAGTTGTTGTTTTATTCTGATAATAATCCTTTTGTTATTCAAGATAACATATAACAAAATAAAATGTGCATTTTTGTCCGGAAGCTAAGAGAAAATTAATAAAGTTTTTTTAACCAAGCCTCTTAAAAATGTCGAAGAACTAGGGGTGTAGTTATGAAGCCGAGTGATACTGATAAATACTCGTGATATACACGGTATATACGTTGTATATATCACGGGCAGATTATTGCATAATGGGCTGTTAAATCCCGTTATATACACAGTATATGCATGTCGTGTATATCACGGTTTAGTAGTCTATTTTAGGTTATGATTTGTTGTAATTAAATTAGAGTTGTACACTTACCATAATTGTATAATTATTGTACAAGTAGAATAAGGTTTTTAAGAGTAGAATAGGAATAGGATTTTCCTATTATGGAAATTGTAAATTGTATATATACTCTTTCATTAATGAAAATAATCAAGGAATTATTTCTTTTCGGATACAAATCGAGTTAGTTTCAAGAAAATAAAGAGACAAAATTCAAAGATAAAATACAAGAACTTCGGATGTATTCCTAAAAACCCTAATGGGTTGTAATAGACAAAAGTAACTTGATATCTTACCTCTTGAAAATATCGTTGTTATAAGTTTGTTAGATAAATCCTTTAATTTAATATCCTTGGTTCGTATTGATTTAAGGGTAATTAGTATTATCCTTCCTCCGTTTCAATTTGCTTGTCTTACTTTCCTTTCTAGCCTATTTTAAAAAGAATGTTTCTTTCCTTTTTTGCCAACTCTTTAATTTCTGCTTTCTATATGACACGTTTAAGACCTCAAAATTAAAGGACATTTTGATACATTTTACATATTTTTAGTTTAAGAGCAAAAGATTCAAAAGTCTTTTTTTACTTTCTTAAACTTTGTACCAAGTCAAAATTAGACAAATAAATTGAAATGGAGGAAGTAATAATTATAATCTCTAATTATTCAATATTCAACCTGAGACCCTGGAACACTTGTTTTGTCTTTGTCAAGTGTCAAGTCAGATATGGAGCATGTTAAGCTAGCTACATACACAATATAAGTATGTCAACAAGAAGATGCTTTCTATTTTGATTATACGGATGAAGTTGTTAATGTTGGGTTTGGTGTTTTGACATTCTACCCAACATATCGTTTTAAGTACTAATTTGAATTTAAGAAATGTTGGAACAAATGTCATAACATTCGGACCAACATTTTATGAAAAAACAATTTTCCCTTACTTCACGGAATGAAGCAAAATTCGTGGAAATATTACTATGAAGTAAAAGTGACTTGGCAAGGTAAATAGGAGCTGATAAAAAATGTGGGAAGAACAAGTCAAAGTCGTTTCTATGCTTGAGGAACAAGTCCAAGAAGTTAGAGGATTTTACTCCATGATCTTCTCCAACAAACCTACCAGCTGCCCACCTTTTCCTCAACTTCCACAACCAATCGTTAAGCTTTTCAAGGGAGACTCTCTACTATAAATAGAGAGGCTACAAGAGTGAATCGACATCCAGAATCAGATTGTGAAAATATCAAGAGAGCTCTCGAGAATTCATCTCAGAAAATTGGATCACAAGTGTTGGCTAAGCATGTCGACAACATTCTGTCCAATATTACAATTGCAATTTAGATTCTAGATTAGCTTTGTATTTAGCAATTGTAATGAAAAGTTGTCTATGTCTATTTAGGTAGATTTTTCAGGCAGAAGTCATCTGCGACTTCAACGTTTAATTCTTTTCCATTTCATCTTGTAAAATTGTAAAGAAAGGAATTTTTTATTTTTGTATATAATATATATATACAATATTCTCGGTCATTGACTGTCATAGGTTATATATATAATGTAAATTTTAAATATTTTTGTTCTTTATTTTTCCGCTGCATTTACTCTTTAAAGTTTTTGTTTTATTGAAGTATTTTCACTAGTGCTGGACGACATTCGGAAACTTAATTGGCATTCGAGTTAGTTTATTTCTAGTTTATTTTTATTATTCTATAGCATACCCGGACCTATCAAGTGGTATCAGAGCCAACACTTAACACAATAAGTGTTTGGTCTTGTTATTTAAAGTTATGGATCCGGCAAATCCTATTATTGATACACTTTTCATTTTAGATGGTTCAAACTATGCCTATTGGAAGATTCGCCTACGTTCTCATATCAAATCAATTGATGTTAGGGCATGGAGATCTATAACCAATGGGTATGTTGCTCCAATGTTGCCGCCGGATGAGGAATATGACATTCTTGTTAAACGTGAATCCAAATGGACGGCGAAAAAACCCAATAATGCTAGCTTTAACGAAAAGGCCTTAAATGTAATTTTTGGATGGGTTGATCTGTACATGTTCAAACTCATTCAAAACTGTCACACGGCTAAGAATGCATGGGATACTTTACAAATTCATTGTGAAGGTAACTCAAGTGTTCGTCGAACAAAGCTACGCATGCTCATGAGCAAATATGAACGTTTAAGGATGGAAGAAGCGAATGATATTAAATCTTATCTTGAAAAGTTGATTTACATCTCAAATGAATGTCAAGTGCTTGGTGAACCTTTGACCAACACTCAACTCGTTGAAAAGGCTCTCCGTTCTGTTCCTGAAAAGTTCAATTTAAAGATTTGTACCATTGAAGAAGCTCACAATCTTGCCACAATGGACCTTCATACCTTGATGAGCATTCTCAAAACCTATGAGATGAACATTGAGAATCAAAGGGAAATATATAAAAGCAAGAATGTGGCACTTCAAGTTCAATCCTCGGAGAATCAAATCGAAGAAGGGGATGAAAATCTTAAAGAAATTGGTGATGGTGCAAATGTTGTCTTACTCACTCGAAAATACAATTCGATGGTGAGAAAGTTCAACAATGAAAGAAATTAATCTAAATCTAAACAGCATCAAAACCAAGGCTTCAATCAAAAGCCCACCAAGTTCCTTCCAAGTATTAAAAAGGGAAGTCCACTGAGAAGAACCAATTCAGATCATACCAAATTTGATCCAAAATAACTCGAGTCTGTGCAATGTCATGCATGCTCGGGTTGGGGTCATTATGCTAACGAATGTGCAAACACTCTTAGAAAATTTGGTAAGAATTTGTGGGTCTCGCTTGGTGACGATGAAGGAGAAGAGGAAGGAGATCAAGAAGTCGAATCACAAGCAATGATGGCCACTGTTTACAAACAGTCTTTGTCTGATAATGAAAATGTCGTCTGTAATGTTGCCTCAGATGTCATAACATTTGCTCCAACATCAGCAACAACATCTGAGAGATATATATTCTTTAACTATCCTAATGTTAATTGCTTTAGTGGTTTTATTTCGAGTAGTGAGGCTGAGTGTATGGATCAAGTTGAATGAAAAGTTGACATGATTAATGAATTACAAAGCATTTGTAAAACCTTAATCATAGAATCCAAACAACTTGACAAAAAGGTAAAAAATTTAACTCATGAAAATCTGGAATTAACTGGCACAATAACCTGACTTGAGGTTGCTCTTACCAAAAATGATATTGAATTTGGTAAGATTTGTGCAAAATTGGATTTAGCCGAAGCAACCGTCCACAAGCTCTACACAGGGACTTCGAAGTTGAATGAGATACTTAGCTTTAGTAAACATTCATATGCAGGTATTGGATACGAAAACTCTCTTAAAACTATATGCTCTAGTTTGTTTGACAAAAATGAGAAAATATGCTTTATAAAAGGAAAATGAATGACTAATAGACTCTCATGTAAGTCAAAGAATATGAAGTTTGTATGTCATCACTGTAACTACCCTGGACATCTAAAATCATACTGTTTCAAATTTCAAGATTCTGTGAGCAAAATATTGCCTAAAGGGTTGTCCAACATTTTAGATAACATTCGAAGCAACATTTCTGAGTCAAAAGGTAAAAAATGTTTTAAGAGAGTTTCCCAAAAAGTATGTAACATGTAAAGTTGCTATAACTGCATTAAGAACTAACATTTCAGGTTCTTGATACTTTGATAGTAGATGTTCTCGCCACATGACAGGTACAAAGGAGTTTCTAAAGAACTATGAGTCATTCAATGGAGGAAATGTGACTTATCGAGGCGGTAGAAAAAGCAAGATAATTAGAAAATGGATCTTGGATGTTCCTGGATTTCCATCTTTATGAAATGTCTTACACGTTGAGGGTTTAATGGCTAATTTGATTAGTATTAGTCAATTGTGTGATGACAATCTTGAGGTAAAATTTAATAAGAATGTCTGTAAAAGTTACGAATGAAGCTAATGATTGTATCATGACAGGTACTAGAACATATGATAATTGCTATCTTGTTGCAAGACAAGAAACATGCAATAATGTCAAGATCGATGACATAACACTATGGCATCAAAAGTTGGGGCATGTCAACTAAATCAATTTAGAAAAATTGGTCTCATATGAAGCGATTAGAGGGTTATCCAATCTTAGCCATAAAGGTAAAACTGTCTGTGAAGATTGTCTGAAAGGTAAGCAAACTCGTGTTTCCTATAATGTTGTTCATTATGACGAACAATATTCAGGTACGTCTCACTGTTTTTAATTATTGCACATGGATCTTATGGGTCCAATTGAGGTAGACAGTTTAGGAGGCATGAGGTATTCCTATGTGTAGTAGATGATTTTTCTAGATATTCATGGATATACTTTTTGAAAGAAAAATCACAAACTTATGACATGTTTAAAATTTTGCACTCTAGAATTAGGAACTTGTTTTATTCTCCTATTTTTCGGATTAGATCCGACCATGGAAAACAATTTGAAAACAGCTCCTTCACAAAATTTGTGAGAAAAAGGGAATTTTCCATGAGTTTTTCGCTCCCAAAACTCCTCAACATAATGGGGTAGCAGAAAGGAAGAATAGAACATTGCAAGAAAAGACTAGAGTTATGCTTAGTTCTAAAAAAATTATCAAAACATTTTTGGGCTGAAGCCTTAAATAATGCTTGTCACATCACTAATAGAGTCTATTTAAGGCCTGAAACAAAGATGACACCCTATAAGATTATAAATGGAAAGAAACCTAATGTGCATTACTTTCATGTTTTTGGGTGTGTTTGTTACATTTTATATGATATAGATCATCTGGAAAAGTTTGACTTTAAGAGTGACAAAGGATTTTTTGTTGGCTATTAACAAAATAGTCATGATTATCGAGTATACATTATGAGGACAAGAACTGTACAAGAGTCTGTAAATATTATTTTTTATGATTTTATGCTCCTACAGGAAATGCGACTGAAAATAACACTATAGTTTCAGTGGAAAATGTGTAGACTGCTGAAGAATCAGATGTTGCCCCAAATGTTGCCACACCTGAAGCAACATTTGAACCTGAACTAGAGTCCACAGAGGGTGTGGATGAAGAGTCAAATGTTGAATTGCTAGATCAAGTTCGAAGGGACCCCTCATCAAGGATTAGAAAGAATCATCCAACAGGCCAGGTGATAGGGGTAGTTTTTGAAGGAATTAAAACAAGAGGGAAAGAACCACTCAACTACAGAGATGTGGTAAGGTATGTGTATGTCTAGCATATATCATGAGGTTTGTCTTTCTTGTTTTATATCTACTTTAGAACCAAAAAATGTTTTAGAAGCACTCAAAGATAATTTTTGGATTCAAGCAATGCAAGAAGAGCTTGAACAATTCTCTCGAAATGAAGTTTGGGACTTAGTTCCTCGTCCAAATAATACAAATGTAACTGGAACTAAGTGGATTTTTAAAAATAAATCAGACGAATCAGGAACAGTTGTGAGAAACAAAGCACGTCTAGTTGCACAAGGCTATACTCAAGTTGAAGGAATCGATTATGACGAGACCTTCACACATATGACTAGAATTGAGTTAATTAGACTGTTACTTGCTATTTCTTGCTACCTGAAAATTACTATACACCAAATAGATATAAAAGGTACATTCTTAAATGGTTATCTAGATAAGGAAGTCTATGTTGAACAACCAAAAGGATTTGAAGATCCTCACCATCCACAATATGTGTACAAGCTCAAGAAGGATTTGTATGGATTGAAACAAGACCCTCGTGCATGGTATTGTTGTCTAACTAACTTCCTTCTTGAATTTGGTTTTAACCGTGGTGAAGCTGATCGTACTTTATTCATTAAACGTCATGGTATAGATATTATTATTGCTCAAATCTACGTATATGACATAGTGTTTGGTTTGACCTCACAGTCTTATCTAAAGTCATTTGTTGAATCTATGTCATCAACATTTGAAATGAGCATGATTGGGGAACTAACGTTTTTCATAGGCTTGCAGATTAAGCAAAGTGAAGATGGAATTTTCATCTCACAAAGTAAATATGCTAATAATCTAGTTAACAGATTTGGTTTGGAGAATGCTAAATAGATTAAAACGCCAATGGGTTCATCACAAAAGATATGTAAGGATGATGTTGGTGAAAATGTCGATCCAACGTTGTATCGATCTATGATAGATAGCCTTCTTTATCTTACTGCTAGTCGCCCAGCTATTATGTTTAGTGTTTACATTTTTCCCATTTTCAAGCCTGTCCCAAAATATTCCACTTAAATACCGTGAAATGTATTATCCGATATGTTGCTGGCACATGTGAGTTGGGAATTTGGTATTCCAAAGACACTAACTTAATACGATTCAGTGACTCGGATTGGGCTGGAGACGTAGATGATAGAAAAAGTACAAGTAAAGAATGTTTTTATCTTGGAAATAATTTTGTTTCATGGTATAGTCGTAAATAAAATTGTGTCTCACTTTCAACTGCTGAATCTGAATATGTAACAGTTGGAAGTTGTTGCTCTCAATTAATATGGCTAAGACACATGTTAGACGACTATGGATTTTCTAGCAACATTTTGATTTTGTACTGTGATAATTTAAGTGCTATAAATATTTCCAAAAATACAGTTCAGCATTCACGTACAAAATATATTAATATAAGACATCACTTTTTAAGAGATTTAGTCGAAAAACAACTAGTTCAAATTGAACATGTTGTCACTCTTCATCAACTAGCCGACATTTTTACAAAAGCTTTGGACCATGAGAGATTTTCTAGTTTGAAGAAATCTCTTGGACTTTGTAATCTCTAAAAAGGCATTTTTAGTGAATGTCAACTGAAATATTGTCTAACATTTCAGGTGACATTTACCTATGTAATATCATAAACTGATTATTGTTGTTGTATAGTGCATTATTTTTTGTCATAAAAGCATGATCCTTCAATAAGAATGTGAGTTCAAAGTGATACCGTTCTCTGCGATGATATATATATAAAATCATGTATATCATAAAAAGGGAGTATCAAAATAAGGCAAAGCCTTAACAAATGATTGGCAACTGTGCGAAATGGGAAAAGCCCTTGAAAAGATATCATTCCTATTCTATAGGAGTATCGAGTGCTTCAAAAGAAATTATGAGAATGCTAAGTAAGTATTCTTATTTTTGACACGACAAATTCTTTTGTATGTGTTTTATGATTAGATGAAGGACATGATGGGAAAATGTTACATTGGTCCAGTGGTTAAACTCATAAAATACTTATAAAATGTGTCTTGATTTGTTGCCAATATGAAAAATTCTTGAGGGATCAAAATACTTGTGTCGTCCAAAATGTTGCCAACATTGTTGTTGATATTTTCAGATTATGATATTTATTGGGATGTTGTTCTTAACTGATTCCAGAAAAATAAAATTTTTCTCCCTATTTTTATGCCTTGTGTTAATAGGAATTTCAAAATTTAAAAATGATAAGATTAAATTCCTACCATGATGCTTATCAATTTATTCCAAAATTTTAGGTGTAAGTTATTAGATAAATCTCTAACTCCTAAAACTAAGGATTTTATTTTGCTTAGAAAAATTTGACCATGTATATAAATACTCCTCTTATTTGCTATTTCTTTTCATCTCAGATTTTTCTGAAAAATCACATCACAACCTCGTTAAAAACCCTACCTAACCGATGGAACCTTTATCATTTCAAACCCCATCGTCTTGCAAAAACCCTAAACCCTTAAAATCCTCTCAAAACTCACCAATGGAAACCTCCCCAATGTCAACACCTATGTCGACCAACACTCCCATGAGCACCAGTCCACCTCAACAACCAGGCACATCTTCTTCTCCACACCTGCCTGAAAATAGGTGTATAGATATTGTTCTTAGAGGTGATGAGGAACCACTAGACATGAGTTACCCTAGGTAAAAGACCCAGTTCCTCCTCATTCCCTACTCATAGGTCGAGTAGAGTGTTTGAGAGAACAGTTCAACAGGAGCCTAGCACCAAGAAGTCCAGATTTGAAACCACTGTACCTGCTTTCTCAAGTAGTGGCACTGAAGATATGAACTTTGACCTGTCCTCTGAAGAAACTGAAGAAGAACCTACTACCTATGTTCCTCAAAGTGTGTCTCAAGACGAGAAAATTTCTGATGATACCCCACTGACGAGATTCTGTCCCAGAGGAATTCCCAGTCGTGCTAAAACAGATGCTGCCCAAAATGTTGCCAATGAAGCCACAACATTTCGGCAGACTTCAGAAGAGACACCAAAACCATCCTCCTCCAGCAAAACTGAATATGACTCTGATTTTGAGGTAAATATTTTTTCAGAAAAGTTCTATTCCAAAGCTAAATTTGATAAATGTGATTAGTATAAGAATAGAGTTATCAGGGCTGAAAAAGTGTTAGATATAGTCTCATGTTCAGAATATGGTTTGGTTGAGTTCCTCAATGATATAAAGCTACTTAAAACTGTAACTGAGAAAGACCATTCATTGATGAAGTAATTAGGCCATTTTATGCGAACTTGAATTCTAATATGGAAGATGCCTCCTCAAAGAAATTTGGGAATGTATACCTCTATAACAAAATTTATCAGTTTACACCCTTAATTATTAATCAATATTTGGGAATTGAGCATGAACAAAGAAGTAGCACTACAGAAAGAGCAACGGAGAATAAGGATAAGATAATTGAATACCTCACTGTAGGTATAATGAAGAAATGGATCCCTTGATGCCCTACTTCTAAGTTAACTGCCTTATTATCCACCCTCCATAGGATTGACATTCGCAATTGGCTCCCTTCACTAAATGAGTCAATTGTAACAACTGATCAAGCCTCACTGTTGTTCAAAATTAGAAAAAGATTAAAAGTTGACTTAAGAAGTATGATTTTCTATCAAGTAGCCAATTTGGCAGAGAAAGAGTCAATTTTAATCCTTCCCTTTCCCTCTCTGATCTATCAAATCCTAACTACCCAAGACTTTGAGCCTAGAAGAGATGATATTTTAGGGAAATCTCCTGAGGTATATTCAGTTAACAAGGCAATTTTGAAAAGCAAAGAGAGAGTCATTGACCTACCTTAGAAAAAAGAAGCAGAAAGGGAAAGTGTTGCCAGGAATGTTCCCAACATTTAGGGCAACACTGATCCAAGACATTCTATATTGCCACAAATTGGCTTGTGGAGAAAATTACAAAAAATCAACCTATGAATTGCTGAGGTTGATACTGCCAGAGATGCACTGGTTCAGGCTAGAGACCATTTCCTGCTTCTGCTTTCTTTACAAAAAGGGGGAGATGATTCTATACAGGGGGAGCAAAGAGAAGAGGGTGAAGGTACGAGTGGAGAAGCTGTTGCTGCTGAAGAATCTGTGGATGCTGCTATGCAAAGAGAAAAGGTTGTTGGAAGGGAAGTCTTGCTGACAAGGCTGAGGATGAAGGCCGAAGCTAAAGCTGCTATAAAGAGGACCGAAGCTGAAGCTGAAGATGCCAGGTAGAGGGAAAAGCAAGTTGAAGTTGTTATGCAAAAGTAGAAAGCGGCTGGAAGCTACTACTGATGCATGATAAGCTAGGGGGAGCAGGTTGATTTGCTATCTAACTGAGTTGCCTTGCTGAACAATGTTCTTATTTGGCTGTTTTAATTGGCTGAAGTGTTAACTAGATGATTGATTGTTGAGACTGGTTTAAAATTGACATTTGGGTATTCTCTTTTGTATATTGGATGGGTTGTATACAAATGTATGTGCTAGTATTGTGCTTAATCTTATGTCTTGGTATATACTGGTATACATATATTTTGATTGTATGCCATCACAGGTTTAGGGGGAGCATAATTATAATCATAGATGTTGGGACAACATCTATGACATTGCTTTAAGTCATTTGCACAGGTTATAATGGATTTTGTGAAGAAAGGCAAAAAGGGAGAGAATGTTAATGTTGGGTTTGGTGTTGTGACATTCTACCCAACATATCGTTTTAAGTACTAAATTGAATTTAAGAAATGTTGGAATAAATGTCACAACATTCGGACTAACATTTTATAAAAAAAAAGTTTTGCCTTACTTCACGGAATGAAGCAAAATTCGTGGAAATATTACTGCGAAGTAAAAGTGACTTGGCAAGGTAAATAGGAGCTGATGAAAAATGTGGGAAGAACAAGTCAAAGTCGTTGCTATGCTTGAGGAACAAGTCCAAGAAGTTAGAGGATTTTGCTCCATGATCTTCTCCAATAAACCTACCAGCTGCCCACCTTTCCCTCAACCTCCACAACCAATCGATGAGTTTTTCAAGGGAGACTCTCTACTATAAATAGAGAGGCTACAAGAGTGAATCGACTTCCAGAATCAGATTGTAAAAATATCAAGAGAGGAAAACTGGATCACAAGTGTTGCCTGAGCGTGTCGACAACATTTTGTCCAACATTACAATTGCAGTTTAGATTCTAGATTAGCTTTGTATTGAGCAATTGTAATAAGAAATTGGCTATGTATATTTAGGTAGATTTTTCAGGCAGAAGTCATCTGTGACTTCAACGTTTAATTTCTTTCTCTTTCATCTTGTAAAATTGTAAAGAAAGGAATTTTTAATTTTTGTATATAATATATATATATATACAATACTCTCGGTCATTGACCGTCATAGGCTATATAATATATATACCCTATGTAAATTTTAAACCTTTGTGTTATTTATTTTTCAGCTGCATTTACTATTTAAAGTTTATATTTTAGCGAAGTGTTGTCACTGATGTCGGACGACATTGTCACTGACATTCGAAAACTGAATTGGCATTCGAGTTAGTTTATTTCCAGTTTGTTTTTATTATTCTATAGCATACCCGGACCTATCAGAAGTATTACAACTTATATAGGAATACAAGTTCTCCGTAGATGAGTTGCTAATGTATTTTAGATACACACAAATACATACATAATAGGTATCACTTAGAGTTGTAGTGCTATCCAACTTCATCAGATAATGATGTCCCAATACCCTCCTTGCAAACCGAAGGCGAGTAACCAACTGTAAGTTTGTCCCTTAAGAATTGGAAATAAGCAGATGACAAAGGCTTGGTGAAGACATGGGCTAGCTAATCTTTGGAAGAGATGAATTGCACAAGTAGGTCCTTCCTCGCCACCTTATCCCTTACAAAATGAAAATCAATTTTTACAATATAGGATTAACAGATAAATATGCAACACCAATGTTGTCACACCATAGGATAAGAGCTTTAGGCTGAGAGACACCAAGCTCAAATAAAATCGATTGAATCCAAGTTAGTTTGGCGGCGGCATCGGCTAAAGCTTCTATTCTGATTCAGTGGAAGACCTAGCAACTGTACGTTGCTTCTTTGATGACCAAGATACTAAAGCAGATCCTATGAAGATAGCATAACCGACAGTTGATTTTTGATCATCCAATGAGCCAGCCCAATCAACATCCATAAAGGCTTGAAGAAACTAAGTGTCAGACTTGGGAAGTAGAGAAACCCGCGTCCAACAGAAAGCTTTGAAGCTTCAAGTACCATGCACGAGGGTCTTGTTTGAGTCCATGTAAGGACTTGTGTAACCTGCAAACATGATTAGGGAGATGAGGGTGAGTAAAGCCTGGAGGTTGAGCCATATATAACTCTTCACAAAGGTCACCATGAAGAAAAGTATTTTGGACGTCAAGTTGTCGCAAAGGCCATTCGTGAGAGGAAGCAATGGATAGGATGAGAGAGAGCTGGTCTCACCAAGTCATGACTACATTCCTTTCCAACTAAGTACAGAGTATTTTGATTAGTCTTTTTTGTAAGAGTTTCGACACATTTACAGCTACCAACTATGTACTTCGTTCAATTGTAACTTTCTTTTGTATTAGTGGGAAATCAAATGTTTATTTCTTCCTTCTCATGGAATCAAGCTTAGGAATGTAATTGTACAACTTTGTTTTCGCAAATGAATGTATATAATATGAATTATATTTATGCTAATATTTAGTCATCTCGATGGTATTGCCTTTTTTTATTTGGGGTAATCCTACTAAACAATTCAAACAAGTATGAAATATTTTTTTCTCATGGTCGGACCTCTTTTGCATGGCGGTAAGTTTGGCATAAGCCCGTGCTCAGCACGAGTACACGGGCCATCTAGTTCACTTTTTTTAAAAAAAAATTGTCTTTTAGTGAAAAGAAGACAGACAAAAGATGCCTCTGTGCAAAGAAGACACCTGTGGAAGAAAGCAAAAGTCGTCATACCCACAAGGAATCAAAGACAGAAGATGACAAGCCAATAAACATTGAAAAGAATGGCAGCAACGACAAACAACTTTAATTAAAGCATGAAAGGACAAAAGACAAAGCACTATTTGCTTTAGGACTTTTGTATCAATAATGTATCGACCTTATTACTTTTTCAGCATGCCAATAGTGAAAGGCAACCGAGGTTATCTATATAAAGAGCTTCATTGTAACATCTGAAATCATCTTTCAAAATACAACATCTTCAATCTTTAAAATACTCTCTCATGTCTAGCTAAAAACCCTTCTAGTCTATAGCCAATATCAAGATTAATATCATAATACCAGAAGATAAATACTTTGAAAGCTTATATTTAAGAACCATATTAGTCCACAAAACACCATCTCTTAAAAGGAAATTTAAGAAAAAATTTGTCGAGCAACTCCCAGCACCTAGGCCATTTATCCCGTTACTAGAGAGGGAAAAAGGGAGGCAGAGCCTGGGTGGGTTGAGTATCTCCGATGATCTTAATATTCTACTAAGATGTATGTTTTTAGACTATGTATTTTTAAATATAATCTTGATAAGTATACATCTCTGCAATTATGATGTTAAATGTTGATAGAAGGTTGTAGACTATCATTTAAAAAAATGAATTTTGAGTTAATAATACCTGCTTCCGTACTACATGCCTATTATTTATTAAACCTTCATATGAATATGTTAATATTTCATCTATATTCATACCCTCTTCAGGGTTGTTAGATGATGAAAAGATCCGGACAGAAAATGGTATCAAAGCTTTTTAATGGAATAAATTATAAACGATAAAAACTCGTGAAGAATTTGCACAAGTTAGAGCATTAAATAAAAGGATGCTCATACTAAAAAGGATAAAACACCTGGTATTACAAAGACGAAACCACACTGAAACACTAGTAAAATACTATAGTGATTTAGTAGAATTAAAGAAACTAGGATTAGCAATAAAGAAACTGAAAGATTATGAAAAGACAAAAGAAGAGGCTGACTTAACAGAAATAATTTCTAATTTAGATGATGTTATAAGAAACTACAGAGTATTGATAGATCTCAACACTGAATTAGTCGGAATAAACCAAGAAATAACAGTTCGAAAAGAAGAACTACGAATGACAATAGAACACTATGGATGAAAATAGACTAATAGATCAACAAAATAAATTAGAACTTAGAATAATAGCAGAAAAACCCCTTACATATAATAGAGATATAAACCAACACATAATAAGTTGCAGAATAAGTACAGATCTAATAAATAAAAAAGATAAAAAATTACAAGAAAATGCTAAAGAAATATATGAATAGGAAAAAACTATTAAAGAATTAAAAAATAAAATAGCATTAAAAGATGAAGAGTTAAGATAGAAAGAAGAAGAAAATATGAAACTTCTAGAAAATAAATTAAGAGAAATAATGAGAAAGGATAATGAATTAAAAGATCTAAATGATATAATAGAAGAACAGTATAAGTACATCAACTTATTAAAATATGGATAAAGGAAAATAAATAGCAAAAGACTCTAAAAAAACATATTATCAAATGAATACATATAAAGGAGGATCAACACAAACGTTAAGCTTAAGCCTGTAACATATCAGAAGATACAAGACGAAAAAGAGGAATTATCCATAAAGAAAATATTTAAAACAAAATAGTTTGAAAAAAATAAAGAAATAAGGTACATAGCACACAAGCATAAAAATATAATAGATACAATGAGTGTAAATGGAAGAACGAAAATAAACTTGATAACAGATGAAGTAATAAAAAGAGAGTTATCAAAACTATCTACTAGGGAAGCTAAAGAATATATGAACATATACTTTGGAGGAGTAGAATTTACTATAAAAGCATACTTTCAGAAAACCATAGATACACCTATACAAATATACATATTAGATGATAGGATATTAGAAAATCTACAAGATGTTTTAATATCAGTAGCAAAAGGAAATTTAATATATCAAAAATTAAAATTTACGGTACAACCAGACTTTAGTATATCATTAAAAGATGAACACAAAGACCTAGTCTTGACACTATATTACAAATTGGATGGAATAACAATGCCACCAGGAAGTAAAGTCATAAGTATTGAAACAAAAATGATATATGCCCTAACTAGAAACCATCATGTAAAGAAACAACATGAAATGAATATATTAGTACCAAGGATGTACCAGGAAATATTAGAACAGATAGAACATAAAGAAAATTCCAAAATAACTATACCAGAAGAAATATATATGGATTTTAATATAAGAACCCTTACACCATCCAAAAGACTAATACCAAAAATAGAAGGATCTAGATTAAGTATTACAAGAGAACCAACAATGTCACGACAAACTAGTGTTATACAACCTAGAATATTAGACTTAATAAATATAAACAGAAATAGATTAAAAATTAAAGTAATAATATTTAAAGGGATGATAGCAACAGAATGTATAGCTGAAGTAAATACCAGAGCTATAAAAAGTTTTATACATATAAGTAAAATTGATGAAAATGATTGTGATTTAATAGATCCACAAACTTATAATTATCCTGAAAATGAAAGAAAAATAATAATTATCAAAAGTATTAATTTAAAATTCAAAATCCAAGATTTAGAGTATAAGATAAATATAGGAGTAATAGAATATGATAGTTTTAATGAACTACTTTTAGGAAGTGACTTTTTAACCATGATAAATTATAAGACAAATAATAATGGAATTGAAATAAATGACCAAGGAAAAAACAAGATTCCTGAACAAAGTATGAACATACAGAAAGAAATAATAGAGAAAAAACAGAAATTAAAATCAATAAGAAGAATTTTATCAGAAGAAATATTCTCACAGCTCAAATACTTAAAATAAAAGGCAAAAGAACTAAATCTAGAAAAAAAGATAAGAAAGTTAAAACAACAATGTGAAAAGCTTGATAAAATATGGATAGATATGGGAGACGGATGGAGAAAAGAATTAATAATCCTGACGAGCCCTAACGAAAAAATTAGTGCATTAAGGGAAGAAATAGTAGTAAAAGAACAAATGAAGAATACATTAGTATTAATGGATGAACTAAAATAAAACCAAACAAAAATACAAGAAATAATAAGAGAAGAATTAACAAAATTATGGAACGTATCTCAGATACCAACATTTAAAATAATATCGGAAAAACTAAACATATTAGTAGAAGAAAAATGTAAAGATAAAGGTAAACAAGTAGAAGAAGATGAACCTAGTACGAGCAAAGAAAACACTATAATTAGCACTACAACTCAACAACCAGAAATAGTACCAATAGATGCTTGGAGAAGGAGTAAAGAACCAATAATGGTAGATATTAGTAAAATAAAACCAAGATTGCCAAAGAAAGTAGAAAAAATATTAGATAGCCTAGCAATATTGAATAAGAAAAGACAATTTTAAATGGAAAATCAAGAACCTAGTGTACTTACGTTTTTAAGAAACCATGGAAAAAATATACTGGAAAGAGAACGATACAAGTATGAACCAATGAAAAGAAAAGAAAAAACCACACCAGACAATAATTCAAAAAGTGAAAACATGTACTTAAAAGATGTAGAGAAAACAACCAACGAGTATTTAAATCTAAAATTAGATAAACAAGAACGAAAATTATGTGAATTAGAAACAGAAAATACCAAATTAAAAACACACGATAGTGAGGAATGGTACAACAAATATAAAAAATACAAACACAAATTTAAAGATACAAAAAAAGAATTAAAAGAAACCAAAGTAGAACTAAAACAAACAAAAGAGGAATTGAAAGATGTGAAACAAGAATTAACTGATGTAAAACAAGAATTAGGAGAATTAAAAGATGAAATAAAAATCCTAAGAGAAGAGATAAAAAGGTTAAAAGGAAAAAAGAAAGTAAGAAATAATAGAACAAGTGAATAAACTACATCTAGTAGTGAAAAGACTAAGAGCGATACTAACGAAGACAACAACATTGATTTAGTAAACCAAGAGGTAAAAATAGCAGAATTCATAGAAGAAGAAGAGGACTCAGAGATAGTAAAGGAAAATAACCAGATAATAGTAGCCTTACAAAAAATGAAAAGTGTAAATGCAATTATAGAAGAAGAACCCGAAAGTGATATAGAGGATGAATTTAATAATCCTATAGAAACAGAAATAGAAACTGATGATATAATAAATGAAGATGCAAATGATTACCTAGAAGAAGAATTAGTAGATCACAACCTGGAAATAATAAATAGAAGACAAACTAGATTACCAAATCATATACCAGTAGGACAACAAGTTGAATTTAAAGAATTTGTAGAATCAATGGCGCAAGGCGTATACTACAATGGATATTTCTTAGACTTAGATAACGTTTATGATAAACAAGAAATAGGAAGAAGAATAAATGATTGGAATCTTGGAATGTATATAGCATTAATGAACTCCAGACAAATAGAAAACCTAGAATATATGTATGACTTGATATCTAAAACATTAATCGGAAAGGTAGCTTATTGGATAGAATCCATAGCATACCAATTAAGAGGAGAAGTATTTAGCCATGCAGGAGATTGGAAATCTATGCTAATAATATTTGATATCATACTAAAAAGAGAATTTTTAGGAGAAAAATGGTTGGTAGCACGAGAAAATGTACTTGCAGAAAGAAAAACTGAGATAATAATGAATCTAAATAACATGAAATGTTGTAAAATTAATAAATTACCAGAATACACAATAAGTTTTAGTAAGTTCTTTTATGAAGCAAGATTCTTGCCAGAAGAAGGTTTAATATACCAACAACTTTATTATGATCACCTACCTATACCTTATAACACAGAAATATCAAAAGAATACACCCAACTAGAACCAAGAGAAAATACATTAGGAGAAAGAATATGAGTACTAAGAGCATATCTAATGCAAAAATGTGAAGAATATAGGATGCAACAAAAGATTAAAAAAGATAAGAAAATAGGATTAAGAGAAGTATGTGGATTTATAGAAAGAAGACTAGTATTCGGATATGAGGATAATAAAAGAGAAAAGAAATATAAGAGTGGCCATAAAAAGAAATACCAACACAAAAGATATAAAAGATATAATAATTACAGTAGACAAAACCAACAACCTTATTACAAACCTTATAGGAAAAAGAGATTCAAAAGATATAGAAATACCCCTGAAACCAGGAAAAAATTTAAGCATAAGAGAAAATTTAGGAAAAAATTTTTGTAAAACCAATTGAAGAAGAAAAACTTAAAGAATGTAAATGTTGGAATTGCAATGAAAAAGGAAATTATGCTAATAAATGTCCGAAACTAAAGAAAAAAGGTGTAAAATACATAGACACAACACAATTTATAATGAGTCTACAATAAATAAAAGAAGAAAATAAGAACTGGTACGAATATGAAGATTTTTATGTCAGTCAAAATGATGAAGAAACTGAATCAGAAAATATTAACTTTGTTAACCAAGACTCAGAAAGTGAAAATAGTTCTGAATAAATGAAGTCGCACGAAGAAAGAAAATTACTAGAAGAAAGAGATTACTGGATGCAATATGAAAGGTGTGTTCGCAATAAGCTTATTACGACTACTAGTGAAACAGGAAATAGATACTATAGTGACAGGTACAATAAGATTACAAAAAAGCCTTAGCTGAATAGGAGAAAGGTTAAGTGAGATAAGATGGAAAAAATTACTAGAAGAAGTAAAAGAAATGGAACAAGATGAAGAGCTTCAACAAAGATTAAGAGAAATGGATTTAGAACGAAATAATAATTAGATGGTAGCAATCTACATAGAAGCTCATATAGAATGCAAACCTAATAAAATGATAAAACAAAAGCTTTTTATTGACAGTGGAGCAGACTTATGTCTAGCAAAGAAAGAAGTATTAGAACCACACAGATGGAAAAGATCTAAAACACATAGAACAAAAGTATCAGGCTTTAATGAACAAACAAAAGAATTAGATATAGTAGTAGAAAACATGAGAATAGTATTAGGAAAGACAATATTTAGACTACCAGTTATATACCAACTAAATGATATGAAACAACAAGTATTGTTAGGAAACAATTTCCTAGACTACTTTAAAACGCAAGTGATAAATAATAATACTTTCAGCCTACAAACACCTTGTAATAAATGGATAATACTAAAGAGAATATTACCAATACATACACTAAGAATATGTAACATAAGATCAGATAGGAATAATAACCTACAGTTATTAAGAGAAAAATACTGGTCAGAACCAAAACGTTTCTGTTTCGGGTCAGAAAATCAGCATTCAAAAATCAGCAAAAAATCAAAATTCTAAAAATAACTTCTCCAAGAGGATTCGACGATTCGAGACGACGCCTCGGTTCGCTGCCCGGAGAAGGTCGGTAAGCTCAAATTCCTCTCGTATTTTACTTTCTGTATTTTTTATGATATGATTTCTATCAATTTAATTTGTGACTGTTAATTCGAAGTGTGGTACCTTCTGTCTAGTTTATGTAGTTTACATTAATGATATTATGTGTGTTGTGTAGTTTACTGTATATAGAAACTGCCTAGGGATGAGTAGAAGTGTTTGATTAAGCACCTTGTGTGGGTCAAGGCATCTACTCTCTTGGATAAAATGCATACATATGTTTAAGTTGTCTGCTAGAAGTATGTGTTCATATTGTTTTTATTGCTGAAATGGTTCATGTTGAATCTGTCTGTTTACTAGTTTCTGAGCATGTGCATATTGGAAATGGTCCTATTCTTGCTATGTTGTTATTCTTCAGTTCCCCTAAATAGTTATTGGGCTCATCCTTTTTATCCTATTAATGCCTACTGAATTGGTCATGCAATTCTCCTACATGATTGAGTGTTAGAATACCTCCATGCTACCATGTAAAGTCTCCTAAGCTATCATGTATCATGCCTATCTGTTGAATTATTTGAATGGTATTTGCATTAGTGTTTTGCACTATTCTGGACCAGTTTATACCATGGCAAGCTATAATTTCTAATGCATTCTACCTGGCCTGTGATTTGTCGTGTCATAAGCCTGTCTTAGCACAGGTGACTAGTTTAAGCCTATATCATGCCATGTCACATTCCCTGCCCCTATCTTGATATTAATGTGGTTCTTATGTGGTCATCAAAACTCCATTCTTGTGATGTCCCAGTTTAGTTGCTTTCAATTGTTGTTTACCGTGTTTAAGTTTTCTGTCGGTTTGTCTCTACTGGAATAGTTCTACATGTTTAAAAATGCTACTTTGTTTTGGCTATTTGAGTATTCTTGTTTGTCTTATGTAACTACTAGGCTAATTACAATGGTCACTTTACATGGCTAAGAGTCATGGTGCTCAATACTTTTGGTGTATTACTGTATGAGTCTAACTTTAGGATAATTGATCCCATATGCCCAGAAGTATACCTTTGAATGGTCATTTTGTGTAATTTTCTTGTTCTATATTTATTTGGGATATTCGCATACTCTCTATCTTCCTATCTGTGTAAATCCGCCCACAGTTTGTTTCCACTTTTCTTTCCTTTCATTTTTTCCCAAATGTGTTTGTGGTGATGTATGCCAGAGTATATTGAGTTTGCATACGCTTTTGTATACTCCTAAGTAGATCATGTATACCTCTTTGTATATCATTTATATCTTGTTGTAAAGAGGCTGAAACTATGACAAAAGATGAACCTGTATATGTACTTAAATTGGGCCTGTTAGTTTCGGGCCTTTAAAATTTGGTAGCTATTAAGCCCAGTATTGAATTAAAGTGCTTTTAGGCTGTTATTTCTTTGGGCTTGCATATGTATAAATATGAATACTTGTTAATTGGGCTTAGCGCATATTGGGTTGGTCTATTTCCCTCATTCAAGTCCGAAAATTATATGTTTGGGCCTGCTTTCTATTTCTGCGTGTTGTGTGTTCCATGAGGCCCAGCAATATATTACCTTTTCATGAATCATTTATCTATATTTTCTTATGTATATATTTTCGTATTCCGTCTATTAATCTTTTTCTTTTCTTTTACATGAAATGCATCGGAGCAACGAAGAATCTCGTTATGAGACTCATCATGGCTATTGTCAAACGAAGACCTGCATCCACGTTCATTGCATTCTCCGGCCTCGAGATTTCTAAAAAAAATAGGGTGGGATGACATCATCATCTGCCCAAGTCACTGCTTTTAATTCTTTAATACCGTCTTTTCTATTTTTATTTTCGGATTGTAACTTAATTATTCAACTTTGCGCAATCACGGGAACACATAGAATAATTAGGCTTCGAATGGGTAAATTAATAGGGTAGTTTAAAATTGGAAATCCACTGCTAGTTTATTTATGTTAGGCTCGGGTAGTTTAAAATTGAAACCCGCCGCTAGCTTATTTAATTTAGGCTCGTCATGCATGTTTAAACTTTCAAAACAATTTCGTCACCCTTTATTCGCATTATTAATCATACAAATAAGATTTTGTTTTTTATCCGAATTGCGATTTTAAATGATTTTAAAAATTGCTTATTTGCGTTACAAACAGTTCTCTTTTCTCCGTACTATCCATTGCCAAAATAGGTATTTTATAAATAAGGTCATACAAATGCATGACTTTTATCCAAAAAAAATCAACTTTGCATGTATTTTATCAACTTTCATCAAAATGCATACTTTTATTCAAAAATTAACTTTGCATGTATTTTATAAACAATGTCATACAAATGCATATTTTTATCCAAGAAATTAATTTTACATGAACAACACCATGTGTACGCTTTTCAGATTTTTCACCGGGAATTTATTCTTCGGAATCATAATTACCTTTGCAAGAAACCTTTTACGTTGTCAAAATGCATTTCTTTAATTAACCATTTGCAAACATCATTTTAACTTAATACTTTTAAAACATGCATTTCCCTCTTAGCATAATAATTAACCTAAGTTTGACCGGATAACCGCAAGTTAACGAATTTTGAAGAATGCCTAACTCCTTCCATTTAGGATAATAAAGAATCCTTATCCAAAATTTCATAGTTTAGAAGACCATTAATCGGAGTTCAGTTTTTAGCATTTATGTTAACATTTAGGTGCTCTAATTCACTTTAGAATAATTATGTGGTGACTTCTTAAGCTTTAATCAATTCAGGGATCACCATTACGTTGCGACTGTGTCGGATCCCTCTCCCTCGCGAATGAGGCGGTAAAAAATGGGCCCCTACAGACACTAAACTTTGAGCTAAAACAAAGGTCTGGAGTGCTATCTCCTTGATTATATCCTTGTTACTTGTGTTGTTTTGCTGAAAATTCATGTTGTTTACTTTCATCCAAACAAGCAAATTGAAATGGAGGAAGTAATAATTATAATTTCTAAGTATTCAATTATTCAACATGAGACCCTGGAACACTTATTTTGTCTTTGTCAAGTGTCAAGTGAGATATAGAGCATGTTAAACTAGCTACACACACAATATAAGTATGTCAACAAGCAGATGCTTTCTATTTTGATTATACGGATGAAGTATTACAACTTATATAGGAATACAAGTTCTCTGTAGATGAGTTTCTAAGGTATTTTATATACACACAAATACATACATAATAGTTATCACTTAGAGTTGTAGTGCTATCCAACTTCATCAGATAGTGATGTCCCAATATCCTCCTTCCAAACTGAAGGCGGGTAACCAACTGTGAGTTTGTACCATAAGAATTGGAAACGAGCAGATGACAAAGGCTTGGTGAAGACATGGGCTAGCTGATCTTTGGAAGAGATGAATTGCACAAGTAGGTCCTTCCTCGCCACCTTATCCATTATAAAATGAAAATCAATTTCCACATGTTTGGTATGAGCATGGAATATAGGATTAACAGATAAATATGCAACCCCAATGTTGTCACATCATAGGATATGAGCTTTATGCAGAGAAACGCCAAGTTCAAATAAAAGTGATTGAATCCAAGTTAGCTCGGCGGTGGCATCAGCTAAAGCTTTATATTCTGATTCAGTGGATGACCTAGCAACTGTACGTTGCTTCTTTGACAACCAAGACACAAAATCGAATCCCATGAAGATAGCATAATCGCCAGTTGATTTTGCGATCATCCGATGAGCCAGCCTAATCAACATCCGTAAAGGCTTGAAGAAACTAAGTGTCAGACATGGGAATGAAGAGACACATATCCTTAGTATGCTGCAAGTATCGCAATATCCTTTTGACAACATCTCATTGATTTACTGAAGGATTATGCATATATTGACACACTTTTTTCACAACAAAATAGAGATCCAGACGGGTAAGAGTGACGTACTGAAGAGCTCCCACAACATGTCAGTATAGTGACAGATCGTGAAAATAAGGGCTATCATTTTTGTGAAGCTTCGTAGACGTAAACATGGGTGTTACCAGTGGCTTACATTGCTCCATTTTGGAACGTTCCAATAAGCTAGAAATCTAGTGACGCTGGGACAAAGATAGTACAACCCTTGTACGTACAACTTGGATGCCAAGGAAAAGATTCAAGGGTCCGAGATCTCTGATGGCGAAGGCAGAACCCAATCTAATAATAATATTCTCCAAGAAGACAGCATTGCTTGCAGTAAATATTATATCATCCACATATAAAAGTATGTAAAGTATGTAAGCCTTGATGCCATTAGAAGTATAGACAAAATGAGAGGCATCCGACTTTGAACTAGAGAAACCCGCATCCAACAGAAATCTTTGAAGCTTCAAGGACCATGCACGAAGGGCTTGTTTGAGTCCATATAAGGACTTGTGCAACCTGCAAACATGATCCAGGAGATGAGGGTGAGTAAATCCTGGATTTGAGCCATAAATACCTCTTCGCAAAGGTCACCATGAAGAAAAGCATTTTGGACGTCAAGTTGTCGCAAATGTTAGTCATGAGAGGAAGTAATGGCTAGGATGACTCGGATGGTGGTTGGCTTGACTACTAGACTAAACGTCTCAAAGAAGTCATGCCCTTCTTGTTTATGAAATAATTTGGCCACTAACCTGGCCTTATATCGTTCAATAATGCCAACCAAATTTTTCTTGATTCGGAAAACCCATTTGCACCCCCAAAACATTCATGGATGAACTACGAGGAACAAGAGACCAAGTTTTATTATGCAACAGAGTAGTCATCTCGCAAGACATGGCATCACGCCACTCTTGAAACATGTTGGCAGTAGTTAAGCATGTTGGTTCACTAGTTGGAGAAACCATAGAGATTTGCTAAGGATCATTATGGATATAATTGTCCTTAATTATCTCCATTATGTAAAATCATCAATTATGCAATTAAAGAGAATATTATGTAATTAGTATGATAGGATGATTAGCATATAGTTAGGATATTATTAGGATAGTCTTCCAAAATCATAGCCATAGATTGATTTTATATGCTTGTATATATATTGTATTCTTGGTATGAAATAAATCATGGAATGAACTTCCTTCATGGTATCAAGAGCCACATTTTTTCCCCTACCCCCCCCCCCCCGACCCGTCGGCCGCAAGCTTTGCCGAAACCCATTCTTTTTTTGGCCTCCAACCAAAATCCTACCTAGGGTTTTCTACAAACCCTAACCCTAATACACTACCCACCCTACTCATCGGCTACCCTAAAACCATCCCTACTTTGGTTTTGTATTTCTTTCTTTTTCCCAACCCTAGCCGACACCATTTGGGTTCTACACCAATCACAAAATACTTTTTCCTCATTTTATTCTTTTTTTTGTGTGTTTTCGTGGGTAACTATGGCCGACAAACAAAAATTTCATCCAGCTCTTGCCGTAAACAACTTCAAGAACTTTATTTCAACTACACTTGAGATGGAAAAAGGGCAATACTCCTCTTGGGCGGAGTTATTCAAAATCCATTGCCGAGCATACAAAATAATAAATCATATCATCCCTTCCGAAGCTTCATCGGACAGCACCGGTGTTGATAAAAAGTTATGGTCTCGTTTAGATGCTATAGTCCTTCAATGTATTTACGACACCATCTCTAACGACCTTTTGTATACCATTTTGGAACCGGACTCGACGGCTCAAAAAGCATGGGAGCATTTGCAAAATATTTTTCAAGATAATAAACTTTCTAGGGCAGTATATCTTGAGAACCAATTCACTAACGTCAAATTTGATAATTTCTCAAACGTTTCCACCTATTGTCAAAAGTTGAAAATGTTAGCCGACCAACTATCCAACGTTGGTGCGCCGGTGATGAATCAAAGGTTGGTGCTTCAATTAATTGCGCGTTTGAATGAACAATATGATGGTGTTGCGACGTTTATTAAACAAAGTAACCCATTACCACATTTTTATGAGGCTCGTTCGAGGTTGATTCTTGAAGAAACCCGAAAGGCTAAACAAGTAGCGACGGCGGCAAACAACGTCAGCACCACCTTTATTTCCACTAACACGATGGAGGAGGTTTTTGGACCTCAAACTTCTGGTCTGGCAACACACCAAAATGGTAACAATAACGGTCCAAAAAGGGGTCAAAACTGCAACAACAATAAAGGAAAAAATAATGGTGTAAAAGGGAGGGGCCAGAACTTTGGAAATTTTTCCGGTGGAGGGGCTGGCCATGGGCAAAACCATCCCCATTGGGAGCCGCATCAGCAGAGAGGCAGCGGCCAATGAGGCCAGGTCCCACCGTGGGCTTGGAACCCACAATAGTGGGCCCCACCATAATCATTTTTGATGACCCAGTGGGCCAGGCACAACAACCAAAACAGGCAGCCCGAAATTTTAGAAAACCGACCACCGCAAGCCTTTACGGCCCATGGCCCCTCGACGTCAATTTATGTCCCTATGGACATCGAGCATGCCATGAGCAACATGAGTCTTAATATTCCCAATGATACATGGTACATGGACACGGGGGCCACGTCACACATGACGACATACCAAGGTAATCTCTCGTCTTATTTTAATATGAGCACTAATAAAAATATTATTGTTGGTAGTGGACAGGAAATTTCGATTTGTGGTATTGCCAGTCAAATCTATCACCCCACCCACCCCTACAATTAAAAAATTTCCTTCATGCCCATAAACTTATTAAGAATTTGATATTTGTGCGTCGGTTTACCAGTGACAACAATGTTTCTTTGAATTTTGAACCATTTGGGTTTTCTATGAAGGATTTTCAGACGGGAAAGCCACTAATGAGATGTAATAATACTGGGGAGTTGTATCCCATCACTGCTCTTACCAACAACTAAGTCAACTCTCAATCGGCCTTTTCTGTTTTTTCGCCTGATTTATGGCATAACCGTTTGGGTCACCCGGGTGCTCCAGTGTTGGATTTTCTTAAAAGACATAATTTTATTGCTTGTAACCGTAGTGACTCACATGTTTGCCGTTCTTGCATTTTTGGGAAGCATGTTAAATTTCCATTTTCTTTATCTACTTCACAAATTATTAAGCCATTTGATATTATGCATTGTGATATGTGGACATCCTCGGTTTTGAGTTCGGTAGGTCATAAGTATTATATGCTTATCTTTGATGATTATACAAATTTTCTATGGACATTTCCCATTAGAAAAAAATCACAAGTCCCCACTGTTTTTAAACAATTTAGTATTTTCATCCAAACCCAATTTGAGATATCCATAAAATATTTTCAACGTGACAATGGAGGGAATTCATAAATCACACTTTCAGTGATTTTTATCAACAAAACGGGTGTCATTACGTCTCTCATGTCCATATACTTCTCCTAAAAATGGGAAAGATAAAAGAAACATCCGAACAATCAATAATATGATTCGTACACTACTTGCACACTCGTCCACACCACCGTCGTTTTGGCATCATGCTCTTCAAATGGCCACATATCTTTTGAACATTCTTCCTAGCAAGTTTCTATCAAACAAATCACCCACCCAAATGTTGTACCATCGTATTCCATCATACAATCATTTAAGGGTTTTTGGGTGTTTATGTTATCCTTGTTTCCGTCCACCACCATAAACAAGCTCTTAGCCCGGTCTACTCCTTGTGTTTTTTTGGAATATCTACAAAATCATCGGGGTTATAAGTGTTATGATATGTCTAATGGGAAAATTATCTTATCTCGTCACGTTATTTTTTATGAATCCACATTCCCGTTTACTACATCTCAAGTAGCGTCCCCACTTTTATGTGAATTTTTAGACGTAAGAATACATTCGATTTTGAATCACCATTTAAATACCTAATCAGTTAGTACCCCGGCTGGGCCGACCCAAACTGGACAATCACCACAGCTGGCCTAACACCAAGATGGAATTGGGCCAGACCGAGATTGGGAACCCACTGCCCCTTTATTAGCATCATCGTCCCAGTCCAGTGCTCATCACTGCCAGGCCCAACATGTTTCACCAAACAGACCACCAGGCCCAACTTCACAAGCCACTATTCAGCCCATCCCAATTACCCCACCTCGGCCCAGTCCGCCACCCACCGACTCAGTGACCCAACCCACTGTCCCGGTCCCACATTGAAATATTGAAACCCATACCGTGCATGGGATTTTTTGCCCTAAGCATTATTTTAACCTAACTTCTTCGGTTCAACCATCACCACATCCAAAAAATCCCAAAGCAGCCCTATCTGACCCGAATTGGAAAGCTGTCATGCAAGACAAAATTGATGCTCTTATTAAAAATAAGACATGGGAATTAGTGCCTCGTCCATCTAATGCGAACATCATACAATCTATGTGAGTTTTTTTTCATAAAAAGAATTCTGATGGCTCTTTTGCGAGACACAAAGCTCGTCTTGTAGGTGATGGCAGGTCTCAGCAGGGGTGGCGTGGATTGCGGTGAAACATTCAGTCTGGTAGTTAATCCGGCCACTATCAGGACTGTTCTGAGTCTGGTCTTGTCCAAAGCATGGACCATACATCAGTTGGATGTCAAGAATTCATTTTTACATGGTCACCTACAGGAAACAATTTACATGCACCCACCGTTGGGTTTCCGAGATCCTACCTATCCAGATTATATTTGCTTGTTGAAAAAATCTTTATATCATTGTCGAAGTCATAAATTTTCCACGGTGTATAATAACAAGTTGAATAAATCATAACCGACCTGCCATACTGTATCATAACCGTCCTACCATACTGTACAAATCAAAATCTGAACTATATCTAATTAATGGTAATGATATTATATCTATAAAAAGTGAAAATTGAAATTATCAAATCGAAATTTTCAAAACCGCACCATACCATACTACGAACACCCGTTACTAGAAATTTTGCAGGACATCATGATCTCTAATAGCTTTGTGATCTTGCATCTCATCGTTGTATCCTACTATCACTGGCACGCTATGTGCCAACATTGTACTCTAGGTTTTATCGATCTTATATATGTGTTGTATAGTTAGAAAGCATATAAAAGAAAATAATACGATATTTTTCCACTTCATGAGTTCTAGAAGTTGATGTTTACATGATCATGATAATCGCAATAAACTTCCGTACAAATCATTTTTAAGATTTATTTCACACAAGTTTCAAACACGCACACAACTCAAAATTAAGGAAAAAACTTATAATTACGTTGTCAATCCATGGGTTCTAGAAGTGGATATCTACATGACCATAATGACCATTTGTAATATCAACTTCAGTACAAGTCTTATTTTAATATTTATTTAGTACAAACTTCAAACACGCACAAGAACTCCGCTACAAATCCCATAAAAACACACTCGAAATTAGGGTGCACATATGTTTGGTTGATTATAGGTAGGCTTACATCTGGGGCCACATCTCGCGCCTTCACAATCGCTGTCAGTTGTACAATACCTAGTCCATAGGCAGAATGCAATTTTTCCTGGTCGAATGTGATAAGATTGATCTGTATAAAAAAAAGCTTATAATACTCATACATTTCATTAAAATCATCACTAATTTTATATTGAAAAATGAAGATAAGTTTGAAGCTCATTTATATTTGGAAGAATTCAATTGTGTTGTCATCTATTGTGAAATATAATACTCCCTCGGTCCCATATAAAGGTGTTTGACTGAGCGCAGAGTTTAAGAAAGAACAAAAGGCTTTTGAAATTTATTATCCAAAACAAGCCTAGATATTTTTATGGCTGTAAATCATCTCATAAAATTGAATTATTTCTAAATATAAAAAAAATATCATTCTTTTCAAAACTGACTAAAAAAGAATGACATATAAAATGGACGGAGTTAGTATATACGTGTCTCCCTCTCGAGTTCAATCATCAGCGACCCATGAGCTTTTACATAGAAAAATGGAGATAAGTGTGAAAACTCATTTATATTTTGCAGAATTCAATAGTTATGTCATTTATTGGACATATAATGTACACTTATCTCCCTCTCAATCGAGTACATTGAGCTATTAGATTTGCAAATTAACTGAGAGCATGTTGTCTTTCATACCAAAAAAAAAAAAAGAGATCATGTTGTATTATTATGGCTATTATGTTACAATCTAATTAATTAAAGAACAATTACTTGTGCGTTTCCATAAATTAGTGCATGTAACCTTAAAAGAATGTAACTAATCAATCAATATCAATTAATATATAATATAAAGATAGGAGTAGACAATTATATGTGACACTTCTCTATGACCAAAGATCCTATTTATCTATTTTATCTTTTTTTTGACTTTTATATTATTTTTAATTATTTTATTTTGATTTAAAATGTCATCTTCATCACTCACACCTCTTCATCTTCATAACTTCTACTCTTAATTAGTATGAGTAATTAATTTTATGATTTCTAATTTAATGTACAAGTTATGACACCTAATTAAAATTACACCAACATGGTATTCTCATTCTAATAAATGGAGGATATTGTAGAATGAATGAAGAGATCAAAAACACAAAATTGTAGAACTGAGGTGGAGATCAAAAACACAAAATGAAGAAAATGTTGAAGGAAAATGAACTATTTCCATGTCATGTACTTAAATATTTATTTTAGAAAGTGAGTGAGTGTTTTGGTACTTTTATTATATGAATATCTTTTAGAATGTTTAATTTTTTCACCCTTTAAATTATTATGTTATAGAACTTCAATTGTTGATCTTCTTTTTCAGTTTGTTCGTGACGCAAAATTATTCAAAAGGGTCATCATGCCTTTTAGTTTAGTCTAAATTTTTCATATTTATACTCTTTATTATGAAAATTAAAATATATAGATTTTGTTGCTTAGATAATTCTGATTAGCAAGTCAAATAGTTCTAGCAAAATCTACTACCATCTATATCCATATATATTACAAAGCTAGGCAAAGGAGAGTGACGCGACACTTTGTTTTGGCAAAAAAAAAAAAAAGCACAATTATCTTTTTCCTTCTTTTTGTTTTTTAAATTTTTACTCCTTATTGTTGGCATGACCGTCCTAATTATTTTTATACAAATAAGTGATGTTTTGGGGAAGATGATATGACACCATTTATTGATTTGGATTTTGATTTTTTCTTTTTCTTAGATTTTACATTTTTACCTTAAAATTTTCAATTTATGTGCTCCACAAAAACAAAATTCATGTTTGTCTCTTTCGCCAAGCCTTCACTTTTTCATCGAAAATGACATTTGATACCTTTGTTATTTTTTGTCCTTCGTGTTTTTTATAATACTCTTTAGTTTATTTAGAAATTGTTAGCATATTATTGATTTATGAACTTTATTTTTTTAATATTTACGAAAAATAGCTATGGTAATAGGTCTTTTATCCTCTCTGGACAAGAACAATTAATTTTTTCCTTCATATTTTTTGCATTTTATATATTTTCTTTCATTTATATATGTGCTATGTTAAAAGAACTCAAAAGTCAATTCTTAACTCTCTTAATATGATTAATTGCCCTATGTATAAAAAATGTTAAATGAGGAAGTTGTTTAGGAAAATGAATGATTAGAAGGCCCTCTTTCCCTATTTAAGGTGTTTACACAAAATAACTTTCAAAATCAAAGTGAAAAGATAAATTAAACGTTACATGTTTGTTCTTGCAGTTCGATCATATTTAATTCTATATGAGAAGAAGGTAAACATAGAATTGCATAACAACAACTACAAGGTGTTTGAAATTGAATTCTACAAGACAATTGAAAAACATGAAGAAAGAAGATCGACTTCCTCATCTTTTAAATGTGTTACATTCATTATTCATCCCTGCAAATTTTAAAAAAGTCTAGATCTAAGCAAAACAAATTATTTCATCTATCTCGACATAATTTATAAAAGATCATTTTTAAATTTACTAAGATACCGCGCGAAGCGCGATCAAATTCACTCGTATAAAATAATATGAAGATCAAATAGATATACCATAGCGAGTTGTAACCCCTTGAAACACTTCATCAAGTGCTTCTGAGTCCAACCCTTTTGATATTGGAAGTTGTAGAACATTCAACTCAGTTGGCTTGGCCTCCTCATTTGCCATAAGAAGTTGAAAAACTGTCGAATTAATTATATATGTATAGTTAGTTAGTTCATGTAAATCACTATTTAAAAAATAAAAATTAGTGACAGACAAATTTTGTAGTTAAACAGCAAAATCTGTTGCTAATTATATATTTATTTAGTGATAAATTAGCGATAAATTATATATAAAGATACCTCTTCCCACTGCTTTCTCTCCGATAAATATAAAAAATTGTACTAACCAGATACAAAAAGTAGGAAGGCTAGAGCAAAACCCAACTTGCTTGAAAAACTCTTTCCACCCATTGTGCTATGAGAAAATAAAACGATTATGAAAAAGAAGATGTGTCAATTGTATTGCAGCCATGCCATATTTATAGGGGGGGTGGTGCATGTTGTGCTTTCATGGTTGTATAAAATGAAATAGTTGATTGAGTCGAATGATATGATTTCGGTAGGGAACACTTCCTATTAATCAATTGGGCCTTATAAGTTGTAAATTTAAATTACTTTGACAAACACTATAAAAAAATTAGAATTAGCAGCAAACTTCATCACCAATCCTTTCTAAATAGCTCGTAGCTCATATCATTTTTTAATAATCAGAGGCTAACATGTCGCTAAATAAGATTAGCGAAGAATTTTGCTATTTAGCATATATATATATATATATGCTAAATAGAATTAGCAAAGAATTTCACTATATATATATATATATATATATATATATATATATATATATATATATATATATATGTGTGTGTGTGTGTTCATACTTCTCAATTATTGTATTTCTTGTCATTTTGTGGTTTAAATACGTTATATGGTAGTTGTTAAGAGTCCCACATCGGAAATGAAATGGGAATATAGACTCCTTATATGAACTTGAACAATCCTCACCCTACAAGCTAGCATTTGGGGTTGAGTTAGGCCCAAGATTCATTCTTTATATGGTATCAGAACCAGGCCTATTTCAATTCTTTGTTCACCAATGTTGGACCCCCAAATTATATTGTTCACGCCCAGTTAACGAGGTCTGGGCGTGCGGGGGAGTGTTAAGAGTCTCATATCGGAAATGGAATGGAAACATGGACTCCTTATATGGACTTGGACAATCCTCACCCTACAAGCTAGCTTTTGGGGTTAAGTTAAGCCCAAAATTCATTCTTTACGGTAGCGTTTCTTTCCCATTTAGTAAAATACTCCATAATTGAATTAGGTGAGAGTATTGTTTAATGGGGAAATAGTAGTTTAAGACAAGTTGTGTTTTAAAAACGTTATGGTAACTATTTTTTATCATTTAGTAAAATACTCCTTCAATAATTGAGTTAGGTGAGAGTATTCTTTCATTGAAATTGTACGATGTTTTAGTCTCAAGTTGTTTTATTCTGATAATAATATGATAGGTCTGAGTATGTTATAGTACAATAAAAACAAACTGGAAATAAACTAACTTGAGAGCTCTCTTGATATTTTTACAATCTGATTCTTGATATCGATTCACTCTTTTAACCTCTCTATTTATAGTATAGAGCTTTACTTGAAAAGTTCATCGATTGGTTGTGGAGGTTGAGGGAAATGTGGTCAGCTAGTAGGTTTGTTGGAGAAGATCATGGAGCAAAATCCTCTAACTTCTTGAACTTGTTCCTCAAGCATAACAACAACTTTGACTTGTTCTTCCCACATTCTTCATCAGCTCCTATTTACCTTGTCAAGTCAATTTTACTTCGTGGTAATATTTCCATGAATTTTACTTCATTCCATGAAGTAAGGCAAAACTGTTTTTTCATAAAATGTTGGTCCGAATGTTGTGACATTTATTCTAACATTTCTTAAATTCAAATTAGTACTTAAAACGATATGTTGGGTAGAATATCACAATACCAAACCCAACATTAACATAATCCTTTTGTTATTCAAGATAACATATAACAAAATAAAATGTGCATTTTTTGTCCGGAAGCTAAGAGAAAATTAATAAAGTTTTTATAACCAAGCCTCTTAAAAATGTCGAAGAACCAGTGGTGTAGTTATGAAGCCGAGTGATACGAATCGAGTTAGTTTCAAGAAAATTAGAATTATGTGGAAGCGTAAATACATATATTAAAGACAAGAAAATAAACAGACAAAATTTAAAGACAAAATACAAGAACTTCGCCTAAAAACCCTAATGGGTTGTAACAGACAAAAGTAACTTTGATATTTTACCTCTTAAAAAGATCGTTGTTATAAGTTTGTTATATAAATCCTTTAATTTAATATCTTTGATTCTTATTTGTTTAATTAAAAAAAGGTAATTAGGCTTATCCTCCCTCGGTTTCAATTTGTTTTTCTTAGTTTTCTTTATAGCACGTTTATAAAAGAATGTATCTTTCCTTTTTTGTCAACTCTTTAATTCATGCTTTCTATATAACATGTTTAAGACCTCAATATTAAAGGGCATTTCCGTACATTTTATATATCTTTAGTTTAATAGCACAAGATTCAAAAGTCTTCTTTACTTTCTTAAACTTCGTACCAAGTCAAAACCAGACAAACAAATTGAAACGGAGGAAGTAATAATTATAAATCTCTAATTATTCAATTATTCAACCTGAGACCCTGGAACACTTGTTTTGTCTTTGTCAAGTGTCAAGTGAAATATGGAGCATGTTAAACTAGCTACACACACAATATAAGTATGTCAACAAGCAGATGCTTTCTATTTTGATTATACGGATGAAGTATTGCAACTTATATAGGAATACGAGTTCTCCGTATATGAGTTGTTAAGGTATTTTAGATACATACATAATAGTTATCACTTAGAGTTATAGTGGTATCCAACTATCTTTATCCTCTGCACATCAAGACTCGTCTACAGGAGGCTCAAAACTTTCAGGTAAAACTTGTCCACATTCGTTGCACTTGTGAACGATTAGCTGCTCAATGAGACATGAAAATTGAAATAGAAGGAAAGATAGAGAAGAACCAAACCTAGTCCATAGGTAAAACCAATTAAGAACATACTAATATCTGGAAGATATATGGAATTAAAATAATATGCTTTTCAGCAATTACAATCATGAAGTCAACTAACCACTATGCCATGTAATGGTAGATAGAAGTTCATATAAGAAAATGCTTGTTTGCATTCTTAAAGAACCTTATTCAGTTAAACATATAACGCTTGCGGTATACTTGCGGCATTTTTACACATTTTTATAGAATAGTTGTCAGTGTGCAGTGATACAAGCCATTGATTATATGTTTCTCCTGACAATATCCCGATGGAATTTTGAAAAAATGCAGGTATGTCAGGTTTGGAGTGACTGACTAGGCTGTTCAATGTCATTCTTAGGACAACAAAAATGCCTGAAGAATGGAGGTGGAGTACGATGGTCCCGTTGTACAAAAACAAGGGTGACATTCAGAGTTGCGACTTATAGGGGTCTAAAGTTGCTAAGACATACTATGAAGGTTTGGGAGAGAGTGGTGGAGATGAGAGTGAGGAGGGGAGTGACAATTTCTGAGAACCAGTTTGGTTTCATGTCGGGGCGCTCGAGGACAGAAGTCATTCATCTTGTGAGGAGGCTGGTGGAGCAGTTTGGTTAGACCTACTTTGTTGTATGGGGCGGAGTGTTGGCCAGTCAAGAAGTCCCACGTTCAGAAGATGAGAGTTGCGGAAATGAGGATGCTGCGGTGGATGTGTGGGCATACTAGGAGTGATGTGATTAGAAATGAAGATATACGAGACAAGGTGGGAATGGCCTCGATAAAGGATAAAATATGGGAAGCGAGGTTGAGATGGTTTGAGCATGTGAATAGGAGAAAAGCGGAGGTGCGAGAGGTTGGCTATGGATGGATTTAGGAGAGGTAGGGGTAAGCCGAAGAAGTATTGTGGATAGAGGAAGGAGAAATAAGGAGGGGATTACAACGTGGAGATTCGAACTCTCACCAACAAAGTGAAAGTTCAGGTAGCCAACCAACTGAGCTACTAGATCCCTGCTCCTTGTGAGTTCATTTTCTTTTGCTTCTCTTTTGTCCTCTATGAAATGCAAATGTCCCTCATTGATGGTGGAAAGTCTTTCCTTTCTCTTTATATTGAGAACTCCTTTATTGGACTAGTAAATAGGCTAGAACAAGAGGTGGTTTTGTGTACATGAGAATTGGAGGTGGTTTTGTGTACATGAGAATTGGACTTCGTAGACAAAAATGAAGAATTTGTCCCCCCCCCCACACACACACATTCAATTCTGGTTTTGCAAATTTGTTTTTTGCTATTTTTAATGTTTACCGAAATTGTCCAAATACATGATTACTGGATTAATGTCCAAATTTCGTCCATTAATTTTACTTAATGGTGATCTTTATTTTTCAAATGTTAGGGGACGTTTCTGATCTCGTCCTTTACTATCGAGATCTTGTCTTCTACCCATATATACCGGTAGAGATTTCTCTTGTCAATACGACGGGACAAAAAATATCTCTTCTTCTTCTTAAAAAGTTATTCTTTTCCTTCTATTTTCTAAGCAATAGATTGTGCAAAGTCCAAACTTAAGCCACTAGTGCAAGTGTTTGGGAGTATTGTGGATCATTAGGGAGCGATCATGCTAAATGATTTGCACCGTAATCGGTACGAAATTGCTTTCAAGGCAGTGTCTTGCCACGATGCAGCGATCATTTGATAAGTTATTTTCTTGTTTTACTTGTTTTCATCTATATAGTTCTAATTTTTGTTAAGAGTCTACATCGGATATGGAATAGGAACATGGACTCCTTATATGGACTTGGATAATCCTCACCCTACAAGCTAGCTTTTGAGGTTGAGTTGGGCCCAAGATCCATTCTTTACATGGTATCAGAGCCAGAGTCATTTCAATTCGTTGTCCACCGATGTTGAGCCCCAAATTATATTATCTGCGCACTAGTAAACAAGGTTTGGGCGTGCACGATAGTGTTAAGAGTCCCACATCGAATATGGAATGGGAACATGGACTCCTTATATGGATTTGGACAATTCTCACCCTACAAGCTAGCTTTTGAGGACAATCCCCTCCATTTCTCGATTTCAGCCTACTTATCTCAGAGAAAGAGA
Organism: Anisodus acutangulus; assembly: GCA_029783415.1. Taxonomy (NCBI): domain Eukaryota; kingdom Viridiplantae; phylum Streptophyta; class Magnoliopsida; order Solanales; family Solanaceae; genus Anisodus; species Anisodus acutangulus. The sequence continues at coordinate 39,974,545 of CM056503.1, forward strand.
GAGCTGGTTCTCACCAAGTCATGACTACATTCCTTTCGAACTAAGTACGGAGTATTTTGATTAGTCTTTTTTGAAAGAGTTTTGACACATTTACAGCTACCAACTATGGACTTCGTTCAATTGTAGCATTCTTTTGTATTAATGGAAAATCAAATGCTTATTTCTTCCTCATTCTTATGGAATCAAGATTAGGAATGTAATTGTACAACTTTGTTTTCGCAAATGAATGTATATAATATGAATTATATTTATGCTAATATTTAGTCATCTAGATGGTATTGCCTTTTTTTATTTGGGGTAATCCTACTAAGCAATTCAAACAAGTATGAAATATTTTTTCTCATGGTCGGGCCTCTTTTGAATGGCGGTAAGTTTTGCATAAGCCTGTGCTCAGCACGGGTACACGGGCCATCTAGTTCACTTTTTATTTTTTCACTTTCATTACGTTCAAGCAATTAAATTATTTTTGCAAAAATTATAATCAAACATAACTTCAACTTTAAAATTTCAAATAAAATGAAAAATATTTAATTTGCATGGTCAAACGCCTACAAAATTACCCATAGTTGAAAAGTTAACCTTATTAGGGTAATTTTCTCTTAGCTTCCGGACAAAAAATGCACATTTTATTTAATTATAGTTAAAATGTGTTATCTTGAATAGCACAAGGATTATTATCAGAAGAAAACAACATGAGACTATTTTTCATGAAAGAATACTCTCACCTAGAGATGGCAGTGGATCCTGGACCCGTTCCGGATCCGATGGATCCAAATCCGTTTTATAGGATATGGATCTTCAAAATTTGGACCCGACGGATCCGGATCGGACTCGGATCCATTTCTGACGGATCGGATCTGGATATGGATCTTGTATTTGAGATCCGTATCCGGTCCAGATCCGATCCGTGGATCCGTTTTTTATTAAATATATTCATAACCTAGAATGTAATTCTATAAGTATTTTCTTAAAATTACTAAGCACGTCCTTGCAAGTTTAATTCTCAAAACAAGTTTAATTTATCCCTGTGTTAACTCAAAAACCAAAAAATAAAGAAGTAACTTCGATAATAAAATCAATGTTATATTAGTGAATGACTAACATCTCCATAGACAAGTAGTTAAAATTATATTCACTTCATTTGTGAAGATTCCAAGCACATGCAAGTTCTGCATTGTGGAAATACTAGTCAGCATTTTCCACAACTATTGTCATTGTCCAACATTTTCAATTAATAGCTCACAATCAAAACGAGACAACGAACAAAATATCTCATATGAACATTTCAAAATTGAAACACAGTAAACTGTTAGCTAAGATTCAAAAAAAAAATCTTAGCAAGGTTACATTCTTAGCAAGACAAATTTTTTTACATGTGGATCCAGATCCGATCTGTGGACCCGGTAGATCCGATGGATCCGGATAAGGATATAATTTTTATGGACCCGATGGATCTGGATCCGGATCTGGATTCAGGTATGAAAAACGAATCTGAATCTGAATCTAGTAGGATCCGGTCCAGATCCGATCCATTGCCATCCCTACTCTCACGTGACTCAATTATGGATTGAGAAAGATATGTTACCATATAAAGTATTTAAACCACGAAATGACCAGAATTACAATAATTGACAAATATGAAAGCAAAACACGTTCCCTATAAATATATCACGAACACAATACCAATTGACATATCTTCTTTTACATACACTACAAAAAAGTATAGAATTGACAACAAAACTTTAGCAACAATAAATATATTATTGCTAAAAAACGTAAATGATAACAAAACTTTAATATATTGTTGCTAAGAAACGTAAATGGAAACAACTTGTTGAACTTGTTGTTGCGAAAATTTTTCGCATCGAATGTTATTGCAACAGCATGCAACAATTTTTATTGTTGCGAAAAATACTTTTAGCAACAACATCCAACATATGGCAATAAAAAATGTGTTAAACAGAGCAATATACATGTGATATACACTGAATATACATCAGTGTATATCACATATATATCACAGAATTGGGCCTCGCAGTAAGCTGTCTCGGCCAGACCAAGAATTGGGCCTCTCGGCTTCTCGGCCAGATATCTCTAGGAGTATATATGGTATATATTTGTAGTATATTGTAATAAAAAGGATACCTTAATTAGTGTTATACACCTACCATAATTGTATAGTTAGAATTATGGTAGAATAAGGATTTAGATGTAGAATAGGAAAATGATTTGTAGTATTATGGAAAGATGTAACTTGTATATATACCTATTCAATCAATGAAAATAATCAAGGGGATTATTTCTTTCATGGTATCAAGAGACTAGGTCTACACAAAAGTATTTTCTCTCAACTTTCTTGTGGCCGAGAACCCCCCCCCCCCTCGGGTTTTCTCTCTAAAAATTTTGTCTTCCGCTCTCAAAAACCTCTCTTAAATTTAACCTCCTTCCTTGTTCTTTCAAATATGTCTAAGAACAATTTTCACCCTGCCCTCACGGTTTCCAATATCAAGCTCAGTGTCCCTATTGTCCTTGAGATGGAAACCGTTCAATATGCAACGTGGGCGGAGTTGTTTAAAATTCACGCTATCTCTTATCAAGTTCTTCATCACATAATTCCTCCCGCTAGGCCCCTTCCTGCGGAGGATCCTGAGGTATGGATTACACTTGATGCTACCGTTCTTCGGTGGATATACGCCACTATTTCAGTGGACCTTCTACAGACGATTATGGAGCCCGGTACCACGGCTATGGCTGCATGGAATAGATTGCGTGACATATTCCAAGACAATCAACATTCCCTTATCGTCACACTCGAGCAGGAATTCTCTCTCGTTCGAATGGACGTATTTCCGAACGTTTCTGCATATTGCAAGAAACTAAAGGAATTGGCGGATCAACTCCGTAATGTTGGCGCACCAGTAACAAATAATCGTCTAGTTCTACAGTTGGTTGCCGGGCTTTCGGAGGCCTATAAGGGTGTTGGAACTCTCCTCCGCCAAAGCAACCCTCTTCCTGACTTTCATCAAGCCCGCTCCATGCTGACGTTGGAAGAAGCCGGTTTGGCTAAAAAGGTGGCTACCGGAGCAAGCCCGGTTGTCATGGTGGCATCCTCTCCTAGTTCTTCGGATTTTGTTAATAATTCGGGCCAAAACCATAATAATGGTGGCGGCAAGAATAATCGCAAAAATAACAAAAACCGAGGGGGCAAACGAGGTGGTTCTGGTGGCGGTTCCGGTGAGCAACAAGCAGGCGGTGGGTCCCATTCCAGGTACAGTGGGCCACCACCACCATGGGCCCAGCAGTGGGGCCATTGGCAGTGGAACCCGCACCCTCCAGCCACAGTGTCCGGCCGCCGCTGGTCGCCAACAGCCCAGGCTCAACGCCCGAAGTTGGCGCAAGATCGCCAAAGGCCCAACAATGTATATCCGACCTACGGACCCAACAAAGATCACGCTGCATGGCGCCCTGGGCCCCGCCCTCCGCAAGCCCATCATGCAAAGAGCCCCACTCGCATCGACATCGAGGCCGCGATGCACACGTTGGGATTGTCCCAACCGACCCAAATTGGTACATGAACACCGCCACTACTCACATGACTTCCGAATCGGTACTCTCTCATCTTATTCCACTTGAGCACCCCTGGGGATAATTGTTGGTAATGGCGCTCTATTCCAATTCTAGGGTATGGTCGAAAACATTATCTCCTCCTAATCCACCACTCCTCTTGAAAAATACTTTACATGCTCCTAAATTGATTAAAAATTTAGTGTCTGGTCAAAATTCACGAATGACAATTGCATTCATTGAATTTGATCCTTTCGGTTTCTTTGTGAAGGATTTCAAGACGGAGTCATCTCATGAGGTGTGATAGTAGGGGGATCGTATCCTATCATGCCCTAAGCCGCCATCGAGTCCAAATTTGCCATCGCCTATTGCGACCATCTCTCCTTCCATGTGGCATGCCTCGTCTGGGTCATCCGGGATCTTCTATTTTATCAGCTTTAGATAAAAATAGCTTTATTTCTTGTAAGGGTACAAGTCGTACTCCAATTTGTCAGTCTTGTTCATTAGGAAAAATTGTTAAGTTGCCATTTGTAGACTCCAATTCCCATACTTCTATGCCATTTGACATTATTCATAGCGACTTATGGACATCTCCGGTTCTTAGTTCAATGGGTCATCGATATTATGTTCTCTTTTTAGATGATTATTCTAGATTTTTGTGGACGTTTCCAATTGCGAATAAATCACAAGTGTTTTTCATTTTCATAAAATTTAGAGCGTTCATTCGTACTCAATTCGAAAGAGAAATAAAAAATATTCAATGTGATAATGGGAAAGAGTATGACAATAGGGAGTTTCGAGATTTTTGTGCTACTCATGGGATAAATTTTCGTTTTTCATGTCCTCATACATCTTCACAAAATGGGAAAGCCGAACGCAAAATTCGTTTCATAAATAACATTGTCCGAACTCTCCTCATACATGCCTCCATACCTCTATATTTTTGGCATCATGCTCTACAAATGGCCACTTACCTTTCTAAACATAATTCCGTCTAAAGGTCTGACATACTCTTCCCCCCTCAAAGTCCTATATAATAAGAACCCTTCATATTCTCACCTTCGGATTTTTGGGTGCTTGTGTTATCCGTTATTCCCATCCACCACAATTAACAAACTTCAGGCTCGGTCTACTCCGTGTGTGTTTTTGGGTTATCCGTCAAATCATCGTGGTTAAAAGTGTTTTGATTTATCCTCCAAGAAAATCATAATCAATCGCCATGTCATTTTTGATGAAACTCAATTCCCATTTACGAAAGTTCATACTCCCAAACCTAAGTCATATAATTTTTTGGATGACCAAATATCCCCGTATATTATTCGGAATTTTTCGGACATCTCCTGTACCCAAAATCCTCCAGCGGCCCATCGCCTACTGGACCAACAAGATCGCCACACTCACGTAATCCACCATCGGAATGGCAGTTCCAAAGAATCGGGCTCGCCACCACCTCGAACCGCCTGCATCCGAGTCTAATTTGTACCGTTTTGGGCCAAGAGCCCATCGCCGCCGCCACCCGTCCCGAGCCCAGCAAATTCCCAAAATGTCATCAATTCTTCCTCGAGTCATAGACCGGTCACTCGTAGTCAGCGGGGTATTTTTACACCTAAAAGACATTTTAATTTACATTCAGATGTCTCTAAATCCCCCTTGCCCCGCAATCATGTGTCCGCATTAAATGACCCTAATTGGAAAATTGCTATGACTGATGAATATAATGCTCTTATTGATAATAAGACGTGGGAGTTAGTGCCCCGTCCATATGATATTAATATTATCAGGTCTATGTGGATATTTGCTCATAAGGAGAATTCAGATGGGTCCTTTGCTCGACATAAGGCGCGACTTGTTGGTGATGGTAAGACTCAGCAGGTTGGTATTGATTGTGGTGAGACGTTTAGTCCGGTGGTCAAACCGGCTACCATTCGCACTGTGCTTAGCCTGGCTCTTTCAAAAACTTGGCCAATCCATCAATTGGATGTCAAGAATGCTTTTCTACATGGTGACCTCAAAGAAACAGTCTATATGCATCAGCCGTTGGGTTTCAGGGATCCCAACCGCCCTCATCATGTCTGTTTGTTGAAGAAATCACTATATGGGCTTAAGCAGTCTCCACGGGCCTGGTATACACGATTTGCTGATTTTATTTCGACTATTGGGTTCACTCACAGCAGGTCAGATAATTCTTTATTCATCTACCGCCGTGGTTCGTCATTGGCCTATATTCTGTTGTATGTGGATGATATTATCTTGACTGCCTCCTCCGATGCTTTGCGCCAGTCTATCATGGCCATGCTCAGTTCTGAATTTGCTATGAAGGACTTAGGGCCGTTGAGTTATTTTTTGGGGATTGCCGTCAAGCGTCATTCAGGTGGCTTGTTTCTATCTCAACTAAGTATCTTCACGAGATCATCGAGAGGCCGATGTCATCCTCAGAAGTCCACTTCCACACCGGTTGATGCAAATCCAAAAGCGAGTGCCGCAAAGAGTGCACCATACGAGGACCCGACCCAGATCGCAGCTTGCAGGGGCCCTCCAAAGATCTTACATTTACCGCACTGATATTACATATGCGGTTCAACAGGTGTGTTTATTCATGCATGACCCCAGAATTGAGCACATGAATGCGATCAAACGCATCATTCGGTATATTCAGGGGACACTGGATTATGGTTTGCACTTGTATCCCTCATCTACATCCACACTTGTCTCCTATACGGATGCTGATTGGGGTGGTTGTCCCGACACCAGACGGTCGACTTCGCCATCAGTATGTTCCTTGGCAACAACTTGGTCTCCTGGTCGGCAAAGCGTCAGGCAACTCTATCACGCTCAAGTGCCGAGGCAGAATATCGAGGGGTAGCGAATGTGGTCTCCGAATCATGTTGGCTACGTAATTTGCTTTTGGAGCTTCATTGTCCCATTCAGAAGGCAACCTTGGTCTATTGCGATAACATTAGTGCCATCTACCTCTCAGGTAACCCCGTTCAACACCAACGCACCAAGCATATCGAAATGGACATTCACTTTGTCCGGGAAAAGGTTGCAAAGGGTCAAGTTCGCGTATGCCATGTCCCGTCTCGTTATCAAATTGCAGACATCTTTACAAAGGGTCTACCCGCGGTTCTCTTTGAAGATTTTAGGGACAGATCTCGGCTTAAAACCGTCCGCTATGATCAAGGGGTGTGTTAAATGCGAGCAATATACATGTGATATACACTGAATATACAGCAGTGTATATCACATATATATCACAGAATTGGGCCTCGCAGTAAGCTGTCTCAGCCAGACCAAGAATTGGGCCTCTCGGCTTCTCGGCCAGTGGGCCTCTCTCGGCCAGATTTCTCTAGGAGTATATATGGTATATATTTGTAGTATATTGTAATAAAAAGGATACCTTAATTAGTGTTATACACTTACCATAATTGTATAGTTAGAATTATGGTAGAATAAGGATTTAGATGTAGAATAGGAAAAGGATTTGTAGTATTATGGAAAGATGTAACTTGTATATATACCTATTCAATCAATGAAAATAATCAAGGGGATTATTTCTTTCAAAATGTTATTGGGAAATGTTTTTCTTATTGTAGTGATAATTGGTTTTTTTCTCTCATAGCACAATGGGTGGAAAGAGTATTTCAAGCAAGTTGGGTTGTGTTCTAGCCTTCCTACTTTATGTATCTGGTTAGTACAATTTTATTATATATATCAATTAAGCTTCCTCTTCTCACTGTTTTCTCCTCCTCCACTCCCCCCACCCCCTCCACCCTGCCCCCTCTCAAATCCCAACCCTCAATTCTGTAGAAAGATAATACTTCACTGTAAAAAAAATTGAAGTTAGCAACAAACTTCATCGTTAATCCGTCGTTAAATAATTGGTCGTAGTTAACAAAATGTTTTGACAATCGATCGCTAATTCCTATTTTTTTAGTAGTGATTTAGACATACACTAACTGTATATATAATTAATTTGAAAGTTTTTCAACTTCTTATGGCAAATGAGGAGGCCAAGCCAAGTGAATTGAATGTCGTCAAAAGAGTTTAACTCAGAAGTACTTGATGAAGTGTTTCAGGTGGTTACAACTCGCTATGGTATATCTGTTCAATTTTCTTCATATTATTTTACATTAGTTACTTTCTTTCAGTATTACATTCACTGATTTATGGAAAGTCACAAGTAAATTATACTTTAATTAATTAGATTGTAAAATAATATCCATATTAATACAACATGATCTCCTTTGTTTTTGGTCTGAAATAAATTATCTAAATTTGCAATTCGAATAGCTAACAAGTCTCTGATGGTTGAACTCACGAGGCAGATAAATTAAATGTACATTATATGTCCCAATAAATGACATCACAGTTGAATTCTCCCAAATATAAATGAATTTCAAACTTATTCATTTTTCAATTTAAAATTAATGGTGATTTTGATGAAATATATGAGTATTATAAGATTCTTTTTTCCTATACAAATCAATCCTATCGAAATGCATTTTGCTTTTACACGAGGTATTGTGATACTGACGACTATATATATTGGAGCAATATGTGGCCTTAGGTGCAATAAGAACGTATTAGGTCATCCTTTTTGTGCACCCTTATAATTTTGAGTTGTTCATAAATATGGGATTATGGCGTTACTCTCGTATGTGTTTATACTATATAATTATAAAAAATAAGACTTGTACTGAGGTTGATATTAAAAATGATCATGTAAATATCAACTTCTAGAACCCGTTATGTATTTATAAGAGTTTTCCCTAGTTTTTTAGTATTGTTGTTCTCTTATTTGTGTTTGAAGTTCGTATCAAATAACTGTTAAAATAAGATTTGCAATGAGGTTGATATCGGAAAACAGTCAACATGATTAGGTAGATATTAATGAACTTCTAGAACATATAAAGTGACAAAATATTATATCATCTCCTTTTTATATGCTTCCTAACAATACTTTGATAACACAATTACAAAATTTAAAGTTGTCAAAACGGGCAACCCAATCCATGCGGTTTTAAAATTTGACGGGTAAGGTCGGGCTACTCCATCTTTTTTATGGACCTTAAAACAGTCAGCTCAATCAATCACTACGTGGACTACGGGTCTAGCCGGGCCAAACCACATTTTTTTTAAAAATATTTTTTTATAATTCTACTAATTTAAATTTGAATTTAGAAATGCTAACATAAATATTTAGAAATGTTATTGTGTATGGTAAAAGAGGTTACATACTAGTTTATATCACATGATTATGATAATGGAGATATAAAGTGTGCTAAAATGACTATCATTTAAGCGAATTAGGATCAACAATTAATTATGTGTGTAATTGATTAATTATTGAATTTTCAGTGGGAGATTAATAAACTAATAGAGATTGTGGATAAGCAACTAATGGAGAACATCATCCCCACGTGGCAGTAAGTAAAAAAGTTGACCTAAGCCTAGACATGAGTCATGACTAAGTAATTAAGTAGCAAGGTGGCATGTTAAGAGGATTATTTTGCAAAAGTAGTATCTATAAGTGGGACCCACTATCCACTATGGTAAAGAAGTCTCCATGCTTTAAACTGATATATGTTATTAAGAGGATATATGTTGTGCAAAGTAAAGGAGAGGCAGCAACCAAAGTATGCATAAGCAATCACACATTTCTCTCTTTGGTGGAACATTAACGTGACTTTTATATACATAGTAGCAACACAACGTTAATTGGATATAGCACCAACGTGACTTTCAATTGTAGTATAAGCAACGTTATTTGTAGAGAGTAGCAACATAAATTACTATGTAAGAGAAGCAGCGTGCTAGAGACCCATGTAGCAAACGGGTATTTCTTCACGTATTTTGTTTGATTCCTATAAGTTTGGATAAAGCGTACTGGTTTGCTTTGTGGTTGACATACAACAACCACGTGACTTTCAGTAATGTGGAGAAAGAATAGTTCTTAGCATATAAGATTGAGGCATAGGGGAGATTGGTCACATCAATAAGTAGGAAGTTGACGTTAAAAGTATGTTAAGGCTAATCCTTCCTTCTTTTGGCACGTTCTAAGTATGAAACGAAAATGTAATATTGTCCCATAAATGATTCTAATCTTAGTAGTAGATGTTCATGTTATTCATTCCTATTTTCAAAGCATGTGTAAATATGTTCCTAAACCCATATTGAGGTATATGGAAAAGATGTTAATATTTATAATGTTAATCGGTGGTGTAACGACCTTACATCTCTCCGATAAACTCAAGGTGTCTTAGCATGCATTATATACATACATACACCTTGACCTCGAAGGCGTTATATACGCTACTATATGGTAGGCATTATATATATATATATATATATATATGTATGGGGTATGGGCACTTCTACTGTTTTGCTGAAACCTCATGTTGTTCCTTTCCACTCATACATGGTTTATTGTAGCTGCAAACAGGGATCTCAGTATTTCTCCATTCACTCTCTTGTGCCTTATCTGCTTCAGCACCCACAGCATCTCCTCTGTCCAGTCACCTGTTTGTCTATGAAGCCCCGACCAATTGAGTAGCTTTTGACAAATGGTTTTGGAGTATTGACAAGCAAAGTATAAGTAGGAGTGAGTCTCCATTGCTGTAGATGAGCAAAGGACACATTCTTATGGCACTCATCAACTGTGTTTAGCCTCTTCTGCAGTGCCATCTATAAAATGAAATGGTGTCTAGGTATAAGCCTTTTCACGATGGCTAGTTTCTTCCATGGCACCTTGTTGAATTGTGGGAGAAATTCCTTATATGCTTCTTTGATGTTATAGTTTGCTGTATTTTCACATTAACAAGTATCCTTCTTGTTTGCTACAGCCCACACAAGCTTCTGGATTGCTGCTCTGTTCTAAATAAAGAAATCCAATATGTTCAACCCTCCTGTAGATTTGGGTTGGCGCAGTTTTTCCCAAGACACAGGTGGTCTCCTAGTGTATTTAATAGGTCATGTCCACAAGAAATTCCTGCACAAGTTGGCTAGTTTATAGTCAGCATCGCTTAAGCCCATGAGCCGGCCCAACCCAGCATCGCTCAAGCCCACAAGCCAGCAGACTTTTTCGGACCGGGTTAAAAAGCCTCATTCTTAAATGGATTTTAAAAATTAGTTGTTATAGATAACCATGGGAGTTTAAGCCCCACACACTTGTCATTGAGTGTTTTGCCAACTCATCAACGAGGTGATTTAATATGAGGTGTGATAGTTAAGGTATGTAAAGAAAACACAATCGAATAGTAAATATACCCTAGCGCCAAAGGTGTTTTCTCTCAATTCTATTCGGTTTATTTCTGAATAAATGTTATATTTTGAAATATCATTCTTCTACGAAACTATGTTATACTTGTTTATGACTGACATGATACTTTTGAGACGTTGAAGCATTTTGGTAAACTGGCATGGAATATTAGTTTTGCATTGACAGGATCAAGATGCATGATTTGATATGTATCATACCAAACAAATGGCGTTTCAATTTAGTAGGCAAATTATGATTCGGTCATTCACAATGCAAATATATATATAAGCTTGGCTGTTATATACGATCATTAAAAGACTAACGGTACACCAATAAGAAAATTGGAAACAAGACTTAGATATATAACACATTAAAATTATAAAGCAACACACCTAGTTTTACATTTCACTAGAATTTCTAATGGCAGTAGGTTTACCTATCCAAAAGGACTAATTTAACTGTGAATTTTTTTAGGATATGTAATCCAAAGACCTTTATAAGAGGACTCTTCTTCATGCCCACCTGAAAACCCCAAAAAAATAACCATCTCTCACAAAAAGAAAATACAAAAGCAATCAGGAACGAAGAGCCGCCATTTGTTGCTTCTTTACTCTTTCATCCTGCTTCACCATACTGAAAACAAAAGAAGTTGACGGATCAATATTGCAACCGATTCAAAGCAAAGAAATGATAAATTGACATAAATAGATGTATAATATACACATAATGTATGCATATATATATCGTCTAGCTGTAAATAGTTTTGGTCGAGCGACCAGATGTGTAACCTCCTTATAAATGTTGTTGTCTTGTATTGCAAAACCGATGAAGCAAGTAAAATTAATTTACGAAACCAGAAAACAAAAACACAGACAGATTCTGGAAAATAATAACAGATTCTGAAAAATATTTAAGAAAGAAAAAATCGAGCTCACTGAATGCACAGTGTGTCCTTAAGGAAATTATTCCCCTCAAGTACCCGAGCTTAATAGAATATATCCTCCTAGGATAGAACGATCTTACTCACCGGTGTATCGGTACCTAGAACAACGGTGTCAGCGAACCACTCAACAGCAGTAAATCACAACACTAGAATTTATTTGTGCAGAAGAAGAAGAAGTTCAGAAAATTAGTGAATTAAATTCTGAAGAATCAAACGAATTTATAGTCATGGAAGTACTATTTCTGAAGGTTTGCAACCCTTCTGAACAGCCACTAAAAACTGGTGGGAAATTTAATTATGGGAAAGAAATCGGGTCGCGGGTCAGACACGCGGATCCGGGTCACTAACGGGTAGGATTGGATAAGTTAATTAATTTAACTAAATAATAATTAATTAAAAATTAAAGAAAATTTGGTCCAAAAAGATTATCAATCAAATCATTTGACCAAATCTGAAGCCGAAGTCGAGCGACGACGACGGCGCGAGGGGAGACCCTCTTCTTAACCCTTTAGCAACAAGAAGGAGTACTTCTACTTATAAGTAGAAGAACTTTTCTTTCCACTACCGATGAGGGACAAATGCTTATTTTATAAAGCAAGAGGGGAGAACTTTTATTTCCACTACCGATGAGGGACAAATGCTTATTTTATAAAGCAAGAGGGAACTCCCTCCATTTCCCATTCAATCTATCATTTAAACCCAACAATCCCCCACATGAATGGGGAATGGCTATAAGATAAAGGAATGTATCGACAAGTGTGTAATTTACAATCAAGGATTAATTGCATCTGGATAAGTAGGTTTTCCTTTGAACTTTCCGTAGTGAACATATGTCGGATATACTTGGTCAATCGGTAGATTTGATATCTTTGAACCGTCGAACTTTGTCGTATACCTAGACAACCATATGTCACACAATCAATCCTTTACCGTCTATGGTTCTTATGGTTGTGTTCGTTTCAGCCATGAACACCTCCTGGTTTCATGAGTGTATAGAGAATGGGCTTCTTACAATCATTCTCTTTGAAGCGGCTTACACTTCACACTCACATAGGTGATTCCTAAACGTGTTATCGTGTAGACACACTATTTGGTCAAACCTGCCAAATTTAGAAATCATTAAAAAATAAACTTAAGCTTTTTATTAACTTGTTAAAAAAAAACCTTAACATTTTATCCTTATTTCTGAACATTGTCTTCATCATGAGAATGAATTTAGTTATTTGACAATGCCAAACCGTCAGTCACGACTTTGTTTGATCTCCTTGAACCTAGCTCTTGGGATCTCCAGTCTGCTAGGTAAAGTTACCGCCATGATGACTTGTCCTTAGCCTTAAACCCATTCCCTTAGATGATCTTTCAACCGCCTCTCTAGATAGGCCTTTTGTTAGCGGATCCGATATGTTATCTCTTGACTTTACGTAGTCAACTGTGATAACACCACTAGAGAGTAGCTGTCTAACGGTATTGTGTCGCCGTTGAATGTGATGCGATTTTCCGTTATACATAACGCTCCCTGCCCTACCTATTGTTGTTTGGCTATCACAATGTATACATATAGGTGCCAAAGGTTTGGGCCAAAATGGAATATCTTCCAAGAAATTTCGAAGCCATTCAGCTTCTTCACCGGCCTTGTCTAAAGCTATAAACTCAGATTCCATCGTAGAACGAGCGATGTACGTCTGTTTGGATGATTTCCAAGACACTGATCCACCCCCAATTGTGAAAACATAACCACTCGTGGATTTAACTTCAGATGATCCGGTGATCTAATTTGCATCACTATATCCTTCGATAACGGCGGGATATTTGTTATACTGCAAAGCATAGTCTTGGGTATGTTTCAGATACCTCAAAACTCGTTTCATTGCCATCCAGTGAGTTTGATTGGGATTACTTGTAAACCGACTCAATTTACTAATAGCACATGCTATATCTGGTCGCGTACAATTCATGATATACATCAAGCTTCCCAACACTCTTGCATAATCCAATTGTGAGTCACTTTCACCTTTATTCTTCTTAAATGTATAGCTCATGTCAATTGGAGTCTTGGCAATATTGAAATTTAAATACTTAAACTTGTCAAGTACTCTTTCAATATAATGAGACTGCGGTAATGCTAGACCTTGTGGAGTTTTATGAATTCTGATGCCTAAGATCAAATCAGCAACTCCTTAGTCCTTCATATCAAATTTGCTAGCCAACATGCGCTTAGTAGCATTTATATCGACAATATTTTTACTCATTATCAACATGTTATCAACATATAAACAACTAATGACTTCATGATTTGGAGTATTTTTAATGTAAACACATGTGTCACACTCGTTGATTTTAAATCCATTTGTCAACATTGTTTGGTCAAATTTAGCATACCATTGTTTGGGTGCTTGTTTTAGTCCATAAAGCGACTTAACAAGTTTGCACACTTTCCCTTCTTTACCAGGAACCACAAATCCCTCAGGTTGTTCCATGTAAATTTCTTCCTCCAATTCTCCATTTAAGAAAGCTGTCATAGCATCCATTTGATGGATTTCAAGACCATGTACGGCTGCTAGTGCCACTAACAACCGAATAGATGTTATCCTTGTTACCGGCGAGTATGTGTCAAAGTAATCAAGGCCTTCCTTTTGTCTATAACCTTTGACCACAAGTCTTGCCTTATATTTGTCAACAGTGCCATTAACTTTCATTTTCCTTTTAAAAATCCATTTTGATCCTAAAGGTTTATTTCCAGGAGGAAGATCAACTAATTCCCATGTATGGTTGTTCAAAATTGATTCAATCTCACTATTGACTGCCTCTTTCCAAAATGATGAATCAGAAGATGACATCGCTGCTTTAAATGTTTGAGGCTCATTTTCAAGCAAGAATGTCAAAAAATCTGGTCCAAAGAAAGTAGATGTCTTTTGACTTTTGCTACACCTTGGATCCTCTTTACTTGGTGTACTTTCCTTTGGTTCTTCCCGCGGTCGTTTAGATCTTTCACTTGACGACTCACATTCAGTTTTATACGGATAAATGTTTTCAAAGAATTCAGCATTATCTGATTCAATTATCGTATTAACATGAATTTCGGGATTGTCCGATTTGTGAACCAAAAACCGACAAGCTTTGCTGTTTGTATCATAGCCAATAAAAACACAATCCACAGTTTTTGGTCCGATTTTTACCCTTTTGGGCAAAGGAACTTGGACCTTTGCTAAACACCCCCACACTTTGAAATATTTCAAGTTGGGTTTTCTTCCTTTCCATAGTTCATATGGAATAGATTGTGTTTTGCTGTGGGGCACCCTGTTGAGTATTCGGTTAGCTGTAAGGATAGCTTCCCCCCACAAGCTCTGCGGTAAACCAGAACTTATTAGTAAGGCATTCATCATTTCTTTTAATGTTCGGTTTTTCCTTTCCGCAATTCCATTTGATTGTGGTGTGTAAGGGGCAGTAGTTTGATGAATAATTCCATATTCTAAACATATCTCTGCAAAAGGAGATTCGTACTCTCCACCCCTATCACTTCTAATCATTTTTATCTTTTATTCAATTGATTTTCCACTTCGTTCTTGTATTGCTTAAATGCATCAATTGCTTCATCCTTACTATTAAGTAAATACACATAACAATATCGAGTGCAATCGTCAATAAAAGTTATAAAATACTTTTTCTCACCGCGAGATGGTATTGACTTCATATCACATATATCTGTGTGAATTAAGTCTAAAGGATTTGAATTTCTATCAATAGACTTATATGGATGTTTAACAAACTTAGATTCAACACAGATTTCACATTTAGATTTATTACACTCGAATTTAGGCAATACTTCTAAATTAATCAATTTTCGCAAGGTTTTGTAGTTGACATGTCCTAAACGAACATGTCATAAATCATTTGACTCCAATAAGTAAGACGAAGCTGAATTCTTATTAATACTGTCAACAACCATTACATTGAGTTTGAAAAGGCCCTCGGTGAGGTAGCCCTTTCCTATGAACATATCATTCTTACTTATTACAATTTTCTCACTAACCAGCACGCACTTAAACCCATTTTTGACGAGTAGTCCGGCTGAAACTAAATTCTTCCTGATTGTGGGAACGTGCAGAACATTGTTGAGAGTCAGCACATTGTCGGAAGTCATTTTCAGAAGTATCTTCCCATATCCTTCAACCTTGGCTGTTGCAGTATTTTCCATAAACAGTACCTCTTCGGGTCCAGCGGGAGCGTAGGTTGCAAATGCTTCTTTACAAGCGCTAACATGTCGAGTGGCACCGTAATCAAGCCACCACTCCTTCAATTTCCAACCAAATTGCACTCGATAGCATTGCACACGGATCATCCATATCATCATTCTTTTCCA
Source organism: Anisodus acutangulus (assembly GCA_029783415.1). Classification (NCBI taxonomy): domain Eukaryota; kingdom Viridiplantae; phylum Streptophyta; class Magnoliopsida; order Solanales; family Solanaceae; genus Anisodus; species Anisodus acutangulus. Next base: position 39,990,670 of record CM056503.1, read on the forward strand.
CCATATTGGCTTGTCCTTTTCCCTTGTTCTTTTTTCGAGACGACAATCTGGGGCTTTGTGGCGCCTTTCCCACAATTAAAGCAGCTTGCCTTTGAACTTTTTCTTGGCTTGCTCCTTCTTTTGTCCAAAGGAACTTCTTTCTTTTCTTACTTTTTGGGGCAGCCTCTTCAATAATATTTGCTCCCATAATCGTTGAATTCCCCCGTGACTTCTTCTCGACTGTTTTGTTATCTTCCTCAATCTTGAGACGAATCACAAGATCTTCCAACTTCATTTCCTTGCGCTTGTGCTTAAGATAATTCTTGAAATCTTTCCATGAGGGCGGCAACTTCTCAATCATTGCAGCCACTTGGAATGCTTCATTCACTACCATACCTTCAGCAATAAGGTCATGGAAGATAAGTTGAAGCTCTTGAACTTGGGTTCCAACGGTTTTTCCATCCACCATTTTGTAGTCTAGGAATTTGGCAACCACAAACTTCTTCAAGCAAGCATCTTCGGTTTTGTACTTCTTTTCAAGTGCACTCCATAGTTCTTTGGAAGTCTCTACTGCACTGTAGACGTTGTACAAGTCATCTTCTAAGGCACTCAAAATGTAGCCTTTGCACAAAAAATCAACCTGTTTCCAAGCCTCAGTAACCATGAACTGTTGGTTGTCAGGCATGTCGGCGGCAGGCACGGGAGGGTCCTCACTGGTGAACTTTTGCATACCAAGGGTGGTAAGCCAAAAGAACATTCTTTGCTGCCATCCTTTAAAGTTGGCACCGGTGAACTTCACAGGTTTCTCAGCCGGTGGCACAGCGGTACGGGTTGTAGGAGTAACCGCTGGTGCAGTATTCGCAGAGGTAGTTCCAGTCTCAATTGTCATTATTCATTTGTCACTGTCAAATCGACAAACTGTTTTAGTTAATAAAACCAGAATAGCAATTCAATCACAGACTTAAACGATGAAGATTTTATTTCTTCAAATCGCAGTATAATTATGAAACTTTAGTATTCCAACGAAGCTTTTATATCTTCGAGTCAGAATACTAATATTCATATGGAGTAGAAAACTACACGAGTTTTAATGTCCAAACCATAATACATCAACGATGAAGTTTTATTTTCTTGAAATCGTTGTACAAGTATGAACTTTAATATTCCAACGAGGTTTTTATGTCTTCAAGTCAGAATATGAAATTTCATACGGAGTAGAAAACCACACAGGTTTTAATCTCCAAAACAGAATACAGATTAATCTAAAAATATAATTTCCTTATAAATGTTGTTGTACTGTATTTCAAAACCGATGAAGCGGTAAAATTAATTTCTGAAACCAGAAAACAAAAAACCTGGACAGATTCTGGAAAATAATAACAGATTCTGAAAAATATTTAAAAATGAAAAAATCGAGCTCACTGAATGCACAGTGTGTCCTTAAGGAAAGTATTCCCCTCAAGTACCCGAGGTTAATGGAATATATCCTCCCAGGATAGAACGATCTTACTCATCGGTGTATTGGTACCTAGAACAACGGTTTCAGCGAACCACTCAACAGCAGTAAATCACAACACTGGAATTTATTTGTGCAGAAGAAGAAGAAGTTCAGAAAATTAGTGAATTAAATTCTGAAGAATCAAAAGAATTTATAGCCATGGAAGTATTGTTTCTGAAGGTTTGCAACCCTTCTGAACAGCCACTAAAAACTGGTGAGAAATTTAAATATGGGAAATAAACCGGGTCGCGGGTCAGACACGCGGATCCGAGTCACTAACGGGTAGGATTGGATAAGTTAATTAATTTAATTAAATAATAATTAATTAAATAATTAAAAATTAAAGAAAAATTGGTCCAATCAGATCATTTGACCGAAGCCGAAGCCGAGCGACGAGAACGGCGCGAGGGGAGACCCTCTTCTTAACCCTTTAGCAACAAGAAGGAGTACTTCTACGTATAAGTAGAAGAACTTTTCTTTCCACTACCGATGAGGGACAAATGCTTATTTTATAAAGCAAGAGGGAAGAACTTTTCTTTCCACTACCGATGAGGGACAAATGCTTATTTTATAAAGCAAGAGGGAACTCCCTCCATTTCTCATTCAATCTATCATTTAAACCCAACAATAAATGATTGCCATATTACAGTAACTGATAAACTCAATCCAATTTTGTATATGAAAACTGCCATTATCCCACCTCTTTTTTTCCTCTCCTTTGTAAACAAGATGCAATTAGTCCAGATGAAAGTTTTTATGCCAAGGACAAAAAAGAATCTTCTGAAGGGGGGTTGACGAGCCTATTGAAAATGAAGCATTTTAAATTGTTGGATGCCGATTTGTCAGTACTACAACTTTACCAGACTTAGAAGGTAGCAACTTTACCAGACTTGAAAGGTAGAATGCAAAAAATTGAAGAGGCATTAGTACATGTTTTAAAGAGCACAATCCGTCTGTCTATCAATTTAAGTAGCAGTACAGGATCAGGCTTTCAGATTGACAAACAACTTATTATTCGTATTTTCAGATTACCTGATGTCATGAGGGGTAATAAATATCCATTGTGATCCTTGTGCCAATGCGAAATCCACGACAGCATCTAGGCTGATTTTTCTGCATACATCATCCTGTAAATTATCAGAAAGTTAGAGATTGCAACCAATTGACTGTTTCTCTACGATGTCTAGAGCAACTAAACTTGACCCTATGTAATCCACTAGGATAAGGATTTATAGATGCACAACATATTAGTAAATTTCGACAATTCTTATGCATGATTAGGAACAGATGCCTTAGGGCTTCATTGGTTGACCTCCTTCGGATCACAGTTAATATATAAAATCAAATGTGTACACACAAGTCTCCAACTTGTATTTGTCATGTTCAACTCTATGTTCCCTTAGAGCCTGGGAGCAAAGGAGGAAAATGGGTTTATCACACTGAGGGTGGCTTTGTACTGAACATGGAGAGCACCAATGAAGGACTGATCCAGTTTGACATCGTGCTTGTGGAATTTGGAAACAGTCCGCACTTGCCCTTGAAGGGCATTGCGATCTCTAAGTCATTTGGATATCTATTTGGGAGCATTAGAAGAAATCTAATAAAAAGTGACATAAATAACAATGATAAAGATTGTCATGATGATGATTGGAAGTATATTTCAGATTCCTTTATTTTCAAATTGAAATCACAAATGTATAGGAACTGCCCAACTTGATTGTCTGTTAGAAGAAGAAACATAGTTTCAATGCTTGATGGGCTAAAATCAATCATTTTGCTCAATTGAACTAAGGACCAAACTGCAATTTTCTCACAAACAAAGAAAATTGACAGTTTCACCAAATGTTATTTCCCAATTAGTAGGAAAAGCACCTTTTACGAAAGTTACAAAACAATACCAAGTTGTAAAACTCACCATAAATACATCAAATTCATCCATTGCTCTAAATGGAGCTTCAGTCATCTCATGAAGAGCAAGTGCAAAGCATAAAGTTGAAAAAGAGCATTCTCCCTCTGATTTTACATGAGAACAAAACCAAATTAGTTTCACATCAGACCAAATTTACCAGGATACTTAAAGAAGGCATCCAGTACATATTCCCAGGAGAAAAAATTCATCGTCAAAGATAATCGCGGAAGACATACAAATAAAGCATGCAATTAAACAAGCAAATCAGATATATATATATATATATATATATATATAGACACACACATATATATATATAAGCCTTGGGAAATAGGAAATGGAAATTGGAAAAGCACAATCTCTCTCTCCCCCAACCTTCATGTGAAAGGGAAAGGGGAAAGGAGAGAAAATTTGAAAATTTGAGTCCAGCAAAACAATCTGACTCAAGACTCATACGCTAAAATGCATGCAGAGTGGTTCATACTCCTTACTTATTTACCTACTAACTCGTTAAGGACCCTACCTGCTTTTTTTTTAACAAAAATTAGCATTAAATGATTAATTGCAATAAGTCGGGAACAACATTGAGCCATTACAGTCTATTAGTATTTATCTTTGTATCATTATTAGCACATGGCATCATAAAAGTCAAGTGGATCGGATCTGCTCTGAACCGGCTAAGCCCAAGCCGCTAAAAGCCCATGGGTTCTGAGTAGGCCCACCTCCTAGAAGGGTTGGAATCAGTTCTCCCACCGCTTGATGCAACATTATGCTTTACATGCCTAAATCTCAAAAGTTCTATGAAAAAATCTCTAAGTTAAATACATCAGTTTGATTAAGCCACCCAAACAGTTTATGAGGCAGTTGTGCTTCAGATTGGATAGGGACTTTTTTCTCTGAGTCCAATTGATAAGAATTTGATAAACGAGTTTGTACATATTTTCATATTTTGTTAAATAAAATATTTAGTTTAACTGAAAAATTAGACTTAACGAGTAATGATATAGATTTAGATGGTTATGATTAAGATCTTTATTAAGTGCAAACAAATGAAACTTTAATATTTGAATGTATATTCAGATTGAAACATTTTTATTTTAGGGAGAATGACGTTTATATACATGATAATATGGTAGATAATATGGTGTATTTGCATAATATGACGATACTTTTCAGTTCACAAAACATAGCAATAGATTTCTTATTATCTGAAGCACCTTATATTCATTTCTTTACATAATTCAATGCAATATAAAGGGAACACTTTTTTAGCTGCTTGAGTTTCCTCTGAGTTGAGTGGCCTCTCCATGACCACATCCCTAAGTTTGTACTTGGCATGGCAATTTTATAATGAAAATAACCAGTAAGATGTTCCACAAAAGTCCAGCAATGTGACGATGTAGGAAGAGGTAATTCACTGTTTCAGTGTTTCCTCTTTTTGCACATGTTATTATATGTTTCCCTGCCTTTCCTTCAGGTCATCAATAGCTCAAGTTATTTGAAGCTTGAGTTATTTCAGTCCATCAAAAAGAAAAGTAACTTCCAGGAGGGACTTTTGTCCGCCAAATGGTTTTCCATGGAAAAGGTACTTCATGTTCCTTCCTGACCTAGAAGAACTTAATATAAAGACCCAACTTAACTACCATTTCTCCAGCCATTCCATCTTGTTTTTAGCATAGTAAAAATTTGGATTATTTTCAAAACATGGTAAACAGACTGTCCTTATGGCCTATCACCCAATCATTACATTCCATTCTGCAGGTAATGTTCAGCAATAAGATTGACAATTCTGCGTAAGGCTGTTATGCCCTCGTAATTCTCAGCATATTTGTGAACCGAGAACACGTTCTTAAGTGGTGCGTGCTCTATCCAAGTATCAAACCAGAATCGGATTTTTCTCCCATAGCTCACTTTAAGGATAAGTATTTCAGAGGAATCATATGATCATCTATTTATCTCTTCCCACACACATCTAATTGGAAGTAGGCATTGGCTTAGAGCATCAATCTCATTTATCCTGTCCATACTTGCCCACTGTTGGACTTCTCCACGCCCTTTGGTTTTCATTGCAAAATCTCCGCACGTACTTTCTAGCATAAACCAAGTTTTGTATCAATCTTATTACCTTTTCCATCTTATGAGGTGCAGAATTCTTCCTTTTTCCTTTACTATTTATTAGAATGTCAATATAAAATGTGTGAATGTCTTGAAGTAATTGATTTCATTGCAGGCATCACAAAGATGCAAAATGGTTACAAACATGGTATAGCAAAAAAGGATGATTGCCAGCTTCATTACAAATGTTCATATTAGAACTAGGGAACTAACAAAATTCAAAAAACTACCAAGGGAGTCTATACAGGATAAATAAGGCCAACTAAATAGATACATAAGACATCTTGCTTTGAGGGATTGGCAAGTAGTTGATATTACATCGAAACATCAGTTGTTCCTTTCATTCCAAACACTCCAAAAATATAGCAACAAGTATCATCTTCCAGATTTTCCTAATGGTGCTATTTTATAGAATAACAACAACAACACCACACCAGTGTAATTCCACAAGTGGGGTCTGGGGAGGGTAGAGTGTATGCAGACCCTGCCCCTACCTTGAGAGGTAGAGAGGCTATTTCCAAAAGACCCTCGACTCAAGAGAAAGCATGACAAAAAAAGGTCAGACAAGGATTGAAAGAAGCCATTGCAAAATACTATCAATAAGCATTATGAAGAAAAGTAACGGTAATTGTAGCAAAACTAATACGATAATCGAAGTACAAAAGACAGCAGATAGTAGCAGAAAATCGATGGACAAGAAACTACAAAGATAATACTATGCCTACTAGTTTTGGACGATACACGAGACAACGCTCTACACCTACTAAAATACTTGAGGATATTCTGCATTTAATTATAAAATATTCTTTATTAGCATAGAGATTGTGGAATTTTCGACTATCTCTATCCCCCCTCTCTCTCTCCTCTCTGACCTAACGGCTACAACAGCGCCGGAAACGGCTAGTATTCTAGCCTCCACCGGTGCCTCTCTTTCTCCTCTCTCCTCTCCCCTCTCACCCCAAAGACCTCCATCCCTCGCCGACGGCAACCAGCCCGGCGACCAGGTAACTCACTCTGGTCGGCGACCGGGTAACACCGCGACTACTACGCCGACAAATTTTTCCAGCATCTTCCTTTTACTTCTGCTTCGCTTCTCTTTTCCTCCTCTTCTTCGTCTACTCCTCTCAGTTTCTCTCTTTATTTTTTTCTGCTTCTGCCACTTGGACCAGCGGCCAGGCTACTAAGCTGTTCCGACGCCGGTGAACACTAGTGGTGTCTGTTCGGTTGAGCTAGAGCTACAATTTCATATAGTTTTCTGTTTGGAAACCCTATACTCTAGCTGGAGTCCTGGCCGAAAACCTCAGTTTTCCGACGACCTACAATTAGAACTGTACCAGAGGGGATTTGTAGTAGTAAACAAGCAAAAGAGGAAGAACACAAGGAAACGTCATCAGTTTTTGGAGGAGCATCTACAGTCTAGGTTCATTATTACTGGAATTGGTACCTCCGGTTGACTTGTTGAACTCTTCTACATTTCTCATTACTTAATTAATTGCCTTAGTTGAGTGCTACATTTTGATTGCTTTGGGTAGCTGATTTAGTTGCTGCATTCTCTGCTTGTTTTACTGGTTATACGTTTCATACATTTCACACTTTTCTTACTGCTTGCAATTAGATATAGTATAGTGTTCGTATGTAGTATTTGTGACTCTAGTGGCTTAAGTAAATGATAGTAGACTAGGGTCATATTCTCAGTCGGGGACGGGAGCGAGGGTTGGAGGGATAAGTGGGGTAAGGGAGATGCTAGGCTGAGAATAGGATCTTAAAACATTGGGACTTTAACGGGGAAGTCTATAGAACTAGCTAAAATTCTTAAGAAGAGGAGGATTAATAGATAGGATGATGACGATTAAGTTGGTAGTTGGAGGGTTCACTATGAATATTATTAGTGCTTACGCAGCTTGTGACGGTCTTGGACTAGGAGGAGAAGAGGCATTTTTAGAGGATTTGGACTAGGTAGTGGGAGGTATATCACCCTCTTGAGAAGTTATTTGTAGGAGGGATTTCATAGGACATATTGGTAACTTACATGGGGTTATGACGACGTGCATAGAGACTTTGGCTTTGGAGGCGAGGAATGGGGGAGGCGTATCACTTTTGGAGTTCGCTTGAGCCTTTGGGATGGTGATAGCCAATTCGAGGTTCTTGAAGAAGGAGGAGCACTTGGTGACTTTCCGTAGTTTGGTGGATAAGACTCAAATAGGCTTTGTGCTCCTTAGGAAGGGTGACAACGGTCTTTGTAAAGGCTGCAAAGTTATTCCGAGGAAATCTTACAACATGACATATGCTTTTGGTGATGGATTTGGAGATCAAGATGGAGAAGAAGAGGAGGGTTGTGGATGAAAGGTTAAGAATCAAATGGGGAGTTTGACCATAGCTAGTGTAGAGGAGATAAGGGGGAGGTTGATGGCCAAGGGGGCTTGGGGGAGTATGTGGGATAGGACGGCCAGTATGTGGGACATGACGGTCAGTTGCATTCAAGAGATAGCTAGAGAAGTGCTAGGAGTCTCGCAGGGTAGCCGTGGTAGGCATCGAGGGGATTGGAAGTGGAATGGTGGAGTTCAATAGAAGGTGGAAGCGAAGAAAGCGGCGTATGCAAAATTGGTAGAAAGCCAGGATAATGTGGAGAAGTAGATGAATAGGGAACTGTATAAGTTGGCGAGGAAGGAGGCAAAGCTTGCAGTTACGACGGTGAAAATAACGGCTTTTGCACGCCTGTATGTGAAATTAGAGGTAAATGCGGGGATAAGAAGTTGTACAGACTAGCCAAGACGAGGAAGGGGAGGGCACGTGACTTGGATCACGTGAGATGCATCAAGAACGAGGATGACAAAGTACTGGTGGAGAACGCACATATTAGGCGGAGGTGGCAGTCTTACTTTCATAAACTCTTGAACGAGAAAAGAGATAGACATTGTGATAGGAGATCTGAAGCAATCTGGTGGGTACCGAGATTTTCGGTATTGTAGAAGTATTAAGGTTGAGGGTGTTATTCGCAGGATGCGCAGGGGACGTGCGACCGGGCCTGATGAGATCCCAGTTGAATTTTGATTTTGAAAGAGCGTAGGCATGGCAGGTTTGGAGTGGCTGACTGGGTTGTTTAACGTCATTTTTAAGATTGCAAGAATGCCCAAAGATTGGAGATGGAGAACGATGATTCCTTTGTATAAGAACAAAGGTGATATCCAGAGTTGCAAAAACTATAGGAGTATCAAGCTGCTAAGCCACATTATGAAAGTTTGAGAAAGGTTCATGGAGATGAGGGTAAGAAGAGGCGTGTCTATTTTCGAGAACCATTTCGGATTTATGTCGGGGCGTTCGACTACGAGTCATTCACTACGATTAGGAGGTTGGTGGTGGGTGACGTGACAAATTCAAGGAGCTGCCATGGTGTATGTTATTCACGGATGACATAGTCCTGATTGATGAGACACGCAGTAGAGTGGACGCTAAGCTGTAGGTTTGAAGACAGACTATGGAGTCTAAAGGGTTCAGGCTGAGTAGGACCAAGACGGAATATTTGGAGTGCAAGTTCAGTAACGAGAGTGACCTTGAGACAGGCGTGGAGGTAAGGCTTGGTACTCAGGTCATTCCCAAGAAAAAAGCTTCAAGTACCTCGGGTCTATTATCCAAAGGGATGTACAAATTGATGACGATGTCACACATCGTATTGAGGTAGGGTGGATGAAATAGAGGCTCGTGAGTCTTATCCGACAAAAAGGTACCACCAAAACTTAAAGGCAAGTTCTATAAGGTGGTCGTTAGACCGACTATGTTGTATGGGGCGGAGTGTTGGTCAGTCAAGACCTCGAACATTCAAAGGATGAAAGTTGCGGAGATGAGGATGCTGAGATGGAAGTGTGGGCATACAAGGAGGGATAGGATTAGAAATGATTATATCCGGGATAGAGTGAGAGTGGCCTCGGTGGCGGATAAGATGCGGGAAGTGAGGTTGAGATGGTTTGGACATGTGCAGAGGAGAGACACAAATGCCTAGTGCGGAAGTGTGAGAGTTTGGCTATGAACGGATTCCGGAGGGGTAGAGGTAGGCCGAAGAAGTATTGGAGAGAGGTGATTAGATGAGATATAGTGCATGTGCAACTTATCGAGGACATGACCTTAGATAGGGGGTTGTGGAGGACACGGATTAGGATAGAAGGGTAGTAGGTAGTAGAGCGTAGTCCTACTTGCGCTTGCAAACTAGTAGTTGTAGTGGTTTTAGTGTAGGCCAGCTTAGCCCATCATACTAATAAGCGCAACGGTGTTGTATAGTCCCGTATAGTTTGATTTCTGTTGCTATGCATTCTTTAGTGTACTTTGTTTATCTTATTTACATGTGTTAGTTACTGCTCTTTTTTCCATAATGCGTTATCATGACTTATTCGCTTTTGATACCAGCATTTTCATACTGCTTTAAATTTTTTGTCCGGGCCTGACCGTTTCTCTTGCTTTGCTTATGCTTATGCTTTGTCTTGAGCCGAGGGTCTCTCGAAAACAGCCGCTCTTCCACCAAGGTAGAGGTAAGGTTTATGTACACTCTACCCTCCCCAGACCCACGTTGTTGGATTCCACTGGGTATGTTGTTGTTGTTGTAGCATAGAGATTGATTACCTACCAAATTGTACGTAGCCTAAGACTGTTATATAACGCATACCTCTTGTACATTTTTACTTAATCAAATGAATGAGAAGTTTATTCTAATTTGATATTGTAAAATAGCCTCTATGATCTTGGTGAGACTCATACACCTTCTGCTACCAGCAGGCAATTTCGGCCAATTAGTGCTGCCAGCCCGACTAATTTCTTTTTCTTTTGTTCTTCCTTCCGGTGTACATCACCGCTCCTCTCCCCAACAACCGATGCCATTACTCTCATGACGATCGTACAGGCCTGGCTCCACTTTCTAGAAACAATTCATCCATGGCTCCTCTCAATCGGCCTTTTCTATTTTTTCGCCTGATTTATGGCATAACCGTTTGGGTCACCCGGGTGCACCGGTGTTGGATTTTCTTAAAAGACATGCTTGTAACCGTAGTGACTCACATGTTTGCCGTTCTTGCATTTTTTTGGGAAGCATGTTAAATTTCCATTTTCTTTATCTACTTCACAAATTATCAAGCCATTTGATATTATGCATTGTGATGTGTGGACATCCCCGATTTTGAGTTCGGTAGGTCATAAGTATCATATGCTTATCTTTGATGATTATACAAATTTTCTATGGACATTTTCCATTAGAAAAAAATCACAAGTCCCCACAATTTTTAAACAATTTAGTATTTTCATCCAAACCCAATTTGAGATACCCATAAAATGTTTTCAATGTGACAATGGGAAGAAATTCATAAATAACACTTTCAATGATTTTTGTCAACAAAATGGGTGTTATTACGTCTCTCATGTCCATATACTTCTCCTAAAAATGGGAAAGCTAAAAGAAATACCCGAACAATCAATAATATGATTCGTACACTACTTGTACACTCGTCCACACCGTGTTTTTGGCATCATGCTCTTCAAATGGTCACCTATCTTTTGAACATTCTTCCTAGCAAGTTGCTATCAAACAAATCACCCACCCAAATGTTGTACCATCGTATTCTATCATACAACCATTTAAGGGTTTTTGGGTGTTTATGTTACCCTTGTTTCCGTCCACCACCATAAACAAGCTCTTAGCCCGCTCTACTCCTTGTGTTTTTTTGGGATATCTACAAAATCATCGTGGTTATAAGTATTATGATATGTCTAATGGGAAAATTATCTTATCTCGTCACGTTATTTTTTATGAATCCACATTTCCGTGTATTACATCTCAAGTAGTGTCCCCACCTTTATATGAATTTTTAGACGTAAGAATACATCCGATTTTGAATCACCATTTAAATACCTAATCCGTTAGTACCCAAGCTGGGCCGACCCAAACTGGACAATCACCACAGCTGGCCCAACACCAAGATGGAACTAGGCCAGACCAAGATTGGGAACCCACTGCCCCTTCATTGGTATCATCAGCCCAGTCCAGTGCTCATCACTGCCAGGCCCAACTTCACAAGCCACTATTTGGCCCATCCCAATTACCCCACCTCAGCCCAATCTGCCACCCACCGACTCAGTGACCCAACCCACTGTCCCGGTCCCATATCGAAATATTGAAACCCATGCCATGCATGGGATTTTTCAGCCTAAGCGTCATTTTAACCTAACTTCTTCGGTTCAACCATCTCCACATCCAAAAAATCCCAAAGCAACCCTATCTGACCCGAATTGGAAAGCTGTCATGCTAGACAAAATTGATGCTCTTATTAATAATAAGACATGTGAATTAGTGCCTCGTCCATCTAATGCGAATATCATACAATTTATGTGGGTTTTTTGTTATAAAAAGAATTTTAATGGCTCTTTTGCGAGACACAAAGCTCGTCTTGTAGGTGATGACAGGTCTCAGCATGGTGGCGTGGATTGCGGTGAAACATTCAGTCCAGTAGTTAATCCGGTCGTTATCAGGACTGTTCTAAATCTGGCCTTGTCCAAATCATGGACCATACATCAGTTGGATGTCAAGAATTCATTTTTACATGGTCACCTACAGGAAACAATTTACATGCACCCACCGTTGGGTTTCCGAGATCCTACCTATCCAGATTATATTTGCTTGTTGAAAAAATCTTTATATCATTGTCGAAGTCATAAATTTTCCACGGTGTATAATAACAAGTTGAATAAATCATAACCGACCTGCCATACTGTATCATAACCGTCCTACCATACTGTACAAATCAAAATCTGAACTATATCTAATTAATGGTAATGATATTATATCTATAAAAAGTAAAAATTGAAATTATCAAATCGAAATTTTCAAAACCGCACCATACCATACTACGAACACCCGTTACTAGAAATTTTGCAGGACATCATGATCTCTAATCGCTTTGTGATCTTGCATCTCATCGTTGTATCCTACTATCACTGGCACGCTATGTGCCAACATTGTACTCTAGGTTTTATCGATCTTATAGATGTGTTGTATAGTTAGAAAGCATATAAAAGAAAATAATACGATATTTTTCCACTTCATGAGTTCTAAAAGTTGATGTTTACATGATCATGATAATCGCAATAAACTTCCGTACAAATCATTTTTAAGATTTATTTCACACAAGTTTCAAACACGCACACAATTCAAAATTAAGGAAAAAACTTATAATTACATTGTCAATCCATGGGTTCTAGAAGTGGATATCTACATGACCATAATGACCATTTGTAATATCAACTTCAGTACAAGTCTTATTTTAATATTTATTTAGTACAAACTTCAAACACGCACAAGAACTCCGCTACAAATCCCATAAAAACACACTCGAAATTAGGGTGCACATATGTTTGGTTGATTATAGGTAGGCTTACATCTGGGGCCACATCTCGCGCCTTCACAATCGCTGTCAGTTTTACAATACCTAGTCCATAGGCAGAATGCATTTTTTCCTGGTCGAATGCGATAAGATTGATCTGTATAAAAAAAAGCTTATAATACTCATACATTTCATTAAAATCATCACTAATTTTATATTGAAAAATGAAGATAAGTTTGAAGCTCATTTATATTTGGAAGAATTCAATTGTGTTGTCATCTATTGTGAAATATAATACTCCCTCGGTCCCATTTTATATGAAGGTGTTTGGTAGCCTTGAGTTTAAGAAAGAACAAAAGGCTTTTGAAATTTATTATCCAAAACAAGGCTAGATATTTTTGTGGCTGTAAATCATCTCATAAAATTGAATTATTTCTAAATATAAAAAAAATATCATTCTTTTCAAAACTGACTAAAAAAGAATGACATATAAAATGGGACGGAGTTAGTATATATGTGTCTCCCTCTCGAGTTCAATCATCAGCGACCCATGAGCTTTTGCATAGAAAAATGGAGATAAGTGTGAAAACTCATTTATATTTTGCAGAATTCAATAGTTATGTCATTTATTGGACATATAATTATCTCCCTCTCAATCGAGTACATTGAGCTATTAGATTTGCAAATTAGTTGAGAGCATGTTGTCTTTCATACCAAAAAAAAAAAGAGAGATCATGTTGTATTATTATGGCTATTATGTTACAATCTAATTAATTAAAGAACAATTACTTGTGCGTTTCCATAAATTAGTGCATGTAATCTTAAAAGAATGTAACTAATCAATCAATATCAATTAATATATAATATAAAGCTAGAAATAGATAATTTCTATATGGCCAAAGATCCTATTTATCTATTTTATCTTTTTTTGACTTTTATATTATTTTTAATTATTTTATTTTGATTTAAAATGTCATCTTCATCACTCACACCTCTTCATCTTCATAACTTCTACTCTTAATTAGTATGAGTAATTAATTTCATGATTTCTAATTTAATGTATAAGTTATGACACCTAATTAAAATTACACCAACATGGTATTCTCATTCCAATAAATGGAGGATATTGTAGATGAATGAAGAGATCAAAAGCACAAAATTGTAGAACTGAGGAGGAGATCAAAAGCACAAAATAAAGAAAATGTTGAAGGAAAATGAACTATTTCCATGTCAGGTACTTAAATATTTATTTTAGCAAGTGAGTGAGTGTTTTGATACTTTTATTATATGAATATTTTTTAGAATGTTTAATTTTTTTCACCCTTTAAATTATTATGTTATAGAACTTCAATTGTTGATCTTCTTTTTCAGTTTGTTCGTGACGCAAAATTGTTCAAAAGGGTCATCATGCCTTTTAGTTTAGTCTAAATTTTTTATATTTATACTCTTTATTATATGAAAATTAAAATATATAGATTTTGTTGCTTAGATAATTCTGATTGGCAAGTCAAATAGTTCTAGCAAAATCTACTACCATCTATATCCATATATATTACAACGTTAGGCAAAGGAGAGTGACGTGACACTTTGTTTTGGCAAAAAAAAAAGCACAATTATCTTTTTCCTTCTTTTTGTTTTTAAATTTTTACTCCTTATTGTTGGCATGACCGTCCTAATTATTTTTATACAAATAAGTGACGTTTTGGGGAAGATGATAAAACATCATTTATTGATCTGGATTTTGATTTTTTCTTTTTCTTAGATTTTACATTTTTACCTTAAAATTTTCAATTTATGTGCTCCACAAAACAAAATTCATGTTTGTCTCTTTCGCCAAGCCTTCACTTTTTCATTGAAAATGACATTTGATACCTTTGTTAGTTTTTTCTCCTTCGTGATTTTTATAATACTCTTTAGTTTTTTTTAGAAATTGTTAGCATATTATTGATTTATGAACTTTATTTTATTAATATTTACGAAAAATAGCTATGGTAATAGATCTTTTATCCTCTCTGGACAAGAACAATTAATTTTTTCCTTCATATTTTTTGCATTTTATATATTTTCTTCCATTTATATATGTGCTATGTTAAAAGAACTCAAAAGTCAATTCTTAACTCTCTTAATATGATTAATTGCCCTATGTATAAAAATGTTAAATGAGGAAGTTGTTTAGGAAAATGAATGATTAGAAGACCCTCTTTCTCTATTTAAGGTGTTTACACACAATAACTTTCAAAATCAAAGTGAAAAGATATATTAAACGTTACATGTTTTCTAAGTCATTGTGTTCTTGCAGTTCGTTCATATTTAATTCTATATGAGAAGAAGATAAACATAGAATTTCATAACAACAACTACAAGGTGTTTGAAACTGAATTCTACATGACAATTGATAAACAAGAAGAAAGAAGATCAACTTCCTCATCTTTTAAATGTGTTACATGCATTATTCATCTCTACAAGCTTAAATAAAGTTCAGGTCTAAGCAAAATAAATTATCTCATTTATCTCGACATAATTTATAAAAGATCATTTTTAAATTTACGAAGATACCGCGCGAAGCGCGATCATTCACTAGTATAAAATAATATGAAGATCAAATAGATATACCATAGCGAGTTGTAACCCCTTGAAACACTTCATCAAGTGCTTCTGAGTCGAACCCTTTTGATATTGGAAGTTGTAGAACATTCAACTCAGTTGGCTTGGCCTCCTCATTTGCCATAAGAAGTTGAAAAACTGTCAAATTAATTATATATGTATAGTTAGTTAGTTCATGTAAATCACTATTTAAAAAATAAAAATTAGTGACAGACAAATTTTATAGTTAAACAGCAAAATCTGTTGCTAATTATATATATTTAGTGATAAATTAGCGACAAATTATGTATAAAGATACCTCTTCCCACTGCTTTCTCTCCGATAAATATAAAAAATTGTACTAACCAGATACAAAAAGTAGGAAGGCTAGAGCAAAATCCAACTTGCTTGAAAAACTCTTTCCACCCATTGTGCTATGAGAAAATAAAACGATTATGAAAAAGAAGATGTGTCAATTGTATTGCAGCCATGCCATATTTATAGGGGGGGGGGGGTGCATGTTGTGCTTTCATGGTTGTATAAAATGAAATAGTTGATTGAGTCGAATGATATGATTTCGGTAGGGAACACTTCCTATTAATTAATTGGGCCTTATAAGTTGTAAATTTAAATTACTTTGACAAACACACTATAAAAAAATTAGAATTAGCAGCAAACTTCATCACCAATCCTTTCTAAATAGCTCGTAGCTAACATCATTTTTTAATAATCAGAGGCTAACATGTCGCTAAATAAGATTAGCGAAGAATTTTGCTATTTAGCATATATATATATATATATGCTAAATAGAATTACCGAAGAATTTCACTATTTAGCTATATATATATATATATATATGTGTGTGTGTGTTCATACTTCTCAATTATTGTATTTCTTGTCATTTTGTGGTTTAAATACGTTATATGGTAGTTGTTAAGAGTCCCACATCGAAAAATGAAATGGTAATATGGACTCCTTATATGAACTTGAACAATCTTCACCCTACAAGCTAGCATTTGGGGTTGAGTTAGGCCCAAGATTCATTCTTTATATGGTATCATAACCAAGCCTATTTCAATTCTTTGTTCACCAATGTTGGGCCCCCAAATTATATTGTTCACGCCCAGTTAACGAGGGCTTGGCGGGGGAGTGTTAAGAGTCCCACATCGGAAATGGAATGGAAACATGGACTCCTTATATGGACTTGGACAATCCTCACCCTACAAGCTAGCTTTTGGGGTTGAGTTAAGCCCAAAATTTATTCTTTACGGTAGCGTTTCTTTCCCATTTAGTAAAATACTCCATAATTGAATTAGGTGAGAGTATTGTTTAATGGGGAAATAGTAGTTTAAGACATGTTGTGTTTTAAAAAACGTTATGGTAACTATTTTTTCTCATTTAGTAAAATACTCCTTCAATAATTGAGTTAGGTGAGAGAATTCTTTCATGGAAATTGTACGATGTTTTAGTCTCAAGTTGTTTTATTCTGATAATAATATGATATGTCTGATTATGTTATAGAACAAGAAAAAATAAGTGTAAATAAATTAACTTCAGAGCGCTCTTCGTATTTTTACAATCTGATTCTTGATACGGATTCACTCTTGTAGCCTCTCTATTTATAGTATATATAGAGTTTTACTTGAAAAGTTCATCGATTGATTGTGGAGGTTGAGGGAAATGTGGTCAGCTAGTAGTTTCCTTTATAGCACGTTTATAAAAGAATGTATCTTTCCTTTTTTGTCAACTCTTTAATTCATGATTTTTATATAACATGCTTAAGACCTCAATATTAAAGGGCATTTCGGTACATTTTACATATCTTTAGTTTAATAGCACATTATTCAAAAGTCTTCTTTACTTTCTTAAACTTAGTACCAACTCAAAACCAGGACAAACAAATTGAAGCGGAGGAAGTAATAATTATAAATCTCTAATTATTCAATTATTCAACTTTGAGACCACTGGAACACTTGTTTTGTCTTTGTCAAGTGTCAAGTGAGATATGGAGCATGTTAAACTAGCTACACACACAATATAAGTATGTCAACAAGCGGATGCTTTCTATTTTGATTATCACGGATGAAGTATTACAACTTATATAGGAATACAAGTTCTCAGTATATGAGTTGTTAAGGTATTTTAGATACATACATAATAGTTATCACTTAGAGTTATAGTGTTATCCAACTTCATCGAGATAATGATGTCTCAATACCACCTTGCAAACTGAAGGCGGGTAACCAACTATAAGTTTGTCCCTTAAGAATTGGAAGCGGCGGATGACAAAGGCTTGGTGAAGACATGGGCTAGCTGATCTTTGGAAGAGATGAATTGCACAAGTAAGTCCTTTCTCGCCACCTTATCCCTTACAAAATGAAAATCAATTTTCACATGTTTGGTACGAGCATGGAATATAGGATTAACATATAAATATGCAGCACCAATGTTGTCACACCATAAGATAAGAGCTTTAGGCAGAGAGGCAAAGTGATTGAATCCAAGTTAGCTCGGCAACGGCATCGGCTAAAGCTTTATATTCTGATTCTGTGGAAGACCTAGAAACTGTACGTTGTTTCTTTGACGACCAAGACACTAAAGCGGATCCCATGAAGATAGAATAACTGACAGTTGATTTTTTATCATCCAATGAGCCAACCCAATCAACATCCGTAAAGGCTTGAAGAAACTAAGTGTCAGACTTGGGAATGAAGAGACACATATCCTTAATATGCTGCAAGTATCGCAATATCATTTTGATAGCAACCCATTGATTTACTAAAGGATTATGCGTATATTGACACACTTTGTTCACAACAAAAGAGAGATCCGGATGGGTAAGAGTGACGTACTGAAGAGCTTCCACAATATGTCGGTATAGTGACGGATCATGAAAAGGAGTGCTGTCATTTTTGTGAAGCTTGTAGACATGGGTGTTACCAATGGCTTACATTGCTGCATTTTGGCACGTTCCAATAAGCTAGAAATGTAGTGACGCTGTGACAAAGATAGTCCAGCCCTTGTACGTACAACTTGGATGCCAAGGAAACGATTCAAGGGTCCGAGATCTCTTATGACGAAGGCAGAACCCAATCTTAGAATAATATTCTCCAAGAAGGTAGCATCGCTCTCAGTAAATATTATATCATCTACATATACAAGTATGTAAGCCTTGATTCCATTAGAAGTATAGACAAACATAGAGGCATCAGACTTTGAACTAGAGAAACTCGCGTCCAACAGAAAGCTTTGAAACTTCAAGTATCATGCACGAGGGGATTATTTGAGTCCATATAAAGACTTGTGCAACCTGAAAACATGATCAACGAGATGAGGGTGAGTAAAGTCTGGAGGTTAAGCCATATATACCTCTTTGCAAAGGTCACCATGAAGAAAATCATTTTGGACGTCAAGTTGTCGCAAAGGCCAGTCATGAGAGGAAACAATGACTCGGATGGTGGTTGGCTTGACGACTGGACTAAACGTCTCAAAGAAGTCATGTTCTTCTTGTTGATGAAATCCTTTGTCCACGAACCTGGTCTTATATCGTTCAATAACGCCAGCCGATTTTTTCTTGATTCGGAAAACTCATTTGCACCCCAAAACATTCATGGATGGGCTGCGAGGAACAAGAGACCAAGTTTTACTATGCAACAGAGCAGTCATCTCGCAAGCCATGGCATCACGCCACCCTTGAAACCTGTTGGCAGTAGTAAAGCATGTTGGTTCGCTAGTTAGAGCAACTGTAAAGGTCGATACAACTGCAAGGTTGGTGGATGGTGGCATATGGCGTAGTTGCATAGTATGAGTCCTAACTGTCAACTATTTTGGGATCGATGGGGAGTGGGGACGATTGAACTTATTGAATTGGAACGATGGCCTGTTCGTGAGAGGAATTCGGAGACACTGTGGTAGAGGTTGAATTGGAGACACGGGGTAATATAGGAAAGTGGGACGTGGGAGAAGAAATAGTCATTTTAACTGGAGCGGAGAGCCAAGGAGCTTTGGGCTGCACCGTGTGAGTTGGAGGTGAACCCAATAGATAATTTGAGAAGAAATGGATTTGGTCCTCGTCTAAACACACATGACGGGCCAAATATAACCTGACTGACATTGGATCAAGGTATCTTGTACTGTAGCCCAAAAAACACAAGGCGTTGTCCGAAATTCAAACTTATGTTTGTTATAAGGATGAAGGACGTAGATGGGGAAAACAAAGACAATCGAATGCCTTAAGAAAGCGTTAGTCAGGCGGATTTTTGTGAGCTAATTCAAATGGAGAAGCATCATTATTGGATCAAGAAGGAAGACGGTTGATTAGATAAACATCAGTCTCAAAAGCAAATTGCCAATATTTTGATGGAGTGGAGCTATGTGCCTACAATCTCAAAACAAGACTTAGACATATGAGAAAAAATCACCTAGTGTTTCTTTGTTTCTATTGAAATTTGAACACACTGCTCTTTTATGGTTCATTCAAGTTTCCTTCACTACTATGTGACACTCCGGTGCTAAAGAATCACTCTCATCTCCCAGCAATTAATTTAGGACAACCACCTAGATGATAGAGGCAGCACTACATTGTGCAATAAAATCACACGAACTTTCTTTATCAAAAAATAATACTAATGAATAAAGGACAGTCCGATGCACGTAGTATCCCGCATTCGCGCAGGGTCTGAGAAATCCTACACCCTAAGGAGGAGTGATATAGGAAGCCTACCACAGCGCAAATATTAGTGGCTCATTTCATGACTTTAAGCGAGATAACATTCTTTGTCACTCTAAGGCTCCCCTTCAAAATATTAATAATAATAATAATAAAGTTTTGCCAACTTTAGCTCTTGATAAACAAATGTATTCCAAAACTTTATTACCCTTTTTCTTTTGGTTACAATGACATCGAGAAAAGAAAAAGCAGTTTCTAGTAATTAGAATGTTGAAGGTGATCTTTGTCCTAAAAATGATGCAAAGTCTAGGTGATAACTTTTTAACCGTTAAGATTTGCATGACTTTCAAGAAGACAATGAAAAATTGATCAAGTACAAATGATGATAATACCTTGAGATGATACTTATTCTCACGGTGATTGCAGGAAAAGGCGGTATATATACCACACATCCACCAACCAAATAATAAGCCTTAACCAATGAGGAACATTGTACTTGGATCAATACAAATCCCATGAAATGTTGTTGGTGCAGCTACAAGAGCAATGCCACCATCAACAAAAATGGCATGACAAACGCAAGGGGTAGACCAAGGAGTATCTTCTCTCAGGCTCTCGACATTACGCCCAAATAAGACACACCAGGCGAAAAGTATTGTCCGACCCTATGGAGGTAAGATAAAACCGGTGGTGTTAAAAGAAGAAGAAAAGCAATTTGCACCACAGGACCACATTCAAGAATATGATAAAGAGGTTATTTACTGAGATGGAAGGATCAACGAGACAGAGAGACTAAAGGGTTTTCTATGTTAAAGTTATAAGATACTATTCTCATAGTTCAAGTGCTTTGTGTTGGTACTCTATAGTACTTTATAAAGCAGTACGGGAAGTAAATAACTATCACAAGTGTTCGAAAGGATAAACAAATATTCAATATTCAGAAATTGAATCTTGTTGAACAAATAGGTCAATCTTCAAAACTGCCGCAAGCTTGTTGTGTCTTGAATCTTGATAACCTGAAATCAAGAAGCAACTAAATCTGGATGGTTACAACGTTGTGTGTTGAGTCGAGGGATTTCCCTCTATCCTTAAGACAAGATTGCCCCGTATATATGCTTTTACGTTAACGGGCAATAGTCTCCCAAGATAAAACAACACTTTAATCTCAACGCTACAAAGCCAATAGGTTGAGCCTGCCGAATAAAACAAATATGAATCGACTTGCGGAAGATATGGAAAAGGAAGGAAGAGTTTCTATCTTCTCTTCTGTTTTGTCTCTGTGTATATAGTGTGTCTCTGTAGTGTATATCTTGTCTATATGAGGGTCTTAACTCACTATTTTTGCAGTGTTTTTCACTGACTGTTTGCTCACTATTTTGAGCTGTGTTTTGTGCTATTTTCTGTCTGTTTTGCTCACTATTTTGTGCTGAATTTCAGTCACGTATGTCTCTCCACAATTGAGCCAAAACAGCTCAATATATTGCATCACAAGAGGGTTGTTCAACTGCCCAAAACACAGCTGTAAATAGCCATTAGGAGGGTTGTTAATAGCTGGTTTAAGGCCATTAGTGTGGCATGTTAAAGGCTATAAGTGAGGTTGTTCATGGCCATTGAAGGATGGTGTTTATGGAGGAGTTAATCAGCCAAGTAATGGCTGGTTAATGCTCCAAAAAATAGTCCAACGTCCGTCACCCCAAAATTAACTTTTCAGAAACTCTAGGGACCAAATTGTAAATATTAAGCAATTTGGGGTCCAAAAAGATAATATCAGAAAGTCCCCACAGCCCACAGCCCGTGACCGAACGGACGGGCGGCGTCGCGCGTGTGGGCTTAGCCTTGAACCCAATCACATCTAGGTCCTCCCTCCTTTAAACACATGGGATACCCCTTGGGGTCCCAAACCCTTTACCACATTAGAGACTTATATAGAGAGTGATTCTTCCTATTCCCACCGATGTGGTAGATTTGTCCCACACCATATTTTCATGCCTCAAACACCTTACTTCGTGGACAAATATCTCTTTCATTTCTCAACGAAATTTGACGATTCTTGGCCCTACGGTCATCTACTCACTTCGTAGATCATGCATGTGCAAAGAGACAAAGCCTCCAATATGCGGAACACTAGTGTTTAATTCATTAAATATGGGTGGACGCACCTCCACGCCAAAGGCAAATTTCCAACAATCCCTTCTATGAAAGAGAGATTGTGGCGCACACACAAGTTGCCTACTTTCAGCAATCTTTCAGCGAAAAGATATTGCATCAGGAGAGGTAGCTTCCGCTTTGAACCTTCCCTAGTTGAAACCATCGGACTTACTTACTGCGCGGTGAACGTGATGTCTTGAACCGTCAGTGTTTAGTGTAAGACAAGACAATGATAACAACACAATAACTCTCCTTATTCATTTTCATTCTTACGTTTTTGTCCGTTGTGGCCGTGGACACACTTGGATTCTTAAGTGCGTTCATTTGAGGCGGCCTTCCTCGCACTTAAATAGGTGATCTCCTACAAGGTATCCTGCTATACCCCACTTCACAAGTGTTAGGAATTATTAAAAGTTTCCCCAACCTTAACCTCAACTGTTTGAGGATCGTTTAAAGGTTTAGAAACTTAACATTTACCCACCATGCAGGCAGCACTTTAATGTCTATCGCGGGAATAGCTTTGGATTCATGTTTCCGTACAGAAATCATCATCCGAAGTGCTTCTTGCTTCCACCGAAGCGCTCAACTGAACCTTTTGCCGCTTAGTTTTCCCATTGAACCAAATTCTTGGGATCTCCAATCGGTATGGTTGAGTTTCCACCATAAAGGTTCGTATTGTTTGGATTTTAAGCTCATTCCCCTAGACAGGCAGAACACTTGATCTCTAGGTAGTCCCTTAGTTAGTAAATAAGGTAGTGACGCCCGTGATGATCAACTGCCATACGGTCTTATGTCTCTGACAGATCCTGACAGATATGTCCAGACGCCGTCATCCGTGTCTTTTCTGAAGTCGATCGGCTAGCCACAGTGTATAACTGCTAAAGGCACGGGTTTCTCCCACTAAGGGACGTCCTCTAATGAGTCATGAAGTTACTCAACTTCTTTTATGCTTTGTATAAAGCGATAAACTCCGATCTCGTCATGAATCGGTCGATGCAAGTTTGCTTTGAGGATTTTCTAAGACCCACCATACACATTTACTTGTGGCTTTGGTGTTCTTCATATCTGATGTCCAGTTTGCATCACTTTGTTCTCCCAGAACTGCTGGACATCCAGAATACCATAATCCGTAGATAAGCGAATAATTCAGATATCGTCATATCCGACTTAACGCCTTCTATTGATCATGTATTAAGATCATCAGTGAATCTGAGTTCAACTGATCTGTTTGTAGGCCGATACCAGGTCGGTTGTAGTGTGTACAATACATTGAACTACACGTGACCTATGCATATCGCTCCTTGTCTATGGGTGCACCATGATTCCAATCAGTTCTATGATTCATATCCATTGGTGGCTTCAACGAGACTGTCAATTATCTCACAACTGAGTTTGGAGTTAGATCAGTCCGTTAGATGTCTTATAAATCCAATTCCTAAGATGTCATCTGTGATACCCATATCTTTTATATCAAGACTTTGTTTCAATATGACTTTTACTTTCAGACTGTTGATTCTCCAACTGTTGGCTTTTTAACTTCAGAGTCAATATTTCTGTGGTCAGATTCATTATTTCTGTTTTATCTAAAACTTCCAGGACCAAAATGTAAACATTTCAGGGACCAAAATGAAAGTTCAGGAAGAAGCCCAACAGTCCAGCAAACCAACTCTGATCCTCTTCTTCCAACTCTCCGGTTGGGAAGGCTGTTTCAACATCCATGCCACGCAAGACTGCAATGGCCCATGATGTTAAGCTACTCCCAGGGGAGCATATGTATAAGTAGCCAAGGCTTTGAACTCGTCAGTAGATCCATCTACTTTGTACTCACTTTTGAGTATCTATTTTCACAACCCAAAGGTTCTTTTCCCGGAGGAAGATCAACCATTACGCAAGTATGGTTCTATATGATGGAATCTATTTCTCTCTTTGTAGCTTCTTTCCAAAGCAGTGCTTTTGGAGATGACAATTCTTTGTTAATTGTCCATGGTTCATTCTCAACCATACACGCTAGAAGGACTGGAACAAGTCTTTGTCCCCTTCTTTGCTCCGTCTCGGTTCAACATCTAGAATCCCTGAGTTCTGCAGATCTGGAATATTAAGTTCTGGATAGCCAGCAACTTTTGAGTCCTGTAGATACGGAACGTCTAGTTCCGGACAGTCAGGCCCTCGCGGGTTCTTGTTAACCTTGAACAATTACTCATTTTTCCTTTTCAAGGAAAGTTATCTTCTAAGAATTTAGCATTCTTTGACGCTAAGAGGCGATAAGCACTACTGTTATTTGCAGATCCAGTGGATATGCAATCTACAGTCTTAGGTACAACTTGACCTGTTTCAGTATTCCAACTTTTACCAAGCCACCCCACATAATTTGGGCGTATGACTTTGCGCTTGGCCAACACCGTTGGACTGAGGTGAGAAATGAATAGTCGTTTAATGAATGATGCTTCACCTTCTCCCCCTCTATCACTACGAATTCCTCAATCCGTAGGTTTAGTTGATTTTCAACTTCTGTTTTGTAGCGCTTATCCGCTTCAACAACTTCATCTTTATTTTTCAACAAACAAAGGATTGCATACGTTGTACCATCATCAATGAAGGTCACAAAGAACTTGTCTCCCCCCTCTATTTTGTATAAACTTTAAATCACCCATAAAGGTGTGACTAAGTCCTAGAGGAGCGGTGCTTCTTTCGCTATTCCCTTGACGGAATTTGGAAAGGTAATTTTGGCTCTTCGCCTACCTCACATTCATTTTGAGGGTTTATGTCGACAGTAGGCAACAATCTCAACATCGTTAGCTTTTGAATGACTTTCTATTCAACGTGTCTTAATCTATGATGGCATAGATGCAAGGATTACAAATATATCATTCATTTGGCTACAGACATACTGTACCATTCTTAGTTATTATACACCTGTTGGACTAGTCTCAACCAGCTTGACCAACAGCGTCCCTTTAACCAAGTTTTGGGACATTTGTCACCTCCTTTTGGAGTGATCCCATTCCCTGAAGTCCTTTTGAGGACAACCTCTCCAGCCCCTTTGATTTTAGAGGTGGCGTTGCTTCACATGAACAACCTCTTGCCCGTGGTTAGGGCGTAATCGGATCATATGTGATCTCGATACTCGGGCCCACTCCAGTTGCTTTGGCAGACTAAGTGTCCAAATTCTATTCTGCCTTTCTTTAGGCCTTCAGATCATTTAAGACCTGGAAACTCTGGTCCACCTTACTAGGTGTCCATTACTTTTCCTATGAAATGAATTCTGGCCCCACTCCAGTCGCCCGGAGGCTTTGTATGACTGAGTGTCCAATATCATCATATCAAAGGAATTTTCGCCCACTCCAGTCGCCCGGAGGCTTTGTATGACTGAGTGTCCAATATCATCCTATGAAGGATCTTCTGCCAAATAGTGTGATAGGCTCAACGTCTTTAGATTTTAGATTTCTTCCATTATGATTGGTGCCCAGACAATTGTTGGCGCTTACTTAAGTGTGGTAACAGTTTTCGCACAGTCAGTGGATCTTTCTCCCTCGTATGTGTGAACATACTTTGCACACTTTAATAATTACACTTAAAAGAATGGATATTTTTAAGTCGTCTACAAAATCCAATCTTTAAACGGGAAAGAAGATGAGATTAAACTTCTGATTTTAAAGCGTAAGGAATATAAATTATTTTCATATTTCTCCGTACTTTAATTCATTTTTAATCAGACATCATTTAATCTTTATTCTTGACAAGTAAGAAAAACTACTTATCCCAATTTTGGATTCTGGCCCACTTCAGTCACTTCATCAGACTGAGTGACCATTTCCTTCTTACCACTATTTGGACTTTTTGTCTGGGACAGATATAGGCCTTCTGCTGCAAGATAGAACAACATCTTCAGCCTCCTCCTCTTGTCCCAGTTGACATCCTCAGTCTCTCATGAGCGCTTGTTCCCACCACTCTTGGTAGCGGTGACACCATGAACACGTTCATCATCATCACTCTCTTCTACCAGAAAACCATTGCCATATCCAGATTTGATCACACAACTTTTGACCGACATCTTTCGAACACTAATAGTAATACAATACAATCTTGTCTTAAGTTGTTGGTACTCTATTGTACTTTATAAAGCAGTACGGGAAGTAAATAACTATTACAAGTGTTCGAAAGGATAAACAATTATTCAATATTCAGAAATTGAATCTTGTTGAACAAATAGGCCAATCTTCAAAAGCTGCATAAGCTTGTTGTGTCTTGAATCTTGATAACCTGAAATCAAGAAGCCACTAAATCTTGATGGTTACAACGTTGTGTGTTGAGTCGAGGGATTTCCCTCTGTCCTTAAGATAAGATTGCCCCGTATATATGCTTTTACGTTAGCGGGCAATAGTCTCCCAAGATAAAACAACACTTTAATCTCAACGCTACAAAGCCAATAGGTTGAGCCTGCCGAATAAAACAAATATGAATCGACTTGCGGAAGATATGGAAAAGGAAGGAAGAGTTTCTATCTTCTCTTCTGTTTTGTCTGTGTATATAGTGTGTCTCTGTAGTGTATATCTTGTCTATATGAGGGTCTTAACTCACTATTTTTGCAGTGTTTTTCACTGACTGTTTGCTCACTATTTTGAGCTGTGTTTTGTGCTATTTTCTGTCTGTTTTGCTCACTGTTTTGTGCTGAATTTCAGTCACGTATGTCTCTCCACAATTGAGCCAAAACAGCTCAATATATAACATCACAAGAGGGTTGTTCAACTGCCCAAAACACAGTTGTAAATAGCCATTAGGAGGGTTGTTAATGGCTGGTTTAAGGCCATTAGTGTGGCATGTTAAAGGCTATAAGTGAAATTTGTTCATGGCCATTGAAGGATGGTGTTTATGGAGGAGTTAATCAGCCAAGTAATGGCTGGTTAATGCTCCAAAAAATAGTCCAACGTCCGTCACCCCAAAATTAACTTTTCACAAACTCTAGGGACCAAATTGTAAATATTAAGCAATTTGGGGTCCAAAAAGATAATATCAGAAAGTCACACATCATTAAATATGGGTGGACGCACCTCTCCGCCAAAGGCAAATTTCCAACACTTTGTGCCACAAACATGACAAAGGTTCACAAAAATAGGAAAATGATAAAGAGCACATATAACTTTATATTTTAGACAAGCAGAACTCAGTCCCTTATACATAATGTATACAAAGGATAGCTTATTTTGAGATATCTAAGTCCTTCCAAAATGATAGTGGCGAGTAGCATGAGCTTCTTTCACTTAAAAAAGGTGAGAGAGAAAAATAAAATTATTTTGTTAAGTTTTTAGTGTGTTGTATTTCAAACACACCGGTAGCATATAGATAAACGCAAAGATCAAACCAAAGTGGAGCAAGGAAAAACTTGGATTATATATAAAAATGTCTTTTGCAAACTATTTAGAAAGTGTAATGAGGAACATACGCATTTGATTACAAGCATTATGTACATAGCATAAAAGAATACTTACAACTATCTTTATCCTCTAAAAATCCGAAAATTCCACTTGTCCAAGACTCATCTACAGGAGGCTCAAAACTTTCAGGTAAAACTTGTCCACATTCGTTGCACTTGTGAACGACTAGCTGCTTAATGAGACATGAAAATTGTGATAGAAGGAAAGATAGAGAAGAACCAAACCTAGTCCAAAGGTAAAACCAATTAAGAACATACTAATATCTGGCAGATATATGGAATTAAAATAATATGCTTTTCAGCAATTATAATAATGAAGTCAACTAACCACTATGCCATGTAATGGTAGATAGAAGTTCATATAAGAAAATGTGTGTTTGCATTCTTAAAGAACCTTATTCAGTTAAACATATAACGCGTGCGGTATACTTGCGGCATTTTTACACATTTTAATAGAATAGTTGTCAGTGTACAGTGATACAAACCCTTGATTATATGTTTCTCCTGACAATATCCCGGTGGAATTTTGAAAAAATGCAGGTATGTCAGGTTTGGAGTGACTGACTAGGCTGTTCAATGTCGTTCTTAGGACAACAAAAATGCCTGAAGAATGGAGGTGGAGTACGATGGTTCCGTTGTACAAAAACAAGGGTGACATTCAGAGTTGCGACTTATAAGGGTATAAAGTTGCTAAGACATACTATGAAAGTTTGGGAGAGAGTGGTGGAGATGAGAGTGAGGAGGGGAGTGACAATTTCTGAGAACCATTTTGGTTTAATGTCGGGGCGCTCGAGGACAGAAGTCATTCATCTTGTGAGGAGGCTGGTGGAGCACTTTGGTTAGACCTACTTTGTTGTATGGGGCGGAGTGTTGGCCAGTCAAGAAGTCCCACGTTCAGAAGATGAGAGTTGCGGAAATGAGGATGCTGCGGTGGATGTGTGGGCATACTAGGAGTGATGGGATTAGAAATGAAGATATACGAGACAATGATGGAATGGCATCGATAAAGGATAAGATGCGGGAAGCGAGGTTGAGATGGTTTGGGCATGTGAAGAGGAGAAAAGCGGAGGTACGAGAGGTTAGCTATGAATGGCTTTAGGAGAGGTAGGGGTAGGCCGAAGAAGTATTGTGGATAGAGGAAGGAGAAATAAGGAGGGGATTACAATGAGGAGATTCGAATTCTCACCAACAAAGTGAAAGTTCAGGTAATCAACCAACTGAGCTACTAGATCCCTGCTCCTTGTGAGTTCATTTTCTTTTGCTTCTCTATTGTCCTCTATGAAATGCAAATGTCCCTCATTGATGGTGGAAAGTCTTTCCTTTCTCTTTATATTGTGAACTCCTTTAATGGACTAGTAAATGGGCTAGAACAAGAGGTGGTTTCATGTACATGAGAATTGGACTTCGTAGACAAAAATGAAGAATTTGTCCCTCCCCCCCCCCAACACACACACATTCAATTCTGGTTTTGCAAATTTGTTTTTTGCTATTTTTAATGTATACCGAAATTGTCCAAATACATGATTACTGGATTAATGTCCAAATTTCATCCATTAATTTTACTTAATGGTGATCTTTATTTTTCAAATGTTAGGGGATGTTTCTGATCTCGTCCTTTACTATCGAGATCTTGTCTTCTACCCATATATACCGGTAGAGATTTCTCTTGTCAATACGCCGGGACAAAAAATATATCTTCTTCTTCTTAAAAAGTTATTCTTTTCCTTCTATTTTCTGAGCAATAGATTGTGCAAAGTCAAACTTTAAGCCACTAGTGCAAGTGTTTGGGAGTATTGTGGATCCTTAGGGAGGCGATCATGCTAAATGATTTGCACCGTAATCGATCTGAAATTGCTTTCAAAGCGATGTCTTGCCACGATGCAGCGATCATTTGATAAGTTATTTTCTTGTTTTACTTGTTTTCATCTATATAGTTCTAATTTTTGTTAAGAGTCCACATCGGATATGGAATGGGAACATGAACTCCTTATATGGACTTGGATAATTCTCACCCTACAAGCTAGCTTTTGAGGTTGAGTTAGGCCCAAGATCCATTCTTTACGATTTTAACTAACAACAACTCTCCAGATATGAACCATAGTTAGTCCCTGCGAGTGGAATTCCAAGGGAGATGGGAAGCGGGAATTCCGCATATGTTCTTATGCAAAAGGCTATAGTTCATTATAGCAGTGACCTCCCCTCCGTTTCTCGATTTCAGCCTACTTATCTCAGAGAAAGAGAGAGCTGGTTCTCACCAAGTCATGACTACATTCCTTTCGAACTAAGTACGGAGTATTTTGATTAGTCTTTTTTGAAAGAGTTTTGACACATTTACAGCTACCAACTATGGACTTCGTTCAATTGTAGCATTCTTTTGTATTAATGGAAAATCAAATGCTTATTTCTTCCTCATTCTTATGGAATCAAGATTAGGAATGTAATTGTACAACTTTGTTTTCGCAAATGAATGTATATAATATGAATTATATTTATGCTAATATTTAGTCATCTAGATGGTATTGCCTTTTTTTATTTGGGGTAATCCTACTAAGCAATTCAAACAAGTATGAAATATTTTTTCTCATGGTCGGGCCTCTTTTGAATGGCGGTAAGTTTTGCATAAGCCTGTGCTCAGCACGGGTACACGGGCCATCTAGTTCACTTTTTATTTTTTCACTTTCATTACGTTCAAGCAATTAAATTATTTTTACAAAAATTATAATCAAACATAACTTCAACTTTAAAATTTCAAATAAAGTGAAAAATATTTAATTTGCATGGTCAAACGCCTACAAAATTACCCATAGTTGAAAAGTTAACCTTATTAGGGTAATTTTCTCTTAGCTTCCGGACAAAAAATGCACATTTTATTTAATTATAGTTAAAATGTGTTATCTTGAATAGCACAAGGATTATTATCAGAAGAAAACAACATGAGACTATTTTTCATGAAAGAATACTCTCACCTAGAGATGGCAATGGATCCTGGACCCGGTCCGGATCCGATGGATCCAAATCCGTTTTATAGGATATGGATCTTCAAAATTTGGACCCGACGGATCCGGATCGGACCCGGATCCATTTCTGACGGATCGGATCTGGATATGGATCTTGTATTTGAGATCCGTATCCGGTCCAGATCCGATCCGTGGATCCGTTTTTTATTAAATATATTCATAACCTAGAATGTAATTCTATAAGTATTTTCTTAAAATTGCTAAGCACGTCCTTGCAAGTTTAATTCTCAAAACAAGTTTAATTTATCCCTGC
Organism: Anisodus acutangulus; assembly: GCA_029783415.1. NCBI lineage: Eukaryota > Viridiplantae > Streptophyta > Magnoliopsida > Solanales > Solanaceae > Anisodus > Anisodus acutangulus. The sequence goes on from CM056503.1 coordinate 40,021,630, forward strand.
GTTAACTCAAAAACCAAAAAAATAAAGAAGTAACTTCGATAATAAAATCAATGTTATATTAGTGAATGACTAACATCTCCATAGACAAGTAGTTAAAATTATATTCACTTCATTTGTGAAGATTCCAAGCACATGCAAGTTCTGCATTGTGGAAATACTAGTCAGCATTTTCCACAACTATTGTCATTGTCCAACATTTTCAATTAATAGCTCACAATCAAAACGAGACAACGAACAAAATATCTCATATGAACATTTCAAAATTGAAACACAGTAAACTGTTAGCTAAGATTCAAAAAAAAAATTCTTAGCAAGGTTACATTCTTAGCAAGGCAAATTTTTTTACATGTGGATCCAGATCCGATCCGTTCCGTGGACTCGGTAGATCCGATGGATCCGGATAAGGATATAATTTTTATAGACCCGATGGATCTGGATCTGGATCCGGATCTGAATTCAGGTATGAAAAACGAATCTGGATCTGAATCTAGTAGAATCCGGTCCAGATCCGATCCGTTGCCATCCCTACTCTCACCTGACTCAATTATGGACTGAGAAAGATATGTTACCATATAAAGTATTTAAACCACGAAATGACCAGAATTACAATAATTGACAAATATGAAAGCAAAACATGTTCCCTATAAATATATCACGAACACAATACCAATTGACATATATTCTTTTACGTACACTACAAAAAGTATAGAATTGACAATAAAACTTTAGCAACAATAAATATATTATTGCTAAAAAACATAAATGATAACAAAACTTTAATATATTGTTGCTAAAAAACGTAAATGGAAACAACTTATTGAACTTGTTGTTGCGAAAACTTTTCGCATCGAATGTTATTGCAACGACATGCAACAATTTTTATTGTTGCGAAAAATACTTTTAGCAACAACATCCAACATATGGCAATAAAAAATGTTATTGGGAAATGTTTTTCTTATTGTAGTGATAATTGGTTTTTTTCTCTCATAGCACAATGGGTGGAAAGAGTATTTCAAGCAAGTTGGGTTGTGTTCTAGCCTTCCTACTTTATGTATCTGGTTAGTACAATTTTATTATATATATCAATTAAGCTTCCTCTTCTCACTGTTTTCTCCTCCTCCGCTCCCCCCACCCCCTCCACCCTGCCCCCTCCCAAATCCCAACCCTCAATTCTGTAGAAAGATAATACTTCACTGTAAAAAAAATTGAAGTTAGCAACAAACTTCATCGTTAATCCGTCGTTAAATAATTGGTCGTAGTTAACAAAATGTTTTGACAATCGATCGCTAATTCCTATTTTTTTAGTAGTGATTTAGACATACACTAACTGTATATATAATTAATTTGAAAGTTTTTCAACTTCTTATGGCAAATGAGGAGGCCAAGCCAAGTGAATTGAATGTCATACAACTTCCAATATCAAAAGAGTTTAACTCAGAAGTACTTGATGAAGTGTTTCAGGTGGTTACAACTATAGGTGGCCAGTGGGCCGGGCTCGGGTCTGGCGAGCCGGGTCTGGCGGGGTCGGGGTCGGGGCGGGGTCGATGCAGCGGGCTCTGGCGGGAGTCGGGTGCAGCGGGACTAGAGCAAGTCAGTCGATCCCGATCCCGTCGATATCGAGGCGAGGCGGGCTCGAGGCGGGCTCGGGGACAGGCGGGATCTGACGGGTTTTCATTTTTTTTTAAATAACATATGTATAAAAAAACTCAATAAACAAAACAAGATAGTGTAATAAAAACATCCCAAAATTTGTTTTTGTGCCTCTTATATTATTTAATAGACATATGATTTTTGTAATACAAATACAATTGTCTAAAATCTAAATTGCAACTTTGTGGTGTTGTCCAAAAGTTGCAAATTACATAATAAAATTACAATTAAAAATTACATTCTCAAAAAAACACATTCTAATTGCTTTATGATTTCATGTGGTTCTTGGTTGGAATTGGTATTTGTTGGTCAAATTGATCCACGTCGCTTCCACTACCTTCGGTTAAGATTTCGTTGTAGTTTTCATCATCTTCTTTGTTGATCTCAGGTTGACCGCACCTTCTCTCCGCTCATCGTATCCAATCTCTGAATAATACGCAATTTCCAAAGTGTCTCCGGCTAATGAGTGTCTGTGGTCTCCTATTTGATATCTGCTGCGAGAAAAAGCGCTTTCAGGCCTTGATTGTGGCGCTTGAATGTTCAAAACATCTCGAGCCATCAATGAAAGTGTCGGAAAGGTCTTCTCATTCCCCTCCGATTATTTCAAATAAGTCTCCATGTCCATCTTCATTGATAACTTCTTGATACGATGCAGAACCACTGCAAAACAAAAATATTCAACTCGCTAATTTGGTTAGTAGTAGAGGTGCGACCGCACATTCTATTTACGAGGCTTTCAATACTAGCGCGAAACAAAGATGTCTTTTGTAAGGTTGTGTTGAAGATGAAGAAGATGGTATGGAAAATTTGGTAAGTTAGTAGCATTTTCTTGTTGATAAAATCTATATATATTTTTGCATTGGTGTTCTACGCTAGACAATACTTCTTCTTTAGTTTGTTCAATAGGTGGTGGGTGATTTAGATTTTTGGGACTTGGAGGTGGTAGTATTTCTATACAATCGTAAATAGTTTCAATTAGTGATTTAGTACCGTCTATTTTAATAGTAGGATTTAATCTGAGAACCAATAATATAAATAGAGGGAATAGGAATAAAATATTTTTTTATTTTGAGAAACATTTTTTAATAAATGCCTTATAAATTTGGTTTTTCCAAATATTCACTAAGTAAAAAAAAAATTAGAGTTATATAAAATAACATAGTTGAAATAGTAGGATAATATATACCGGAAAATTCTTTTGTTGCTTGAAAAAATTTCTCTAAAAATACAATAAGTTCGAATTTTTTTTTCCAATCACTATCTAAAATCATATCAGTGGCTTTTTCTTAAGAGAGTTAAAAATAAAGTTATAGGTAATTTATAGTCATAAGCAACAAGTAGTTGCTCGTATAACGAATTCCCCCTAGTGGATACTTCTTATGGAATTTTTCTAAAAGGTAGTCCACAATCATGACAAATTTTTTTATATTCTTTTCTCGTTGTACTTTATTACTTTTAAAAATAAAGTTTATAGAAAATTGTATTTTACTAAGAATGTCTTCAAAAGTGATAGACCATCCTTTACAATTAAGTTATATATATGGCACGCACATTTTATATGAAAATGGTGCGAAAAGATGGAGTTAAACTATTTTTTAAAATTGTAATTGCGTAATTGTTATTAGAAGCGTTATCTAATGTAATAGTCATAATTTTATCGGTAATTCCGTAATAATCGCACACTTGATAAATATTTTCTGCAATAAAAGTACCAGTGTGCCTATCATCTATATATCTATACGCTAAAATACGTTTTTGCATAGACCATTTATAATCTATCCAATGACAAGTTACAGTTAAATAATCATGGTTGTTAGTACTACGACCTATATCAGACGTGATAGATACTTTGCCATTAAAATGATATAATGAAAAACGTAAATATTGTTGATATTCATGCGCGAATTTAAATACATCTCTCTTAACAGTTGATCTAGGAAAACAAGCAGGATTATATATATCTCTAATGTAATGAATAAAACCGGGAGATGAAGGAAATGAAAAAGGCAAACCCTCCACAGCAACTAATTTTGATATTGCTTCCCTATCTCTATGTTTATTGTATTTAGAGCCTACAATTCCCCCCGTCATAGGGTTAATTTGACCCTGTACTTGGTCCGGGATAATATCAGTATGTGAACCTTGTCCCGATGGAGCGGGCGTTTGAGCACCCGGTTTTGAAGCCTGGTATTGGGCATACCTAGCTGGATGAGCACTTACTACATGTCTAATTAAACCCCCCGTCCCACCGTGACCTTTTCCAGTTTTAAATTTTAAAATATTTTTACAAATTTTACATATGGCTACTTGATTCTCTACGTCCCTATCAAAAAATGTCCATGCATCTGATTTTAATGGTCGTTTTGCTGGACCTTGTCTCATACTAGGGGGAATAGGAGGTATTTCAGTTGAAGGTGCACTGGTGGGTGTGTTGTCATCAACATTAGTGGGTATATCATCTAGATCATCGTCTAAATTAAAGTCTTCTTGAGTTCCAGAAAATAGCTCCTGGTCTAAATCTAATGGTATTGTAGGAAAATGTTGAGTATCAACAAAATCATCCTGTGTAGGAATAAGATGACTAGAAGAAGTACCCTTGCCCTGGTTGCCCCTACTAGAAGAAGCACCCTTACCCTTACCCTTACCCTTAAACATACCTTTTAATCCTTCCATTTTAATTATGATAATAAATAAATAAATAATTAAAGACAATAAAATTAAGTGATCTAAAATTCTAAATAAAATAAGCAGACAATAATAATTTAATGAAGGAACGAATGTACCAAGCAGCACGTAACGTCGGCGATGTAATCGAAGGTTGAAAATTAAAACTTTGCTCGATGGAAGATCCTCAAGCTAGTTGCCAACTTCACTACCAATTCCCAAATGAATAAATAAAATTGAATATTTAGCAAACAATGTAGACTTGTAGAGAGATATATTGAGAAATTAGAGAGATTGTAGGAAGATTTGTGAGAAAGATGAAGAGAAAATGAGTTATTTATAGTTGGAAAATTGGGTTAAAGTGTAAATATAATAACTTATGGGTTAAAAATAAATATTAAGGGGTAGGGGTTGGGGGAGGAGGGGGGGCCTAAAATGGCCGTTGGCCAACGGCCATAATCTAAAATGGTCGTTGGTGCAACGGTCATTTTTGCAAAGGGGGAAAGGGCGGGGTCGGGCTCGGGGCGGGGTCGTGTCTCGCGGGCCTGGGGCGAGCTCGGGTCTCACGGGACGAGACATCGTCCCGTCCCGAGTTCGAGTCCCGCCCCTGTTATTTATTTATTTATTTTTTTGGCGGGGTTGGGGCGGGACCGGGGCGGGCTCGGGACGGGGTCGGGTCGGGGTCGGGCTGTCCCGGCCCACTGGCCAGCCCTAGTTACAACTCGCTATGGTATATCTGTTCAATTTTCTTCATATTATTTTACATTAGTTACTTTCTTTCAGTATTACATTCACTGATTTATGGAAAGTCACAAGTAAATTATACTTTAATTAATTAGATTGTAAAATAATATCCATATTAATACAACATGATCTCCTTTGTTTTTGGTCTGAAATAAATTATCTAAATTTGCAATTCGAATAGCTAACAAGTCTCTGATGGTTGAACTCACGAGGCAGATAAATTAAATGTACATTATATGTCCCAATAAATGACATCACAGTTGAATTCTCCCAAATATAAATGAATTTCAAACTTATTCATTTTTCAATTTAAAATTAATGGTGATTTTGATGAAATATATGAGTATTATAAGATTCTTTTTTCCTATACAGATCAATCCTATCGAAATGCATTTTGCTTTTACACGAGGTATTGTGATACTGACGACTATATATATTGGAGCAATATGTGGCCTTAGGTGCAATAAGAACGTATTAGGTCATCCTTTTTGTGCACCCTTATAATTTTGAGTTGTTCATAAATATGGGATTATGGCGTTACTCTCGTATGTGTTTATACTATGTAATTATAAAAAATAAGACTTGTGCTGAGGTTGATATTAAAAATGATCATGTAAATATCAACTTCTAGAACCCGCTATGTATTTATAAGAGTTTTTCCTAGTTTTTTAGTATTGTTGTTCTCTTATTTGTGTTTGAAGTTCGTATCAAATAACTGTTAAAATAAGATTTGCAATGAGGTTGATATCGCAAAACAGTCATCATGATTAGGTAGATATTAATGAACTTCTAGAACATATAAAGTGACAAAATATTATATCATCTCCTTTTTATATGCTTCCTAACAATACTTTGATAACACAATTACAAAATTTAAAGTTGTCAAAACGGGCAACCCAATCCATGCGGTTTTAAAATTTGACGGGTCAGGTCGGGCTACTCCATCTTTTTTATGGGCCTTAAAACAGTCAGCTAAATCAATCACTACGTGGACTACGGGTCTAGCCGGGCCAAACCACATTTTTTTTAAAAAATATTTTTTTATAATTCTATTAATTTAAATTTGAATTTAGAAATGCTAACATAAATATTTAGAAATGTTATTGTGTATGGCAAAAGAGGTTACAGACTAGTGTTATAGCACATGATTATGATAATGGAGATACAAAGTGTGCTAAAATGACTATCATTTAAGCGAATTAGGATCAACAATTAATTATGTGTGTAATTGATTAATTATTGAATTTTCAGTGAGAGATTAATAAACTAATAGAGATTGTGGATAAGCAATTAATGGAGAACATCATCCCCACGTGGCAGTAAGTAAAAAAGTTGACCTAAGCCTAGACATGAGTCATGACTAAGTAATTAAGTAGCAAGGTGGCATGTTAAGAGGATTATTTTGCAAAAGTAGTATCTATAAGTGGGACCCACTATCCACTATGGTAAAGAAGTCTCCATGCTTTAAACTGATATATGTTATTAAGAGGATATATGTTCGTGCAAAGTAAAGGAGAGGCAGCAACCAAAGTATGCATAAGCAATCACACATTTCTCTCTTTGGTGGAACATTAACGTGGCTTTTATATACATAGTAGCAACACAACGTTAATTGGATATAGCACCAACGTGACTTTCAATTGTAGTATAAGCAACGTTATTTGTAGAGAGTAGTAACATAAATTGATGGGTATTTTTGCTCTATGGTACTTTATAAAGCAGTACGGGAAGTATATAACTATTACAAGTATTCGAAAGGATAAACAAATGTTCAATAGTTCAACTAGTAATTTGAAATTACAATTGTTACACAAGTAAAAAACTGGAAATTCGATTTTGTAGAAAACGAAAAAAATGTAAATAGTTTTTCTTTGAGTCGAGTGTAGCACTCTGTCCTTAAGACAATATTGCCCCGTATGTATCCTTTATACGTCCTGGACAATTTGTCTCCCAAGATAAAACAGCAATGGAACACTTGAGCAAAGGAAACTCAAGAGCTACCGTGAAGAATATTGAGTAACGAAATGATGCCTTGGAAGGTGTAGGAAGAAACTGTTTTTGTTGTGTATTTTTAGGTACCTTTGTTTCTTTGCATCTCTTCTTGTTTTTAGTGCATATGTCTTAGTCCTCAACAATGGTGTAATGGGGTGTTTATATAGGAGAGGGAGGGGCTGTTTCTTGCCTGAAAATCGCCTCCATAATAGCCAAATAATGGCCATTATGGAGGTAGTAAAGTCACCAACATAAATGGGAGAAAGACCAACTGTTTGGCCATTATTGGAGGTGTAATTCAGCCAAAATAAATGGCTGAATTGAGAGCTTGGACGTTTCTGTTCTGACCGTCGAAATTCCAACTTTCTGAAAACTTCAGGGACCAAACTGTACATCTTGAAACTTCAGGGACCAAACTGTACATATTGAAACTTCAGGGATCAAACTGCACAACTGAAAGAATTCTGGTCCAAACTGCACATCTGAAAATTCTGGGATCAAACTGTACTTCTGGCAAAGTTTTCTGGCCCAAAAAGATAATATCCGAAGACCCGGAACCGGACCGGACGGGCGGGCGGCGGCGCGCGTGTGGTCTTTCCTTGAACCGAAGCACATCTAGGTCCTCCCTCCTTTAAACACATGGGATACCCCTTGGGGTCCCAAACCCCAAACACATTTCGAGTCTTATATACACAACAATTCTTTCTTCCTCTACCGATGAGGGAGAATTGAACACAACACCACACTTTCCATGCTTCAAACACCTTACTTCGTGGACCAATATCTCTTTCATTTCTCAATGAAATTTGACGATTCTTGGCCCTACGGTTATCTACGTACTTAGTAGATCATGCATGTGTGAAGAACCGGATTCTCCAACATACGTTACACTAGTGTTTAAGCCGTTAAAGTTGGTCGGTCGCAACTCCCGCCAAAGGCAAATTTCCAACATAAATTACTATGTAAGAGAAGCAGCGTGCTAGAGACCCATGTAGCAATCGGGTATTTCTTCACATATTTTGTTCGACTCCTATAAGTTTGGATAAAGCGTACTCGTTTGCTTTGTGGTTGACATACAACAACAACGTGACTTTCAGTAATGTGGAGAAAGAATAGTTCTTGGCATATAAGATTGAGGCATAGGGGAGATTGGTCACATCAATAAGTAGGAAGTTGACGTTAAAAGTATGTTAAGGCTAATCCTTCTTTCTTTTGGCATGTTCTAAGTACGAAACGAAAATGTAATATTGTCCCATAAATGATTCTAATCTTAGTAGTAGATGTTCATGTTATTCATTCCTATTTTCAAAGCATGTGTAAATATGTTCCTAAACCCATATTGAGGTATATGGAAAAGATGTTAATATTTATAATGTTAATCGGTGGTGTAACGACCTTACGTCTCTCCGATAAACTCAAGGTGTCTTAGCATGCATTATATACCTACATACACCTTGACCTCGAAGGCGTTATATACGCTACTACATGGTATGCATTATATATATATATATATATATATATATATATATATATATATATATATATATATATGTATGGGGTATGGGCACTTCTACTGTTTTGCTGAAACCTCATGTTGTTCCTTTCCACTCATACATGGTTTATTGTAGCTGCAAACAGGGATCTCAGTATTTCTCCATTCACTCTCTTGTGCCTTATCTGCTTCAGCACCCACAGCATCTCCTCTGTCCAGTCACCTGTTTGTCTATGAAGCCCCGACCAATTGAGTAGCTTTTGACAAATGGTTTTGGAGTATTGACAAGCAAAGTATAAGTAGGAGTGAGTCTCCATTGCTGTAGATGAGCAAAGGACACATTCTTATGGCACTCATCAACTGTGTTTAGCCTCTTCTGCAGTGCCATCTATAAAATGAAATGGTGTCTAGGTATAAGCCTTTTCACGATGGCTAGTTTCTTCCATGGCACCTTGTTGAATTGTGGGAGAAATTCCTTATATGCTTCTTTGATGTTATAGTTTGCTGTATTTTCACATTAACAAGTATCCTTCTTGTTTGCTACAGCCCACACAAGCTTCAGGATTGCTGCTCTGTTCCAAATAAAGAAATCCAAAATGTTCAACCCTCCTGTAGATTTGGGTTGGCGCAGTTTGCCTCCATATAAAAGGAATTTGTTACTCCAACATTTAATTCGAGCAGTAATCTACTCCACTAGGGGCATACATTGGCTAATGTTCGAATATAATTTATCAACAAAGGATTACATAACTAACTCTACAGGATAGTGAATAATTTAAACATTTTTTGTACATATACGATACCTCCATGGATCCCAATGTTCACCTGAGGCGCATCTATAGATCATTACTTAGTCTACGGGATAATCATAGGTCCGAGCTACAGTTTAAGTTAATATTATATTTTTTGCAAATTATTTTCTTAATGATAATTAGTTATCGTAGTCTTTATTATCGTTTATTATTAACTCGTGTGACAACCTAAATTGATTAGGGAAACAATCTCAACATACTCAAAATAAAGCTATGCCTTTGACTAAAAAATAACACGCTTAAATCAAAAACGCAAAAAATAAAGCACTTAAACTTAATGATAATAAGTTTTCAAACAAAACTTACTTTGGGCACTTTACAACCCCTAAAACAATGATCCGAACGTCTAGGTATCCTTGATGTATTGAGCCTACATTATTGTTTGAAGAAAACATATCATGTTCCATATAAAATATTGACGTTTCGGAGTGTTCACACAAGACTAATGTTTGATCAAAGTACGAAAAAAACATGAATTTCAAGCCTTTGAAATAATACTAAGTGTTGAAAAATAACAAAGCTAACAAAAAAAGAACTACCCCTATTGCGCAACAAATTATTGCGCAAAAGGAGTTAACCACGCCGTTACGGTTAACTCCTTTTGCGCAATAATTGATTGCGCAAAAGGTAATTTGGTAACTTTTTTTCCTGGGGGGTATTAGGTTGCTTCTCTCTTTTTTTGGGTCATTTAAGTTCCGGACTCATGATATTTATACTCAGCATCGCTTAAGCCCATGAGCTGGCCCAACCCAACATCGCTCAAGCCCACAAGCCCACAAGTCAGCAGGCTTTTTCAGACCGGGTTAAAAAGCCTCATTCTTAAATGGATTTTAAAAATCTTAACCCATTCCTATCAAATCACAGGCTGAACTGGATCACCCAAACAGGTCTGGCCCATATTGACGGCTCTAACAAAATCAATAAGCAAGCTAAGTATAATTTCCTAAAATTGCAATAGCATGCTGTAATTAATTTTGTTAACGTACATTTAAATGTCATTGATATTTGGGATACATTTACTTACTCTCAAATGGTATATCATACAAATGTTCTATTGTAGTGGGAGGGGAAATCACTCTAAATAAAATTGTAAGATGGTGCGAAGTTCATTGTGGAATCGTATAAAACTTCAAGCTCTATTGTGTGGTTGTATTGTTGTTGTTGTTGAAGAAGAAGTTGAAGATGTTGAAGAGGAGGAGGGTTTAAGGTAAAATAGAAAAAATATTTTTCTCTAATTAGTTGTTATAGATAACCATGGGAGTTTAAGCCCCACACACTTGTCATTGAGTGTTTTGCCAACTCATCAACGAGGTGATTTAATATGAGGTGTGATAGTTAAGGTATGTAAAGAAAACACAATCGAATAGTAAATATACCCTAGCGCCAAAGGTGTTTTCTCTCAATTCTATTCGGTTTATTTCTGAATAAATGTTATATTTTGAAATATCATTCTTCTACGAAACTATGTTATACTTGTTTATGACTGACATGATACTTTTGAGACGTTGAAGCATTTTGGTAAACTGGCATGGAATATTAGTTTTGCATTGACAGGATCAAGATGCATGATTTGATATGTATCATACCAAACAAATGGCGTTTCAATTTAGTAGGCAAATTATGATTCGGTCATTCACAATGCAAATATATATATAAGCTTGGCTGTTATATACGATCATTAAAAAGACTAACGGTACACCAATAAGAAAATTGGAAACAAGACTTAGATATATAACACATTAAAATTATAAAGCAACACACCTAGTTTTACATTTCACTAGAATTTCTAATGGCAGTAGGTTTACCTATCCAAAAGGACTAATTTAACTGTGAATTTTTTTAGGATATGTAATCCAAAGACCTTTTATAAGAGGACTCTTCTTCATGCCCACCTGAAAACCCCAAAAAAATAACCATCTCTCACAAAAGAAAATACAAAAGCAATCAGGAACGAAGAGCCGCCATTTGTTGCTTCTTTACTCTTTCATCCTGCTTCACCATACTGAAAACAAAAGAAGTTGACGGATCAATATTGCAACCGATTCAAAGCAAAGAAATGATAAATTGACATAAATAGATGTATAATATACACATAATGTATGCATATATATATCGTCTAGCTGTAAATAGTTTTGGTCGAGCGACCAGATGTGTAACCTCCCCTTATAAATGTTGTTGTACTGTATTGCAAAACCGATGAAGCAGTAAAATTAATTTCTGAAACCAGAAAACAAAAAACCTGGACAGATTCTGGAAAATAATAACAGATTCTGAAAAATATTTAAGAAAGAAAAAATCGAGCTCACTGAATGCACAGTGTGTCCTTAAGGAAATTATTCCCCTCAAGTACCCGAGCTTAATAGAATATATCCTCCTAGGATAGAACGATCTTACTCACCGGTGTATCGGTACCTAGAACAACGGTGTCAGCGAACCACTCAGCAAAGATGAAATCACAACACTAGAATTTATTTGTGCGTAAGAAGAAGAAGTTCAGAAAATTAGTGAATTAAATTACGAAGAATCAAAGCGAATTTATAGTCATGGAAGTACTATTTCTGAAGGTTTGCAACCCTTCTGAACAACCACTAAAAACTGGTGGGAAATTTAATTATGGGAAAGAAATCGGGTCGCGGGTCAGACACGCGGATCCGGGTCACTAACGGGTAGGATTGGATAAGTTAATTAATTTAACTAAATAATAATTAATTAAAAATTAAAGAAAAATTGGTCCAAAAAGATTATCAATCAAATCATTTGACCAAATCAAGTCAAGTCGGCGGCGACGGCGGCGAGGAGACCCTCTTCTTAACCCTTTAGCAACAAGAAGGAGTACTTCTACTTATAAGTAGAAGAACTTTTCTTTCCACTACCGATGAGGGACAAATGCTTATTTTATAAAGCAAGAGGAGAACTTTTATTTCCACTACCGATGAGGGACAAATGCTTATTTTATAAAGCAAGAGGGAACTCCCTCCATTTCCCATTCAATCTATCATTTAAACCCAACAATCCCCCACATGAATGGGGAATGGCTATAAGATAAAGGAATGTATCGACAAGTGTGTAATTTACAATCAAGGATTAATTGCATCTGGATAAGTAGGTTTTCCTTTGAACTTTCCGTAGTGAACATATGTCGGATATACTTGGTCAATCGGTAGATTTGATATCTTTGAACCGTCGAACTTTGTCGTATACCTAGACAACCATATGTCACACAATCAATCCTTTACCATCTATGGTTCTTATGGTTGTGTTCGTTTCAGCCATGAACACCTCCTGGTTTCATGAGTGTATAGAGAATGGGCTTCTTACAATCATTCTCTTTGAAACGGCTTACATTTCGCACTCACATAGGTGATTCCTAAATGTGTTATCGTGTAGACACACTATTTGGTCAAACCTGCCAAATTTAGAAATCATTAAAAAATAAACTTTAGCTTTTTATTAACTTGTTAAAAAAAACTTAACATTCTATCCTTATTCCTGAACATTGTCTTCATCATGAGAATAAATTTAGTTATTTGACAATGCCGAACCGTCAGTCATGACTTTGTTTGATCTCCTTGAACCTATCTCTTGGGATCTCCAGTCTGCTAGGTAGAGTTACCGCCATGATGACTTGTCCTTAGCCTTAAACCCATTCCCTTAGATGATCTTTCAACCGCCTCTCTAGTTAGGCCTTTTGTTAGCGGATCCGATATGTTATCTCTTGACTTTACATAGTCAATCGTGATAACACCACTAGAGAGTAGCTGTCTAACGGTATTGTGTCGCCGTCGAATGTGATGCGATTTTCCGTTATACATAACGCTCCCTGCCTTACCTATTGATGTTTGGCTATCACAATGTATACATATAGGTGCCAAAGGTTTGGGCGAAAATGGAATATCTTCCAAGAAATTTCGGAGACATTCAACTTCTTCACCGGCCTTGTCTAAAGCTATAAACTCAGATTCCATCGTAGAACGAGCGATGCACGTCTGTTTGGATGATTTCCAAGACACTGATCCACCCCCAATTGTGAAAACATAACCACTCGTGGATTTAACTTCAGATGATCCGGTGATCTAATTTGCATCACTATATCCTTCGATAACGGCGGGATATTTGTTATACTGCAAAGCATAGTCTTGGGTATGTTTCAGATACCTCAAAACTCGTTTCATTGCCATCCAGTGAGTTTGATTGGGATTACTTGTAAACCGACTCAATTTACTAATAGCACATGCTATATCTGGTCGCGTACAATTCATGATATACATCAAGCTTCCCAACACTCTTGCATAATCCAATTGTGAGTCACTTTCACCTTTATTCTTCTTAAATGTATAGCTCATGTCAATTGGAGTCTTGGCAATATTGAAATTTAAATACTTAAACTTGTCAAGTACTCTTTCAATATAATGAGACTGCGGTAATGCTAGACCTTGTGGAGTTTTATGAATTCTGATGCCTAAGATCAAATCAGCAACTCCTTAGTCCTTCATATCAAATTTGCTAGCCAACATGCGCTTAGTAGCATTTATATCGACAATATTTTTACTCATTATCAACATGTTATCAACATATAAACAACTAATGACTTCATGATTTGGAGTATTTTTAATGTAAACACATGTGTCACACTCGTTGATTTTAAATCCATTTGTCAACATTGTTTGGTCAAATTTAGCATACCATTGTTTGGGTGCTTGTTTTAGTCCATAAAGCGACTTAACAAGTTTGCACACTTTCCCTTCTTTACCAGAACCACAAATCCCTCGAGGTTGTTCCATGTAAATTTCTTCCTCCAATTCTCCATTTAAGAAAATTTGTCATAGCATCCATTTGATGGATTTCAAGACCATGTCTGTTTGCTAGTGCCACTAACAACCGAATAGATGTTATCCTTGTTACCGTAGTATGTGTCAAAGTAATCAAGGCCTTCCTTTTGTCTATAACCTTTGACCACAAGTCTTGCCTTATATTTGTCAACGTGCCATTAACTTTCATTTTCCTTTTAAAAATCCATTTTGATCCTAAAGGTTTATTTCAGGAGGAAGATCAACTAATTCCCATGTATGGTTGTTCAAAATTGATTCAATCTCACTATTGACTGCCTCTTTCCAAAATGATGAATCAAGATGACATCATTTGCTTTAAATGTTTGAGGCTCATTTTCAAGCAAGAATGTCAAAAAATCTGGTCCAAAGAAAGTAGATGTCTTTTGACTTTTGCTACACCTTGGATCCTCTTTACTTGGTGTACTTTCCTTTGGTTCTTCCCGCGGTCGTTTAGATCTTTCACTTGACGACTCACATTCAGTTTTATACGGATAAATGTTTTCAAAGAATTCAGCATTATCGATTCAATTATCGTATTAACATGAATTTCGGGATTGTCCGATTTGTGAACCAAAACCGACAAGCTTTCTTTGTTTGTATCATAGCCAATAAAAACACAATCCACAGTTTTGGTCCGATTTTTACCCTTTTGGGCAAAGGAACTTGGACCTTTGCTAAACACCCCACACTTTGAAATATTTCAAGTTGGGTTTTCTTCCTTTCCATAGTTCATATGGAATAGATTGTGTTTTCTTTGTGGGGCACCTGTTGAGTATTCGGTTAGTCGTAAGGATAGCTTCCCCACAAGCTCTGCGGTAAACCAGAACTTATTAGTAAGGCATTCATCATTTCTTTTAATGTTCGGTTTTCCTTTCCGCAATTCCATTTGATTGTGGTGTGTAAGGCGATAGTTTGATGAATAATTCCATATTCTAAACATATCTCTGCAAAGGAGATTCGTACTCTCCACCCCTATCACTTCTAATCATTTTTATCTTTTATTCAATTGATTTTCCACTTCGTTCTTGTATTGCTTAAATGCATCAATTGCTTCATCCTTACTATTAAGTAAATACACATAACAATATCGAGTGCAATCGTCAATAAAAGTTATAAAATACTTTTTCTCACCGCGAGATGGTATTGACTTCATATCACATATATCTGTGTGAATTAAGTCTAAAGGATTTGAATTTCTATCAATAGACTTATATGGATGTTTAACAAACTTAGATTCAACACAGATTTCACATTTAGATTTATTACACTCGAATTTAGGCAATACTTCTAAATTAATCAATTTTCGCAAGGTTTTGTAGTTGACATGTCCTAAACGAACATGTCATAAATCATTTGACTCCAATAAGTAAGACGAAGCTGAATTCTTATTAATACTGTCAACAACCATTACATTGAGTTTGAAAAGGCCCTCGGTGAGGTAGCCCTTTCCTATGAACATATCATTCTTACTTATTATAATTTTCTCACTAACCAGCACGCACTTAAACCCATTTTTGACGAGTAGTCCGGCTGAAACTAAATTCTTCCTGATTGTGGGAACGTGCAGAACATTGTTGAGAGTCAGCACATTGTCGGAAGTCATTTTCAGAAGTATCTTCCCATATCCTTCAACCTTGGCTGTTGCAGTATTTTCCATAAACAGTACCTCTTCGGGTCCAGCGGGAGCGTAGGTTGCAAATGCTTCTTTTACAGCGCTAACATGTCGAGTGGCACCAGAATCAAGCCACCACTCCTTCGGATTTCCAACCAAATTGCACTCTGATAGCATTGCACACGGATCATCCATATCATCATTCTTTTCCACCATATTGGCTTGTCCTTTTCCCTTGTTCTTTTTCAGGAGACGACAATCTGGGGCTTTGTGGCCAGCTTTCCCACAATTAAAGCAGTTGCCTTTGAACTTTTTCTTGGCTTGCTCCTTCTTTTGTCCAGTGAACTTCTTTCTTTTCTTACTTTTTGGGGCAGCCTCTTCAATAATATTTGCTCCCATAATCGTTGAATTCCCCCGTGACTTCTTCTCGGCTGTTTTGTTATCTTCCTCAATCTTGAGACGAATCACAAGATCTTCCAACTTCATTTCCTTGCGCTTGTGCTTAAGATAATTCTTGAAATCTTTCCATGAGGGCGACAACTTCTCAATCATTGCAGCCACTTGGAATGCTTCATTCACTACCATACCTTCAACAATAAGGTCATGGAAGATAAGTTGAAGCTCTTGAACTTGGGTTCCAACAGTTTTTCCATCCACCATTTTGTGGTCTAGGAATTTGGCAACCACAAACTTCTTCAAGCAAGCATCTTCGATTTTGTACTTCTTTTCAAGTGCACTCCATAGTTCTTTGGAAGTCTCTACTGCACTGTAGACGTTGTACAAGTCATCTTCTAAGGCACTCAAAATGTAGCCTTTGCACAAAAAATCAACCTGTTTCCAAGCCTCAGTAACCATGAACTGTTGGTTGTCAGGCATGTCGTGGCGAGCAGGAGGGTCCTCATCGTGAACTTTTGCATACCAAGGGTGGTAAGCCAAAAGAACATTCTTTCTTTGTCATCCTTTAAAGTTGGCACCGTGAACTTCACGGGTTTCTCGGCCGGTGGCACAATGATACGGGTTGTAGGAGTAACCGCTGGTGCAGTATTCGCAGAGGTAGTTCCAGTCTCAATTGTCATTATTCATTTGTCACTGTCAAATCGACAAACTGTTTTAGTTAATAAAACCAGAATAGCAATTCAATCACAGACTTAAACGATGAAGATTTTATTTCTTCAAATCGCAGTATAATTATGAAACTTTATTATTCCAACGAAGCTTTTATATCTTCGAGTCAGAATACTAATATTCATATGGAGTAGAAAACTACACGAGTTTTAATGTCCAAACCATAATACATCAACGATGAAGTTTTTATGTTCTTGAAATCGTTGTACAAGTATGAACTTTAATATTTCAACGAAGTTTTTATGTCTTCAAGTCAGAATATGAAATTTCATACGGAGTAGAAAACCACACAGGTTTTAATCTCCAAAACAGAATACAGATTAATCTAAAAATATAATTTCCTTATAAATGTTGTTGTACTGTATTTCAAAACCGATGAAGCAGTAAAATTAATTTCTGAAACCAGAAAACAAAAAACCTGGACAGATTCTGGAAAATAATAACAGATTCTGAAAAATATTTAAAAATGAAAAAATCAAGCCCACTGAATGCACAGTGTGTCCTTAAGGAAATTATTCCCCTCAAGTACCCGAGGTTAATGGAATATATCCTCCCAGGATAGAACGATCTTACTCATCGGTGTATTGGTACCTAGAACAACGGTTTCAGCGAACCACTCAACAGCAGTAAATCACAACACTGGAATTTATTTGTGCAGAAGAAGAAGAAGTTCAGAAAATTAGTGAATTAAATTCTGAAGAATCAAAAGAATTTATAGCCATGGAAGTATTGTTTCTGAAGGTTTGCAACCCTTCTGAACAGCCACTAAAAACTGGTGAGAAATTTAAATATGGGAAATAAACCGAGTCGCGGGTCAGACACGAGGATCCGGGTCACTAACGGGTAGGATTGGATAAGTTAATTAATTTAATTAAATAATAATTAATTAAATAATTAAAAATTAAAGAAAAATTGGTCCAATCAGATCATTTGACCGAAGCCGAAGCCGAGCGACGAGAACGGCGCGAGGGGAGACCCTCTTCTTAACCCTTTAGCAACAAGAAGGAGTACTTCTACGTATAAGTAGAAGAACTTTTCTTTCCACTACCGATGAGGGACAAATGCTTATTTTATAAAGCAAGAGGGAAGAACTTTTCTTTCCACTACCGATGAGGGACAAATGCTTATTTTATAAAGCAAGAGGGAACTCCCTCCATTTCTCATTCAATCTATCATTTAAACCCAACAATAAATGATTGCCATATTACAGTAACTGATAAACTCAATCCAATTTTGTATATGAAAACTGCCATTATCCCACCTCTTTTTTTCCTCTCCTTTGTAAACAAGATGCAATTAGTCCAGATGAAAGTTTTTATGCCAAGGACAAAAAAGAATCTTCTGAAGGGGGGTTGACGAGCCTATTGAAAATGAAGCATTTTAAATTGTTGGATGCCGATTTGTCAGTACTACAACTTTACCAGACTTAGAAGGTAGCAACTTTACCAGACTTGAAAGGTAGAATGCAAAAAATTGAAGAGGCATTAGTACATGTTTTAAAGAGCACAATCCGTCTGTCTATCAATTTAAGTAGCGATGACAGATCAAGGCTTTCAGATTGACAAACAACTTATTATTCGTATTTTCAGATTACCTGATGTCATGAGGGGTAATAAATATCCATTGTGATCCTTGTGCCAATGCGAAATCCACGACAGCATCTAGGTTGATTTTTCTGCATACATCATCCTGTAAATTATCAGAAAGTTAGAGATTGCAACCAATTGACTGTTTCTCTACGATGTCTAGAGCAACTAAACTTGACCCTATGTAATCCACTAGGATAAGGATTTATAGATGCACAACAGATTAGTAAATTTTGACAATTCTTATGCATGATTAGGAACAGATGCCTTAGGGCTTCATTGGTTGACCTCCTTCGGATCACAGTTAATGTATAAAATCAAATGTGTACACACAAGTCTCCAACTTGTATTTGTCATGTTCAACTCTATGTTCCCTTAGACCCTGGGAGCAAAGGAGGAAAATGGGTTTATCACACTGAGGGTGGCTTTGTACTGAACATGGAGAGCACCAATGAAGGACTGATCCAGTTTGACATCGTGCTTGTGGAATTTGGAAACAGTCCGCACTTGCCCTTGAAGGGCATTGCGATCTCTAAGTCATTTGGATATCTATTTGGGAGCATTAGAAGAAATCTAATAAAAAGTGACATAAATAACAATGATAAAGATTGTCATGATGATGATTGGAAGTATATTTGATTCCTTTATTTTCAAATTGAAATCACAAATGTATAGGAACTTGCCCAACTTGATTGTGCATTAGAAGAAGAAACATAGTTTCAATGCTTGATGGGCTAAAATCAATCATTTTGCTCAATTGAACTAAGGACCAAACTGCAATTTTCTCACAAACAAAGAAAATTGACAGTTTCACCAAATGTTATTTCCCAATTAGTAGGAAAAGCACCTTTTACGAAAGTTACAAAACAATACCAAGTTGTAAAACTCACCATAAATACATCAAATTCATCCATTGCTCTAAATGGAGCTTCAGTCATCTCATGAAGAGCAAGTGCAAAGCATAAAGTTGAAAAAGAGCATTCTCCCTCTGATTTTACATGAGAACAAAACCAAATTAGTTTCACATCAGACCAAATTTACCAGGATACTTAAAGAAGGCATCCAGTACATATTCCCAGGAGAAAAAATTCATCGTCAAAGATAATCGCGGAAGACATACAAATAAAGCATGCAATTAAACAAGCAAATCAGATATATATATATATATATATATATACACACACACACATATATATATATATATAGACACACACACATATATATATATATATATATAGACACACACATATATATATATATAAGCCTTGGGAAATAGGAAATGGAAATTGGAAAAGCACAATCTCTCTCTCCCCCAACCTTCATGTGAAAGGGAAAGGGGAAAGGAGAGAAAATTTGAAAATTTGAGTCCAGCAAAACAATCTGACTCAAGACTCATACGCTAAAATGCATGCAGAGTGGTTCATACTCCTTACTTATTTACCTACTAACTCGTTAAGGACCCTACCTGCTTTTTTTTTAACAAAAATTAGCATTAAATGATTAATTGCAATAAGTCGGGAACAACATTGAGCCATTACAGTCTATTAGTATTTATCTTTGTATCATTATTAGCACATGGCATCATAAAAGTCAAGTGGATCGGATCTGCCTCAAGCAGCTAAGCCCAAGCCGCTAAAAGCCCATGGGTTCTGAGTAGGCCCACCTCCTAGAAGGGTTGGAATCAGTTCTCCCACCGCTTGATACAACATTATGCTTTACATGCCTAAATCTCAAAAGTTCTATGAAAAAATCTCTAAGTTAAATACATCAGTTTGATTAAGCCACCCAAACAGTTTATAAGGCAGTTGTGCTTCAGATTGGATAGGGACTTTTTTCTCTGAGTCCAATTGATAAGAATTTGATAAACGAGTTTGTACATATTTTCATATTTTGTTAAATAAAATATTTAGTTTAACTGAAAAATTAGACTTAACGAGTAATGATATAGATTTAGATGGTTATGATTAAGATCTTTATTAAGTGCAAACAAATGAAACTTTAATATTTGAATGTATATTCAGATTGAAACATTTTTATTTTAGGGAGAATGACGTTTATATACATGATAATATGGTAGATAATATGGTGTATTTGCATAATATGACGATACTTTTCAGTTCACAAAACATAGCAATAGATTTCTTATTATCTGAAGCACCTTATATTCATTTCTTTACATAATTCAATGCAATATAAAGGGAACACTTTTTTAGCTGCTTGAGTTTCCTCTGAGTTGAGTGGCCTCTCCATGACCACATCCCTAAGTTTGTACTTGGCATGGCAATTTTATAATGAAAATAACCAGTAAGATGTTCCACAAAGTCCAAAGAATGTGACGATGTAGGAAGAGGTAATTCACTGTTTCTGTTTCCTCTTTTGCACATGTTATTATATGTTTCTGCCTTTCCTTGGTCATCAATAGCTCAAGTTATTTGAAGCTTGAGTTATTTCAGTCCATCAAAAAGAAAAGTAACTTCCCAGAGGGACTTTGTCCGCCAAATGGTTTTCCATGGAAAAGGTACTTCATGTTCCTTCCTGACCTAGAAGAACTTAATATAAAGACCCAACTTAACTACCATTTCTCCAGCCATTCCATCTTGTTTTTAGCATAGTAAAAATTTGGATTATTTTCAAAACATGGTAAACAGACTGTCCTTATGGCCTATCACCCAATCATTACATTCCATTCTGCAGGTAATGTTCAGCAATAAGATTGACAATTCTGCGTAAGGCTGTTATGCCCTCGTAATTCTCAGCATATTTGTGAACCGAGAACACGTTCTTAAGTGGTGCGTGCTCTATCCAAGTATCAAACCAGAATCGGATTTTTCTCCCATAGCTCACTTTAAGGATAAATATTTCAGAGGAATCATATGATCATCTATTTATCTCTTCCCACACACATCTAATTGGAAGTAGGCATTGGCTTAGAGCATCAATCTCATTTATCCTGTCCATACTTGCCCACTGTTGGACTTCTCCACGCCCTTTGGTTTTCATTGCAAAATCTCCGCACGTACTTTCTAGCATAAACCAAGTTTTGTATCAATCTTATTACCTTTTCCATCTTATGAGGTGCAGAATTCTTCCTTTTTCCTTTACTATTTATTAGAATGTCAATATAAAATATGTGAATGTCTTGAAGTAATTGATTTCATTGCAGGCATCACAAAGATGCAAAATGGTTACAAACATGGTATAGCAAAAAAGGATGATTGCCAGGTTCATTACAAATGTTCATATTAGAACTAGGGAACTAACAAAATTCAAAAAACTACCAAGGGAGTCTATACAGGATAAATAAGGCCAACTAAATAGATACATAAGACATCTTGCTTTGAGGGATTGGCAAGTAGTTGATATTACATCGAAACATCAGTTGTTCCTTTCATTCCAAACACTCCAAAAATATAGAAACAAGTATCATCTTCCAGATTTTCCTAATGGTGCTATTTTATAGAATAACAACAACAACACCACACCAGTGTAATTCCACAAGTGGGGTCTGGGGAGGGTAGAGTGTATGCAGACCCTGCCCCTACCTTGGGAGGTAGAGAGGCTATTTCCAAAAGACCCTCGACTCAAGAGAAAGCATGACAAAAAAAGGTCAGACAAGGATTGAAAGAAGCCATTGCAAAATACTATCAATAAGCATTATGAAGAAAAGTAACGGTAATTGTAGCAAAACTAATACGATAATCGAAGTACAAAAGACAGCAGATAGTAGCAGAAAATCGATGGACAAGAAACTACAAAGATAATACTATGCCTACTAGTTTTGGACGATACACGAGACAACGCTCTACACCTACTAAAATACTTGAGGATATTCTGCATTTAATTATAAAATATTCTTTATTAGCATAGAGATTGTGGAATTTTCGACTATCTCTATCCCCCCTCTCTCTCTCCTCTCTGACCTAACGGCTACAACAGCGCCGGAAACGGCTAGTATTCTAGCCTCCACCGGTGCCTCTCTTTCTCCTCTCTCCTCTCCCCTCTCACCCCAACGACCTCCATTCCTCGCCGACGGCAACCAGCCCGGCGACCAGGTAACTCACTGCCTACGGCGGCGTAACGCCGCGACTACTACGCCGACAAATTTTTCCAAAGATCTTCCTTTACTTACGCCGCTTCTCTTTTCCTCCTCTTCTTCGTCTACTCCTCTCGCTTTCTCTCTTTATTTTTTCTTACGCCCACTTGGACCAGCCGCCAGCTACTAAGTCGTTCGACGCCGGTGAACACTAGTGGTGTCTGTTCGGTTGAGCTAGAGCTACAATTTCATATAGTTTTCTGTTTGGAAACCCTATACTCTAGCTGGAGTCCTGGCCGAAAACCTCAGTTTTCTGACGACCTACAATTAGAACTGTACCAGAGGGGATTTGTAGTAGTAAACAAGCAAAAGAGGAAGAACACAAGGAAACGTCATCAGTTTTTGGAGGAGCATCTACAGTCTAGGTTCATTATTACTGGAATTGGTACCTCCGGTTGACTTGTTGAACTCTTCTACATTTCTCATTACTTAATTAATTGCCTTAGTTGAGTGCTACATTTTGCTTGCTTTGGGTAGCTGATTTAGTTGCTGCATTCTCTGCTTGTTTTACTGGTTATACGTTTCATACATTTCACACTTTTCTTACTGCTTGCAATTAGATATAGTATAGTGTTCGTATGTAGTATTTGTGACTCTAGTGGCTTAAGTAAATGATAGTAGACTAGGGTCATATTCTCAGTCGGGGACGGGAGCGAGGGTTGGAGGGATAAGTGGGGTAAGGGAGATGCTAGGCTGAGAATAGGATCTTAAAACATTGGGACTTTAACGGGGAAGTCTATAGAACTAGCTAAAATTCTTAAGAAGAGGAGGATTAATAGATAGGATGATGACGATTAAGTTGGTAGTTGGAGGGTTCACTATGAATATTATTAGTGCTTACGCGCCGCAGACGGTCTTGGACTAGGAGGAGAAGAGGCATTTTTTAGAGGATTTGGACTAGGTAGTGGGAGGTATATCACCTACTGAGAAGTTATTTGTAGGAGGGGATTTCATAGGACATATTGGTAACTTACATGGGGTTATGACGACGTGCATAGAGACTTTGGCTTTGGAGACAGGAATGGGGGAGGCGTCTCACTTTTGGAGTTCGCTTGAGCCTTTGGGATGGTGATAGCCAATTCGAGGTTCTTGAAGAAGGAGGAGCACTTGGTGACTTTCCGTAGTTTGGTGGATAAGACTCAAATAGACTTTTTGCTCCTTAGGAAGGGTGACAACGGTCTTTGTAAAGACTGCAAAGTTATTCCGAGGGAAATCTTACAACATGACATATGCTTTTGGTGATGGATTTGGAGATCAAGATGGAGAAGAAGAGGAGGGTTGTGGATGAAAGGTTAAGAATCAAATGGGGAGTTTGACCATAGCTAGTGCAGAGGAGATAAGGGGGAGGTTGATGGCCAAGGGGGCTTGGGGGAGTATGTGGGATAGGACGGCCAGTATGTGGGACATGACGGTCAGTTGCATTCAAGAGATAGCTAGAGAAGTGCTAGGAGTCTCGCAGGGTAGCCGTGGTAGGCATCGAGGGGATTGGAAGTGGAATGGTGGAGTTCAATAGAAGGTGGAAGCGAAGAAAGCGGCGTATGCAAAATTGGTAGAAAGCCAGGATAATGTGGAGAAGTAGATGAATAGGGAACTGTATAAGTTGGCGAGGAAGGAGGCAAAGCTTGCAGTTACGACGGTGAAAATAACGGCTTTTGCACGCCTGTATGTGAAATTAGAGGTAAATGCGGGGATAAGAAGTTGTACAGACTAGCCAAGACGAGGAAGGGGAGGGCACGTGACTTGGATCACGTGAGATGCATCAAGCACGAGGATGACAAAGTACTGGTGGAGAAAGCACATATTAGGCGGAGGTGGCAGTCTTACTTTCATAAACTCTTGAACGAGAAAAGAGATAGACATTGTGATAGGAGATCTGAAGCAATCTGGTGGGTACCGAGATTTTCGGTATTGTAGAAGTATTAAGGTTGAGGGTGTTATTCGCAGGATGCGCAGGGGACGTGCGACCGGGCCTGATGAGATCCCAGTTGAATTTTGATTTTGAAAGAGCGTAGGCATGGCAGGTTTGGAGTGGCTGACTGGGTTGTTTAACGTCATTTTTAAGATTGCAAGAATGCCCAAAGATTGGAGATGGAGAACGATGATTCCTTTGTATAAGAACAAAGGTGATATCCAGAGTTGCAAAAACTATAGGAGTATCAAGCTGCTAAGCCACATTATGAAAGTTTGAGAAAGGTTCATGGAGATGAGGGTAAGAAGAGGCGTGTCTATTTTCGAGAACCATTTCGGATTTATGTCGGGGCGTTCGACTACAGAAGTCATTCACCTGATTAGGAGGTTGGTGGTGGACTGACGTGACAAATTCAAGGGGAGGTGCCATGGTGTATGTTATTCACGGATGACATAGTCCTGATTGATGAGACACGCAGTAGAGTGGACGCTAAGCTGTAGGTTTGAAGACAGACTATGGAGTCTAAAGGGTTCAGGCTGAGTAGGACCAAGACGGAATATTTGGAGTGCAAGTTCAGTAACGAGAGTGACCTTGAGACAGGCGTGGAGGTAAGGCTTGGTACTCAGATCATTCCCAAGAAAAAAGCTTCAAGTACCTCGGGTCTATTATCCAAAGGGATGTACAAATTGATGACGATGTCACACATCGTATTGAGGTAGGGTGGATGAAATAGAGGCTCGTGAGTCTTATCCGACAAAAAGGTACCACCAAAACTTAAAGGCAAGTTCTATAAGGTGGTCGTTAGACCGACTATGTTGTATGGGGCGGAGTGTTGGTCAGTCAAGACCTCGAATATTCAAAGGATGAAAGTTGCGGAGATGAGGATGCTGAGATGGAAGTGTGGGCATACAAGGAGGGATAGGATTAGAAATGATTATATCCGGGATAGAGTGAGAGTGGCCTCGGTGGCAGATAAGATGCGGGAAGTGAGGTTGAGATGGTTTGGACATGTGCAGAGGAGAGACACAAATGCCTAGTGCGGAAGTGTGAGAGTTTGGCTATGAACGGATTCCGGAGGGGTAGAGGTAGGCCGAAGAAGTATTGGAGAGAGGTGATTAGATGAGATATAGTGCATGTGCAACTTATCGAGGACATGACCTTAGATAGGGGGTTGTGGAGGACACGGATTAGGATAGAAGGGTAGTAGGTAGTAGAGCGTAGTCCTACTTGCACTTGCAAACTAGTAGTTGTAGTGGTTTTAGTGTAGGCCCGCTTAGCCCATCATACTAATAAGCGCAACGGTGTTGTATAGTCCCATATAGTTTGATTTCTGTTGCTATGCATTCTTTAGTGTACTTTGTTTATCTTATTTACATGTGTTAGTTACTGCTCTTTTTTCCATAATGCGTTATCATGACTTATTCGCTTTTGATACCAGCATTTTCATACTGCTTTAAATTTTTTGTCCGGGCCTGACCGTTTCTCTTGCTTTGCTTATGCTTATGCTTTGTCTTGAGCCGAGGGTCTCTCGAAAACAGCCGCTCTTCCACCAAGGTAGAGGTAAGGTTTATGTACACTCTACCCTCCTCAGACCCACGTTGTTGGATTCCACTGGGTATGTTGTTGTTGTTGTAGCATAGAGATTGATTACCTACCAAATTGTACGTAGCCTAAGACTGTTATATAACGCATACCTCTTGTACATTTTTACTTAATCAAATGAATGAGAAGTTTATTCTAATTTGATATTGTAAAATAGCCTCTATGATCTTGGTGAGACTCATACACCTTCTGCTACCAAAGAGTAATTTCGCCAATTAGTGCTACCAAAGACTAATTTCTTTTTCTTTTGTTCTTCCTTCCTGTACATCACCGCTTCCTCTCCCAACAACCGATGCCATTACTCTCATGACGATCGTGACAGCCTGGCTCCACTTTCTAGAAACAATTCATCCATGGCTCCTCTCAATCGGCCTTTTCTATTTTTTCGCCTGATTTATGGCATAACCGTTTGGGTCACCCGGGTGCACCGGTGTTGGATTTTCTTAAAAGACATGCTTGTAACCGTAGTGACTCACATGTTTGCCGTTCTTGCATTTTTTTGGGAAGCATGTTAAATTTCCATTTTCTTTATCTACTTCACAAATTATCAAGCCATTTGATATTATGCATTGTGATGTGTGGACATCCCCGATTTTGAGTTCGGTAGGTCATAAGTATCATATGCTTATCTTTGATGATTATACAAATTTTCTATGGACATTTTCCATTAGAAAAATCACAAGTCCCCACAATTTTTAAACAATTTAGTATTTTCATCCAAACCCAATTTGAGATACCCATAAAATGTTTTCAATGTGACAATGGGAAGAAATTCATAAATAACACTTTCAATGATTTTTGTCAACAAAATGGGTGTTATTACGTCTCTCATGTCCATATACTTCTCCTAAAAATGGGAAAGCTAAAAGAAATACCCGAACAATCAATAATATGATTCGTACACTACTTGTACACTCGTCCACACCGTGTTTTTGGCATCATGCTCTTCAAATGGTCACCTATCTTTTGAACATTCTTCCTAGCAAGTTGCTATCAAACAAATCACCCACCCAAATGTTGTACCATCGTATTCTATCATACAACCATTTAAGGGTTTTTGGGTGTTTATGTTACCCTTGTTTCCGTCCACCACCATAAACAAGCTCTTAGCCCGCTCTACTCCTTGTGTTTTTTTGGGATATCTACAAAATCATCGTGGTTATAAGTATTATGATATGTCTAATGGGAAAATTATCTTATCTCGTCACGTTATTTTTTATGAATCCACATTTCCGTATTACATCTCAAGTAGTGTCCCCACCTTTATATGAATTTTTAGACGTAAGAATACATCCGATTTTGAATCACCATTTAAATACCTAATCCGTTAGTACCCAAGCCGGGCCGAACCAAACTGGACAATCACCACAGCTGGCCCAACACCAAGATGGAACTAGGCCAGACCAAGATTGGGAACCCACTGCCCCTTCATTGGTATCATCAGCCCAGTCCAGTGCTCATCACTGCCAGGCCCAACTTCACAAGCCACTATTTGGCCCATCCCAATTACCCCACCTCACCAATCGCCACTCCACCGACTCAGTGACCCAACCCACTGTCCCGGTCCCATATCGAAATATTGAAACCCATGCCATGCATGG
This sequence comes from Anisodus acutangulus, assembly GCA_029783415.1. Lineage (NCBI taxonomy): Eukaryota > Viridiplantae > Streptophyta > Magnoliopsida > Solanales > Solanaceae > Anisodus > Anisodus acutangulus. Next base: position 40,049,341 of record CM056503.1, read on the forward strand.
GATTTTTCAGCCTAAGCGTCATTTTAACCTAACTTCTTCGGTTCAACCATCTCCACATCCAAAAAATCCCAAAGCAACCCTATCTGACCCGAATTGGAAAGCTATCATGCTAGACAAAATTGATGCTCTTATTAATAATAAGACATGTGAATTAGTGCCTCGTCCATCTAATGCGAATATCATACAATTTATGTGGGTTTTTTGTTATAAAAAGAATTTTAATGGCTCTTTTGCGAGACACAAAGGTCGACTTGTAGCTGATGACAGTCTCAAAGATGGTGGCGTGGATTGCGGTGAAACATTCACCCGAGAGTTAATCCGCCGTTATCGTGGATCGTTTCTAAATCTGGCCTTGTCCAAATCATGGACCATACATCAGTTGGATGTCAAGAATTCATTTTTACATGGTCACCTACAGAAAACAATTTACATGCACCCACCGTTGGGTTTCCAAGATCCTACCTATCCAGATTATATTTGCTTGTTGAAAAAATCTTTATATCATTGTCGAAGTCATAAATTTTCCACGGTGTATAATAACAAGTTGAATAAATCATAACCGACCTGCCATACTGTATCATAACCGTCCTACCATACTGTACAAATCAAAATCTGAACTATATCTAATTAATGGTAATGATATTATATCTATAAAAAGTAAAAATTGAAATTATCAAATCGAAATTTTCAAAACCGCACCATACCATACTACGAACACCCGTTACTAGAAATTTTGCAGGACATCATGATCTCTAATCGCTTTGTGATCTTGCATCTCATCGTTGTATCCTACTATCACTGGCACGCTATGTGCCAACATTGTACTCTAGGTTTTATCGATCTTATAGATGTGTTGTATAGTTAGAAAGCATATAAAAGAAAATAATACGATATTTTTCCACTTCATGAGTTCTAAAAGTTGATGTTTACATGATCATGATAATCGCAATAAACTTCCGTACAAATCATTTTTAAGATTTATTTCACACAAGTTTCAAACACGCACACAATTCAAAATTAAGGAAAAAACTTATAATTACATTGTCAATCCATGGGTTCTAGAAGTGGATATCTACATGACCATAATGACCATTTGTAATATCAACTTCAGTACAAGTCTTATTTTAATATTTATTTAGTACAAACTTCAAACACGCACAAGAACTCCGCTACAAATCCCATAAAAACACACTCGAAATTAGGGTGCACATATGTTTGGTTGATTATAGGTAGGCTTACATCTGGGGCCACATCTCGCGCCTTCACAATCGCTGTCAGTTTTACAATACCTAGTCCATAGGCAGAATGCATTTTTTCCTGGTCGAATGCGATAAGATTGATCTGTATAAAAAAAAGCTTATAATACTCATACATTTCATTAAAATCATCACTAATTTTATATTGAAAAATGAAGATAAGTTTGAAGCTCATTTATATTTGGAAGAATTCAATTGTGTTGTCATCTATTGTGAAATATAATACTCCCTCGGTCCCATTTTATATGAAGGTGTTTGACTGAGCGCAGAGTTTAAGAAAGAACAAAAGGCTTTTGAAATTTATTATCCAAAACAAGGCTAGATATTTTTCTGGCTGTAAATCATCTCATAAAATTGAATTATTTCTAAATATAAAAAAAATATCATTCTTTTCAAAACTGACTAAAAAAGAATGACATATAAAATGGGAGGGAGTTAGTATATATGTGTCTCCCTCTCGAGTTCAATCATCAGCGACCCATGAGCTTTTGCATAGAAAAATGGAGATAAGTGTGAAAACCCATTTATATTTTGCAGAATTCAATAGTTATGTCATTTATTGGACATATAATTATCTCCCTCTCAATCGAGTACATTGAGCTATTAGATTTGCAAATTAGTTGAGAGCATGTTGTCTTTCATACCAAAAAAAAAAGAGAGATCATGTTGTATTATTATGGCTATTATGTTACAATCTAATTAATTAAAGAACAATTACTTGTGCGTTTCCATAAATTAGTGCATGTAATCTTAAAAGAATGTAACTAATCAATCAATATCAATTAATATATAATATAAAGCTAGAAATAGATAATTTCTATATGGCCAAAGATCCTATTTATCTATTTTATCTTTTTTTGACTTTTATATTATTTTTAATTATTTTATTTTGATTTAAAATGTCATCTTCATCACTCACACCTCTTCATCTTCATAACTTCTACTCTTAATTAGTATGAGTAATTAATTTCATGATTTCTAATTTAATGTATAAGTTATGACACCTAATTAAAATTACACCAACATGGTATTCTCATTCCAATAAATGGAGGATATTGTAGATGAATGAAGAGATCAAAAGCACAAAATTGTAGAACTGAGGAGGAGATCAAAAGCACAAAATAAAGAAAATGTTGAAGGAAAATGAACTATTTCCATGTCAGGTACTTAAATATTTATTTTAGCAAGTGAGTGAGTGTTTTGATACTTTTATTATATGAATATTTTTTAGAATGTTTAATTTTTTTCACCCTTTAAATTATTATGTTATAGAACTTCAATTGTTGATCTTCTTTTTCAGTTTGTTCGTGACGCAAAATTGTTCAAAAGGGTCATCATGCCTTTTAGTTTAGTCTAAATTTTTTATATTTATACTCTTTATTATATGAAAATTAAAATATACAGATTTTGTTGCTTAGATAATTCTGATTGGCAAGTCAAATAGTTCTAGCAAAATCTACTACCATCTATATCCATATATATTACAACGTTAGGCAAAGGAGAGTGACGTGACACTTTGTTTTGGCAAAAAAAAAAGCACAATTATCTTTTTCCTTCTTTTTGTTTTTAAATTTTTACTCCTTATTGTTGGCATGACCGTCCTAATTATTTTTATACAAATAAGTGACGTTTTGGGGAAGATGATAAAACATCATTTATTGATCTGGATTTTGATTTTTTCTTTTTCTTAGATTTTACATTTTTACCTTAAAATTTTCAATTTATGTGCTCCACAAAACAAAATTCATGTTTGTCTCTTTCGCCAAGCCTTCACTTTTTCATTGAAAATGACATTTGATACCTTTGTTAGTTTTTTCTCCTTCGTGATTTTTATAATACTCTTTAGTTTTTTTTAGAAATTGTTAGCATATTATTGATTTATGAACTTTATTTTATTAATATTTACGAAAAATAGCTATGGTAATAGATCTTTTATCCTCTCTGGACAAGAACAATTAATTTTTTCCTTCATATTTTTTGCATTTTATATATTTTCTTCCATTTATATATGTGCTATGTTAAAAGAACTCAAAAGTCAATTCTTAACTCTCTTAATATGATTAATTGCCCTATGTATAAAAATGTTAAATGAGGAAGTTGTTTAGGAAAATGAATGATTAGAAGACCCTCTTTCTCTATTTAAGGTGTTTACACACAATAACTTTCAAAATCAAAGTGAAAAGATATATTAAACGTTACATGTTTTCTAAGTCATTGTGTTCTTGCAGTTCGTTCATATTTAATTCTATATGAGAAGAAGATAAACATAGAATTTCATAACAACAACTACAAGGTGTTTGAAACTGAATTCTACATGACAATTGATAAACAAGAAGAAAGAAGATCAACTTCCTCATCTTTTAAATGTGTTACATGCATTATTCATCTCTGCAAGCTTAAATAAAGTTCAGGTCTAAACAAAATAAATTATCTCATTTATCTCGACATAATTTATAAAAGATCATTTTTAAATTTACGAAGATACCGCGCGAAGCGCGATCATTCACTAGTATAAAATAATATGAAGATCAAATAGATATACCATAGCGAGTTGTAACCCCTTGAAACACTTCATCAAGTGCTTCTGAGTCGAACCCTTTTGATATTGGAAGTTGTAGAACATTCAACTCAGTTGGCTTGGCCTCCTCATTTGCCATAAGAAGTTGAAAAACTGTCAAATTAATTATATATGTATAGTTAGTTAGTTCATGTAAATCACTATTTAAAAAATAAAAATTAGTGACAGACAAATTTTATAGTTAAACAGCAAAATCTGTTGCTAATTATATATATTTAGTGATAAATTAGCGACAAATTATGTATAAAGATACCTCTTCCCACTGCTTTCTCTCCGATAAATATAAAAATTGTACTAACCAGATACAAAAAGTAGGAAGGCTAGAGCAAAATCCAACTTGCTTGAAAAACTCTTTCCACCCATTGTGCTATGAGAAAATAAAACGATTATGAAAAAGAAGATGTGTCAATTGTATTGCAGCCATGCCATATTTATAGGGTGCATGTTGTGCTTTCATGGTTGTATAAAATGAAATAGTTGATTGAGTCGAATGATATGATTTCGGTAGGGAACACTTCCTATTAATTAATTGGGCCTTATAAGTTGTAAATTTAAATTACTTTGACAAACACACTATAAAAAAATTAGAATTAGCAGCAAACTTCATCACCAATCCTTTCTAAATAGCTCGTAGCTAACATCATTTTTTAATAATCAGAGGCTAACATGTCGCTAAATAAGATTAGCGAAGAATTTTGCTATTTAGCATATATATATATATATATGCTAAATAGAATTACCGAAGAATTTCACTATTTAGCTATATATATATATATATATATATATGTGTGTGTGTGTGTTCATACTTCTCAATTATTGTATTTCTTGTCATTTTGTGGTTTAAATACGTTATATGGTAGTTGTTAAGAGTCCCACATCGAAAAATGAAATGGTAATATGGACTCCTTATATGAACTTGAACAATCTTCACCCTACAAGCTAGCATTTGGGGTTGAGTTAGGCCCAAGATTCATTCTTTATATGGTATCATAACCAAGCCTATTTCAATTCTTTGTTCACCAATGTTGGGCCCCCAAATTATATTGTTCACGCCCAGTTAACGAGGTCTGGGCGTGCGGGGGAGTGTTAAGAGTCCCACATCGGAAATGGAATGGAAACATGGACTCCTTATATGGACTTGGACAATCCTCACCCTACAAGCTAGCTTTTGGGGTTGAGTTAAGCCCAAAATTTATTCTTTACGGTAGCGTTTCTTTCCCATTTAGTAAAATACTCCATAATTGAATTAGGTGAGAGTATTGTTTAATGGGGAAATAGTAGTTTAAGACATGTTGTGTTTTAAAAAACGTTATGGTAACTATTTTTTCTCATTTAGTAAAATACTCCTTCAATAATTGAGTTAGGTGAGAGAATTCTTTCATGGAAATTGTACGATGTTTTAGTCTCAAGTTGTTTTATTCTGATAATAATATGATAGGTCTGAGTATGTTATAGTACAATAAAAACAAACTGGAAATAAATTAACTTGAGAGCTCTCTTGATATTTTTACAATCTGATTCTTGATATCGATTCACTCTTGTAGCCTCTCTATTTATAGTATATATAGAGTTTTACTTGAAAAGTTCATCGATTGATTGTGGAGGTTGAGGGAAATGTGGTCAGCTAGTAGTTTCCTTTATAGCACGTTTATAAAAGAATGTATCTTTCCTTTTTTGTCAACTCTTTAATTCATGATTTTTATATAACATGCTTAAGACCTCAATATTAAAGGGCATTTCGGTACATTTTACATATCTTTAGTTTAATAGCACATTATTCAAAAGTCTTCTTTACTTTCTTAAACTTCGTACCAACTCAAAACCAGACAAACAAATTGAAACGGAGGAAGTAATAATTATAAATCTCTAATTATTCAATTATTCAACCTGAGACCCTGGAACACTTGTTTTGTCTTTGTCAAGTGTCAAGTGAGATATGGAGCATGTTAAACTAGCTACACACACAATATAAGTATGTCAACAAGCAGATGCTTTCTATTTTGATTATACGGATGAAGTATTACAACTTATATAGGAATACAAGTTCTCCGTATATGAGTTGTTAAGGTATTTTAGATACATACATAATAGTTATCACTTAGAGTTATAGTGCTATCCAACTTCATCAGATAATGATGTCTCAATACCCTGCTTGCAAACTGAAGGCGGGTAACCAACTATAAGTTTGTCCCTTAAGAATTGGAAACGAGCAGATGACAAAGGCTTGGTGAAGACATGGGCTAGCTGATCTTTGGAAGAGATGAATTGCACAAGTAAGTCCTTTCTCGCCACCTTATCCCTTACAAAATGAAAATCAATTTTCACATGTTTGGTACGAGCATGGAATATAGGATTAACATATAAATATGCAGCACCAATGTTGTCACACCATAAGATAAGAGCTTTAGGCAGAGAGGCAAAGTGATTGAATCCAAGTTAGCTCGGCAACGGCATCGGCTAAAGCTTTATATTCTGATTCTGTGGAAGACCTAGAAACTGTACGTTGTTTCTTTGATGACCAAGACACTAAAGCGGATCCCATGAAGATAGAATAACTGACAGTTGATTTTTTATCATCCAATGAGCCAACCCAATCAACATCCGTAATGGCTTGAAGAAACTAAGTGTCAGACTTGGGAATGAAGAGACACATATCCTTAATATGCTGCAAGTATCGCAATATCCTTTTGACAGCAACCCATTGATTTACTAAAGGATTATGCGTATATTGACACACTTTCTTCACAACAAAAGAGAGATCCGGATGGGTAAGAGTGACGTACTGAAGAGCTTCCACAATATGTCGGTATAGTGACGGATCATGAAAAGGAGTGCTGTCATTTTTGTGAAGCTTGTAGACATGGGTGTTACCAATGGCTTACATTGCTGCATTTTGGCACGTTCCAATAAGCTAGAAATGTAGTGACGCTGTGACAAAGATAGTCCAGCCCTTGTACGTACAACTTGGATGCCAAGGAAACGATTCAAGGGTCCGAGATCTCTTATGACGAAGGCAGAACCCAATCTTAGAATAATATTCTCCAAGAAGGTAGCATCGCTCTCAGTAAATATTATATCATCTACATATACAAGTATGTAAGCCTTGATTCCATTAGAAGTATAGACAAACATAGAGGCATCAGACTTTGAACTAGAGAAACTCGCGTCCAACAGAAAGCTTTGAAACTTCAAGTATCATGCACGAGGGGATTATTTGAGTCCATATAAAGACTTGTGCAACCTGAAAACATGATCAACGAGATGAAGGTGAGTAAAGTCTGGAGGTTAAGCCATATATACCTCTTTGCAAAGGTCACCATGAAGAAAATCATTTTGGACGTCAAGTTGTCGCAAAGGCCAGTCATGAAAGGAAACAATGACTCGGATGGTGGTTGGCTTGACGACTGGACTAAACGTCTCAAAGAAGTCATGTTCTTCTTGTTGATGAAATCCTTTGTCCACGAACCTGGTCTTATATCGTTCAATAACGCCAGCCGATTTTTTCTTGATTCGGAAAACTCATTTGCACCCCAAAACATTCATGGATGGGCTGCGAGGAACAAGAGACCAAGTTTTACTATGCAACAGAGCAATATCTCGCAGTTACGGCATCACGCCACCCTTGAAACCTGTTGGCGGTAGTAAAGCATGTTGGTTCGCTAGTTAGAGCAATCAGAAGGTCGATACAACCGCAAGGTTGGTGGATGGTGGCATATGGCGAAGTTGCATAGTATGAGTCCTAATCACAACTATTTTGGGATCGATGGGGAGTGGGGACGATTGAACTTATTGAATTGGAACGATGGCCTGTTCGTGAGAGGAATTCTGAGACACCGTGGTAGAGGTTGAATTGGAGACACGGTAATATAGGAAAGTGGGACGTGGGAGAAGAAATAGTCATTTTAACTGGAGCGGAGAGCCAAGGAGCTTTGGGCTGCACCGTGTGAGTTGGAGGTGAACCCAATAGATAATTTGAGAAGAAATGGATTTGGTCCTCGTCTAAACACACATGACGGGCCAAATATAACCTGACTGACATTGGATCAAGGTATCTTGTACTGTAGCCCAAAAAACACAAGGCGTTGTCCGAAATTCAAACTTATGTTTGTTATAAGGATGAAGGACGTAGATGGGGAAAACAAAGACAATCGAATGCCTTAAGAAAGCGTTAGTCAGGCGGATTTTTGTGAGCTAATTCAAATGGAGAAGCATCATTATTGGATCAAGAAGGAAGACGGTTGATTAGATAAACATCAGTCTCAAAAGCAAATTGCCAATATTTTGATGGAGTGGAGCTATGTGCCTACAATCTCAAAACAAGACTTAGACATATGAGAAAAAATCACCTAGTGTTTCTTTGTTTCTATTGAAATTTGAACACACTGCTCTTTTATGGTTCATTCAAGTTTCCTTCACTACTATGTGACACTCCGGTGCTAAAGAATCACTCTCATCTCCCAGCAATTAATTTAGGACAACCACCTAGATGATAGAGGCAGCACTACATTGTGCAATAAAATCACACGAACTTTCTTTATCAAAAAATAATACTAATGAATAAAGGACAGTCCGATGCACGTAGTATCCCGCATTCGCGCAGGGTCTGAGAAATCCTACACCCTAAGGAGGAGTGATATAGGAAGCCTACCCTGACGCAAATATTAGTGGCTCATTTCATGACTTTAACTGAGATAACATTACTGTCACTCTAAGGCTCCACTTCAAAATATTAATAATAATAATAATAAAGTTTTGCCAACTTTAGCTACTGATAAACAAATGTATTCCAAAACTTTATTACCCTTTTTTCTTTTGGTTACAATGACATCAGAAAGAAAAAACAGTTTCTAGTAATTAGAATGTTTAAGGTGATCTTTGTCCTCTAAATGATGCAAAGTCTAGCTGATAACTTTTTAACCGTTAAGATTTGCAGGAATTTCAAGAAGACAATGAAAAATTGATCAAGTACAAATGATGATAATACCTTGAGATGATACTTATTCTACAGTGATTGCCGAAAAAGGCCAGTATATATACCACACATCCACCAACCAAATAATAAGCCTTAACCAATGAGGAACATTGTACTTGGATCAATACAAATCCCATGAAATGTTGTTGGTGCAGCTACAAGAGCAATGCCACCATCAACAAAAATGGCATGACAAACGCAAGGGGTAGACCAAGGAGTATCTTCTCTCGTGCTCTCGACATTACGCCCAAATAAGACACACGCGTAAAAGTATTGTCCAAATTCTATGGAGGTAAGATAAAACCGGTGGTGTTAAAAGAAGAAGAAACAATGCACACGCACCACATTCAAGAATATGATAAAGAGGTTATTTAATGAGATGGAAGGATCAACGAGACAGAGACTAAAGGGTTTTCTATGTTAAAGTTATAAGATACTATTCTCATAGTTCAAGAGCTTTGTGTTGGTACTCTATTGTACTTTATAAAGCAGTACGTGATGTAAATAACTATCACAAGTGTTCGAAGGATAAACAAATATTCAATATTCGTAAATTGAATCTTGTTGAACAAATAGGTCAATCTTCAAAACTCGCCAAGCTTGGTGTCTCTTGAATCTTGATAACCTGAAATCAAGAAGCAACTAAATCTGGATGGTTACAACGTTGTGTGTTGAGTCGAGGGATTGCCCTCTATCCTTAAGACAAGATTGCCCCGTATATATGCTTTTACGTTAACGGGCAATAGTCTCCCAAGATAAAACAACACTTTAATCTCAACGCTACAAAGCCAATAGGTTGAGCCTGCCGAATAAAACAAATATGAATCGACTTGCGGAAGATATGGAAAAGGAAGGAAGAGTTTCTATCTTCTTCTCGCTTTGTCTCTGTGTATATAGTGTGTCTCTGTAGTGTATATCTTGTCTATATGAGGGTCTTAACTCACTATTTTTGCAGTGTTTTTCACTGACTGTTTGCTCACTATTTTGAGCTGTGTTTTGTGCTATTTTCTGTCTGTTTTGCTCACTGTTTTGTGCTGAATTTCAGTCACGTATGTCTCTCCACAATTGAGCCAAAACAGCTCAATATATTGCATCACAAGAGGGTTGTTCAACTGCCCAAAACACAGCTGTAAATAGCCATTAGGAGGGTTGTTAATGGCTGGTTTAAGGCCATTAGTGTGGCATGTTAAAGGCTATAAGTGAGGTTGTTCATGGCCATTAAAGGATGGTGTTTATGGAGGAGTTAATCAGCCAAGTAATGGCTGGTTAATGCTCCAAAAAATAGTCCAACGTCCGTCACCCCAAAATTAACTTTTCAGAAACTCTAGGGACCAAATTGTAAATATTAAGCAATTTGGGGTCCAAAAAGATAATATCAGAAAGTCCCCACAGCCCACACTCAGGACTGAATCTGACGCAAGGCTGCCGCTGCAAGGTGGGCTTCGCCTTGATCCCAATCCCATCTAGGCCCTCCCTCCTTTAAACACATGGGATACCCCTTGGGGTCCCAAACCCTTTACCACATTAGAGACTTATATAGAGAGTGATTCTTCCTATTCCCACCGATGTGGTAGATTTGTCCCACACCATATTTTCATGCCTCAAACACCTTACTGTGGACAAATATCTCTTTCATTTCTCAACGAAATTTGACGATTCTTGGCCCTACGGTCATCTACTCACTTCGTAGATCATGCATGTGCAAAGAGACAAAGCCTCCAATATGCGGAACACTAGTGTTTAATTCATTAAATATGGGTGGACGCACCTCCACGCCAAAGGCAAATTTCCAACAATCCCTTCTATGAAAGAGAGATTGTGGCGCACACACAAGTTGCCTACTTTCAGCAATCTTTCAGCGAAAAGATATTGCATCGTGAGAGGTAGCTTCCGCTTTGAACCTTCCCTAGTTGAAACCATCGGACTTACTTTCATCGCTACAAGTGAACGTGATGTCTTGAACCGTCGGTGTTTAGTGTAAGACAAGACAATGATAACAACACAATAACTCTCCTTATTCATTTTCATTCTTACGCTTTTGTCCGCTGTGGCCGTGGACACACTTGGATTCTTAAGTGCTCATTTGAGGCGGCCTTCCTCGCACTTAAATAGGTGATCTCCTACAAGGTATCCTGCTATACCCCACTTCACAAGTGTTAGAATTATTAAAAGTTTCAACCTTAACCTCAACTGCTTGAGGATCGTTTAAAGGTTTAGAAACTTAACATTTACCCACCATGCAGCAAAGACTTTAATGTCTATCGCGGAATAGCTTTGGATTCATGTTTCCGCATGTAAATCATCATCCGGTGCTTCTTGCTTCCACCGGCGCTCAATCAACCTTTGCCGCTTAGTTTTCCCATTGAACCAAATTCTTGGGATCTCCAATCGGTATGGTTGAGTTTCCACCATAAAGGTTCGTATTGTTTGGATTTTAAGCTCATTCCCCTAGACAGGCAGAACACTTGATCTCTAGGTAGTCCCTTAGTTAGTAAATAAGGTAGTGACGCCCGTGATGATCAACTGCCATACGGTCTTATGTCTCTGACAGATCCTGAAAGATATGTCCAGACGCCGTCATCCGTGTCTTTTCTGAAGTCGATCGGCTAGCCACAGTGTATAACTGCTAAAGGCACGGGTTTCTCCCACTAAGGGACGTCCTCTAATGAGTCATGAAGTTACTCAACTTCTTTTATGCTTTGTATAAAGCGATAAACTCCGATCTCGTCATGAATCGGTCGATGCAAGTTTGCTTTGAGGATTTTCTAAGACCCACCATACACATTTACTTGTGGCTTTGGTGTTCTTCATATCTGATGTCCAGTTTGCATCACTTTGTTCTCCCGTAATCGCTGACATCCGTAATACCATAATCCGTAGATAAGTTTAATAATTCGGATATCGCCATATTCGACTTAACGCCTTCTATTGATCATGTATTAAGATCATCGGCGAATCTGAAGTTCAATCGATCTGTTTGTAGGCCGATACCAGGTCGGTTGTAGTGTGTACAATACATTGAACTACACGTGACCTATGCATATCGCTCCTTGTCTATGGGTGCACCATGATTCCAATCAGTTCTATGATTCATATCCATTGGTGGCTTCAACGAGACTGTCAATTATCTCACAACTGAGTTTGGAGTTAGATCAGTCCGTTAGATGTCTTATAAATCCAATTCCTAAGATGTCATCTGTGATACCCATATCTTTCATATCAAGACTTTGTTTCAATATGACTTTTACTTTCAGACTGTTGATTCTCCAACTGTTGGCTTTCTAACTTCGTGAGTCAATGTTTCGTGGTCGATTCATTGTTTCTGTTTTATCTGAAACTTCCAGGATCAAAATGTAAACATTTCAGGGACCAAAATGAAAGTTCAGGAAGAAGCCCAACAGTTCAGCAAACCAACTCTGATCCTCGTCTTCCAACTCTCCGGTTGGGAAGGTTGTTTCAACATCCATGCCACGCAAGACTGCAATGGCCCATGATGTTAAGCTACTCCCAGGGGAGCACATGTACAAGTAGCCAAGGCTTTGAACTCGGCAGTAGATCCATCTACTTTGTACTCACTTTTGAGTATCCATTTTCACAACCCAAAGGTTCTTTTCCTGGAGGAAGATCAACCATTACGCAAGTATGGTTCTATATGATGGAATCTATTTCTCTCTTTGTAGCTTCTTTCCAAAGCAGTGCTTTTGGAGATGACAATTTTTTGTTAATTGTCCATGGTTCATTCTCAACCATACACGCTAGAAGGACTGGAACAAGTCTTTGTCCCCTTCTTTGCTCCGTCTCGGTTCAACATCTAGAATCCCTGAGTTCTGCAGATCTGGAATATTAAGTTCCGGATAGCCAAAGAACTTTTGAGTCCTGTAGATACGGAACGTCTAGTTCCGGACAGTCAGGCCCTCGCGGGTTCTTGTTAACCTTGAACAATTACTCATTTTTCCTTTTCAAGGAAAGTTATCTTCTAAGAATTTAGCATTCTTTGACGCTAAGAGGCGATAAGCACTACTGTTATTTGCAGATCCAGTGGATATGCAATCTACAGTCTTAGGTACAACTTGACCTGTTTCAGTATTCCAACTTTTACCAAGCCACCCCACATAATTTGGGCGTATGACTTTGCGCTTGGCCAACACCGTTGGACTGAGGTGAGAAATGAATAGTCGTTTAATGAATGATGCTTCACCTTCTCCCCCTCTATCACTACGAATTCCTCAATCCGTAGGTTTAGTTGATTTTCAACTTCTGTTTTGTAGCGCTTATCCGCTTCAACAACTTCATCTTTGTTTTTCAACAAACAAAGGATTGCATACGTTGTACCATCATCAATGAAGGTCACAAAGAACTTGTCTCCCCCCTCTATTTTGTATAAACTTTAAATCACCCATAAAGGTGTGACTAAGTCCTAGAGGAGCGGTGCTTCTTTCGCTATTCCCTTGACGGAATTTGGAAAGGTAATTTTGGCTCTTCGCCTACCTCACATTCATTTTGAGGGTTTATGTCGACAGTAGGCAACAATCTCAACATCGTTAGCTTTTGAATAACTTTCTATTCAACGTGTCTTAATCTATGATGGCATAGATGCAAGGATTACAAATATATCATTCATTTGGCTACAGACATACTGTACCATTCTTAGTTATTATACACCTGTTGGACTAGTCTCAACCAAATTTTGACCAACAAATGTCCCTTTAACCAAGTTTTGGGACATTTGTCACCTCCTTTTGGAGTGATCCCATTCCCTGAAGTCCTTTTGAGGACAACCTCTCCAGCCCCTTTGATTTTAGAGGTGGCGTTGCTTCACATGAACAACCTCTTGCCCGTGGTTAGGCGTGTCGGATCATATGTGATCTCGATACTGCCCACTCCAGCTTGCTTTGGCGCACTAAGTGTCCAAATTCTATTCTGCCTTTCTTTAGGCCTTCAGATCATTTAAGACCTGGAAACTCTGGTCCACCTTACTAGGTGTCCATTACTTTTCCTATGAAATGAATTCTGGCCCCACTCCAGTCGCCCGGAGGCTTTGTATGACTGAGTGTCCAATATCATCCTATGAAGGATCTTCTGCAAAATAGTGTGATAGGCTCAACGTCTTTAGATTTTAGATTTCTTCCATTATGATTGGTGCCCAGACAATTGTTGGCGCTTACTTAAGTGTGGTAACAGTTTTCGCACAGTCAGTGGATCTTTCTCCCTCGTATGTGTGAACATACTTTGCACACTTTAATAATTACACTTAAAAGAATGGATATTTTTAAGTCGTCTACAAAATCCAATCTTTAAACGGGAAAGAAGATGAGATTAAACTTCTGATTTTAAAGCGTAAGGAATATAAATTATTTTCATATTCCTCCGTACTTTAATTCATTTTTAATCAGACATCATTTAATCTTTATTCTTGACAAGTAAGAAAAACTACTTATCCCAATTTCGGATTCTGGCCCACTTCAGTCACTTCATCAGACTGAGTGACCATTTCCTTCTTACCACTATTTGGACTTTTTGTCTGGGACAGATATAGGCCTTCTGCTGCAAGATAGAACAACATCTTCAGCCTCCTCCTCTTGTCCCAATTGACATCCTCAGTCTCTCATGAGCGCTTGTTCCCACCACTCTTGGTAGCGGTGACACCATGAACACGTTCATCATCATCACTCTCTTCTACCAGAAAACCATTGCCATATCCAGATTTGATCACACAACTTTTGACCGACATTTTTCGAACACTAATAGTAATACAATACAATCTTGTCTTAAGTTGTTGGTACTCTATTGTACTTTATAAAGCAGTACGGGAAGTAAATAACTATTACAAGTGTTCGAAAGGATAAACAATTATTCAATATTCAGAAATTGAATCTTGTTGAACAAATAGGCCAATCTTCAAAATCACGCCAAGCTTGTTGTGTCTTGACTCTTGATAACCTGAAATCAAGAAGCCACTAAATCTTGATGGTTACAACGTTGTGTGTTGAGTCGAGGGATTTCCCTCTGTCCTTAAGATAAGATTGCCCCGTATATATGCTTTTACGTTAGCGGGCAATAGTCTCCCAAGATAAAACAACACTTTAATCTCAACGCTACAAAGCCAATAGGTTGAGCCTGCCGAATAAAATAAATATGAATCGACTTGCTGAAGATATGGAAAAGAAAGGAAGAGTTTCTATCTTCTCTTCTGTTTTGTCTCTGTGTATATAGTGTGTCTCTGTAGTGTATATCTTGTCTATATGAGGGTCTTAACTCACTATTTTTGCAGTGTTTTTCACTGACTGTTTGCTCACTATTTTGAGCTGTGTTTTGTGCTATTTTCTGTCTGTTTTGCTCACTGTTTTGTGCTGAATTTCAGTCACGTATGTCTCTCCACAATTGAGCCAAAACAGCTCAATATATAACATCACAAGAGGGTTGTTCAACTGCCCAAAACACAGCTGTAAATAGCCATTAGGAGGGTTGTTAATGGCTGGTTTAAGGCCATTAGTGTGGCATGTTAAAGGCTATAAGTGAGGCTGTTCATGGCCATTGAAGGATGGTGTTTATGGAGGAGTTAATCAGCCAAGTAATGGCTGGTTAATGCTCCAAAAAATAGTCCAACGTCCGTCACCCCAAAATTAACTTTCCACAAACTCTAGGGACCAAATTGTAAATATTAAGCAATTTGGGGTCCAAAAAGATAATATCAGAAAGTCCCCACATCATTAAATATGGGTGGACGCACCTCTCCGCCAAAGGCAAATTTCCAACACTTTGTGCCACAAACATGACAAAGGTTCACAAAAATAGGAAAATGATAAAGAGCACATATAACTTTATATTTTAGACAAGCAGAACTCAGTCCCTTATACATAATGTATACAAAGGATAGCTTATTTTGAGATATCTAAGTCCTTCCAAAATGATAGTGGCGAGTAGCATGAGCTTCTTTCACTTAAAAAAGGTGAGAGAGAAAAATAAAATTATTTTGTTAAGTTTTTAGTGTGTTGTATTTCAAACACACCGGTAGCATATAGATAAACGCAAAGATCAAACCAAAGTGGAGCAAGGAAAAACTTGGATCATATATAAAAATGTCTTTTGCAAACTATTTAGAAAGTGTAATGAGGAACATACGCATTTGATTACAAGCATTATGTACATAGCATAAAAAAGAATACTTACAACTATCTTTATCCTCTAAAAATCCGAAAATTCCACTTGTCCAAGACTCATCTACAGGAGGCTCAAAACTTTCAGGTAAAACTTGTCCACATTCGTTGCACTTGTGAACGACTAGCTGCTTAATGAGACATGAAAATTGTGATAGAAGGAAAGATAGAGAAGAACCAAACCTAGTCCAAAGGTAAAACCAATTAAGAACATACTAATATCTGGCAGATATATGGAATTAAAATAATATGCTTTTCAGCAATTACAATAATGAAGTCAACTAACCACTATGCCATGTAATGGTAGATAGAAGTTCATATAAGAAAATGTGTGTTTGCATTCTTAAAGAACCTTATTCAGTTAAACATATAACGCGTGCGGTATACTTGCGGCATTTTTACACATTTTAATAGAATAGTTGTCAGTGTACAGTGATACAAACCCTTGATTATATGTTTCTCCTGACAATATCCCGGTGGAATTTTGAAAAAATGCAGGTATGTCAGGTTTGGAGTGACTGACTAGGCTGTTCAATGTCGTTCTTAGGACAACAAAAATGCCTGAAGAATGGAGGTGGAGTACGATGGTCCCGTTGTACAAAAACAAGGGTGACATTCAGAGTTGCGACTTATAAGGGTATAAAGTTGCTAAGACATACTATGAAGGTTTGGGAGAGAGTGGTGGAGATGAGAGTGAGGAGGGGAGTGACAATTTCTAAGAACCATTTTGGTTTAATGTCGGGGCGCTCGAGGACAGAAGTCATTCATCTTGTGAGGAGGCTGGTGGAGCACTTTGGTTAGACCTACTTTGTTGTATGGGGCGGAGTGTTGGCCAGTCAAGAAGTCCCACGTTCAGAAGATGAGAGTTGCGGAAATGAGGATGCTGCGGTGGATGTGTGGGCATACTAGGAGTGATGGGATTAGAAATGAAGATATACGAGACAATGATGGAATGGCATCGATAAAGGATAAGATGCGGGAAGCGAGGTTGAGATGGTTTGGGCATGTGAAGAGGAGAAAAGCGGAGGTACGAGAGGTTGGCTATGAATGGCTTTAGGAGAGGTAGGGGTAGGCCGAAGAAGTATTGTGGATAGAGGAAGGAGAAATAAGGAGGGGATTACAATGAGGAGATTCGAATTCTCACCAACAAAGTGAAAGTTCAGGTAATCAACCAACCGAGCTACTAGATCCTCGCCTCCTTGTGAGTTCATTTTCTTTTGCTTCTCTATTGTCCTCTATGAAATGCAAATGTCCCTCATTGATGGTGGAAAGTCTTTCCTTTCTCTTTATATTGTGAACTCCTTTAATGGACTAGTAAATGGGCTAGAACAAGAGGTGGTTTCATGTACATGAGAATTGGACTTCGTAGACAAAAATGAAGAATTTGTCCCTCCCCCCCCCCAACACACACACATTCAATTCTGGTTTTGCAAATTTGTTTTTTGCTATTTTTAATGTATACCGAAATTGTCCAAATACATGATTACTGGATTAATGTCCAAATTTCATCCATTAATTTTACTTAATGGTGATCTTTATTTTTCAAATGTTAGGGGATGTTTCTGATCTCGTCCTTTACTATCGAGATCTTGTCTTCTACCCATATATACCGGTAGAGATTTCTCTTGTCAATACGCCGGGACAAAAAATATATCTTCTTCTTCTTAAAAAGTTATTCTTTTCCTTCTATTTTCTGAGCAATAGATTGTGCAAAGTCCAAACTTTAAGCCACTAGTGCAAGTGTTTGGGAGTATTGTGGATCCTTAGGGAGCGATCATGCTAAATGATTTGCACCGTAATCGATACGAAATTGCTTTCAAGGCAGTGTCTTGCCACGATGCAGCGATCATTTGATAAGTTATTTTCTTGTTTTACTTGTTTTCATCTATATAGTTCTAATTTTTGTTAAGAGTCCACATCGGATATGGAATGGGAACATGAACTCCTTATATGGACTTGGATAATTCTCACCCTACAAGCTAGCTTTTGAGGTTGAGTTAGGCCCAAGATCCATTCTTTACGATTTTAACTAACAACAACTCTCCAGATATGAACCATAGTTAGTCCCTGCGAGTGGAATTCCAAGGGAGATGGGAAGCGGGAATTCCGCATATGTTCTTATGCAAAAGGCTATAGTTCATTATAGCAGTGACCTCCCCTCCGTTTCTCGATTTCAGCCTACTTATCTCAGAGAAAGAGAGAGCTGGTTCTCACCAAGTCATGACTACATTCCTTTCGAACTAAGTACGGAGTATTTTGATTAGTCTTTTTGAAAGAGTTTTGACACATTTACAGCTACCAACTATGGACTTCGTTCAATTGTAGCATTCTTTTGTATTAATGGAAAATCAAATGCTTATTTCTTCCTCATTCTTATGGAATCAAGATTAGGAATGTAATTGTACAACTTTGTTTTCGCAAATGAATGTATATAATATGAATTATATTTATGCTAATATTTAGTCATCTAGATGGTATTGCCTTTTTTTATTTGGGGTAATCCTACTAAGCAATTCAAACAAGTATGAAATATTTTTTCTCATGGTCGGGCCTCTTTTGAATGGCGGTAAGTTTTGCATAAGCCTGTGCTCAGCACGGGTACACGGGCCATCTAGTTCACTTTTTATTTTTTCACTTTCATTACGTTCAAGCAATTAAATTATTTTTACAAAAATTATAATCAAACATAACTTCAACTTTAAAATTTCAAATAAAGTGAAAAATATTTAATTTACATGGTCAAACGCCTACAAAATTACCCATAGTTGAAAAGTTAACCTTATTAGGGTAATTTTCTCTTAGCTTCCGGACAAAAAATGCACATTTTATTTAATTATAGTTAAAATGTGTTATCTTGAATAGCACAAGGATAATTATCAGAAGAAAACAACATGAGACTATTTTTCATGAAAGAATACTCTCACCTAGAGATGGCAATGGATCCTGGACCCGGTCCGAATCCGATGGATCCAAATCCGTTTTATAGGATATGGATCTTCAAAATTTGGACCCGACGGATCCGGATCGGACCCGGATCCATTTCTGACGGATCGGATCTGGATATGGATCTTGTATTTGAGATCCGTATCCGGTCCAGATCCGATCCGTGGATCCGTTTTTTATTAAATATATTCATAACCTAGAATGTAATTCTATAAGTATTTTCTTAAAATTGCTAAGCACGTCCTTGCAAGTTTAATTCTCAAAACAAGTTTAATTTATCCCTGCGTTAACTCAAAAACCAAAAAATAAAGAAGTAACTTCGATAATAAAATCAATGTTATATTAGTGAATGACTAACATCTCCATAGACAAGTAGTTAAAATTATATTCACTTCATTTGTGAAGATTCCAAGCACATGCAAGTTCTGCATTGTGGAAATACTAGTCAGCATTTTCCACAACTATTGTCATTGTCCAACATTTTCAATTAATAGCTCACAATCAAAACGAGACAACGAACAAAATATCTCATATGAACATTTCAAAATTGAAACACAGTAAACTGTTAGCTAAGATTCAAAAAAAAAATTCTTAGCAAGGTTACATTCTTAGCAAGGCAAATTTTTTTACATGTGGATCCAGATCCGATCCGTTCCGTGGACCCGGTAGATCCGATGGATCCGGATAAGGATATAATTTTTATAGACCCGATGGATCTGGATCTGGATCCGATCTCAATTCAGTATGAAAAAGCGAATGCCGATCTGAATCTAGTAGAATCCGGTCCAGATCCGATCCGTTGCCATCCCTACTCTCACCTGACTCAATTATGGACTGAGAAAGATATGTTACCATATAAAGTATTTAAACCACGAAATGACCAGAATTACAATAATTGACAAATATGAAAGCAAAACATGTTCCCTATAAATATATCACGAACACAATACCAATTGACATATATTCTTTTACGTACACTACAAAAAGTATAGAATTGACAATAAAACTTTAGCAACAATAAATATATTATTGCTAAAAAACATAAATGATAACAAAACTTTAATATATTGTTGCTAAAAAACGTAAATGGAAACAACTTATTGAACTTGTTGTTGCGAAAACTTTTCGCATCGAATGTTATTGCAACGGCATGTAACAATTTTTATTGTTGCGAAAAATACTTTTAGCAACAACATCCAACATATGGCAATAAAAAATGTTATTGGGAAATGTTTTTCTTATTGTAGTGATAATTGGTTTTTTTCTCTCATAGCACAATGGGTGGAAAGAGTATTTCAAGCAAGTTGGGTTGTGTTCTAGCCTTCCTACTTTATGTATCTGGTTAGTACAATTTTATTATATATATCAATTAAGCTTCCTCTTCTCACTGTTTTCTCCTCCTCCGCTCCCCCCACCCCCTCCACCCTGCCCCCTCCCAAATCCCAACCCTCAATTCTGTAGAAAGATAATACTTCACTGTAAAAAAAATTGAAGTTAGCAACAAACTTCATCGTTAATCCGTCGTTAAATAATTGGTCGTAGTTAACAAAATGTTTTGACAATCGATCGCTAATTCCTATTTTTTTAGTAGTGATTTAGACATACACTAACTGTATATATAATTAATTTGAAAGTTTTTCAACTTCTTATGGCAAATGAGGAGGCCAAGCCAAGTGAATTGAATGTCATACAACTTCCAATATCAAAAGAGTTTAACTCAGAAGTACTTGATGAAGTGTTTCAGGTGGTTACAACTATAGGTGGCCAGTGGGCCGGGCTCGGGTCTGGCGAGCCGGGTCTGGCGGGGTCGGGGTCGGGGCGGGGTCGGGTCTGGCGGGCTCTGGCGGGGTCGGTCCGGGACTAGAGCAAGTCCCGTCCGATCCCGATCCCGTCGATATCGAGGCGAAGGCGGGCTCGAGGCGGAGTTCGGGACGAGGCGGGATCTGGCGGGTTTTCATTTTTTTTTAAATAACATATGTATAAAAACTCAATAAACAAAACAAGATAGTGTAATAAAAACATCCCAAGGTCGCTTTTGTGCCTCTTATATTATTTAATAGACATATGATTTTTTGTAATACAAATACAATTGTCTAAAATCTAAATTGCAACTTTGTGGTGTTGTCCAAAAGTTGCAAATTACATAATAAAATTACAATTAAAAATTACATTCTCAAAAACTCGTTCTAATTGCTTTATGATTTCATGTGGTTCTTCGGTTGGAATTGGTATTTGTTGGTCAAATTGATCCATCGCCGCTTCCACTACCTTCGGTTAAGATTTCGTTGTAGTTTTCATCATCTTCTTTGTTGATCTCCGGTTGACCGCACCTTCTCCGCTCCGCCAGATCCAATCTCTCAATAATACCGCAATTTCCAAGTCGCTCCGCTAATGAGTGTCTGTGGTCTCCTATTTGATATCTCGCTGCGAAAAAGCGCTTTCAGACGCAGCTTGACGATGCTTGAATGTTCAAAACATCTCGAGCCATCAATGAAAGTGTCGGAAAGGTCTTCTCATTCCCTCCAAAGATTTCAAAGAAGTCTCCATGTCCATCTTCATTGATAACTTCTTGATACGCATGCAGAACCCTCAAAACAAAAATATTCAACTCGCTAATTTGGTTAGTAGTAGAGGTACGATCGCACATTCTATTTCTCGAGGCTTTCAATACTAGCCGCAGTAAACAACATGTCTTTTGTAAGGTTGTGTTGAAGATGAAGAAGATGGTATGGAAAATTTGGTAAGTTAGTAGCATTTTCTTGTTGATAAAATCTATATATATTTTTGCATTGGTGTTCTACGCTAGACAATACTTCTTCTTTAGTTTGTTCAATAGGTGGTGGGTGATTTAGATTTTTGGGACTTGGAGGTGGTAGTATTTCTATACAATCGTAAATAGTTTCAATTAGTGATTTAGTACCGTCTATTTTAATAGTAGGATTTAATACAGAACCAATAATATAAATAGAGGGAATAGGAATAAAATATTTTTTTATTTTGAGAAATATTTTTTATTCGTCGCCTTATAAGCTGGTTTTTCCATATATTCACTAAGTAATAAAAATATTAGAGTTATATAAAATAACATAGTTGAAATAGTATGATAATATATACCGGAAAATTCTTTTGTTGCTTGAAAAAATTTCTCTAAAAATACAATAAGTTCGGAATTTTTTTCCCAATCACTATCTAAAATCATATCAGCTGGCTTTTTATTATGAGAGTTAAAAATAAAGTTATAGGTAATTTATAGTCATAAGCAACAAGTAGTTGCTCGTATAAAGAATTCCACCTAGTGGATACTTCTTATGGAATTTTTCTAAAAGGTAGTTCACAATCATGACAAATTTTTTTATATTCTTTTCTACGTTGTACTTTATTACTTTTAAAAATAAAGTTTATAGCAAATTGTATTTTACTAAGAATGTCTTCAAAAAGTGATAGACCATCCTTTACAATTAAGTTATATATATGGCACGCACATTTTATATGAAAATGGTCTGGAAAAGATGGAGTTAAACTATTTTTTAAAATTGTAATTGCGTAATTGTTATTAGAAGCGTTATCTAATGTAATAGTCATAATTTTATCGGTAATTCCGTAATAATCGCACACTTGATAAATATTTTCTGCAATAAAAGTACCAGTGTGCCTATCATCTATATATCTATACGCTTAAAATACGTTTTTGCATAGACCATTTATAATCTATCCAATGACAAGTTACGCTTAAATAATCATGGTTGTTAGTACTACGACCTATATCGACGTGATAGATACTTTGCCATTAAAATGATATAATGAAAAACGTAAATATTGTTGATATTCATGCGCGAATTTAAATACATCTCTCTTAACAGCTTGATCTAGGAAAACAAGCAGATTATATATATCTCTAATGTAATGAATAAAACCGGAGATGAAGGAAACGAAAAAGGCAAACCCTCCACAAAGAACTAATTTTGATATTGCTTCCTATCTCTATGTTTATTGTATTTAGAGCCTACAATTCCCCCGTCATAGGGTTAATTTGACCACATTTGGTCCTGATAATATCGGTATGTGAACATTGTCCCGATGGAGCGGGCGTTTGAGCACCGGTTTTGAAGCCTGGTATTGGGCATACCTAGTGGATGAGCACTTACTACATGTCTAATTAAACCCCGCCCCACCGTGACCTTTTCCAGCTTTAAATTTTAAAATATTTTTACAAATTTTACATATGGCTACTTGATTCTCTACGTCCCTATCAAAAAATGTCCATGCATCTGATTTTAATGGTCGTTTTGCTGGACCTCGTCTCATACTAGGGGGAATAGGAGGTATTTCAGTTGAAGGTGCACTGGTGGGTGTGTTGTCATCAACATTAGTGGGTATATCATCTAGATCATCGTCAAAATTAAAGTCTTCTTGAGTTCCAGAAAATAGCTCCTGGTCTAAATCTAATGGTATTGTAGGAAAATGTTGAGTATCAACAAAATCATCCTGTGTAGGAATAAGATGACTAGAAGAAGTACCCTTGCCCTGGTTGCCCCTACTAGAAGAAGCACCCTTACCCTTACCCTTACCCTTAAACATACCTTTTAATCCTTCCATTTTAATTATGATAATAAATAAATAAATAATTAAAGACAATAAAATTAAGTGATCTAAAATTCTAAATAAAATAAACAGACAATAATAATTTAATGAAGGAACAAATGTACCAAACGCCGACGTAACGTCGACGTGTAATCGAGAGGTTGAAAATTAAAACTTTGCTCGATGGAAGATCCTCAAGCTAGTTGCCAACTTCACTACCAATTCCCAAATGAATAAATAAAATTGAATATTTAGCAAACAATGTAGACTTGTAGAGAGATATATTGAGAAATTAGAGAGATTGTAGGAAGATTTGTGAGAAAGATGAAGAGAAAATGAGTTATTTATAGTTGGAAAATTGGGTTAAAGTGTAAATATAATAACTTATGGGTTAAAAATAAATATTAAGGGGTAGGGGCTGGGGGAGGGGGGGGGCCGAAAAAGGCCGGTGGCCAACGGCCATAATCTAAAATGGTCGTTGGTGCAACGGCCATTTTTGCAAAGGGGGAAAGGGCGGGGTCGGGCTCGGGGCGGGGTCGTGTCTCGCGGGCCTGGGGCGAGCTCGGGTCTCGCGGGATGAGACATCGTCCCGTCCCGAGTTCGAGTCCCGCCCCTGTTATTTATTTATTTATTTTTTTGGCGGGGTTGGGGCGGGACCGGGGCGGGCTCGGGACGGGCTCGGGTCGGGGTCGGGCTGTCCCGGCCCACTGGCCAGCCCTAGTTACAACTCGCTATGGTATATCTGTTCAATTTTCTTCATATTATTTTACATTAGTTACTTTCTTTCAGTATTACATTCACTGATTTATGGAAAGTCACAAGTAAATTATACTTTAATTAATTAGATTGTAAAATAATATCCATATTAATACAACATGATCTCCTTTGTTTTTGGTCTGAAATAAATTATCTAAATTTGCAATTCGAATAGCTAACAAGTCTCTGATGGTTGAACTCACGAGGCAGATAAATTAAATGTACATTATATGTCCCAATAAATGACATCACAGTTGAATTCTCCCAAATATAAATGAATTTCAAACTTATTCATTTTTCAATTTAAAATTAATGGTGATTTTGATGAAATATATGAGTATTATAAGATTCTTTTTCCTATACAGATCAATCCTATCGAAATGCATTTTGCTTTTACACGAGGTATTGTGATACTGACGACTATATATATTGGA
The DNA here is from genome assembly GCA_029783415.1 of Anisodus acutangulus. NCBI lineage: Eukaryota > Viridiplantae > Streptophyta > Magnoliopsida > Solanales > Solanaceae > Anisodus > Anisodus acutangulus. Next base: position 40,074,018 of record CM056503.1, read on the forward strand.
GCAATATGTGGCCTTAGGTGCAATAAGAACGTATTAGGTCATCCTTTTTGTGCACCCTTATAATTTTGAGTTGTTCATAAATATGGGATTATGGCGTTACTCTCGTATGTGTTTATACTATGTAATTATAAAAAATAAGACTTGTACTGAGGTTGATATTAAAAATGATCATGTAAATATCAACTTCTAGAACCCGCTATGTATTTATAAGAGTTTTTCCTAGTTTTTTAGTATTGTTGTTCTCTTATTTGTGTTTGAAGTTCGTATCAAATAACTGTTAAAATAAGATTTGCAATGAGGTTGATATCGCAAAACAGTCATCATGATTAGGTAGATATTAATGAACTTCTAGAACATATAAAGTGACAAAATATTATATCATCTCCTTTTTATATGCTTCCTAACAATACTTTGATAACACAATTACAAAATTTAAAGTTGTCAAAACGGGCAACCCAATCCATGCGGTTTTAAAATTTGACGGGTCAGGTCGGGCTACTCCATCTTTTTTATGGGCCTTAAAACAGTCAGCTAAATCAATCACTACGTGGACTACGGGTCTAGCCGGGCCAAACCACATTTTTTAAAAAAAATATTTTTTTATAATTCTATTAATTTAAATTTAAATTTAGAAATGCTAACATAAATATTTAGAAATGTTATTGTGTATGGCAAAAGAGGTTACAGACTAGTGTTATAGCACATGATTATGATAATGGAGATACAAAGTGTGCTAAAATGACTATCATTTAAGCGAATTAGGATCAACAATTAATTATGTGTGTAATTGATTAATTATTGAATTTTCAGTGAGAGATTAATAAACTAATAGAGATTGTGGATAAGCAATTAATGGAGAACATCATCCCCACGTGGCAGTAAGTAAAAAAGTTGACCTAAGCCTAGACATGAGTCATGACTAAGTAATTAAGTAGCAAGGTGGCATGTTAAGAGGATTATTTTGCAAAAGTAGTATCTATAAGTGGGACCCACTATCCACTATGGTAAAGAAGTCTCCATGCTTTAAACTGATATATGTTATTAAGAGGATATATGTTCGTGCAAAGTAAAGGAGAGGCAGCAACCAAAGTATGCATAAGCAATCACACATTTCTCTCTTTGGTGGAACATTAACGTGGCTTTTATATACATAGTAGCAACACAACGTTAATTGGATATAGCACCAACGTGACTTTCAATTGTAGTATAAGCAACGTTATTTGTAGAGAGTAGTAACATAAATTACTATGTAAGAGAAGCAGCGTGCTAGAGACCCATGTAGCAATCGGGTATTTCTTCACATATTTTGTTCGACTCCTATAAGTTTGGATAAAGCGTACTCGTTTGCTTTGTGGTTGACATACAACAACAACGTGACTTTCAGTAATGTGGAGAAAGAATAGTTCTTGGCATATAAGATTGAGGCATAGGGGAGATTGGTCACATCAATAAGTAGGAAGTTGACGTTAAAAGTATGTTAAGGCTAATCCTTCTTTCTTTTGGCATGTTCTAAGTACGAAACGAAAATGTAATATTGTCCCATAAATGATTCTAATCTTAGTAGTAGATGTTCATGTTATTCATTCCTATTTTCAAAGCATGTGTAAATATGTTCCTAAACCCATATTGAGGTATATGGAAAAGATGTTAATATTTATAATGTTAATCGGTGGTGTAACGACCTTACGTCTCTCCGATAAACTCAAGGTGTCTTAGCATGCATTATATACCTACATACACCTTGACCTCGAAGGCGTTATATACGCTACTACATGGTATGCATTATATATATATATATATATATATATATATATATATATATATGTATGGGGTATGGGCACTTCTACTGTTTTGCTGAAACCTCATGTTGTTCCTTTCCACTCATACATGGTTTATTGTAGCTGCAAACAGGGATCTCAGTATTTCTCCATTCACTCTCTTGTGCCTTATCTGCTTCAGCACCCACAGCATCTCCTCTGTCCAGTCACCTGTTTGTCTATGAAGCCCCGACCAATTGAGTAGCTTTTGACAAATGGTTTTGGAGTATTGACAAGCAAAGTATAAGTAGGAGTGAGTCTCCATTGCTGTAGATGAGCAAAGGACACATTCTTATGGCACTCATCAACTGTGTTTAGCCTCTTCTGCAGTGCCATCTATAAAATGAAATGGTGTCTAGGTATAAGCCTTTTCACGATGGCTAGTTTCTTCCATGGCACCTTGTTGAATTGTGGGAGAAATTCCTTATATGCTTCTTTGATGTTATAGTTTGCTGTATTTTCACATTAACAAGTATCCTTCTTGTTTGCTACAGCCCACACAAGCTTCAGGATTGCTGCTCTGTTCCAAATAAAGAAATCCAATATGTTCAACCCTCCTGTAGATTTGGGTTGGCGCAGTTTTTCCCAAGACACAGGTGGTCTCCTAGTGTATTTAATAGGTCATGTCCACAAGAAATTCCTGCACAAGTTGGCTAGTTTATAGTCAGCATCGCTTAAGCCCATGAGCCGGCCCAACCCAGCATCGCTCAAGCCCACAAGCCAGCAGACTTTTTCGGACCGGGTTAAAAAGCCTCATTCTTAAATGGATTTTAAAAATTAGTTGTTATAGATAACCATGGGAGTTTAAGCCCCACACACTTGTCATTGAGTGTTTTGCCAACTCATCAACGAGGTGATTTAATATGAGGTGTGATAGTTAAGGTATGTAAAGAAAACACAATCGAATAGTAAATATACCCTAGCGCCAAAGGTGTTTTCTCTCAATTCTATTCGGTTTATTTCTGAATAAATGTTATATTTTGAAATATCATTCTTCTACGAAACTATGTTATACTTGTTTATGACTGACATGATACTTTTGAGACGTTGAAGCATTTTGGTAAACTGGCATGGAATATTAGTTTTGCATTGACAGGATCAAGATGCATGATTTGATATGTATCATACCAAACAAATGGCGTTTCAATTTAGTAGGCAAATTATGATTCGGTCATTCACAATGCAAATATATATATAAGCTTGGCTGTTATATACGATCATTAAAAAGACTAACGGTACACCAATAAGAAAATTGGAAACAAGACTTAGATATATAACACATTAAAATTATAAAGCAACACACCTAGTTTTACATTTCACTAGAATTTCTAATGGCAGTAGGTTTACCTATCCAAAAGGACTAATTTAACTGTGAATTTTTTTAGGATATGTAATCCAAAGACCTTTTATAAGAGGACTCTTCTTCATGCCCACCTGAAAACCCCAAAAAAATAACCATCTCTCACAAAAAGAAAATACAAAAGCAATCAGGAACGAAGAGCCGCCATTTGTTGCTTCTTTACTCTTTCATCCTGCTTCACCATACTGAAAACAAAAGAAGTTGACGGATCAATATTGCAACCGATTCAAAGCAAAGAAATGATAAATTGACATAAATAGATGTATAATATACACATAATGTATGCATATATATATCGTCTAGCTGTAAATAGTTTTGGTCGAGCGACCAGATGTGTAACCTCCCCTTATAAATGTTGTTGTACTGTATTGCAAAACCGATGAAGCAGTAAAATTAATTTCTGAAACCAGAAAACAAAAAACCTGGACAGATTCTGGAAAATAATAACAGATTCTGAAAAATATTTAAGAAAGAAAAAATCGAGCTCACTGAATGCACAGTGTGTCCTTAAGGAAATTATTCCCCTCAAGTACCCGAGCTTAATAGAATATATCCTCCTAGGATAGAACGATCTTACTCACCGGTGTATCGGTACCTAGAACAACGGTGTCAGCGAACCACTCAACAGCAGTAAATCACAACACTAGAATTTATTTGTGCAGAAGAAGAAGAAGTTCAGAAAATTAGTGAATTAAATTCTGAAGAATCAAACGAATTTATAGTCATGGAAGTACTATTTCTGAAGGTTTGCAACCCTTCTGAACAACCACTAAAAACTGGTGGGAAATTTAATTATGGGAAAGAAATCGGGTCGCGGGTCAGACACGCGGATCCGGGTCACTAACGGGTAGGATTGGATAAGTTAATTAATTTAACTAAATAATAATTAATTAAAAATTAAAGAAAATTTGGTCCAAAAAGATTATCAATCAAATCATTTGACCAAATCAAGTCGAAGCGGCGACGACGGCGGCGGCGAGGAGACCCTCTTCTTAACCCTTTAGCAACAAGAAGGAGTACTTCTACTTATAAGTAGAAGAACTTTTCTTTCCACTACCGATGAGGGACAAATGCTTATTTTATAAAGCAAGAGGGGAGAACTTTTATTTCCACTACCGATGAGGGACAAATGCTTATTTTATAAAGCAAGAGGGAACTCCCTCCATTTCCCATTCAATCTATCATTTAAACCCAACAATCCCCCACATGAATGGGGAATGGCTATAAGATAAAGGAATGTATCGACAAGTGTGTAATTTACAATCAAGGATTAATTGCATCTGGATAAGTAGGTTTTCCTTTGAACTTTCCGTAGTGAACATATGTCGGATATACTTGGTCAATCGGTAGATTTGATATCTTTGAACCGTCGAACTTTGTCGTATACCTAGACAACCATATGTCACACAATCAATCCTTTACCGTCTATGGTTCTTATGGTTGTGTTCGTTTCAGCCATGAACACCTCCTGGTTTCATGAGTGTATAGAGAATGGGCTTCTTACAATCATTCTCTTTGAAGCGGCTTACACTTCACACTCACATAGGTGATTCCTAAACGTGTTATCGTGTAGACACACTATTTGGTCAAACCTGCCAAATTTAGAAATCATTAAAAAATAAACTTAAGCTTTTTATTAACTTGGTAAAAAAAAAACCTTAACATTTTATCCTTATTTCTGAACATTGTCTTCATCATGAGAATGAATTTAGTTATTTGACAATGCCAAACCATCAGTCACGACTTTGTTTGATCTCCTTGAACCTAGCTCTTGGGATCTCCAGTCTGCTAGGTAAAGTTACCGCCATGATGACTTGTCCTTAGCCTTAAACCCATTCCCTTAGATGATCTTTCAACCGCCTCTCTAGATAGGCCTTTTGTTAGCAGATCCGATATGTTATCTCTTGACTTTACGTAGTCAACCGTGATAACACCACTAGAGAGTAGCTGTCTAACGGTATTGTGTCGCCGTTGAATGTGATGCGATTTTCCGTTATACATAACGCTCCCTGCCCTACCTATTGTTGTTTGGCTATCACAATGTATACATATAGGTGCCAAAGGTTTGGGCCAAAATGGAATATCTTCCAAGAAATTTCGAAGCCATTCAGCTTCTTCACCGGCCTTGTCTAAAGCTATAAACTCAGATTCCATCGTAGAACGAGCGATGTACGTCTGTTTGGATGATTTCCAAGACACTGATCCACCCCCAATTGTGAAAACATAACCACTCGTGGATTTAACTTCAGATGATCCGGTGATCTAATTTGCATCACTATATCCTTCGATAACGGCGGGATATTTGTTATACTGCAAAGCATAGTCTTGGGTATGTTTCAGATACCTCAAAACTCGTTTCATTGCCATCCAGTGAGTTTGATTGGGATTACTTGTAAACCGACTCAATTTACTAATAGCACATGCTATATCTGGTCGCGTACAATTCATGATATACATCAAGCTTCCCAACACTCTTGCATAATCCAATTGTGAGTCACTTTCACCTTTATTCTTCTTAAATGTATAGCTCATGTCAATTGGAGTCTTGGCAATATTGAAATTTAAATACTTAAACTTGTCAAGTACTCTTTCAATATAATGAGATCAAGCGGTAATGCTAGACCTTGTGGAGTTTTATGAATTCTGATGCCTAAGATCAAATCAGCAACTCCTTAGTCCTTCATATCAAATTTGCTAGCCAACATGCGCTTAGTAGCATTTATATCGACAATATTTTTACTCATTATCAACATGTTATCAACATATAAACAACTAATGACTTCATGATTTGGAGTATTTTTAATGTAAACACATGTGTCACACTCGTTGATTTTAAATCCATTTGTCAACATTGTTTGGTCAAATTTAGCATACCATTGTTTGGGTGCTTGTTTTAGTCCATAAAGCGACTTAACAAGTTTGCACACTTTCCCTTCTTTACCAGGAACCACAAATCCCTCAGGTTGTTCCATGTAAATTTCTTCCTCCAATTCTCCATTTAAGAAAGCTGTCATAGCATCCATTTGATGGATTTCAAGACCATGTACGGCTGCTAGTGCCACTAACAACCGAATAGATGTTATCCTTGTTACCGGCGAGTATGTGTCAAAGTAATCAAGGCCTTCCTTTTGTCTATAACCTTTGACCACAAGTCTTGCCTTATATTTGTCAACAGTGCCATTAACTTTCATTTTCCTTTTAAAAATCCATTTTGATCCTAAAGGTTTATTTCCAGGAGGAAGATCAACTAATTCCCATGTATGGTTGTTCAAAATTGATTCAATCTCACTATTGACTGCCTCTTTCCAAAATGATGAATCAGAAGATGACATCGCTGCTTTAAATGTTTGAGGCTCATTTTCAAGCAAGAATGTCAAAAAATCTGGTCCAAAGAAAGTAGATGTCTTTTGACTTTTGCTACACCTTGGATCCTCTTTACTTGGTGTACTTTCCTTTGGTTCTTCCCGCGGTCGTTTAGATCTTTCACTTGACGACTCACATTCAGTTTTATACGGATAAATGTTTTCAAAGAATTCAGCATTATCTGATTCAATTATCGTATTAACATGAATTTCGGGATTGTCCGATTTGTGAACCAAAACCGACAAGCTTTGCTGTTTGTATCATAGCCAATAAAAACACAATCCACAGTTTTTGGTCCGATTTTTACCCTTTTGGGCAAAGGAACTTGGACCTTTGCTAAACACCCCCACACTTTGAAATATTTCAAGTTGGGTTTTCTTCCTTTCCATAGTTCATATGGAATAGATTGTGTTTTGTTGTGGGGCACCCTGTTGAGTATTCGGTTAGCTGTAAGGATAGCTTCCCCCCACAAGCTCTGCGGTAAACCAGAACTTATTAGTAAGGCATTCATCATTTCTTTTAATGTTCGGTTTTTCCTTTCCGCAATTCCATTTGATTGTGGTGTGTAAGGGGCAGTAGTTTGATGAATAATTCCATATTCTAAACATATCTCTGCAAAAGGAGATTCGTACTCTCCACCCCTATCACTTCTAATCATTTTTATCTTTTATTCAATTGATTTTCCACTTCGTTCTTGTATTGCTTAAATGCATCAATTGCTTCATCCTTACTATTAAGTAAATACACATAACAATATCGAGTGCAATCGTCAATAAAAGTTATAAAATACTTTTTCTCACCGCGAGATGGTATTGACTTCATATCACATATATCTGTGTGAATTAAGTCTAAAGGATTTGAATTTCTATCAATAGACTTATATGGATGTTTAACAAACTTAGATTCAACACAGATTTCACATTTAGATTTATTACACTCGAATTTAGGCAATACTTCTAAATTAATCAATTTTCGCAAGGTTTTGTAGTTGACATGTCCTAAACGAACATGTCATAAATCATTTGACTCCAATAAGTAAGACGAAGCTGAATTCTTATTAATACTGTCAACAACCATTACATTGAGTTTGAAAAGGCCCTCGGTGAGGTAGCCCTTTCCTATGAACATATCATTCTTACTTATTACAATTTTCTCACTAACCAGCACGCACTTAAACCCATTTTTGATGAGTAGTCCGGCTGAAATTAAATTCTTCCTGATTGTGGGAACGTGCAGAACATTGTTGAGAGTCATCACATTGTCGGAAGTCATTTTCAGAAGTATCTTCCCATATCCTTCAACCTTGGCTGTTGCAGTATTTTCCATAAACAGTACCTCTTCGGGTCCAGCGGGAGCGTAGGTTGCAAATGCTTCTTTTACAGCGCTAACATGTCGAGTGGCACCAGAATCAAGCCACCACTCCTTCGAATTTCCAACCAAATTGCACTCTGATAGCATTGCACACGGATCATCCATATCATCATTCTTTTCCACCATATTGGCTTGTCCTTTTCCCTTGTTCTTTTTCGGGAGACGACAATCTGGGGCTTTGTGGCCAGCTTTCCCACAATTAAAGCAGTTGCCTTTGAACTTTTTCTTGGCTTGCTCCTTCTTTTGTCCAGTGAACTTCTTTCTTTTCTTACTTTTTGGGGCAGCCTCTTCAATAATATTTGCTCCCATAATCGTTGAATTCCCCCGTGACTTCTTCTCGGCTGTTTTGTTATCTTCCTCAATCTTGAGACGAATCACAAGATCTTCCAACTTCATTTCCTTGCGCTTGTGCTTAAGATAATTCTTGAAATCTTTCCATGAGGGCGACAACTTCTCAATCATTGCAGCCACTTGGAATGCTTCATTCACTACCATACCTTCAACAATAAGGTCATGGAAGATAAGTTGAAGCTCTTGAACTTGGGTTCCAACAGTTTTTCCATCCACCATTTTGTGGTCTAGGAATTTGGCAACCACAAACTTCTTCAAGCAAGCATCTTCGGTTTTGTACTTCTTTTCAAGTGCACTCCATAGTTCTTTGGAAGTCTCTTTGCGAGTAGACGTTGTACAAGTCATCTTCTAAGGCACTCAAAATGTAGCCTTTGCACAAAAAATCAACCTGTTTCCAAGCCTCAGTAACCATGAACTGTTGGTTGTCAGGCATGTCGGCGGCAGGCACGGGAGGGTCCTCACTGGTGAACTTTTGCATACCAAGGGTGGTAAGCCAAAAGAACATTCTTTGCTGTCATCCTTTAAAGTTGGCACCGGTGAACTTCACAGGTTTCTCAGCCGGTGGCACAGCGGTACGGGTTGTAGGAGTAACCGCTGGTGCAGTATTCGCAGAGGTAGTTCCAGTCTCAATTGTCATTATTCATTTGTCACTGTCAAATCGACAAACTGTTTTAGTTAATAAAACCAGAATAGCAATTCAATCACAGACTTAAACGATGAAGATTTTATTTCTTCAAATCGCAGTATAATTATGAAACTTTATTATTCCAACGAAGCTTTTATATCTTCGAGTCAGAATACTAATATTCATATGGAGTAAAAAACTACACGAGTTTTAATGTCCAAACCATAATACATCAACGATGAAGTTTTTATGTTCTTGAAATCGTTGTACAAGTATGAACTTTAATATTCCAACGAAGTTTTTATGTCTTCAAGTCAGAATATGAAATTTCATACGGAGTAGAAAACCACACAGGTTTTAATCTCCAAAACAGAATACAGATTAATCTAAAAATATAATTTCCTTATAAATGTTGTTGTACTGTATTTCAAAACCGATGAAGCAGTAAAATTAATTTCAAACCGTAAAACAAAAACACTGGACAGATTCTCGAAAATAATATGATTCTCAAAATATTTAAAAATGAAAATCGAGCCCACTGAATGCACAGTGTGTCCTTAAGGAAATTATTCCCCTCAAGTACCCGAGGTTAATGGAATATATCCTCCCAGGATAGAACGATCTTACTCATCGGTGTATTGGTACCTAGAACAACGGTTTCAGCGAACCACTCAACAGCAGTAAATCACAACACTGGAATTTATTTGTGCAGAAGAAGAAGAAGTTCAGAAAATTAGTGAATTAAATTCTGAAGAATCAAAAGAATTTATAGCCATGGAAGTATTGTTTCTGAAGGTTTGCAACCCTTCTGAACAGCCACTAAAAACTGGTGAGAAATTTAAATATGGGAAATAAACCGGGTCGCGGGTCAGACACGCGGATCCGAGTCACTAACGGGTAGGATTGGATAAGTTAATTAATTTAATTAAATAATAATTAATTAAATAATTAAAAATTAAAGAAAAATTGGTCCAATCAGATCATTTGACCGAAGCCGAAGCCGAGCGACGAGGGGAGACCCTCTTCTTAACCCTTTAGCAACAAGAAGGAGTACTTCTACGTATAAGTAGAAGAACTTTTCTTTCCACTACCGATGAGGGACAAATGCTTATTTTATAAAGCAAGAGGGAAGAACTTTTCTTTCCACTACCGATGAGGGACAAATGCTTATTTTATAAAGCAAGAGGGAACTCCCTCCATTTCTCATTCAATCTATCATTTAAACCCAACAATAAATGATTGCCATATTACAGTAACTGATAAACTCAATCCAATTTTGTATATGAAAACTGCCATTATCCCACCTCTTTTTTTCCTTTCCTTTGTAAACAAGATGCAATTAGTCTAGATGAAAGTTTTTATGCCAAGGACAAAAAAGAATCTTCTGAAGGGGGGTTGACGAGCCTATTGAAAATGAAGCATTTTAAATTGTTGGGTGCCGATTTGTCAGTACTACAACTTTACCAGACTTAGAAGGTAGCAACTTTACCAAACTTGAAAGGTAGAATGCAAAAAATTGAAGAGGCATTAGTACATGTTTTAAAGAGCACAATCCGTCTGTCTATCAATTTAAGTAGCAGTACAGGATCAGGCTTTCAGATTGACAAACAACTTATTATTTGTATTTTCAGATTACCTGATGTCATGAGGGGTAATAAATATCCATTGTGATCCTTGTGCCAATGCGAAATCCACGACAGTATCTAGGCTGATTTTTCTGCATACATCATCCTGTAAATTATCAGAAAGTTAGAGATTGCAACCAATTGACTGTTTCTCTACGATGTCTAGAGCAACTAAACTTGACCCTATGTAATCCACTAGGATAAGGATTTATAGATGCACAACAGATTAGTAAATTTCGACAATTCTTATGCATGATTAGGAACAGATGCCTTAGGGCTTCATTGGTTGACCTCCTTCGGATCACAGTTAATATATAAAATCAAATGTGTACACACAAGTCTCCAACTTGTATTTGTCATGTTCAACTCTATGTTCCCTTAGAGCCTGGGAGCAAAGGAGGAAAATGGGTTTATCACACTGAGGGTGGCTTTGTACTGAACATGGAGAGCACCAATGAAGGACTGATCCAGTTTGACATCGTGCTTGTGGAATTTGGAAACAGTCCGCACTTGCCCTTGAAGGGCATTGCGATCTCTAAGTCATTTGGATATCTATTTGGGAGCATTAGAAGAAATCTAATAAAAAGTGACATAAATAACAATGATAAAGATTGTCATGATGATGATTGGAAGTATATTTGATTCCTTTATTTTCAAATTGAAATCACAAATGTATAGGAACTGCCCAACTTGATTGTCTGTTAGAAGAAGAAACATAGTTTCAATGCTTGATGGGCTAAAATCAATCATTTTGCTCAATTGAACTAAGGACCAAACTGCAATTTTCTCACAAACAAAGAAAATTAGCGCTTTCACCAAATGTTATTTCCCAATTAGTAGGAAAAGCACCTTTTACGAAAGTTACAAAACAATACCAAGTTGTAAAACTCACCATAAATACATCAAATTCATCCATTGCTCTAAATGGAGCTTCAGTCATCTCATGAAGAGCAAGTGCAAAGCATAAAGTTGAAAAAGAGCATTCTCCCCCTGATTTTACATGAGAACAAAACCAAATTAGTTTCACATCAGACCAAATTTACCAGGATACTTAAAGAAGGCATCCAGTACATATTCCCAGGAGAAAAAATTCATCGTCAAAGATAATCGCGGAAGACATACAAATAAAGCATGCAATTAAACAAGCAAATCAGATATATATATATATAGACACACACATATATATATATATATATATAGACACACACATATATATATATATAAGCCTTGGGAAATAGGAAATGGAAATTGGAAAAGCACAATCTCTCTCTCCCCCAACCTTCATGTGAAAGGGAAAGGGGAAAGGAGAGAAAATTTGAAAATTTGAGTCCAGCAAAACAATCTGACTCAAGACTCATACGCTAAAATGCATGCAGAGTGGTTCATACTCCTTACTTATTTACCTACTAACTCGTTAAGGACCCTACCTGCTTTTTTTTTAACAAAAATTAGCATTAAATGATTAATTGCAATAAGTCGGGAACAACATTGAGCCATTACAGTCTATTAGTATTTATCTTTGTATCATTATTAGCACATGGCATCATAAAAGTCAAGTGGATCGGATCTGCTCTGAACCGGCTAAGCCCAAGCCGCTAAAAGCCCATGGGTTCTGAGTAGGCCCACCTCCTAGAAGGGTTGGAATCAGTTCTCCCACCGCTTGATGCAACATTATACTTTACATGCCTAAATCTCAAAAGTTCTATGAAAAAATCTCTAAGTTAAATACATCAGTTTGATTAAGCCACCCAAACAGTTTATGAGGCAGTTGTGCTTCAGATTGGATAGGGACTTTTTTCTCTGAGTCCAATTGATAAGAATTTGATAAACGAGTTTGTACATATTTTCATATTTTGTTAAATAAAATATTTAGTTTAACTGAAAAATTAGACTTAACGAGTAATGATATAGATTTAGATGGTTATGATTAAGATCTTTATTAAGTGCAAACAAATGAAACTTTAATATTTGAATGTATATTCAGATTGAAACATTTTTATTTTAGGGAGAATGACGTTTATATACATGATAATATGGTAGATAATATGGTGTATTTGCATAATATGACGATACTTTTCAGTTCACAAAACATAGCAATAGATTTCTTATTATCTGAAGCACCTTATATTCATTTCTTTACATAATTCAATGCAATATAAAGGGAACACTTTTTTAGCTGCTTGAGTTTCCTCTGAGTTGAGTGGCCTCTCCATGACCACATCCCTAAGTTTGTACTTGGCATGGCAATTTTATAATGAAAATAACCAGTAAGATGTTCCACAAAAGTCCAGCAATGTGACGATGTAGGAAGAGGTAATTCACTGTTTCAGTGTTTCCTCTTTTTGCACATGTTATTATATGTTTCCCTGCCTTTCCTTCAGGTCATCAATAGCTCAAGTTATTTGAAGCTTGAGTTATTTCAGTCCATCAAAAAGAAAAGTAACTTCCAGGAGGGACTTTTGTCCGCCAAATGGTTTTCCATGGAAAAGGTACTTCATGTTCCTTCCTGACCTAGAAGAACTTAATATAAAGACCCAACTTAACTACCATTTCTCCAGCCATTCCATCTTGTTTTTAGCATAGTAAAAATTTGGATTATTTTCAAAACATGGTAAACAGACTGTCCTTATGGCCTATCACCCAATCATTACATTCCATTCTGCAGGTAATGTTCAGCAATAAGATTGACAATTCTGCGTAAGGCTGTTATGCCCTCGTAATTCTCAGCATATTTGTGAACCGAGAACACGTTCTTAAGTGGTGCGTGCTCTATCCAAGTATCAAACCAGAATCGGATTTTTCTCCCATAGCTCACTTTAAGGATAAGTATTTCAGAGGAATCATATGATCATCTATTTATCTCTTCCCACACACATCTAATTGGAAGTAGGCATTGGCTTAGAGCATCAATCTCATTTATCCTGTCCATACTTGCCCACTGTTGGACTTCTCCACGCCCTTTGGTTTTCATTGCAAAATCTCCGCACGTACTTTCTAGCATAAACCAAGTTTTGTATCAATCTTATTACCTTTTCCATCTTATGAGGTGCAGAATTCTTCCTTTTTCCTTTACTATTTATTAGAATGTCAATATAAAATGTGTTAATGTCTTGAAGTAATTGATTTCATTGCAGGCATCACAAAGATGCAAAATGGTTACAAACATGGTATAGCAAAAAAGGATGATTGCCAGCTTCATTACAAATGTTCATATTAGAACTAGGGAACTAACAAAATTCAAAAAACTACCAAGGGAGTCTATACAGGATAAATAAGGCCAACTAAATAGATACATAAGACATCTTGCTTTGAGGGATTGGCAAGTAGTTGATATTACATCGAAACATCAGTTGTTCCTTTCATTCTAAACACTCCAAAAATATAGCAACAAGTATCATCTTCCAGATTTTCCTAATGGTGCTATTTTATAGAATAACAACAACAACACCACACCAGTGTAATTCCAAAAGTGGGGTCTGGGGAGGGTAGAGTGTATGCAGACCCTACCCCTACCTTGGGAGGTAGAGAGGCTGTTTCCAAAAGGCCCTCGACTCAAGAGAAAGCATGACAAAAAAGGTCAGACAAGGATTGAAAGAAGCCATTGCAAAATACTATCAATAAGCATTATGAAGAAAAGTAACAGTAATTGTAGCAAAACTAATACGATAATCGAAGTACAAAAGACAGCAGATGGTAGCAGAAAATCGATGGACAAGAAACTACAAAGATAATACTATGCCTACTAGTTTTGGACGATACACGAGACAACGCTCTACACCTACTAAAATACTTGAGGATATTCTGCATTTAATTATAAAATATTCTTTATTAGCATAGAGATTGTGGAATTTTCGACTATCTCTATCCCCCCTCTCTCTCTCCTCTCTGACCTAACGGCTACAACAGCGCCGGAAACGGCTAGTATTCTAGCCTCCACCGGCGCCTCTCTTTCTCCTCTCTCCTCTCCCCTCTCACCCCAACGACCTCCATCCCTCGCCGACGGCAACCAGCCCGGCGACCAGGTAACTCACTCTGGTCGGCGACCTGGTAACGCCGCGACTACTACGCCGACAAATTTTTCCAGCATCTTCCTTTTACTTCTTCTTCGCTTCTCTTTTCCTCCTCTTCTTCGTCTACTCCTCTCAGTTTCTCTATTTATTTTTTTCTGCTTCTGCCACTTGGACCAGCGGCCAGGCTACTAAGCTGTTCCGACGCCGGTGAACACTAGTGTTGTCTGTTCGGTTGAGCTAGAGCTACAATTTCATATAGTTTTCTGTTTGGAAACCCTATACTCTAGCTGGAGTCCTGGCCGAAAACCTCAGTTTTCCGACGACCTACAATTAGAACTGTACCAGAGGGGATTTGTAGTAGTAAACAAGCAAAAGAGGAAAAACACAAGGAAACGTCATCAGTTTTTGGAGGAGCATCTACAGTCTAGGTTCATTATTACTGGAATTGGTACCTCCGGTTGACTTGTTGAACTCTTCTACATTTCTCATTACTTAATTAATTGCCTTAGTTGAATGCTACATTTTGCTTGCTTTGGGTAGCTGATTTAGTTGCTGCATTCTCTGCTTGTTTTACTGGTTATACGTTTCATACATTTCACACTTTTCTTACTGCTTGCAATTAGATATAGTATAGTGTTCGTATGTAGTATTTGTGACTCTAGTGGCTTAAGTAAATGATAGTAGACTAGGGTCATATTCTCAGTCGGGGACGGGGGCGAGGGTTGGAGGGATAAGTGGGGTAAGGGAGATGCTAGGCTGAGAATAGGATCTTAAAACATTGGGACTTTAACGGGGAAGTCTATAGAACTAGCTAAAATTCTTAAGAAGATGAGGATTAATAGATAGGATGATGTCGATTAAGTTGGTAGTTGGAGGGTTCACTATGAATATTATTAGTGCTTACGCGCCGCAGACGGTCTTGGACTAGGAGGAGAAGAGGCATTTTTTAGAGGATTTGGACTAGGTAGTGGGAGGTATATCACCTACTGAGAAGTTATTTGTAGGAGGGGATTTCATAGGACATATTGGTAACTTACAGGGGGTTATGACGACGTGCATAGAGACTTTGGCTTTGGAGACAGGAATGGGGGAGGCGTCTCACTTTTGGAGTTCGCTTGAGCCTTAGGGATGGTGATAGCCAATTCGAGGTTCTTGAAGAAGGAGGAGCACTTGGTGACTTTCCGTAGTTTGGTGGATAAGACTCAAATAGACTTTTTGCTCCTTAGGAAGGGTGACAACGGTCTTTGTAAAGACTGCAAAGTTATTCCGAGGGAAATCTTACAACATGACATATGCTTTTGGTGATGGATTTGGAGATCAAGATGGAGAAGAAAAGGAGGGTTGTGGATGAAAGGTTAAGAATCAAATGGGGAGTTTGACCATAGCTAGTGCAGAGGAGATAAGGGGGAGGTTGATGGCCAAGGGGGCTTGGGGGAGTATGTGGGATAGGACGGCCAGTATGTGGGACATGATGGTCAGTTGCATTCAAGAGATAGCTAGAGAAGTGCTAGGAGTCTCGCAGGGTAGCCGTGGTAGGCATCGAGGGGATTGGAAGTGGAATGGTGGAGTTCAATAGAAGGTGGAAGCGAAGAAAGCGGCGTATGCAAAATTGGTAGAAAGCCAGGATAATGTGGAGAAGTAGATGAATAGGGAACTGTATAAGTTGGCGAGGAAGGAGGCAAAGCTTGCAGTTACGACGGTGAAAATAACGGCTTTTGCACGCCTGTATGTGAAATTAGAGGTAAATGCGGGAATAAGAAGTTGTACAGACTAGCCAAGACGAGGAAGGGGAGGGCATGTGAAATTGAAAATGACATTTGATACCTTTGTTAGTTTTTTCTCCTTCGTGATTTTTATAATACTCTTTAGTTTTTTTTAGAAATTGTTAGCATATTATTGATTTATGAACTTTATTTTATTAATATTTACGAAAAATAGCTATGGTAATAGATCTTTTATCCTCTCTGGACAAGAACAATTAATTTTTTCCTTCATATTTTTTGCATTTTATATATTTTCTTCCATTTATATATGTGCTATGTTAAAAGAACTCAAAAGTCAATTCTTAACTCTCTTAATATGATTAATTGCCCTATGTATAAAAATGTTAAATGAGGAAGTTGTTTAGGAAAATGAATGATTAGAAGACCCTCTTTCTCTATTTAAGGTGTTTACACACAATAACTTTCAAAATCAAAGTGAAAAGATATATTAAACGTTACATGTTTTCTAAGTCATTGTGTTCTTGCAGTTCGTTCATATTTAATTCTATATGAGAAGAAGATAAACATAGAATTTCATAACAACAACTACAAGGTGTTTGAAACTGAATTCTACATGACAATTGATAAACAAGAAGAAAGAAGATCAACTTCCTCATCTTTTAAATGTGTTACATGCATTATTCATCTCTGCAAGCTTAAATAAAGTTCAGGTCTAAGCAAAATAAATTATCTCATTTATCTCGACATAATTTATAAAAGATCATTTTTAAATTTACGAAGATACCGCGCGAAGCGCGATCATTCACTAGTATAAAATAATATGAAGATCAAATAGATATACCATAGCGAGTTGTAACCCCTTGAAACACTTCATCAAGTGCTTCTGAGTCGAACCCTTTTGATATTGGAAGTTGTAGAACATTCAACTCAGTTGGCTTGGCCTCCTCATTTGCCATAAGAAGTTGAAAAACTGTCAAATTAATTATATATGTATAGTTAGTTAGTTCATGTAAATCACTATTTAAAAAATAAAAATTAGTGACAGACAAATTTTATAGTTAAACAGCAAAATCTGTTGCTAATTATATATATTTAGTGATAAATTAACGACAAATTATGTATAAAGATACCTCTTCCCACTGCTTTCTCTCCGATAAATATAAAAAATTGTACTAACCAGATACAAAAAGTAGGAAGGCTAGAGCAAAATCCAACTTGCTTGAAAAACTCTTTCCACCCATTGTGCTATGAGAAAATAAAACGATTATGAAAAAGAAGATGTGTCAATTGTATTGCAGCCATGCCATATTTATAGGGGGGGGGGGGTGCATGTTGTGCTTTCATGGTTGTATAAAATGAAATAGTTGATTGAGTCGAATGATATGATTTCGGTAGGGAACACTTCCTATTAATTAATTGGGCCTTATAAGTTGTAAATTTAAATTACTTTGACAAACACACTATAAAAAAATTAGAATTAGCAGCAAACTTCATCACCAATCCTTTCTAAATAGCTCGTAGCTAACATCATTTTTTAATAATCAGAGGCTAACATGTCGCTAAATAAGATTAGCGAAGAATTTTGCTATTTAGCATATATATATATATATGCTAAATAGAATTACCGAAGAATTTCACTATTTAGCTATATATATATATATATGTGTGTGTGTGTTCATACTTCTCAATTATTGTATTTCTTGTCATTTTGTGGTTTAAATACGTTATATGGTAGTTGTTAAGAGTCCCACATCGGAAATGAAATGGGAATATGGACTCCTTATATGAACTTGAACAATCTTCACCCTACAAGCTAGCATTTGGGGTTGAGTTAGGCCCAAGATTCATTCTTTATATGGTATCAGAACCAGGCCTATTTCAATTCTTTGTTCACCAATGTTGGGCCCCCAAATTATATTGTTCACGCCCAGTTAACGAGGTCTGGGCGTGCGGGGGAGTGTTAAGAGTCCCACATCGGAAATGGAATGGAAACATGGACTCCTTATATGGACTTGGACAATCCTCACCCTACAAGCTAGCTTTTGGGGTTGAGTTAAGCCCAAAATTTATTCTTTACGGTAGCGTTTCTTTCCCATTTAGTAAAATACTCCATAATTGAATTAGGTGAGAGTATTGTTTAATGGGGAAATAGTAGTTTAAGACATGTTGTGTTTTAAAAAACGTTATGGTAACTATTTTTTCTCATTTAGTAAAATACTCCTTCAATAATTGAGTTAGGTGAGAGAATTCTTTCATGGAAATTGTACGATGTTTTAGTCTCAAGTTGTTTTATTCTGATAATAATATGATAGGTCTGAGTATGTTATAGTAAATAAAAACAAACTGGAAATAAATTAACTTGAGAGCTCTCTTGATATTTTTACAATCTGATTCTTGATATCGATTCACTCTTGTAGCCTCTCTATTTATAGTATATATAGAGTTTTACTTTAAAAGTTCATCGATTGATTGTGGAGGTTGAGGGAAATGTGGTCAGCTAGTAGGTTTGTTGGAGAAGATCATGGAGCAAAATCCTCTAACTTCTTGAACTTGTTCCTCAAGCATAACAACGACTTTGACTTGTTCTTCCCACATTTTTCATCAGCTCCTATTTACCTTGTCAAGTCAATTTTACTCCGTGGTAATATTTCCACGAATTTTGCTTCATTCCATGAAGTAAGGCAAGACTGTTTTTTCATAAAATGTTGGTCCGAATGTTGTGACATTTATTCTAACATTTTTTAAATTCAAATTAGTACTTAAAACGATATGTTGGGTAGAATGTCACAACACCAAACCCAACATTAACATAATCCTTTTGTTATTCAAGATAACATATAACAAAATAAAATGTGCATTTTTTGTCCGGAAGCTAAGAGACAATTAATAAAGTTTTTATAACCAAGCCTCTTAAAAATGTCGAAGAACCAGTGGTGTAGTTATGAAGCCGAGTGATACGAATCGAGTTAGTTTCAAGAAAATTAGAATTATGTGGAAGCGTAAATACATATATTAAAGACAAGAAAATAAACAGACAAAATTTAAAGACAAAATACAAGAACTTCGCCTAAAAACCCTAATGGGTTGTAACAGACAAAAGTAACTTTGATATTTTACCTCTTAAAAAGATCGTTGTTATAAGTTTGTTATATAAATCCTTTAATTTAATATCTTTGATTCTTATTTGTTTAATTGAAAAAAGGTAATTAGGCTTATCCTCCCTCGGTTTCAATTTGTTTGTCTTAGTTTCCTTTATAGCACGTTTATAAAAGAATGTATCTTTCCTTTTTTGTCAACTCTTTAATTCATGATTTTTATATAACATGCTTAAGACCTCAATATTAAAGGGCATTTCGGTACATTTTACATATCTTTAGTTTAATAGCACATTATTCAAAAGTCTTCTTTACTTTCTTAAACTTCGTACCAACTCAAAACCAGACAAACAAATTGAAACGGAGGAAGTAATAATTATAAATCTCTAATTATTCAATTATTCAACCTGAGACCCTGGAACACTTGTTTTGTCTTTGTCAAGTGTCAAGTGTCAAGTGAGATATGGAGCATGTTAAACTAGCTACACACACAATATAAGTATGTCAACAAGCAGATGCTCTCTATTTTGATTATACGGATGAAGTATTACAACTTATATAGGAATACAAGTTCTCCGTATATGAGTTGTTAAGGTATTTTAGATACATACATAATAGTTATCACTTAGAGTTATAGTGCTATCCAACTTCATCAGATAATGATGTCTCAATACCCTGCTTGCAAACTGAAGGCGGGTAACCAACTATAAGTTTGTCCCTTAAGAATTGGAAACGAGCAGATGACAAAGGCTTGGTGAAGACATGGGCTAGCTGATCTTTGGAAGAGATGAATTGCACAAGTAAGTCCTTCCTCGCCACCTTATCCCTTACAAAATGAAAATCAATTTTCACATGTTTGGTACGAGCATGGAATATAGGATTAACATATAAATATGCAGCACCAATGTTGTCACACCATAAGATAAGAGCTTTAGGCAGAGAGGCAAAGTGATTGAATCCAAGTTAGCTCGGCAACGGCATCGGCTAAAGCTTTATATTCTGATTCTGTGGAAGACCTAGAAACTGTATGTTGTTTCTTTGACGACCAAGACACTAAAGCAGATCCCATGAAGATAGAATAACTGACAGTTGATTTTTGATCATCCAATGAGTCAACCCAATCAACATCCGTAAAGGCTTGAAGAAACTAAGTGTCAGACTTGGGAATGAAGAGACACATATCCTTAATATGCTGCAAGTATCGCAATATCCTTTTGACAGCAACCCATTGATTTACTAAAGGATTATGCGTATATTGACACACTTTGTTCACAACAAAAGAGAGATCCGGATGGGTAAGAGTGACGTACTGAAGAGCTTCCACAATATGTCGGTATAGTGACGGATCATGAAAAGGAGTGCTGTCATTTTTGTGAAGCTTGTAGACATGGGTGTTACCAATGGCTTACATTGCTGCATTTTGGCACGTTCCAATAAGCTAGAAATGTAGTGACGCTGTGACAAAGATAGTCCAGCCCTTGTACGTACAACTTGGATGCCAAGGAAACGATTCAAGGGTCCGAGATCTCTTATGACGAAGGCAGAACCCAATCTTAGAATAATATTCTCCAAGAAGGTAGCATCGCTCTCAGTAAATATTATATCATCTACATATACAAGTATGTAAGCCTTGATTCCATTAGAAGTATAGACAAACATAGAGGCATCAGACTTTGAACTAGAGAAACTCGCGTCCAACAGAAAGCTTTGAAACTTCAAGTATCATGCACGAGGGGATTATTTGAGTCCATATAAAGACTTGTGCAACCTGAAAACATGATCAACGAGATGAGGGTGAGTAAAGTCTGGAGGTTAAGCCATATATACCTCTTTGCAAAGGTCACCATGAAGAAAATCATTTTGGACGTCAAGTTGTCGCAAAGGCCAGTCATGAGAGGAAACAATGACTCGGATGGTGGTTGGCTTGACGACTGGACTAAACGTCTCAAAGAAGTCATGTTCTTCTTGTTGATGAAATCCTTTGTCCACGAACCTGGTCTTATATTGTTCAATAACGCCAGCCGATTTTTTCTTGATTCGGAAAACTCATTTGCACCCCAAAACATTCATGGATGGGCTGCGAGGAACAAGAGACCAAGTTTTACTATGCAACAGAGCAGTCATCTCGCAAGCCATGGCATCACGCCACCCTTGAAACCTGTTGGCAGTAGTAAAGCATGTTGGTTCGCTAGTTAGAGCAACTGTAAAGGTCGATACAACTGCAAGGTTGGTGGATGGTGGCATATGGCGTAGTTGCATAGTATGAGTCCTAACTGTCAACTATTTTGGGATCGATGGGGAGTGGGGACGATTGAACTTATTGAATTGGAACGATGGCCTGTTCGTGAGAGGAATTCGGAGACACTGTGGTAGAGGTTGAATTGGAGACACGGGGTAATATAGGAAAGTGGGACGTGGGAGAAGAAATAGTCATTTTAACTGGAGCGGAGAGCCAAGGAGCTTTGGGCTGCACCGTGTGAGTTGGAGGTGAACCCAATAGAGAATTTGAGAAGAAATGGATTTGGTCCTCGTCTAAACACACATGACGGGCCAAATATAACCTGACTGACATTGGATCAAGGTATCTTGTACTGTAGCCCAAAAAACACAAGGCGTTGTCCGAAACTCAAACTTATGTTTGTTAAAAGGATGAAGGACGTAGATGGGGAAAACAAAGACAATCGAATGCCTTAAGAAAGCGTTAGTCAGGCGGATTTTTGTGAGCTAATTCAAATGGAGAAGCATCATTATTGGATCAAGAAGGAAGACGGTTATTAGATAAACATCAGTCTCAAAAGCAAATTGCCAATATTTTGATGGAGTGGAGCTATGTGCCTACAATCTCAAAACAAGACTTAGACATATGAGAAAAAATCACCTAGTGTTTCTTTGTTTCTATTGAAATTTGAACACACTGCTCTTTTATGGTTCATTCAAGTTTCCTTCACTACTATGTGACACTCCGGTGCTAAAGAATCACTCTCATCTCCCAGCAATTAATTTAGGACAACCACCTAGATGATAGAGGCAGCACTACATTGTGCAATAAAATCACACGAACTTTCTTTATCAAAAAATAATACTAATGAATAAAGGACAGTCCGATGCACGTAGTATCCCGCATTCGCGCAGAGTTCGAGAAATCCTACACCCTAAGGAGGAGTGATATAGGAAGCCTACCCTGACGCAAATATTAGTGGCTCATTTCATGACTTTAACTGAGATAACATTACTGTCACTCTAAGGCTCCCCTTCAAAATATTAATAATAATAATAATAAAGTTTTGCCAACTTTAGCTACTGATAAACAAATGTATTCCAAAACTTTATTACCCTTTTTTCTTTTGGTTACAATGACATCAGAAAGAAAAAACAGTTTCTAGTAATTAGAATGTTTAAGGTGATCTTTGTCCTCTAAATGATGCAAAGTCTAGCTGATAACTTTTTAACCGTTAAGATTTGCAGGAATTTCAAGAAGACAATGAAAAATTGATCAAGTACAAATGATGATAATACCTTGAGATGATACTTATTCTACAGTGATTGCCGGAAAAGGCCAGTATATATACCACACATCCACCAACCAAATAATAAGCCTTAACCAATGAGGAACATTGTACTTGGATCAATACAAATCCCATGAAATGTTGTTGGTGCAGCTACAAGAGCAATGCCACCATCAACAAAAATGGCATGACAAACGCAAGGGGTAGACCAAGGAGTATCTTCTCTCAGGCTCTCGACATTACGCCCAAATAAGACACACGGGCAGAAAAGTATTGTCCAGCCTATGGAGGTAAGATAAAACCAGTGGTGTTAAAAGAAGAAGAAACAGCTGCACACAGACCACATTCAAGAATATGATAAAGAGGTTATTTACTGAGATGGAAGGATCAACGAGACAGAGAGACTAAAGGGTTTTCTATGTTAAAGTTATAAGATACTATTCTCATAGTTCAAGTGCTTTGTGTTGGTACTCTATTGTACTTTATAAAGCAGTACGGGAAGTAAATAACTATCACAAGTGTTCGAAAGGATAAACAAATATTCAATATTCAGAAATTGAATTTTGTTTAACAAATAGGTCAATCTTCAAAACTGCCGCAAGCTTGTTGTGTCTTGAATCTTGATAACCTGAAATCAAGAAGCAACTAAATCTGGATGGTTACAACGTTGTGTGTTGAGTCGAGGGATTGCCCTCTATCCTTAAGACAAGATTGCCCCGTATATATGCTTTTACGTTAGCGGACAATAGTCTCCCAAGATAAAACAACACTTTAATCTCAACGCTACAAAGCCAATAGGTTGAGCCTGCCGAATAAAACAAATATGAATCGACTTGCGGAAGATATGGAAAAGGAAGGAAGAGTTTCTATCTTCTCTTCTGTTTTGTCTCTGTGTATATAGTGTGTCTCTGTAGTGTATATCTTGTCTATATGAGGGTCTTAACTCACTATTTTTGCAGTGTTTTTCACTGACTGTTTGCTCACTATTTTGAGCTGTGTTTTGTGCTATTTTCTGTCTGTTTTGCTCACTGTTTTGTGCTGAATTTCAGTCACGTATGTCTCTCCACAATTGAGCCAAAACAGCTCAATATATTGCATCACAAGAGGGTTGTTCAACTGCCCAAAACACAGCTGTAAATAGCCATTAGGAGGGTTGTTAATGGCTGGTTTAAGGCCATTAGTGTGGCATGTTAAAGGCTATAAGTGAGGTTGTTCATGGCCATTGAAGGATGGTGTTTATGGAGGAGTTAATCAGCCAAGTAATGGCTGGTTAATGCTCCAAAAAATAGTCCAACGTCCGTCACCCCAAAATTAACTTTTCAGAAACTCTAGGGACCAAATTGTAAATATTAAGCAATTTGGGGTCCAAAAAGATAATATCAGAAAGTCCCCACAGCCCACAGCCCGTGACCGAACGGACGGGCGGCGTCGCGCGTGTGGGCTTAGCCTTGAACCCAATCACATCTAGGTCCTCCCTCCTTTAAACACATGGGATACCCCTTGGGGTCCCAAACCCTTTACCACATTAGAGACTTATATAGAGAGTGATTCTTCCTATTCCCACCGATGTGGTAGATTTGTCCCACACCATATTTTCATGCCTCAAACACCTTACTTCGTGGACAAATATCTCTTTCATTTCTCAACGAAATTTGACGATTCTTGGCCCTACGGTCATCTACTCACTTCGTAGATCATGCATGTGCAAAGAGACAAAGCCTCCAATATGCGGAACACTAGTGTTTAATTCATTAAATATGGGTGGACGCACCTCCACGCCAAAGGCAAATTTCCAACAATCCCTTCTATGAAAGAGAGATTGTGGCGCACACACAAGTTGCCTACTTTCAGCAATCTTTCAGCGAAAAGATATTGCATCAGGAGAGGTAGCTTCCGCTTTGAACCTTCCCTAGTTGAAACCATCGGACTTACTTACTGCGCGGTGAACGTGATGTCTTGAACCGTCAGTGTTTAGTGTAAGACAAGACAATGATAACAACACAATAACTCTCCTTATTCATTTTCATTCTTACGTTTTTGTCCGTTGTGGCCGTGGACACACTTGGATTCTTAAGTGCGTTCATTTGAGGCGGCCTTCCTCGCACTTAAATAGGTGATCTCCTACAAGGTATCCTGCTATACCCCACTTCACAAGTGTTAGGAATTATTAAAAGTTTCCCCAACCTTAACCTCAACTGTTTGAGGATCGTTTAAAGGTTTAGAAACTTAACCTTTACCCACCATGCAGGCAGCACTTTAATGTCTATCGCGAGAATAGCTTTGGATTCATGTTTCCGTACAGAAATCATCATCCGAAGTGCTTCTTGCTTCCACTGAAGCGCTCAACTGAACCTTTTGCCGCTTAGTTTTCCCATTGAACCAAATTCTTGGGATCTCCAATCAGTATGGTTGAGTTTCCACCATAAAGGTTCGTATTATTTGGGTTTTAAGCTCATTCCCCTAGACAGGCAGAACACTTGATCTCTAGATAGTCCTTTAGTTAGTAAATAAGGTAGTGACGCCCGTGATGATCAACTGCCATACGGTCTTATATCTCTGACAGATCCTGACAGATATGTCCAGACGCCGTCATCGGTGTCCTTTCTGAAGCCGATCGGCTAGCCACAGTGTATAACTGCTGAAGGCACGGGATTCTCCCACTAAGGGATGTCCTCTAATGAGTCATGAAGTTACTCAACTTCTTTTATGCTTTGTATAAAGCGATAAACTCCGATCTCATCATGAATCGGTCGATGCAAGTTTGCTTTGAGGATTTTCTAAGACCCACCATACACATTTACTTGTGGCTTTGGTGTTCTTCATATCTGATGTCCAGTTTGCATCACTTTGTTCTCCCAGAACCGCTGGACATCCAGAATACCATAATCCGTAGATAAGCGAATAATTCAGATATCGTCATATCCGACTTAACGCCTTCTATTGATCATGTATTAAGATCATCAGTGAATCTAAGTTCAACTGATCTGTTTGTAGGCCGATACCAGGTCGGTTGTAGTGTGTACAATACATTGAACTACACGTGACCTATGCATATCGCTCCTTGTCTATGGGTGCACCATGATTCCAATCAGTTCTATGATTCATATCCATTGGTGGCTTCAACGAGACTGTCAATTATCTCACAACTGAGTTTGGAGTTAGATCAGTCCGTTAGATGTCTTATAAATCCAATTCCTAAGATGTCATCTGTGATACCCATATCTTTTATATCAAGACTTTGTTTCAATATGACTTTTACTTTCAGACTGTTGATTCTCCAACTGTTGGCTTTCTAACTTCAGAGTCAATGTTTCTGTGGTCAGATTCATTGTTTCTGTTTTATCTAAAACTTCCAGGACCAAAATGTAAACATTTCAGGGACCAAAATGAAAGTTCAGGAAGAAGCCCAACAGTCCAGCAAACCAACTCTGATCCTCTTCTTCCAACTCTCCGGTTGGGAAGGCTGTTTCAACATCCATGCCACGCAAGACTGCAATGGCCCATGATGTTAAGCTACTCCCAGGGGAGCATATGTATAAGTAGCCAAGGCTTTGAACTCGTCAGTAGATCCATCTACTTTGTACTCACTTTTGAGTATCTATTTTCACAACCCAAAGGTTCTTTTCCCGGAGGAAGATCAACCATTACGCAAGTATGGTTCTATATGATGGAATTTATTTCTCTCTTTGTAGCTTCTTTCCAAAGCAGTGCTTTTGGAGATGACAATTCTTTGTTAATTGTCCATGGTTCATTCTCAACCATACACGCTAGAAGGACTGGAACAAGTCTTTGTCCCCTTCTTTGCTCCGTCTCGGTTCAACATCTAGAATCCCTGAGTTCTGCAGATCCGAATATTAAGTTACGGATAGCCAAAGAACTTTTGAGTCCTGTAGATACGGAACGTCTAGTTCCGGACAGTCAGGCCCTCGCGGGTTCTTGTTAACCTTGAACAATTACTCATTTTTCCTTTTCAAGGAAAGTTATCTTCTAAGAATTTAGCATTCTTTGACGCTAAGAGGCGATAAGCACTACTGTTATTTGCAGATCCAGTGGATATGCAATCTACAGTCTTAGGTACAACTTGACCTGTTTCAGTATTCCAACTTTTACCAAGCCACCCCACATAATTTGGGCGTATGACTTTGCGCTTGGCCAACACCGTTGGACTGAGGTGAGAAATGAATAGTCATTTAATGAATGATGCTTCACCTTCTCCCCCTCTATCACTACGAATTCCTCAATCCGTAGGTTTAGTTGATTTTCAACTTCTGTTTTGTAGCGCTTATCCGCTTCAACAACTTCATCTTTATTTTTCAACAAACAAAGGATTGCATACGTTGTACCATCATCAATGAAGGTCACAAAGAACTTGTCTCCCCCCTCTATTTTGTATAAACTTTAAATCACCCATAAAGGTGTGACTAAGTCCTAGAGGAGCGGTGCTTCTTTCGCTATTCCCTTGACGGAATTTGGAAAGGTAATTTTGGCTCTTCGCCTACCTCACATTCATTTTGAGGGTTTATGTCGACAGTAGGCAACAATCTCAACATCGTTAGCTTTTGAATGACTTTCTATTCAACGTGTCTTAATCTATGATGGCATAGATGCAAGGATTACAAATATATCATTCATTTGGCTACAGACATACTGTACCATTCTTAGTTATTATACACCTGTTGGACTAGTCTCAACCAGCTTGACCAACAGCGTCCCTTTAACCAAGTTTTGGGACATTTGTCACCTCCTTTTGGAGTGATCCCATTCCCTGAAGTCCTTTTGAGGACAACCTCTCCAGCCCCTTTGATTTTAGAGGTGGCGTTGCTTCACATGAACAACCTCTTGCCCGTGGTTAGGGCGTAACCGGATCATATGTGATCTCGATACTCGGGCCCACTCCAGTTGCTTTGGCAGACTAAGTGTCCAAATTCTATTCTGCCTTTCTTTAGGCCTTCAGATCATTTAAGACCTGGAAACTCTGGTCCACCTTACTAGGTGTCCATTACTTTTCCTATGAAATGAATTCTGGCCCCACTCCAGTCGCCCGGAGGCTTTGTATGACTGAGTGTCCAATATCATCATATCAAAGGAATTTTCGCCCACTCCAGTCGCCCGGAGGCTTTGTATGACTGAGTGTCTAATATCATCCTATGAAGGATCTTCTGCCAAATAGTGTGATAGGCTCAACTTCTTTAGCTTTTAGATTTCTTCCATTATGATTGGTGCCCAGACAATTGTTGGCGCTTACTTAAGTGTGGTAACAGTTTTCGCACAGTCAGTGGATCTTTCTCCCTCGTATGTGTGAACATACTTTGCACACTTTAATAATTACACTTAAAAGAATGGATATTTTTAAGTCGTCTACAAAATCCAATCTTTAAACGGGAAAGAAGATGAGATTAAACTTCTGATTTTAAAGCGTAAGGAATATAAATTATTTTCATATTCCTCCGTACTTTAATTCATTTTTAATCAGACATCATTTAATCTTTATTCTTGACAAGTAAGAAAAACTACTTATCCCAATTTCGGATTCTGGCCCACTTCAGTCACTTCATCAGACTGAGTGACCATTTCCTTCTTACCACTATTTGGACCTTTTGTCTGGGACAGATATAGGCCTTCTGCTGCAAGATAGAACAACATCTTCAGCCTCCTCCTCTTGTCCCAGTTGACATCCTCAGTCTCTCATGAGCACTTGTTCCCACCACTCTTGGTAGCGGTGACACCATGAACACGTTCATCATCATCACTCTCTTCTACCAGAAAACCATTGCCATATCCAGATTTGATCACACAACTTTTGACCGACATCTTTCGAACACTAATAGTAATACAATACAATCTTGTCTTAAGTTGTTGGTACTCTATTGTACTTTATAAAGCAGTACGGGAAGTAAATAACTATTACAAGTGTTCGAAAGGATAAACAATTATTCAATATTCAGAAATTGAATCTTGTTGAACAAATAGGCCAATCTTCAAAACTGCCGCAAGCTTGTTGTGTCTTGAATCTTGATAACCTGAAATCAAGAAGCCACTAAATCTTGATGGTTACAACGTTGTGTGTTGAGTCGAGGGATTTCCCTCTGTCCTTAAGATAAGATTGCCCCGTATATATGCTTTTACGTTAGCGGGCAATAGTCTCCCAAGATAAAACAACACTTTAATCTCAACGCTACAAAGCCAATAGGTTGAGCCTGCCGAATAAAACAAATATGAATCGACTTGCGGAAGATATGGAAAAGGAAGGAAGAGTTTCTATCTTCTCTTCTGTTTTGTCTCTGTGTATATAGTGTGTCTCTGTAGTGTATATCTTGTCTATATGAGGGTCTTAACTCACTATTTTTGCAGTGTTTTTCACTGACTGTTTGCTCACTATTTTGAGCTGTGTTTTGTGCTATTTTCTGTCTGTTTTGCTCACTGTTTTGTGCTGAATTTCAGTCACGTATGTCTCTCCACAATTGAGCCAAAACAGCTCAATATATAACATCACAAGAGGGTTGTTCAACTGCCCAAAACACAGCTGTAAATAGCCATTAGGAGGGTTGTTAATGGCTGGTTTAAGGCCATTAGTGTGGCATGTTAAAGGCTATAAGTGAGGCTGTTCATGGCCATTGAAGGATGGTGTTTATGGAGGAGTTAATCAGCCAAGTAATGGCTGGTTAATGCTCCAAAAAATAGTCCAACGTCCGTCACCCCAAAATTAACTTTCCACAAACTCTAGGGACCAAATTGTAAATATTAAGCAATTTGGGGTCCAAAAAGATAATATCAGAAAGTCACACATCATTAAATATGGGTGGACGCACCTCTCCGCCAAAGGCAAATTTCCAACACTTTGTGCCACAAACATGACAAAGGTTCACAAAAATAGGAAAATGATAAAGAGCACATATAACTTTATATTTTAGACAAGCAGAACTCAGTCCCTTATACATAATGTATACAAAGGATAGCTTATTTTGAGATATCTAAGTCCTTCCAAAATGATAGTGGCGAGTAGCATGAGCTTCTTTCACTTAAAAAAGGTGAGAGAGAAAAATAAAATTATTTTGTTAAGTTTTTAGTGTGTTGTATTTCAAACACACCGGTAGCATATAGATAAACGCAAAGATCAAACCAAAGTGGAGCAAGGAAAAACTTGGATTATATATAAAAATGTCTTTTGCAAACTATTTAGAAAGTGTAATGAGGAACATACGCATTTGATTACAAGCATTATGTACATAGCATAAAAAAGAATACTTACAACTATCTTTATCCTCTAAAAATCCGAAAATTCCACTTGTCCAAGACTCATCTACAGGAGGCTCAAAACTTTCAGGTAAAACTTGTCCACATTCGTTGCACTTGTGAACGACTAGCTGCTTAATGAGACATGAAAATTGTGATAGAAGGAAAGATAGAGAAGAACCAAACCTAGTCCAAAGGTAAAACCAATTAAGAACATACTAATATCTGGCAGATATATGGAATTAAAATAATATGCTTTTCAGCAATTATAATAATGAAGTCAACTAACCACTATGCCATGTAATGGTAGATAGAAGTTCATATAAGAAAATGTGTGTTTGCATTCTTAAAGAACCTTATTCAGTTAAACATATAACGCGTGCGGTATACTTGCGGCATTTTTACACATTTTAATAGAATAGTTGTCAGTGTACAGTGATACAAACCCTTGATTATATGTTTCTCCTGACAATATCCCGGTGGAATTTTGAAAAAATGCAGGTATGTCAGGTTTGGAGTGACTGACTAGGCTGTTCAATGTCGTTCTTAGGACAACAAAAATGCCTGAAGAATGGAGGTGGAGTACGATGGTCCCGTTGTACAAAAACAAGGGTGACATTCAGAGTTGCGACTTATAAGGGTATAAAGTTGCTAAGACATACTATGAAGGTTTGGGAGAGAGTGGTGGAGATGAGAGTGAGGAGGGGAGTGACAATTTCTGAGAACCATTTTGGTTTAATGTCGGGGCGCTCGAGGACAGAAGTCATTCATCTTGTGAGGAGGCTGGTGGAGCACTTTGGTTAGACCTACTTTGTTGTATGGGGCGGAGTGTTGACCAGTCAAGAAGTCCCACGTTCAGAAGATGAGAGTTGCGGAACTGAGGATGTTGCGGTGGATGTGTGGGCATACTAGGAGTGATGGGATTAGAAATGAAGATATACGAGACAATGATGGAATGGCATCGATAAAGGATAAGATGCGGGAAGCGAGGTTGAGATGGTTTGGGCATGTGAAGAGGAGAAAAGCGGAGGTACGAGAGGTTGGCTATGAATGGCTTTAGGAGAGGTAGGGGTAGGCCGAAGAAGTATTGTGGATAGAGGAAGGAGAAATAAGGAGGGGATTACAATGAGGAGATTCGAATTCTCACCAACAAAGTGAAAGTTCAGGTAATCAACCAACTGAGCTACTAGATCCCTGCTCCTTGTGAGTTCATTTTCTTTTGCTTCTCTATTGTCCTCTATGAAATGCAAATGTCCCTCATTGATGGTGGAAAGTCTTTCCTTTCTCTTTATATTGTGAACTCCTTTAATGGACTAGTAAATGGGCTAGAACAAGAGGTGGTTTCATGTACATGAGAATTGGACTTCGTAGACAAAAATGAAGAATTTGTCCCTCCCCCCCCCCAACACACACACATTCAATTCTGGTTTTGCAAATTTGTTTTTTGCTATTTTTAATGTTTACCGAAATTGTCCAAATACATGATTACTGGATTAATGTCCAAATTTCATCCATTAATTTTACTTAATGGTGATCTTTATTTTTCAAATGTTAGGGGATGTTTCTGATCTCGTCCTTTACTATCGAGATCTTGTCTTCTACCCATATATACCGGTAGAGATTTCTCTTGTCAATACGCCGACAAAAATATATCTTCTTCTTTTTAAAAAGTTATTCTTTTCCTTCTATTTTCTGAGCAATAGATTGTGCAAAGTCCAAACTTTAAGCCACTAGTGCAAGTGTTTGGGAGTATTGTGGATCCTTAGGGAGCGATCATGCTAAATGATTTGCACCGTAATCGATACGAAATTGCTTTCAAGGCAGTGTCTTGCCACGATGCAATGATCATTTGATAAGTTATTTTCTTGTTTTACTTGTTTTCATCTATATAGTTCTAATTTTTGTTAAGAGTCCACATCGGATATGGAATGGGAACATGAACTCCTTATATGGACTTGGATAATTCTCACCCTACAAGCTAGCTTTTGAGGTTGAGTTAGGCCCAAGATCCATTCTTTACGATTTTAACTAACAACAACTCTCCAGATATGAACCATAGTTAGTCCCTGCGAGTGGAATTCCAAGGGAGATGGGAAGCGGGAATTCCGCATATGTTCTTATGCAAAAGGCTATAGTTCATTATAGCAGTGACCTCCCCTCCGTTTCTCGATTTCAGCCTACTTATCTCAGAGAAAGAGAGAGCTGGTTCTCACCAAGTCATGACTACATTCCTTTCGAACTAAGTACGGAGTATTTTGATTAGTCTTTTTTGAAAGAGTTTTGACACATTTACAGCTACCAACTATGGACTTCGTTCAATTGTAGCATTCTTTTGTATTAATGGAAAATCAAATGCTTATTTCTTCCTCATTCTTATGGAATCAAGATTAGGAATGTAATTGTACAACTTTGTTTTCGCAAATGAATGTATATAATATGAATTATATTTATGCTAATATTTAGTCATCTAGATGGTATTGCCTTTTTTTATTTGGGGTAATCCTACTAAGCAATTCAAACAAGTATGAAATATTTTTTCTCATGGTCGGGCCTCTTTTGAATGGCGGTAAGTTTTGCATAAGCCTGTGCTCAGCACGGGTACACGGGCCATCTAGTTCACTTTTTATTTTTTCACTTTCATTACGTTCAAGCAATTAAATTATTTTTACAAAAATTATAATCAAACATAACTTCAACTTTAAAATTTCAAATAAAGTGAAAAATATTTAATTTGCATGGTCAAACGCCTACAAAATTACCCATAGTTGAAAAGTTAACCTTATTAGGGTAATTTTCTCTTAGCTTCCGGACAAAAAATGCACATTTTATTTAATTATAGTTAAAATGTGTTATCTTGAATAGCACAAGGATTATTATCAGAAGAAAACAACATGAGACTATTTTTCATGAAAGAATACTCTCACCTAGAGATGGCAATGGATCCTGGACCCGGTCCGGATCCGATGGATCCAAATCCGTTTTATAGGATATGGATCTTCAAAATTTGGACCCGACGGATCCGGATCGGACCCGGATCCATTTTTTACTGATCGGATCTGGATATGGATCTTGTATTTGAGATCCGTATCCGGTCCAGATCCGATCCGTGGATCCGTTTTTTATTAAATATATTCATAACCTAGAATGTAATTCTATAAGTATTTTCTTAAAATTGCTAAGCACGTCCTTGCAAGTTTAATTCTCAAAACAAGTTTAATTTATCCCTGCGTTAACTCAAAAACCAAAAAATAAAGAAGTAACTTCGATAATAAAATCAATGTTATATTAGTGAATGACTAACATCTCCATAGACAAGTAGTTAAAATTATATTCACTTCATTTGTGAAGATTCCAAGCACATGCAAGTTCTGCATTGTGGAAATACTAGTCAGCATTTTCCACAACTATTGTCATTGTCCAACATTTTCAATTAATAGCTCACAATCAAAACGAGACAACGAACAAAATATCTCATATGAACATTTCAAAATTGAAACACAGTAAACTGTTAGCTAAGATTCAAAAAAAAAATTCTTAGCAAGGTTACATTCTTAGCAAGGCAAATTTTTTTACATGTGGATCCAGATTCGATCCGTTCCGTGGACCCGGTAGATCCGATGGATCCGGATAAGGATATAATTTTTATGGACCCGATGGATCTGGATCTGGATCCGGATCTGAATTCAGGTATGAAAAATGAATCTGGATCTGAATCTAGTAGAATCCGGTCCAAATCCGATCCGTTGCCATCCCTACTCTCACCTGACTCAATTATGGACTGAGAAAGATATGTTACCATATAAAGTATTTAAACCACGAAATGACCAGAATTACAATAATTGACAAATATGAAAGCAAAACATGTTCCCTATAAATATATCACGAACACAATACCAATTGACATATCTTCTTTTACGTACACTACAAAAAGTATAGAATTGACAATAAAACTTTAGCAACAATAAATATATTATTGCTAAAAAACGTAAATGATAACAAAATTTTAATATATTGTTGCTAAAAAACGTAAATGGAAACAACTTATTGAACTTGTTGTTGCGAAAACTTTTCGCATCGAATGTTATTGCAACGGCATGCAACAATTTTTATTGTTGCGAAAAATACTTTTAGCAACAACATCCAACATATGGCAATAAAAAATGTTATTGGGAAATGTTTTTCTTATTGTAGTGATAATTGGTTTTTTTCTCTCATAGCACAATGGGTGGAAAGAGTATTTCAAGCAAGTTGGGTTGTGTTCTAGCCTTCCTACTTTATGTATCTGGTTAGTACAATTTTATTATATATATCAATTAAGCTTCCTCTTCTCACTGTTTTCTCCTCCTCCGCTCCCCCCACCCCCTCCACCCTGCCCCCTCCCAAATCCCAACCCTCAATTCTGTAGAAAGATAATACTTCACTGTAAAAAAAATTGAAGTTAGCAACAAACTTCATCGTTAATCCGTCGTTAAATAATTGGTCGTAGTTAACAAAATGTTTTGACAATCGATCGCTAATTCCTATTTTTTTAGTAGTGATTTAGACATACACTAACTGTATATATAATTAATTTGAAAGTTTTTCAACTTCTTATGGCAAATGAGGAGGCCAAGCCAAGTGAATTGAATGTCATACAACTTCCAATATCAAAAGAGTTTAACTCAGAAGTACTTGATGAAGTGTTTCAGGTGGTTACAACTATAGGTGGCCAGTGGGCCGGGCTCGGGTCTGGCGAGCCGGGTCTGGCGGGGTCGGGGTCGGGGCGGGGTCGGGTCTGGCGGGCTCTGGCGGGGTCGGGTCTGGCGGGACTAGAGCAAGTCCCGTCCCGATCCCGATCCCGTCGGTATCGGGGCGGGGCGGGCTCGGGACGGGGCGGGATACGGCGGGTTTTCATTTTTTTTTTTAAATAACATATGTATAAAAAAAACTCAATAAACAAAACAAGATAGTGTAATAAAAACATCCCAAGGCTGTTTTTGTGCCTCTTATATTATTTAATAGACATATGATTTTTTTGTAATACAAATACAATTGTCTAAAATCTAAATTGCAACTTTGTGGTGTTGTCCAAAAGTTGCAAATTACATAATAAAATTACAATTAAAAAAATTACATTCTCAAAAAAACCTGTTCTAATTGCTTTATGATTTCATGTGGTTCTTCGGTTGGAATTGGTATTTGTTGGTCAAATTGATCCACGTCGCTTCCACTACCTTCGGTTAAGATTTCGTTGTAGTTTTCATCTTCTTTGTTGATCTCCGGTTGACCGCACCTTCTCCGCTCCGCTCGTATCCAATCTCTGAATAGTACTGCAATTTCCAAGCTGTCTCCGGCTAATGAGTGTCTGTGACCTCCTATTTGATATCTGCCTGCAGAAAAAGCGCTTTCAGACGCAGTTGACGACGCTTGAATGTTCAAAACATCTCGAGCCATCAATGAGAGTGTCAGAAAGGTCTTCTCATTCCCCCTCCAGTATTTCAGCAAGTCTCCATGTCCATCTTCATTGATAACTTCTTGATACGGTACAGAACCCTGCAAAACAAAAATATTCAACTCGCTAATTTGGTTAGTAGTAGAGGTATTTATCACACATTCTATTTCTGAGGCTTTCAATACTAGCCGCAGAAACAGCATGTCTTTTGTAAGGTTGTGTTGAAGATGAAGAAGATGGTATGGAAGCTGGTAAGTTACTAGCATTTTCTTGTTGATAAAATCTATATATATTTTTGCATTGGTGTTCTACGCTAGACAATACTTCTTCTTTAGTTTGTTCAATAGGTGGTGGGTGATTTAGATTTTTGGGACTTGGAAGTGGTAGTATTTCTATACAATCGTAAATAGTTTCAATTAGTGATTTAGTACCGTCTATTTTAATAGTAGGATTTAATACAGAACCAATAATATAAATAGAGGGAATAGGAATAAAATATTTTTTTATTTTGAGAAACATTTTTTTAATAGCTGCCTTATAAGCTGGTTTTTCCATATATTCACTAAGTAATAAAAATATTAGAGTTATATAAAATAACATAGTTGAAATAGTAGGATAATATATACCGGAAAATTCTTTTGTTGCTTGAAAAAATTTCTCTAAAAATACAATAAGTTCGAAATTTTTTTCCCAATCACTATCTAAAATCATATCAGCTGGCTTTTTATTATGAGAGTTAAAAAATAAAGTTATAGGTAATTTATAGTCATAAGCAACAAGTAGTTGCTCGTATAAAGAATTCCACCTAGTGGATACTTCTTATGGAATTTTTCTAAAAGGTAGTCCACAATCATGACAAATTTTTTTATATTCTTTTCTACGTTGTACTTTATTACTTTTAAAAATAAAGTTTATAGCAAATTGTATTTTACTAAGAATGTCTTCAAAAAGTGATAGACCATCCTTTACAATTAAGTTATATATATGGCACGCACATTTTATATGAAAATGGTCCGGAAAAGATGGAGTTAAACTATTTTTTAAAATTGTAATTGCGTAATTGTTATTAGAAGCGTTATCTAATGTAATAGTCATAATTTTATCGGTAATTCCGTAATTATCGCACACTTGATAAATATTTTCTGCAATAAAAGTACCAAGTGTGCCTATCATCTATATATCTATACGCTAAAATACGTTTTGCATAGACCATTTATAATCTATCCAATGACAAGTTACAGTTAAATAATCATGGTTGTTAGTACTACGACCTATATCAGACGTGATAGATACTTTGCCATTAAAATGATATAATGAAAAACGTAAATATTGTTGATATTCATGCGCGAATTTAAATACATCTCTCTTAACAGTTGATCTAGGAAAACAAGCAGGATTATATATATCTCTAATGTAATGAATAAAACCGGGAGATGAAGGAAATGAAAAAGGCAAACCCTCCACAGCAACTAATTTTGATATTGCTTCCCTATCTCTATGTTTATTGTATTTAGAGCCTACAATTCCCCCCGTCATAGGGTTAATTTGACCCTGTACTTGGTCCGGGATAATATCAGTATGTGAACATTGTTCCGATGGAGCGGGCGTTTGAGCACCCGGTTTTGAAGCCTGGTATTGGGCATACCTAGCTGGATGAGCACTTACTACATGTCTAATTAAACCCCCCCGTCCCACCGTGACCTTTTCCAGTTTTAAATTTTAAAACATTTTTACAAATTTTACATATGGCTACTTGATTCTCTACGTCCCTATCAAAAAATGTCCATGCATCTGATTTTAATGGTCGTTTTGCTGGACCTCGTCTCATATTAGGGGGAATAGGAGGTATTTCAGTTGAAGGTGCACTGGTGGGTGTGTTGTCATCAACATTAGTGGGTATATCATCTAGATCATCGTCTAAATTAAAGTCTTCTTGAGTTCCAGAAAATAGCTCATGGTCTAAATCTAATGGTATTGTAGGAAAATGTTGAGTATCAACAAAATCATCCTGTGTAGGAATAAGATGACTAGAAGAAGTACCCTTGCCATGGTTGCCCCTACTAGAAGAAGCACCCTTACCCTTACCCTTAAACATACCTTTTAATCCTTCCATTTTAATTATGATAATAAATAAATAAATAATTAAAGACAATAAAATTAAGTGATCTAAAATTCTAAATAAAATAAACAGACAATAATAATTTAATGAAGGAACGAATGTACCAAACGCCGACGTAACGTCGACGTGTAATCGAGAGGTTGAAAATTGAAACTTTGCTCGATGGAAGATCCTCAAGCGAGTTGCCAACTTCACTACCAATTCCCAAATGAATAAATAAAATTGAATATTTAGCAAACAATGTAGACTTGTAGAGAGATATATTGAGAAATTAGAGAGATTGTAGGAAGATTTGTGAGAAAGATGAAGAGAAAATGAGTTATTTATAGTTGGAAAATTGGGTTAAAGTGTAAATATAATAACTTATGGGTTAAAAATAAATATTAAGGGGTAGGGGTTGGGGGAGGGGGGGCCTAAAATGGCCGTTGGCCAACGGCCATAATCTAAAATGGTCGTTGGTGCAACGGCCATTTTTGCAAAGGGGGGAAAAGGGCGGGGTCGGGCTCGGGGCGGGGTCGGGGCGGGGTCGTGTCTCGCGGGCCTGGGGCGAGCTCCGGTCTCGCGGGACGAGACATCGTCCCGTCCCGAGTTCGAGTCCCGCCCCTGTTATTTATTTATTTATTTATTTGGCGGGGTCGGGGCGGGACCGGGGCGGGCTCGGGACGGGGTCGGGTCGGGGTCGGGCTGTCCCGGCCCACTGGCCAGCCCTAGTTACAACTCGCTATGGTATATCTGTTCAATTTTCTTCATATTATTTTACATTAGTTACTTTCTTTCAGTATTACATTCACTGATTTATGGAAAGTCACAAGTAAATTATACTTTAATTAATTAGATTGTAAAATAATATCCATAATAATACAACATGATCTCCTTTGTTTTTGGTCTGAAATAAATTATCTAAATTTGCAATTCGAATAGCTAACAAGTCTCTGATGGTTGAACTCACGAGGCAGATAAATTAAATGTACATTATATGTCCCAATAAATGACATCACAGTTGAATTCTCCCAAATATAAATGAATTTCAAACTTATTCATTTTTCAATTTAAAATTAATGGTGATTTTGATGAAATATATGAGTATTATAAGATTCTTTTTTCCTATACAGATCAATCCTATCGAAATGCATTTTGCTTTTACACGAGGTATTGTGATACTGACGACTATATATATTGGAGCAATATGTGGCCTTAGGTGCAATAAGAACGTATTAGGTCATCCTTTTTGTGCACCCTTATAATTTTGAGTTGTTCATAAATATGGGATTATGGCGTTACTCTCGTATGTGTTTATACTATATAATTATAAAAAATAAGTCTTGTACTGAAGTTGATATTAAAAATGATCATGTAAATATCAACTTCTAGAATCTGCTATGTATTTATAAGAGTTTTTCCTAATTTTTTAGTATTGTTGTTCTCTTATTTGTGTTTGAAGTTCGTATCAAATAACTGTTAAAATAAGATTTGCAATGAGGTTGATATCGCAAAACAGTCATCATGATTAGGTAGATATTAATGAACTTCTAGAACATATAAAGTGACAAAATATTATATCATCTCCTTTTTATATGCTTCCTAACAATACTTTGATAACACAATTACAAAATTTAAAGTTGTCAAAACGGGCAACCCAATCCATGCGGTTTTAAAATTTGACGGGTAAGGTCGGGCTACTCCATCTTTTTTATGGGCCTTAAAACAGTCAGCTCAATCAATCACTACGTGGACTACGGGTCTAGCCGGGCCAAACCACATTTTTTTAAAAAAAAAAATTTTTATAATTCTATTAATTTAAATTTGAATTTAGAAATGCTAACATAAATATTTAGAAATGTTATTGTGTATGGCAAAAGAGGTTACAGACTAGTGTTATAGCACATGATTATGATAATGGAGATACAAAGTGTGCTAAAATGACTATCATTTAAGCGAATTAGGATCAACAATTAATTATGTGTGTAATTGATTAATTATTGAATTTTCAGTGAGAGATTAATAAACTAATAGAGATTGTGGATAAGCAATTAATGGAGAACATCATCCCCACGTGGCAGTAAGTAAAAAAGTTGACCTAAGCCTAGACATGAGTCATGACTAAGTAATTAAGTAGCAAGGTGGCATGTTAAGAGGATTATTTTGCAAAAGTAGTATCTATAAGTGGGACCCACTATCCACTATGGTAAAGAAGTCTCCATGCTTTAAACTGATATATGTTATTAAGAGGATATATGTTCGTGCAAAGTAAAGGAGAGGCAGCAACCAAAGTATGCATAAGCAATCACACATTTCTCTCTTTGGTGGAACATTAACGTGGCTTTTATATACATAGTAGCAACACAACGTTAATTGGATATAGCACCAACGTGACTTTCAATTGTAGTATAAGCAACGTTATTTGTAGAGAGTAGTAACATAAATTACTATGTAAGAGAAGCAGCGTGCTAGAGACCCATGTAGCAATCGGGTATTTCTTCACATATTTTGTTCGACTCCTATAAGTTTGGATAAAGCGTACTCGTTTGCTTTGTGGTTGACATACAACAACAACGTGACTTTCAGTAATGTGGAGAAAGAATAGTTCTTGGCATATAAGATTGAGGCATAGGGGAGATTGGTCACATCAATAAGTAGGAAGTTGACGTTAAAAGTATGTTAAGGCTAATCCTTCTTTCTTTTGGCATGTTCTAAGTACGAAACGAAAATGTAATATTGTCCCATAAATGATTCTAATCTTAGTAGTAGATGTTCATGTTATTCATTCCTATTTTCAAAGCATGTGTAAATATGTTCCTAAACCCATATTGAGGTATATGGAAAAGATGTTAATATTTATAATGTTAATCGGTGGTGTAACGACCTTACGTCTCTCCGATAAACTCAAGGTGTCTTAGCATGCATTATATACCTACATACACCTTGACCTCGAAGGCGTTATATACGCTACTACATGGTATGCATTATATATATATATATATATATATATATATATATATATATATATATATATATATATATATATATATGTATGGGGTATGGGCACTTCTACTGTTTTGCTGAAACCTCATGTTGTTCCTTTCCACTCATACATGGTTTATTGTAGCTGCAAACAGGGATCTCAGTATTTCTCCATTCACTCTCTTGTGCCTTATCTGCTTCAGCACCCACAGCATCTCCTCTGTCCAGTCACCTGTTTGTCTATGAAGCCCCGACCAATTGAGTAGCTTTTGACAAATGGTTTTGGAGTATTGACAAGCAAAGTATAAGTAGGAGTGAGTCTCCATTGCTGTAGATGAGCAAAGGACACATTCTTATGGCACTCATCAACTGTGTTTAGCCTCTTCTGCAGTGCCATCTATAAAATGAAATGGTGTCTAGGTATAAGCCTTTTCACGATGGCTAGTTTCTTCCATGGCACCTTGTTGAATTGTGGGAGAAATTCCTTATATGCTTCTTTGATGTTATAGTTTGCTGTATTTTCACATTAACAAGTATCCTTCTTGTTTGCTACAGCCCACACAAGCTTCAGGATTGCTGCTCTGTTCCAAATAAAGAAATCCAAAATGTTCAACCCTCCTGTAGATTTGGGTTGGCGCAGTTTGCCTCCATATAAAAGGAATTTGTTACTCCAACATTTAATTCGAGCAGTAATCTACTCCACTAGGGGCATACATTGGCTAATGTTCGAATATAATTTATCAACAAAGGATTACATAACTAACTCTACAGGATAGTGAATAATTTAAACATTTTTTGTACATATACGATACCTCCATGGATCCCAATGTTCACCTGAGGCGCATCTATAGATCATTACTTAGTCTACGGGATAATCATAGGTCCGAGCTACAGTTTAAGTTAATATTATATTTTTTGCAAATTATTTTCTTAATGATAATTAGTTATCGTAGTCTTTATTATCGTTTATTATTAACTCGTGTGACAACCTAAATTGATTAGGGAAACAATCTCAACATACTCAAAATAAAGCTATGCCTTTGACTAAAAAATAACACGCTTAAATCAAAAACGCAAAAAATAAAGCACTTAAACTTAATGATAATAAGTTTTCAAACAAAACTTACTTTGGGCACTTTACAACCCCTAAAACAATGATCCGAACGTCTAGGTATCCTTGATGTATTGAGCCTACATTATTGTTTGAAGAAAACATATCATGTTCCATATAAAATATTGACGTTTCGGAGTGTTCACACAAGACTAATGTTTGATCAAAGTACGAAAAAAACATGAATTTCAAGCCTTTGAAATAATACTAAGTGTTGAAAAATAACAAAGCTAACAAAAAAGAACTATTTCTATTATAACAAATTATTGCGCAAAAGGAGTTAACCACGCCGTTACGGTTAACTCCTTTTGCGCAATAATTGATTGCGCAAAAGGTAATTTGGTAACTTTTTTTCCTGGGGGGTATTAGGTTGCTTCTCTCTTTTTTTGGGTCATTTAAGTTCCGGACTCATGATATTTATACTCAGCATCGCTTAAGCCCATGAGCTGGCCCAACCCAACATCGCTCAAGCCCACAAGCCCACAAGCCAGCAGGCAAGCCTCATTCTTAAATGGATTTTAAAAATCTTAACCCATTCCT
Organism: Anisodus acutangulus; assembly: GCA_029783415.1. Lineage (NCBI taxonomy): Eukaryota > Viridiplantae > Streptophyta > Magnoliopsida > Solanales > Solanaceae > Anisodus > Anisodus acutangulus. The sequence goes on from CM056503.1 coordinate 40,116,260, forward strand.
ATCAAATCACAGGCTGAACTGGATCACCCAAACAGGTCTGGCCCATATTGACGGCTCTAACAAAATCAATAAGCAAGCTAAGTATAATTTCCTAAAATTGCAATAGCATGCTGTAATTAATTTTGTTAACGTACATTTAAATGTCATTGATATTTGGGATACATTTACTTACTCTCAAATGGTATATCATACAAATGTTCTATTGTAGTGGGAGGGGAAATCACTCTAAATAAAATTGTAAGATGGTGCGAAGTTCATTGTGGAATCGTATAAAACTTCAAGCTCTATTGTGTGGTTGTATTGTTGTTGTTGTTGAAGAAGAAGTTGAAGATGTTGAAGAGGAGGAGGGTTTAAGGTAAAATAGAAAAAATATTTTTCTCTAATTAGTTGTTATAGATAACCATGGGGATTTAAGCCCCACACACTTGTCATTGAGTGTTTTGCGAACTCATCAACGAGGTGATTTAATATGAGGTGTGATAGTTAAGGTATGTAAAGAAAACACAATCGAATAGTAAATATACCCTAGCGCCAAAGGTGTTTTCTCTCAATTCTATTCGGTTTATTTCTGAATAAATGTTATATTTTGAAATATCATTCTTCTACGAAACTATGTTATACTTGTTTATGACTGACATGATACTTTTGAGACGTTGAAGCATTTTGGTAAACTGGCATGGAATATTAGTTTTGCATTGACAGGATCAAGATGCATGATTTGATATGTATCATACCAAACAAATGGCGTTTCAATTTAGTAGGCAAATTATGATTCGGTCATTCACAATGCAAATATATATATAAGCTTGGCTGTTATATACGATCATTAAAAAGACTAACGGTACACCAATAAGAAAATTGGAAACAAGACTTAGATATATAACACATTAAAATTATAAAGCAACACACGTAATTTTACATTTCACTAGAATTTCTAATGGCAGTAGGGTTACCTATCCAAAAGGACTAATTTAACTGAATTTTTTTAGGATATGTAATCCAAAGACCTTTTATAAGAGGACTCTTCTTCATGCCCACCTGAAAACCCCAAAAAAATAACCATCTCTCACAAAAAGAAAATACAAAAGCAATCAGGAACGAGGAGCCGCCATTTGTTGCTTCTTTACTCTTTCATCCTGCTTCACCATACTGAAAACAAAAGAAGTTGACGGATCAATATTGCAACCGATTCAAAGCAAAGAAATTATTAATTGACATAAATAGATGTATAATATACACATAATGTATGCATATATTATGTATATCGTCTAGCTGTAAATAGTTTTGGTCGAGCGACCAGATGTGTAACCTCCCCTTATAAATGATTGCCATATTACAGTAACTGATAAACTCAATCCAATTTCGTATATGAAAACTGCCATTATCCCACCTCTTTTTTTCCTCTCCCTTTGTAAACAAGATGCAATTAGTCCGGATGAAAGTTTTTATGCCAAGGACAAAAAAGAATCTTCTGAAGGGGGGTTGACGAGCCTATTGAAAATGAAGCATTTTAATTTGTTGGGTGCCGATTTGTCAGTACTACAACTTTACCAGACTTACTTGAAAGGTAGAATGCAAAAAATTGAGGCATTAGTACATGTTTTAAAGTGCACAATCCGTCTGTCTATCAATTTAAGTAGCAGTACAGGATCAGGCTTTCAGATTGACAAACAACTTATTATTCGTGTTTTCAGATTACCTGATGTCATGAGGGGTAATAAATATCCATTGTGATCCTTGTGCCAATGCGAAATCCACGACAGCATCTAGGCTGATTTTTCTGCTTACAGCATCCTGTAAATTATCAGAAAGTTAGAGATTGCAACCAATTGACTGTTTCTCTACGATGTCTAGAGCAACTAAACTTGACCCTATGTAATCCACTAGGATAAAGATTTATAGATGCACAACAGATTAGTAAATTTCGACAATTCTTATGCATGATTAGGAACAGATGAGTAAAACAATCTCCCATTGCGTCAGTTCACCACACCATGCTTGCGTCAAAAGATCCATCCATCCAGATACATGGGGGTGCCATTAATCTATGAGGATATGATCTAAGACAACACCTCAAGTGTCACATTTCTTCTTTTGCAGTAGTTGCATTACTCCATTTGAGCTACATTTAAATTGTCAGAATAACATAAATATTCATATCATCCGGAAATCTGATCCCTGATGAAGGCACTTATAGTGGACAAATTGTGAAAAGCAAAAATACAGCTAAAGGTTTCACTCATTTATCTAATAGAGAAGAGATTTCTTATTACCTTTTGTTATTGAAAGCATAGTCGGTAATTTCATAGTAAATTCAACGCAGATTTGGAGCTCCTTTGAAGTCATTATTCTGAATTTTCTTCTGACCGAGATCTTTAAGCCTTAGGGCTTCATTGGTTGACCTCCTTCGGATCACAGTTAATATATCAATCAACGATATAAATCAAACGTGTATACACAAGTCTCCAACTTGTATTTGTCATGTTCAACTATATGTTCCCTTAGAGCCTGGGAGCAAAGGAGGAAAATGGGTTTATCTCACTGAGGGTGACTTTGTACTGAACATGGAGAGCACCAATGAAGGACTGATCCAGTTTGACATCGTGCTTGTGGAATTTGGAAACAGTCCGCAGTTGCCCTTGAAGGGCATTGCGATCTCTAAGTCATTTGGATATCTATTTGGGAGCATTAGAAGAAATCTAATAAAAAGTGACATAAATAACAATGATAAAGATTGTCATGATGATGATTGGAAGTATATTTCAGATTCCTTTATTTTCAAATTGAAATCACAAATGTATAGGAACTGCCCAACTTGATTGTCTGTTAGAAGAAGAAACATAGTTTCTATTAGCGAATATTCACCGTATATTTTGTAATTATGATAGATGTATATTTATGGTAAGTTAGGATTCTTATTGTATTAGAAATCAACCAATTAAGGTAAGTTAGGATTCTTACTGTATTAGGAACCTTCTATGTACAACTATATATATTGTGATTAATGAAATAAATTCCTAAGGGAAATTATTCTATCTTACATGGTATCAAGAGCCTAAACCTAATCCCTACTCTCCTCTCTCTCAAAAACAACCGCCAACCCCCCCCCCCTCGATTTTTCCCTTCGGTCGACGGCAATCCCGGCAGCCACCATGTCTTCCCCCACAAATTTCGGTTCCTCCACTGGCACTTTTGACAACTCCTCTCAACGATCATCGACTTCTTTTCACCCGACTTTCGCCGTTACAAACATCAAGAACTCTATCCCCTATAATTCTTGACCAAGAAGACTGTCAATATTCCATGTGGACAGAACTGTTCTATATTCATGCATGTGCGTACAACGTGCTCGACCATATTGATGACTTTGTTCCTCGTCCCACCGATATTGTTGAATCAACATGGCGTCGCCTTGACGCCATCGTCAAACAGTGGATATACGGCACCATCTCAAAAGACTTGTTGTGTACTATCATGAAAACAGGTGTCACGGCACGTGACCTTTGGGTACGATTGGAAGAAATCTGTCAGGACAACAAAAATACTCGGGTTGTGTATTTAGAAGAACAATTCAACAATACGCGCCTCGAGAATTTTAACATGTCTGAATATTGCAAACAACTGAAACTCATAGCCGACCAACTTTCCAACGTCGGGACATCTGTTTCGGAAACCAAGATGGTACTTCAATTAGTTGCTGGTCTACCGAAAGGTGAATACGATACACTTGCAACGATGATTCAACAGGCCGACCCACTACCAAGTTTCACCAAGGCACGTTCACAACTATTATTGGAAGAAACTCGACGTGCTAAACAAGAGGAGCATAAAGATGGCACCACCGGCGACCAACACCACCCCGCCACCACCGCAAGACCATCAGCATCAGTAGTCCCGCGGCGAAGGGCCAACGCAACCCGCAACCAGGCCCAACTCCTGCCTATTTCGGTGGTGGACCGCCACCGCCCAATACCGAACTGGCCTCGCCGCCGCTTACCTAATCGCAGCTGCCCGGCTCAAAGAAATGCTTGGTCCAGGTGGCCTATTGGGTCTACTCACCAACAAAGACTACAGCAGAGCGTGCCCACATGGCCTCGGCCCAAAGAAGACTCGCGAGGCAAAGCCTTGTCCCCTACTGATTTGGGCCAGGCCTTTAACACCGTAAACCTTCAACAGCCCGACGACAATTGGTACATGAACACCGGAGCCACACCTCACCTCACCCGATCGTCATGTAACTTATCTCAACTACTTCGGTTAAAGTGTCCTCAATTTATTACTGTCGACAATGATCATCGCATTCCAATTGAAGGTTACGGTAACACACATACCAAACATCCCCACCCGCCTTTCTCCCTAAATCACGTCCTTTACACCACTAACATCATTAAAAATCTAATCTCTGTTAGAAAAATCACTCGCAATAATTCTGTGTCTGTCGAATTTGACCCTTTAGGTTTTTCTGTGAAGGATCTCAATACGGGGAAAATCCTTACGCGCTGCAATAGTGTGGGAGACCTCTACCCCTTCACTCAATCTTCCGCTGTCAGAACTCATTCACTTGTCTCCCTTGCTGCTATCTCTCCGTCAACTTGGCATAACAGGCTCAGACACCCAGGAGATCCTGTTTTTAATATTCTTAGGACTAATAAGCGTATTCAATGTAATAATGGAAAACTTGCCCAACACTGTTTTTCTTGCCCACTTGGCAAACATACTCGTATTCCATTTATGTCATCCAACAGTGTTACTTTTTCTCCATTTGATATTGTTCATGCTAATTTGTGGACATCTCCGGTTGTCAGTTCCTTGGGTCACAAATTCTATGTAGTATTATTAGATGATTTTTCACACTTTATATGGATCTACCCACTAAAGTTCAAATCTGAAGTGTTTGCCAAGTTCCTTGAATTTCAAAAATTCATTAAAATACAATTTGAAAAATCTATAAAATCTTTTCAATGTGATAATGGACGTGAATTTAATAATTCGGCATTTCACAATTTCTGCTCTAAACAAGGCATGGTTTTCCGTTTTACCTGTCCCTACACTTCCTCCCAAAACGGCAAAGCTGAAAGAATTATCTGTACCATCAATAACATGGTACGTACCCTTCTCTTTCATGCCAGTCTTCCACCGTCATTCTGGGTCTACGCTGTCAAAATGGCAGAATACCTCCTTAACATTTTACCAACCAGCACTCTCCAAAACAAGACCCCAACCTAAATCTTATACCGTAGGTTCCCTTCTTATGACCAAATACGCATCTTCGGTTGTCTATGCTACCCCAACCTGGCCTCCACTGCATCTCACAAACTAGCCCTACGCACCACGCCATGTGTATTCATCGGTTTCTCACCTAATCATCGGGGTTACTTGTGCTATGACATAACCACTCGTAAGGTCATCATCTCACGTCACGTCACATTCGACGAGACGAACTATCCATTTTCAAACCTTCGAAAATTCCAAACCACAGCTTACACATTTCTAGATGAGTCTCCTCTGTCTCCTCTAATACATTCGATGTGTCTCCGGTAGTTTCCGGTTTAGTTGCAGACTGCTCCAGTAGCTACACCACCCACATTGTCCGGTGTCGTCGCCAACCAAACACCCCCCACTGCTCGACACCTCCACTGCTCGACCAACCATCGACCCGAGACCAACCACAAGTCTGCAAACCCCTATCGACCTGCAGCCACTGCTGCCTTCAGAACAAGTACCAATGAAACCCCAAACTCCCAGTCCAGACCTCCCACTGCTGCCTACCCATCGCATGGAGACTCGTGCACAACACGGAATCTTCAAACCCAAGGTTCACTTCAACCTCTCCACATAAACCTTATCACCCATTCCAAAAAATCCAAAACTAGCAAAACTGGACCCTAATTGGAATGCGGCCATGTGCGAGAAGTTTAACGCTTTAACCAAGCAGAACACTTGGGATTTGATACCTAGACCAGACGGTGTGAATGTTATCCGATGTATGTGGCTATTTCGTCACAAGTTCATAGACAATGGTGACTTGGAACGGTATAAGGCAAGACTGGTTGCCAATAGCACTAATCAGCAGGAGGGTATTGATTGTGGAGAGACATTCAGTCCGGTTGTTAAACCGGCCACTATTCGGACTGTTCTCAGTATTGCTATGGGCATGCATTGGCCGATTCATCAGCTTGATGTCAAGAATGCATTTCTACATGGGAATTTGAAAGAAACTGTATACATGCATCAGCCCCCTGACTTTGTTCATCCGGCAGTCCCGCAATTTGTATGTCGTCTCAAGAAGTCATTGTATGGGTTGAAACAGGCACCCCGCGCTTGGTATGATCGCTTTGCCAGGTATCTTCTGCAGATCGATTTTATATGTAGCAGGTGTGATAACTCTCTCTTCACTTTTCATCGAGGTAGCAGCACTGCTTATTTTCTATTATATGTGGATGACATTGTTCTTACTGCCTCATCCGACGGTTTGAAGAATGAAATCATTGCTCTACTCAAAACTGAATTTGTAATGACCGACTTGGACAAGCTGAGTTATTTTTTGGGTATATCATTGACCAGATCTGCAGCTACTATGTTTTTGTGTCAGCGTAAATATGCAGAAAAGATAGTATATCAAGCTAAGATGGCAAATTGTAAAATTATGTCAACTCCAGTTGACTCGAAATCCAAGCTCAGTGCCAATGATGGTGCGCCAATTTCTGATCCCACTCTATATCGGAGTCTTGCAGGTGCCCTTCAATATCTTACATTCACTAGGCATGATATTGCATATGATGTTCAGCAGGTGTCTGTTTATGCACGACCCCCGAGAGTCCTATTTTGCCGCCCTCAAACGTATTATCAGATACGTTAAGGGCACACTAGACTTTGGACTACATCTCTACCCCTCTGCCCCATCTCTTACACGGATGCAGATTGGGCAGGATGCCCAGACACACGTCGCTCCACCTCAGGCTACTGTATATTTCTTAGGGATAATCTTATTTCATGGTCAGCCAAGCGGCCGGCCACGCTATCCCGTTCAAGTGCTGAAGCAGAGTATCGCGGAGTTGCTAATGTCGTTACTGAGATCTATTGGCTCCGAAAACTTCTTTTAGAGTTCCAGTGTCCACTGTGAAAGACGTCTATAGTCTATTGTGACAACATATCCGCTATCTATATGTCTCACAATCCGGTCCAACATCAGCGGACTAAGCATTTGAGATGGATATCCACTTTGTACGAGAGAAGGTCACCCTTGGTCAGGTCAAAATATTACACGTGCATTCCTCCTATCAGTATGCAGATATTTTCACATAGGGACTACCGAGACAGTTCTTCACCGACTTCCGATCCAGCCTTAAAGTTCGACCTCCTCCCGCTCCGTCTGAGGGGGAGTATTAGCGAATATTCTTCGAATATTCACCGTATATTTTGTAATTATGATAGATGTATATTTAAGGTAAGTTAGGATTCTTATTGTATTAGGAATCAACCAATTAAGGTAAGTTAGGATTCTTACTGTATTAGGAACCTTCTATGTACAACTATATATATTGTGATTAATGAAATAAATCCCTAAGGGAAATTATTCTATCTTACAGTTTCAATGCTTGATGGGCTAAAATCAATCATTTTGCTCAATTGAACTAAGGACCAAACTGCAATTTTCTCACAAACAAAGAAAAATTGACAGTTTCACCAAATGTTATTTCCCAATTAGTAGGAAAAGCACCTTTTACGAAAGTTACAAAACAATACCAAGTTGTAAAACTCACCATAAATACATCAAATTCATCCATTGCTCTAAATGGAGCTTCAGTCATCTCATGAAGAGCAAGTGCAAAGCATAAAGTTGAAAAAGAGCGTTCTCCCCCTGATTTTACATGAGAACAAAACCAAATTAGTTTCATATCAAACCAAATTTACCAAGATACTTAAAGGCATCCAGTACATATTCCCAGATATATATATATATATAGACACACACACACACACACACACACATATATATAAGCCTTGGGAAATAGGAAATGGGAAATGGAAATTGGAAAAGCACAATCTCACCCTCCCCCAACCTTCATGTGAAAGGGAAAGGGGAAAGAAGAGAAAATTTGAAAATTTGAGTCCAGCAAAACAATCTGACTCAAGACTCATACACTAAAATGCATGCAGAGTGGTTCATACTCCTTACTTATTTACCTACTAACTCGTTAAGGACCCTACCTGCTTTTTTTTTACAAAAATTAGCATTAAATGATTAATTGCAATAAGTCGGGAACAACATTGAGCCATTACAGTCTATTAGTATTTATCTTTGTATCATTATTAGCACATGGCATCATAAAAGTCAAGTGGATCGGATCTGCTCTGAACCGGCTAAGCCCAAGCCGCTAAAAGAGGCTAGAACCAGCCACTGCCCATAGGTTCTGAGTAGGCCCACCTCCTAGAGGGGTTGGAATCAGTTCTCCCACCCAAATACCAGATTGGGACTGGAGCCAAACCCATTTCGAACCAAACCGATCTAGTATAGCAAAACATAATCAAACAATAAAAAGGTAAAGCTACAAAAGTCAGGAATATGACAACTGAAGCAACAACATTTAACTGTTCGCAACAGCTCCAGTCCCCGTTCTGCTTTTTTTGGTCAATTCACTTTGTCGTTATTACTTTTAGCTATTAATATCCCTTCTCATTAACATTCTTTAACACAAAACAGAACCCAACCACACCGGAACGGATGGTATTGGTACAAAGTCCTCCAGCTTTTCATACTTTTGGAGAATTTCCAGCTATCAAAGAAACGAAAAGTTATGTGAAGTAAAAGAAGAAAAGGTCGTCAATTGCTACAAGAACCTAACAGAACTTCTCCAAATGTGGGTGTAAAAACTACTTGTGTAGGTCGGGGTTGAGAATTGGGGAACGCACCGACGGGGTCTACTCCTTCCCTCGGATCCGAGCTCTCACACTGCCTTCTTATCTCTTTCAATATTCTCTCAATCTCTCAATTCTTAGTCTCTCAACCGGTGATTGAAGTTTGTGGATCAAGCTTCTAGCAAAGCTTCAATTATTCTTTTTTAACCAAAAAGGGAAAGTTCGCACAGTTCAGAAATGGAGAATAAGGGTGTTCACAGTTCGATTTGGTCCCGATTTTCATCAAAAAAGAAACCAAACCAAACTATATTTGCCTTTTTAGTTTCGTTTTCTCAATTCTATCACAAAAAGTTAAATTTACTCAGCACGCTATAGTCTTATAGACAAATTTTTCCATAAGTTAATGTGTGTTTAGAAAGAATTGAACAAACGGACAAATTTATTATCTATTGAAATATCCTTATGTCAGAAATGATTTCCATAATACACGATCGTTACTCCCTTTCATTAGTCTAATAAAAAACTTACATTCGCAACTACTTTCAAACATAATAAATTCTTATAATAAACAAATAATTCCTAACAGATTCAATATAGAATAAAAAATTCAACATGATGATTTGAGTTTTAAGTTATAACACAGAATTGTTACATTAAATTAAATATGATATATTTTTTAATAAAGTAGATAACTTTATTAAAAGTTTGGGCAAAGAATGCCCGTATACAGGAAGTAAATTAAAATTGAATGATACCTAATATTGGAAGTTGATTCTTTTTGGGTTATGGATGAAATAGAAAAAGGATGTCTTTGTTCAAAGTTAAACCACATTTGATTGTTTTCAGAGTTAAATCTCGAAAAATACTTGAATTAAGAAAAATGTAGAAAAAAGACACACCAGCTCAAACTTAGATCTACTTGAAGTTTCAATCTTTCACAATCTTTAGCCCTAAGCTTTCTATTTACTTTATTCTTTAAATTATACCATTATGGATTTTTTTCAGTTTTGCGTGTATTACATTTATATTTTCTGAATATAACTCATTTTTAATCTTAAATAAATAATGTTGCACTGAGGAATAAAATGAACAAATGCTACAAGAGGAGGAATAAAATGAATAATTTACTTGAATAAAAATGAAGACAATTTGCAAGATAATTTATTTTTTCTAAGGATAAAAATTTAAGAACAAGGCTGGACTGCCCCCTAACCAAGTAACCTTAGGGTTTAGGGGCCAGCAGATTGGCCAGGTCCCATAAGGATTTTAACCTGAGGGGAACTGTCCACCTCAGACTGAACCATTGGCCAAAAGTTAAGTTTTCATTGAGAATTAGAACATGTAGGACATCTCCTTTATCAGGCATACCCAGGACATGACCAAATAATCTATTGCAACCACTCATTATCCTCTATACGTGCACATTATTCATATCGTATCCGCAGCTATTTCAAGATAGAAAAAGATTGTTTCCTTCTGGTACTTGCCACATCCCAATTTAATGATCTAGAGTTGATCTTTCTCAAGATGTTTAACAATACTTCTCTCTCACACCACTACCACATGTGATCAAAATGCCGACCCAACTATCTATGGATTACGGCTTTAGTTGATTGATTTTGATGTGAGTATCTATATAAATTTGAGAAAAGGGGGATTTTTACATTCAAATTTCCTGCACTAGGGCGTCATCCATTGTTTCTTGCATTCACTTTCCAAGTATTTGTAAAGAATGAGAAAAAACCTGAAAGTCCTCTTGTGTCACGAACACTGCTGCTAGATGCATCTTGGGGCATTTTTACCTGAATAATATTTCAGAGAAACAAAAAAATAGACGGGAGGAACAAAATTTAAAGAATCAGTCCCCACATATTAATAATGGCCTACTAGGTTAGGCAAACAGAACCATGTCATGTTAGTTCAAGTCACCTCTATTGAAAGGGTCTTCTCTTCATAACTAACTTTGATGTGCCCACTGATTCCTTTCTTTCCCAAATGGCCATTAAATCTAATGAAAAATTGGCAATCAAGAAAATTGAGATATGAAGGAACTACCAACTAAGGAACCTACACAATATGGATATGTAAATGATAGAGATCATACTGCCATGTTAATTGGCGCTTCAAAAGAGTAGCATTTCTCTGGAATTTGCTCCACCGTAGCTCGAGGGCTTTATGGCATGCCTGACAACATGTTTAAGAAGAATCTTATTACATAATTTTTACAAAACAAAAGGCAACAAGATGGATTACTTAGCACTAAGCAAATGCGTAAAAGAATTTCAAATGAAAGACTGACTTAATAAAGGATGATAATATTGGCTGAACTGCAACAATTATAACGCATAGCTTAAGGAGTCGTTGCCTCACTAACTCTGCTGTGAGCCAGAAACTTGAATAAAATTGGAGGTCAAGACTCGTAATTTTAAGATGACTAGTTTTTCTAGTCATTCCAATTAACTCACAACAGGTGCAGAAGCAGAGAAATTAAATTAGATGTACAAATTTCGCTAATCAATCTCGAACAATCACTTAGTAGGTAATCAAAATACTATGTATTTGGAGACAGCAGCTTGTAATCTATAGATAACACGAACAATTATCTGTTTTACAGTTTAAAGATAACTCTAGTATAAAAGCACAAAACATTGAAACAAAGATGAGAACAATCCAAAATTCAGTAAGAATTGAACCTTGACCGATAGGATAACACTCAACGGTGTGAAAATCAAAACATATAGGGTCCTTTCGTTGGAGAGATCAGGAAAAATAATCCCAGTACAAATTTGGTCTTATTTGTCCTTCATTCTAGTATAACTTGTACATCATTTTAGACATCATCTATACTTGATACAACACGGCATAGCTAATACAGTATTAGGTATATGGGTATTATTGATCTTAGTGAAGCAATCCCTGGATTATATAACTCCTCTATAACTAGTATATGAATCAAATGACCCCATAATGTTTTCTTACATTATTGACCCCATCAACAATATTCTTCCTTTTCCTCACCAATAAGAAATAATAATATTCTTCATTTAAAAAAAATTGGATAAAAGAGAATTGACAGCAGCCTTAATAAATAGTCAATATGTTCTCGGTCTAGAACCATCAACTCAAATAAATTCTTGGCTTTATTAGGGGAAATTGATTCATTAAAAAAGTTTGGGCTCCCACCTAATGTATAAATACAAAATGGGAAACACTGGAGACTTTCTCGGATGGGAAAAAGCATTTAATAACATTTCGAGAAAACACCGCTTGATGCAACATTATGCTTTACATGCCTAAATCTCAAAAGTTCAATGAAAAAATCTCTAAGTTAAATACATCAGTTTGATTAAGCCACCCAAACAGTTTATGAGGCAGCTGTGCTTCAGATTGGATAGGGACTTTTTTCTCAAAGCACCTTATATTCATTTCTTTACATAATTCAATGCAATATAAAGGGAACCCTTTTTTAGCTGCTTGAGTTTCCTCTGAGTTGAGTGGCCTCTCCATGACCACATCCCTAAGTTTGTACTTGGCATGGCAATTTTATCATGAAAATAACCAGTAAGATGTTCCACAAAAGTCCAGCAATGTGACGATGTAGGAAGAGGTAATTCACTGTTTCAGTGTTTCCTCTTTTTGAACATGTTATTATACGTTTCCCTGCCTTTCCTTCAGGTCATCAATAGCTCAAGTTATTTGAAGCTTGAGTTATTTCAGTCCATCAAAAAGAAAAGTAACTTCCAGGAGGGACTTTTGTCCGCCAAATGGTTTTCCATGGAAAAGGTACTTCATGTTCCTTCCTGACCTAGAAGAACTTAATATAAAGACCCAACTTAACTACCATTTCTCCAGCCATTCCATATTGTTTTTAGCATAGTAGAAATTTGGATTATTTTCAAAACATGGTAAACAGACTGTCCTTAAGGCCTATCACCCAATCATTACATTCAAAAAACTACCAAGGGAGTCTATACAGGATAAATAAGGCCAACTAAATAGATACATAAGACATCTTGCTTTGAGGGATTGGCAAGTAGTTGATATTACATCGAAACATCAGTTGTTCCTTTCATTCCAAACACTCCAAAAATATAGCAACAAGTATCATCTTCCAGATTTTCCTAATGGTGCTATTTTATAGAATAACAACAACACCACCATACTAGTGTAATCCCACAAGTGGGGTCTGGGGAGGGTAGAGTGTATGCAGACCCTACCCCTACCTTGGGAGGTAGAGAGGCTGTTTCCAAAAGACCCTCGACTCAAGAGAAAGCATGACAAAAAAAGGCCAGACAAGGATTGAAAGAAGCCATTGCAAAATACTATCAATAAGCAATAAGCATTATGAAGAAAAGTAACAGTAATTGTAGCAAACTAATACGATAATCGAAGTACAAGAGACAGCAGATAGTAGCAGAAAATCGATGGACAAGAAACTACAAAGATAATACTATGCCTACTAGTTTTGGAGGATACACGAGACAACGCTCTACACCTACTAAAATACTTGAGGATATTCTGCATTTAATTATAAAATATTCTTTATTAGCATAGAGATTGTGGAATTTTCGACTATCTCTATCCCCCCTCTCTCTCCTCTCTGACCTAACGGCTACAACAGCGCCGGAAACGGCTAGTATTCTAGCCTCCACCGGCGCCTCTCTTTCTCCTCTCTCCTCTCACCCCAACGACCTCCATCCCTCGCCGACGGCAACCAGCCCGGCGACCAGGTAACTCACTCCGGTCGGCGACTGGGTAACGCCGCCGGACTACTACGCCGACAAATTTTTCCGGCATCTTCCTTTTACTTCTGCTTCGCTTCTCTTTTCCTCCTCTTCTTTGTCTACTCCTCTCAGTTTCTCTATTTTTTTTTGTTTTTCTGCTTCTGCCACTCGGACCGGCGGCCAGGCTACTAAGCTGCACCGACGCCGGTGAACACTAGTGTTGTCTGTTCCGTTGAGCAAGAGCTGCAATTTCATATAATTTTCTGTTTGGAAACCCTATTCTCTAACCGGAGTCCTGGCCGAAAACCTCAGTTTTTCGACGATCTACAATTAGCACTGTACCAGAGGGGATTTGTAGTAGTAAGCAAGCAAGAGAGGAAGAACACAAGGAAACGCCATCAATTTTTGGAGGAGCATCTACAGTCCAGGTTCATTGTTACTGTAATTGGTACCTCCGGTTGACTTGTTGAGCTCTTATATATTTCTCGTTAGTTAATTAATTGTCTTAGTTGAGTGCTACATTTTTCTTGCTTTGGGTAGCTGATTTAGTTGTTGCATTCTCTGCTTGTTTTACTGGTTATAAGTTTCATACATTTCACACTTTTCTTACTGCTTGCAATTAGATGTAGTATAGTGTTCGTATATAGTATTTGTGACTCTAGTGGCTTTGGTAAATGATGGTAGACTAGGGTCATATTCTCAATCGGGAACGGGGGCGAGGGTTGGGGGGATAAGTGGGGTAAGGGAGATGCTAGGCTAAGAATAGGATCTTAAAACATTGGGACTTTAACGAGGAAGTCTATAGAACTAGTTAAAATTCTTAAGAAGAGGATGATTAATAGACAAGATGATGACGATTAAGTTGGTAGTTTGAGGGTTCACTATGAACATTATTAGTGCTTACGCGCCGCAGGCGGGCTTGGACTAGGTGGAGAAGAGGCGTTTTTGGGAGGATTTGGACGAGGTGGTGGGAGGTATATCACCCACTGAGAAGTTATTTGTAGGAGGAGATTTCAATGGACATATTGGTAACTTACGGGGGGTTATGACGATGTGCATGGAGGCTTTGGCTTTGGAGACAGGAATGGGGGAGGCGTCTCACTTTTGGAGTTCGCTAGAGCCTTTGGGATGGTGATAGCCAATTCGAGGTTCTTGAAGAAGGAGTAGCACTTGGTGACTTTCCGTAGTTCGGTGGCTAAGACTCAAATAGACTTTTTGCTCCTTAGAAAGGGTGACAACGGTCTTTGTAAAGACTGCAAGGTTATTCCGAGGGAATATCTTACAACCCGACATATGCTTTTGGTGAAGGATTTGGAGATCTGGATGGAGAAGAAGAGGAGGGTTGTGGATGAAAGGTTAAGAATCAAATGGAGAGTTTGACCATAGCTAGTGCAAAGGAGATAGGGGGAGGTTGACGGCCAAGGGGGCTTGGGGGAGTATGTGGGACAGGACGGCCAGTATGTGGGACATGACGGTCAGTTGCATTCGAGAGATAGCTAGAGAAGTGCTAGGGGTCTCGCAGGGTAGCCGTGGTAGGCATCGAGGGGACTGGCGGTGGAATGGTGGAGTTCAAGAGAAGGTGGAAGCGAAGAAAGCGGCGTATGCAAAATTGGTAGAAAGCCAGGATAAGGTGGAGAAGTGAATGAATAGGGAACTGTATAAGTTGGCGAGGAAGGAGGCAAAGTTTGCGGTTACGGCGGCGAAAACAACAGCTTTTGCACGCCTGTATGTGAAATTAGAGGAAAATGCGGGGATAAAAAGTTGTCCAGACTAGCGAAGGCGAGGAAGAGAAGGGCCCGTAAGTTGGATCACATGAGGTGCGTCAAGCACGAGGACGGCAAAGTACTAGTGGAGGACGCACATATTAGGCGGAGGTGGCAGTCTTACTTCCATAAACTCTTGAACGAGAAAAGAGAGACATTATGATAGGAAATCTGAAGCAATCTGGTGGGTACCGGGATTTTGGGTATTGTAGAAGTATTAAGGTTGCGGAGGTTGAGGGTGTTGTTCGTAGGATGCGCAGGGAACGTGCAACCAGGCCTGATGAGATCTCAGTTGAATTTTGATTTTGGAAAAGTGTAGGCAGGGCAGGTTTGGAGTGCCTGACTGGGTTGTTTAACGTCATTTTTAAGACTGCAAAAATGCACGAAGATTGGAGATGGAGCACGATGATTCCTTTGTACAAGAACAAAGGTGATATCTATAGTTGCAACAACTATAGGAGTATCAAGCTGTTAAGCCACACTATGAAAGTTTGAGAAAGGGTCATGGAGATGAGGGTAAGAAGAGGTGTGTCTATTTCCGAGAACCATTTTGGATTTATGTCGGGGCGTTCGACTACAGAAGCCATTCACCTTATTAGGAGGTTGGTGGTGGACTGACATGACAAATTCAAGGGGAGGTGTCATGGTGTATGTTATTCACGGATGACATAGTCCTGATTGATGAGACACGCAGCGGAGTGGACACTAAGCTGTAGGTTTGAAGACAGACACTAGAGTCTAAAGGGTTCAGGCTGAGTAGGACCAAGAGGGAATATTTGGAGTGCAAATTCAGTAACGGGAGCGACCTTGAGACAGGCGTGGAGGTAAGGTTTGGTACTCAGGTCATTCCAAAGAAAGGAAGCTTCAAGTACCTCGGGTCTATTATCCAAGGGGATGGAGAGATTGATGATGATGTCACACATCGTATTGAGGCAGGGTGGATGAAATGGAGGCTCGTGAGTCTTATCCGACAAAAAGGTACCACCAAAACTTAAAGGCAAGTTCTATAAGGTGGTCGTTAGACTGACTATGTTGTATGGGGCGAAGTGTTGGTCAGTCAAGACCTCGAACATTCAAAGGATAAAAGTTGCGGAGATGAGGATGCTGAGATGGAAGTGTGGGCATACAAGGAGGGATAGGATTAGAAATGATTATATCCGGGATAGAGTGGGAGTGGCCTCGATGGCGGATAAGATGCGGGAAGTGAGGTTGAGATGGTTTGGGCATGTGCAGAGAAGAGACACAAATGCCCAGTGCGGAGGTGTGAGAGGTTGGCTCTGGACGGATTCCGTAGGGGGTAGAGGTAGGCCAAAGAAGTATTGGGGAGAGGTGATTAGACGAGATATGGCGCAGGTGCAACTTATCGAGGACATGACCTTAGATAGGGGGTTGTGGAGGACACGGATTAGGATAGAAGGGTAGTAGGTAGTAGAGCGTAGTCCTACTTACGCTTGCAAACTGGTAGTTGTAGTGTTTTTAGTGTAGGCCCGCTTAGCCCATCATACTAATAAGCGCAATAGTGTTGTATAGTCCCCTATAGTTTGATTTCTGTTGATATGCGTTCTTTAGTGTACTTTGTTTATCTTATTTACATATGTTAGTTACTGCTCTTTTTTCCATAATGCACTATCTTAAATTTTTTGCCCAGGCCTGACCGTTTCTCTTGCTTTGCTTGTGCTTATGCTTATGCTTTGTCTTGAGCCGAGGGTCTCTCGAAAACAATTGCTCTACCACCAAGGTAGAGGTAAGGTTTGTGTACACTCTACCCTTCTCAGACCCACGTTGTGGGATTCCACTGGGTATGTTGTTGTTGTTGTAGCATAGAGATTCATTACCTACCAAATTGTACGTAGCCTAAGACTATTATATAACACATACCTCTTGTACATTTTTACTTAATCAAATGAATGAGAAGTTTCTTCTAATTTGATATGGTAAAATAGCCTATATGATCTTGATGAGACTCATATACCTTCTGCTACCAACAGGCAATTTCGGCCAATTAGTGCTGCCAGCCCGGCCAAATTTTTTTTCTTTTGTTCTTCCTTCCGGTGTACTGCACCGCTCCTCTCTCCGACAACCGATGCCACTACTCTCATGACGATCGTACAGGCCTAGCTCCACTTTCTGGAAACAATTCATGCATGGCACCTCTCTAGCAACCGTTCAGGCGTCACTACTCTTTCTAGGATTATCTAATCACTGTTCATCTGGAAACAATTCATGCATGGCACCTCTCTACCGACACTATTGTTATTTTACGAGACCGGCACCCTCATCTAAACCTTGAACTTGTCATCAGTTCAAGTTACACCGACATTGTCCAGAAAATTTGCCACATCATCTCTTTTCGGTGATCAAAAATAGATTTATTTTCGTATGGAGTACTAGAATCACTTGGTTTCATTGAGCAGTTGCCAACGATTCCCGTCGAAAAGAGTTCCACCATTGCTTTTCTTTTTGGTGATTGTGCACTAGCTAGCGAGATTTTGGCATCAACTTTTTATATTTTCAAGAGAAGAAAACACAAGTTGGTTTTCCCACTTTGAATTTGAGGAAGCCTCTTAGAATATCAAGAGAATACATGTCTAAATTAATTGTACTTGAATAAGGAAAATCCTATGGAATACTCTTTCGGATACTATATAATATTATGTATTTAATTACAGATAACTTACCTTGTTCTCGTAGAGATTGACTATCTACCATACTATAGGAAGATTAGGGCTCCTATATAAGGAGCACCTCTAGTACATTCTTATTTGATCTGTGAAAAATGGATTTTGGGCCTAACTCAACCCCAAAAGCTAGCTCAAAATGAGCAGGATTGCCCAAGCCATTAACCCACCGATGTGGGAGAACTCAACAGATCAAATCAGGGAGAAGTTTCTTCTATTATGACATGATAAGAAAATAGACGTTGGACTAACTAAACTCAAAAGCTAGCTCTTGCGTTGAGGATTGTACAAGACCATATAACAAGACAACCGTCCATTCCCCCACCTAATGTGGAAAATTCCAACACCCAGTATGCTCAAGGTTAGACATCTGAAGCATGGACGACATAATATTGGCCCAACATTTGACAAACCAAGAATAGGTAAGAAATGAACCTTGTGTCTAACTCAACCTATGATATAGCTCTTGAGGTGAGGATTTTCAAAAACCATATAAGGTGACAACATCTCGTTCCCTCAACGGAAGACACTTAACACTATCCGATTCCGTAAGATGTTACTCCTTATATCATCTCTGATATTGATATAATACTGGAGATGTTACTCTTAAAACTGGAGATTTTAAAGCAAATTGCCTTTTGCTGCAGAAGATTACACAACTTTGGTAAGATTTATTGCCCCTAACATCTCTCTGTACCCTCTCCAGTGACAGATGTGGTACCAATAACACAAAACCTATACAAAAGATGCATAGCGGCTTCCAGGAAAGTTTCCTTACTAGGATAAAGCAGGAAGATTCTGTTAGGAACAAGTCATTCATATCAATGGGAACAGCATATTTTCGCTTTTTGATAATAGAAAATTTTAACATATAAGCACTATAGGATGATGACGAAGCAAAACAGATCAATTTTCACATATAGCGCAACTAGATAGGACTTGCTACGCCTCTGTAACCACAATAACTCCCTTCATTACCATGTTATATGAACCAAAAAAAATCTTATATTTTACAGACGGAGGAGAGTGGACTATAACCATAAAAGGAGGTAACTTACACCTAGTTTTTCACGAAATGCTTTGTAGGTTTGCTGCTTTCTTAAAATTTTGCGTTCTTTTTTGTTGTACATCATGCGAAGATCCTCAATGGACTCTGGATGCCTGCATGGAAGTTTCATTAATGAGTTTGGATTGGTAAGCAATCAAACATAGTCAAATCCTTACCTCCGACTCTCTTGCTGAAGTCTTTGACTTAGCCTAGTTAATTGCGCACTTAATTGCTCCGGAGTGCTTCCATCACAGCCTCCCATAGTCTCAATTTCACTTTCAGGACAGATGATTGAAGCTTTTTTGTAGCTCTCCTGCAGCCAGGGATACAGTTAAAGCAAGGTAAGGTAAGAAGCTTCCTCTTACATGAAATGAAAACTAGAGTGGAGAGAAAGAGAGAGAAGCATATATGCACCAATAAGGTAGACTATGGAGAGGGAACAAGGCACTGAGCACTTAATCATACTACTAATGTAAGAGCCAATAACATTTGTGGTCTATATCCCTAATAATCACTCTCTAAATACAGCAACTTGCCAAAAGTATACCTCCCAATGTTCCTATTATTTCCACAGCTATCTTAATTAGAATATTTCTATTTAAGCCATTTCATGAAACTAACAATATAAGACAGTATAATTTCTGGACAAAAATACCAAGTACTTGTAGTACTATGTGCAATACAATTGTAATCTCTAAAAAAGTTCTTAACTATAAGAGAAATTAAAGATGATTATTTCTTTCCATTGCATATATAGCTTCCACTGACTTTTAATGAAGATAATATGTTGGAAGCCAATAATCTTCTCTTCCTAAAAGTAACTACATTTTAATTTACCAAAAAAATCAAAAGTAGAGGCCCAACAACAAAAATTGAGTGACATAACATTGAAACCATCACAAACTCACAAATGAAAATGCAAATAGGAAAAATAACTAGGAAAGCCAATAGTCTCAATCGTTATACAACAAAATATTATAATTAATTAAGACCCTTTGTGTTTAAGCACTTCATCAAGCTTTTCTGGCTAATATTTAACTAGCTGAACATCACTAGCAAAGCAGATAATGCAGTATATAAAATTATATGAATTATCACTAGCAAAGCAGTACTCACAGAATTATATGAAGTAGATAATGAATTATATGAATTATCACTAGCAAAGCAGTAATTTTATATGAATTATATAAAATTATCACTAGCAAAGCAGATAATGCAGTACAATGAATAATATCTTAATCAATCCCAATTAGTACTCATAGAATTATATGAATATAAGCAATTATTCATACCCTACGGTTGTGCTCAAGTTCTCGATACTCTGCTTCTGCTCCTTTGAGATGGGAAAGAACTTTCGTACTCATTACATCTTCATAGTGATTCTTCTTCTGAAATAAGAGTTCAAATTGTACACACCATGAATTTCAATAAACATCACAACACGGTAAAAATAAAATATGAAGTGTCAATTAAAAGAAGTAGGACTGAACCAATTCTGCATCTTTTAGATCTTTATCAATCATCATTAGCTCACGTTCTGCTTCCTCCAAGGCACCAATTTCCACTTTTGCTGATTCTACATTTTTAGAATGGAACGGAATTTATGAAAAGGGCATATATAGTAGAAAATATACTTGGAGGTATTCAAACCTGACAAAGAAGCAAAATATGGCATACCACACAAATTCTCAAAGGATATTTTGACATCATTAGCTTTGTTGTCTGCTTCTTTCAACCTCACTTGAAGCTTTTCCAACGAATTTTCTCTTTCATGTATCTCATCACGGATTTTCTGTAAATTGTTTTCAAGAAAATAAAACTATAGAGGAATGCCTTCTAAAAGATCAAGAAAACATTGAATTTGAAACTGAAGCACCGAAACAGAAGTGCAATTATTTGGGGGGGGGGGGGGGGGGGGATGAAAACAGCCTCTACCTCCCAAGGTAGGTAAGGTCTGCGTACCCTTCCCAGACCCCACTTTGTGGGATTTCACTGGGTATGTATAAGTATAAGGAGTGGATAACAAGAGGAACAAACCGATAGCTCTACATGAAGCTCATCTACTGTTGATACAGACATGGAGCTAGATTCTGCAACATAGGACTTTTTAAAATCTTGCAAGCAGAACTCCTTGGACCTCAAAACTCGCTCTGCATCATGGCGCCTCTTCTGCAGGAGCAGAAGAACTAATGGTTATATCAATAGTTGTTCATTTCATTCAGAACTTAGGAAACCCCACTCACATATATCAGTCTGAATTACTCTCTTACCAGATCTCGTTAAAGGAAAGTTTGTAATAGCAAGTTATTCAGGAGCCACAAGGATCAAAATTCAAAAGAATATGGATGGAGTCACTAAAACTACTAAGAACACTCCTTCGTCTTGACCATACAAATAATGCTCCAGAAAGAATAATGCACCCTATTATATAAGAGTAACACCAACTTCTCTGCAGTACAAGTACACCATATTTTTCGCTTATTTTCTTTTTAGAAGGTTTAGCATTGCTTCACTCTCAATGAGGCAGCAAACCTCTGTGAGTTGAAAAAATAACAGCACGTCAAGGTTTCTTCTTGTACCTAAAAAGCGGTTGTATGATTATTCAGGAAAGATCCATCGATGAAAAAGCATATTAAAAGATTGGCAATAAATCCTCCGTGTCCTCCGGTTCTCGCATTCCCAAATTTTTCACCAAATATGGCTGTGTGAAATATATGCCATTTCTTTGTTTCTAGGTAACAAATCACATTTTTTCCATATATATGTGGACACACGGATGTTTTCAAACAACCAGAAAAGAAGAATTGTCCAGACAATCTAAAGATATAAATAAAGCATGCAAACGAACAACTAATGAAATCAAAGAGAGAAGTTAATCTACTTGGTCTATACACTATTTTAATTTATCATTTTCTGAATGTTAGCTGTTTTGTCAGCAAAATGATCAGCCACATGAAACTATTCTGGTGATCAGGCAAGCCACAACCACTCTTTCTGCAGAATAATCTGAAGAAGCTAGATCTCAATTTGAGGATTACACAAGTCTTCCTTGACGAAAAGGCCAGAAAAAGAAAGGAGCCTAGTTAATCTTCGATTTCGTAAAATAAATTCTTAAATTGGTAGTAGAATATATTCTGCACAATCTTTGGCAGCCAGTAGAACAAATCCACCTCCATTTGGATACTAAATAAAGCATTGGATAGTTCCATCAAATAACAAGAAAAATGTTTAGGTTACATATTTACATGGCAAAAGAAAAGAAATTTCTTTCAAAAGCCAATGAAATGAATAAGGTAAATAATTTGCTATTGGTTCTTTTACACACAATCTAGGTAGTGAAATTGGTACCATCATGCTAATAGAAACAGTAAATAATAATTAGGTATTAGGCATCTAACGAGGACAGTCGAAAACGGGGATGAGAAAGATGCTCAATTTTCTAAATGCAGTTGTGCAGGGTGTAGATGCTAAAAGCCTAAAACTACAAACTCAAAAATCAGAGAGGTGATCGGGAATAAGGAGAACTTCGAACTGCAAAACATGTACCTCAGGGACAAAAACAAAAGATTCACATGTCATGGAAATCATGGCATATGTTGAATTGCTTCAGCCAGTAAGGCCCTATAAACATGCACCATTATTTCCCATCACCTAAATATAACTCCATTTTTTCCCTTGTTCGAAAGAGAAAAAAACTGAACTAAACAATAAACAAGAGTAGGTAGCAGAAATAAAAAGATGTCCATCCACTGTATTTGGATTTAAAAAGAATGTAGATCAGTAGGTAAATTTGAATGTATAGCCATTTCGGTCGTGCTCGTCCTTTCTCGAAAGTATCTTTTTTCTAGGAACATAGTCAACCTGTGGAGGCACCCTCCCACATTCTTTCTTACTACTGGACAATTTTTCTTTTTATTTTCTTCCTGTTCTTTGCCATAACGCCCATTCTAGGCCTGCTGGAAACCCTCGCACTTGTCTCCACACTGAAAACACCGGCCATGTAGGGACATCACAATTATCCTTTCTGATAATACAAAATGGACATCACAATTATTTAAGTTACCAGTTTCAAAAATTTATCCTTGCTGATAACACAAAGCTTATATGATCCTCAGTATATTTTAGTTGTCTTGTAGCTCTTTGTGAGCAGGTCTATGTACTTCTCTATGGTAAGTTTTGGACATCGTCCCCCCTTAATCCCCTCCCTCCGGGGTCAGAGGGAAGCCGCAAGCAACCTACGTTTGTGATCTCGTATATTTAGCTTCTCCAACATCTTAATAAACGAGAGCAAGACTAGAGTAAATTATGAAACAAAGGGAGGTAGTAGAAAATCAAGATCTTTGAAGGATCCTATTTAATATTTGCAAGGCCAGTTTATAATTTTAGAATCATAGTTTTGGAATTAGTGGCTAACTGGTAACCTAACAGGTAAAGTTGTTTCCATGTGACCAGGAGGTCACGAGTTCAAGATGTGGAAACAGCCTCGTGCAGAAATGCAGGGTAAGGCTGCGTACAATAGACCCTTGTGGTCCGGCCCTTCCACGGACCACGCGCATAGCAAGAGCTTAGTGCACCGGGCACTATTTTTTCTTGCTCAAGTCTTCAATTTTCCGGTCAGAACAAACAGTCCATGAGGCTTGATCCTCTTTCACAAATTTATACGATGGAACAGCAGAAGTATGATGCAACTGATAGATGGACTAACCATTATCTATAAATGGTGTGTATCGAGTATTCATACACAATAAAGTAATGAAACATACATGATGAACAGATAGCAAAGAGTAACAGCTGAGATGATGTCCCTTCACGAAAGTGAGATGAGAAAGACAGAAAGAAGACAGAAGAAAGGAAAATCACTTTTACTTCTGAGAAGTAAAACCAAAGTGAAACTTGCAACAGCCTCAGAAAGGGACTAAAAGCTATTACTCTGGTGGAAACTGCACTTAACTAAATAAAAACAAATACCTTAGCGCTTTGCAAATAATCATGGAGTCCTTGAAGCTCTTCATCGATTCTCCTCTTCATACCCCTGGTTTCTCGAGCTTTGTTCTGTGCCTCAAATGCTTCACTTTCTAGAGTTCTAATCTTATTTTCATATGAACAAGAAAGACGTCCACCTCTCATATTCTTCATTGGTGGAAGAATAGTTTGGACAGAACCCCGAGAAAACCTAGGAAGTTTTGGGTATGTTAATCATGTCAGTGCAAAATGTACTGTTCTATCTAAGCCAATACCAAAATAAGAAATGCAAAAGGCGTAAATTAGATTAATTAAGGCTCATAAATACAGATTATAAGTTTTAAGCCATCTTGAATTAACACGATCGATATAGTGGAGGATGTTCTCTTGTAATAACAAACTATTGTCAGACTTGTTTTCGTTGGCATTGACACTACAAAATTTGGACAGGTTTAGAGCATCAGACTTAGTTATCCTAAACCACACAAAATAAGCCGATGGAAGGCAATTTATAGATCTAACAATATCCAGAATAAATCAAAAGCCAATTGGAAAATACTTTATCCACCAAGTACAAAATAAATCTATATGTGAACCATGTGCAACTTAGCCAATACCTTGACCAGACTCATACAGGAAGCTACACATGGGATTACAAGAAAACAACGTAGTATGGAGATAACAAACTAAGTTCATAATTGTACATTTTGTACCCATCAGAAGTGTAAACCTCCTTCAAATTTGAAATCCTTTGCTCAAAAGCAACTGCTTTTCCAGCATCATAGTCTTTAACAAGCACTTGCCTCTCAGAATTACCCTAATAAGACACCGGAAAGATCAAGGCATAATCAGCACAACTTACCTAAACAATAGCAAAATACGGATGTAACAGTGATTAAAGATCAACACAAGAGACTGCAGAACTGTCTGAGGTCCATGGCAACGAAAAAGAACCCCAATCAAAACTAACAACTTAGAGAAACCACAGAAGTGAGGAGAACAAAAGACACGGAACATGAATGTCACTGCAAGGGATAAGCCGAGCTATCATAATCATAATCGATATGATAACAAGGAGTGTTTACTGCATATTTGCCATCATATGCCTATGCATAAAAATCAATCAAATTCGAATTCAAAACTGCGTATTATGATCAGTAAGAAGCTACAGAACTAAAGAATAGCTTAGCTTTGGTAAATATCGGGAATAAAATTATCCACCAGAAATAGCAACTTTACCACATCAATCAAGACATTTAGTACGGTAGGATTGTCAGAACGTAGAAGAGAAATTGCTGTTGGATGATTAGTCTGGGGAAGCATGTGATCGGGAATATGCAACCTACACCAATAAATATAAGCAAAAGTTTGATAAATAAATAATCCACGAATCAGAAATAAACCAGAGAAGTGTCTATCTCCACAGGAGTGACTGGTATACATCTTCCATCACCAATGTTCAAAGACATAAATCATCCCTATCAATATATCACACACACACATACTTACGTCGAACATATAGAGAAAGATCATTACCTTGGTCTAGCGAACTCGTAAATGATAATCTGTAAGTTACTATAGTTCGCTTCCCTTGCACATGCTCTTAATAAAAGGGAATCTTTATGATCTGTCACAATAAAAGCGTTAAGCACCTTGCCAATGGCACTTTCAATAGCAGTACCCCACTTGTCACCATCAACCAAGGTCTGCAATAACATGTTGATATGTTTAGCATGAGCTCTCAAAAGTTAAAGCTAAATGTATTAATTGAACATGCAATTAGAGTATCTGATAAAAGCCAAAAAAATGATATATCTTGCTTTCAATCTTTTCATAAGATACGATGAAAGTTTTAAGAACAAACAATGGTACTAAATACATGGATGGTCAATTTAGTACTTATTTGGAGTCTAATGTGATCATCCGCCAAACTAGTTGTCCTTACATTAGTACAAAAAATGGAATGGCGGAAAGGAAAAATATTCATCTCTTGGAAGTTGCTAAATCGCTCATGTTCACCATGAATCCCCCGAAACCTTACTAGGGGATGCAATTCTAGCAGCTCCTTATCTTATCAATAGAGTGCCTCTCAAAGCACTCTACTTTATGAGTCCCTTTAGAGGTCCTATGAGGGAAAAATGTTTATATTGTTCTTCCAAAGATGTTTGGGTGTGTTTATTATGTTCATACTAGGAATACAGGGGAACTGGATCTGAGGGCCTTAGATGTGCGCTCATTGGGTATCCAACACAAAAGGTTATCTGTATTACCATCCACCAGCAAGAAAGCTTTTTGTTAGTTTTGGGTGTTACTTTTACAGAATTTGAACCTTGCTTTAGTGCAACCCAATCACCTCGGCTGGGGGAGAGTAATGAAAAAGAAGAGATACCCCTAGTTTTGGAGTTCTTGATGACCTTGCTCCCGAGAAGAATTCCACAAGAAAAGATGTTCAGGGGGAGACTATTGGACGTTAGGTTCAAGGGGAGACTACTGTTCACGGGGAACAATTGGACATCTGGATAAACTTGATTTGATGGGATATGCAAGGAGAAACAAGACGGAAAGAGCCATCATACATTCTACTCCATGACATGAACCCTTCTAATCTAGTGAGTATCTTTAATCTCTGATTCCACTACTGATTTAGATATATCTATTGCTCATAAGTCATAGGAAAGGGGTCAGATCTTGTACCAAACATTCTATTTCTAACTTTGTGTCCAACAATTCCTTGTCCCCTTTTTATAGTCTCTGCCTTGTCCATTTCCTTTGTTTTCCACAAGATTAGAGGAAGGCTTTCAAAGATCCCAAGTGGAAAGAAGCTTTGGTGAAGAAATGAAGACCCTTGCAGAAAACAAGACTTGGGAATAAGTTACTCATCCACTGGACAAGAAATTGGCCGGCTTTCAAGTGGACGTTGACTGTGAAACATGTTAGAATAGGAATAGGATTTGTATATAGTATCCTATGTGAAAAAGGATTGTAATGTAGTGCCTATAAATAGGGCGCAATGTAATAATATAGATACACAATTTCAATAATATTTTCTCTACTTCTCACAAAACATAAAGCCAATGGTTTGATTGAGAGGTTCAAGGTCAGATTGGTAGCTAAGAGATACACTCAAACATATGGGTGGACAACCGGCAGTTATTTGCTCCTGTTGAAAAATAAACACAACTAGAATCTTGTTACTTTGTGCAGCCAACCTTGATTAGGAATAGCAGTTGTTTTTTATGTCAAAACTGCATTCCCGCATGAAAACTTGAAAGAATAAGTGTATATGAAGATTCATCCTGGATTAGATGACACGGTAACTCAAGGAAAGGTATGTAGATTGAAGAAAAAATTTATACGGGTTTAAACAGTCTCCTAGAGCATAGTTTAGCAGATCCAGCAAAGACATGATCGTTTTCAGTTATAAACAAAGCAATGCAGATCATACTCTCTTTATAATACATCACAAGAGTAATTGAAGTAGCCAGATCACAAAAAGGAATCTTCATCTCTGAGAGGAATATATTTTGGATCTCTGGAAAGAAACTGGTAGGTTGGGTTGCAAAGCAGCAGGATCGCCAATTGAGAGTAACCATAAGTTGCTATGCTTGCAAGCAGGGATTAAAGAGTCCATTGATTAATAGTAGTATCGAGCAGATAGAGGCCTTGGGTTGGAGTCTCACCGCCCATCCATTATCAAAAAGAATTTCCACGTGCTTGGCCAATGAAAAAACCAAGCTCATACTAAGGGAGGCATGTTGAAAGCATAATTAAGTAATTAAGAATGTGCTCTCTCTTATAGCTTAACCTTTTAGACCAGATGGTCACACACTTCAACAATTACCTTTAAGCTCAGCAAAGAAAAGCAAAACAAGATATACTTCATAATGTACAATAAGCTTTCTCTATCACATACCACATGAGCACCTATAGGACCAATCGGCGCCCTGTTGAACTTTCTACGTTGCCTTTCAATCACCTCCAAGAGGTCCATAACTCTACCTCCTCCAAAGGCCGTAGCCTGAGAAAACAAAAATTAGTGCCAAACAGCAAGGTTTGCAGAGAAACAAAAGACAAAATAATGATTTAAGAAATGCAAATAAGTCATTCTATTTTGCTTGTGTAAATTCTAATACATATTCTTATGCTTACAGAGACAAAACACAAACCAGATGAAAATCAATAAAATTTCATTTTTTTTATTATCATCTTTACAACTTAAATTGTCCCAGACCCTACTTGTGGGATTACACTGGGTATGTTGTTGCTTTACAACTTAAATTGTCATGAACTTTGACCTTATTATATAATCCCCCCCACCCCCACAAAAAAATCCTAATATGGAATATCATCTTCTAATGCGGATTGTTAATCCACAAATAAACCGAAAATATCTATACAAGGCTGACACAAACAACCCAAAATCTGCAGGACAGTTCTGCCTACCATCATGCCAAGCTTAACATCAACTTAACAACACTAGGACTATTTGTAAACATTATTTAAACCCCAACATACTTGAGGGAATAATCAAGCAATTCATTCCCCAAACTTCTCTCATTTCTTGACAAAAACATAGCTTATCTATAATATGTGTATGTCACAGAAAGAAGAGGTAAATCCATACCAGAAAAGGCATAAGAAAAATCCAGAGAAAGATTGAATTACTATTCACATTCACTCGACAAAAATAAAAATAAAAACAAAGGATGATTGCCGAAAATGGCATTATATGTAACTGAGATATATAGTGTCTTGTGTTTAACAATTCTCTTAGCTACCGTATGTCCCCATACTTGAGCTCTTGATAACCAAAATACAATGCTAACGGATGATCTTCGAAACAATTGTTAAAAGTGGTAAATAAGACAGTTCATCTAGGTCAACAGGAAATCATATGGTAGTGTCAAGATTCAAACCCATCTAACTATAAAATTTGGAAGACCAACAAAGTATCAATTGTTAGGGTTGAGGAAGCTAAAAACTTTGCAAAATGAATTTCCTCTCTTCAAGCAAACTAATAAGAATAAAGAAGCTCTAAGAAGAACACTAGTCGACATACTAGAGATAAGATACCTTGTTACTTTGATGAAGTTGAAACTCACGGATGCGAGAGAGAATGTCACGATACTTCTTGTCATACTCATCAATCTAAAATAACCAAAAAAATAGTATAAATCCATTATTTCCAAAGCAAAAAAATTGAATTGCATCTAGAAATGGACATAAGAGAAAAATGAAACATATTAGGAGAATATACTCGAAGAGTCCTACTTGTACTCTCCTGTGGCATTTAAGTTCTATTAAGAAATTCAGGGGCTAAATTCAAACATTTCCTTGGAATAGTTTCCAATCAACATTGCATTTTGTTCCAATTCTATCCTTGTCCAGCGAACGCTAAGAAAAAAACAATAGTAGTAGCAGTGCCGCAGCAGTGATATTGGCAGTAATAATCCTAACAATAATAATAAATGACAACGATGATAAAATCAACAAGCCAAAAAGTACCTAAGAAGTTTATACACTTTGTTGTGCTAATATGCCAAGTGCAAGCCACTTATATAAACAAAATGAAAAGGAGATTAAATTAAATTGAAGATGAATGTCTCAAACAGATGTTAAAGGAACCAAACTTAGAAAGAAATAAAGTACGGACCCTTCTGTGTATGAATTGCACTGAACAAACATACTGAAATTCTACCGGAAACAGCCTCCCTACCTCCCAAAGGTAAGGTCTGCGGACACTCTACCCTCCCCAGACCTCACTTTGTGGGATTTCACTGAGTATGTTGTTAATTTGTTGTTAATAAGAACTGATGTTTAGGGTTGTATAGATGGACGTTCAGGAGGGCCAAAAGAAGTTCGAGGGATCGGGATGTTGCTCCATTAGCCATATGGGTTATATGCAAAGAGAGAAATAGGAGAGCGTTTGAAGGGTATCATATGGGTTCTCTATCTACTCCTTAATAAAAGCGACTTCATGAAAGGTCTCTAATACCAGAAGTTGAACAATATAAAATAGGAACAAAATTGCATTAACAACAATAATAAGGGCTTAATACTATTTGAAAAAGCAAGAGTTATTGATCGTTAAAATTTAACAGGACCTAAAGTCTAACACGAGGGAAATAAGAATCGTTCTTACAATTTTGCAAAAAGAATTATTCATTTATCTTGTTATAATCCGGCCACTGGAATCATCACATAGAACAAGAAGATTTCAAGCAAACAGACAGAAATAAAAACAAAGAAACTATAAAGAAAAATGTAAGTAACTAAGAACCTATCAATATCAAGATCAACACCTATGTTACCAATTAGTTTTCATCCACTCTCCGCGCAATCATTTTTGGCAGTCAATCACAAAAACGATATTTGTTTAAAGAAGATTTAGCCTGCAGGTGGGAAAAGCTTCAATTTGCTTAAGTAAAGTATGTATCCTCGATTTTGAAGCATGAATATCAGTGGAGGACTTGTCAAACTATACTATATCAGATTATTAGCACATATCAATATGTTAGAGGCATAAAAGTTGTACAGGATCCATCAAATCATGGTTCCATTCCAGGAGAAGAGCAAATGTTGAGCAAACCGCCGGAAACTATCTAGTCATGGTATAAATGTAACACCTCTACCTTTGGTTTGACTATCTGTGTACTGAACGGTGTTTTTGAGCATGATATTAAGCTGATGTAAATGTTTGTCACTGGTATGGATGGCTCGGATTGAACTGAAGGGGTTCGTACTTGTTTTGGATCAAGTTGAATAAATAGGGCTTACCTCTCACGGTACTTTATCCTCCCCAGATCGCTCTTTTTATTACACCCCGCTCCGAGGCTCACCCCAAAAACGCCTTTTAAAACACTGTCTGTAAATAGTGTAAGGCTGCGTACACCACCCTCCCAAGACCCCACTTGTGGGACTACACTGGGTATGTTATTGGTGTATTGTTGTAGGGAGGGCTAGATTATATGCTCTCATAGTGTGAACAAGCCTTGCCCCTCTTCCCATAGAGAGGGAATGATCAGTGATAGCTAATAGTCCTGCTCTACAGTGAGGCTACTTCTGGCCTATGTTGCTCAGATCCTCCTAAATTGTCTTCTTTTTGTGTAAATAAAAAAATTTAACCAATTATGGAAATTCTGTACTGAAAATAAAATGCAGTTGGACAGCCCCAACTTACAGTAAACACAACTATCTATTACTTTACTACAGGCCTAGTAAACTACACAGCTCTTCCCCTTGCTCTAAGAATGAAAATTGAAATGCTCAAATTTCAGTGCTATCTTCCTCCTCACAGCTCCCGTGTAAATAATGTGTCTAGTGATAGCTTCTGGCTCATTTTGCTTTTGTTGAAAGACTTTGGTTTCTATCATGCCAAACACATGCAGCCATAGCCATCCAATAAATTTTTACTATAGTACTTCTTCCTCTAGCATACACTGCTGCCAGTTTAATTCTTCTTGCCAGTCCATAGTTGCTCTAGATAGCCCCTGCCACTTAAAAGCTTAAGCCATACTTGAGCCGATGCTTCACATTTAAAGAACAAGTGTGAAATGCTTTCTATCTCTGTTGAGCACAAAGGGCATCCCTGATTACAAATCATACCCCAGTTGATCAGCCTATCCCGTGTAAAAAGTCTGACATGTGCTACAAGTCTTAAAATGAAAATCCATTTACGAGATCCATAGTTGTTGCACACTAATCTCCTCTGTGGTACCTTAGGAAACTCCCCTTTCATCATGAGATACATTATTTAAATAGAGAACCTTTACATGTTCATTAGGTCACTTTCCTGTGTACCAGTATGCTCAACATAATTCTTGACTCTCAAAAAATCTTGCACCATCCAGGAAGCCTGCTTTGATACAGAATTTCAGATTTATTTCCCTGTGAAGTAGTACGCATGCATCAATTTCACCCAAAGTTTATTTTTCTTTCTACAAAGATTCCATAACAGTTTGCTAATAGGAGCTCTTTCCATATTCTAATGTCCAATATGTTCAAACCTCCAACTGCTTTGGGCAAGCAGATTTTATCCCAGGCTATGCGAGTTTTAGTTACTTCTACACAACCCCAACAACAACATACCCAGTGAAATCCCACAACGTGGGGTCTGGGGAGGGTAGAGTGTACGCAGACCTTAACTCTACCTTGGTAGGTAGAGCGGTTGTTTCCGAGAGACCCTCGGCATTACTTCTACACACCCCCAGTCCACAAAAATCTCCTACATATGGCTCCTATCATTTTCACAACTTTAAAAGGCAAGACAAATATTTGAGACCAAAAGG
The DNA here is from genome assembly GCA_029783415.1 of Anisodus acutangulus. Classification (NCBI taxonomy): domain Eukaryota; kingdom Viridiplantae; phylum Streptophyta; class Magnoliopsida; order Solanales; family Solanaceae; genus Anisodus; species Anisodus acutangulus. The sequence goes on from CM056503.1 coordinate 40,148,582, forward strand.
TTTGAATTGAGAACAAGACACGTTTGATTAACTGAATCCTGTCTGCATAAGACAGGAAACTTAGTTGTCCAACTTGTTACCTTCCCCAGCATTCTCTCAGTTAATGGTTGAAACTGAACAACAGATAGTCTTTTAGGATTTGAAGTCACCTCTAAATACCTAAACGGCATCTCCCCTTTTGAAAAGTCCAGCATGTCTATACTCTGTTGTTGAACATCCATCCCCACTACACCAAAATAAATGAAAGTTTCTCTGTAGATGCTCATCTACAGAAAATTCTTGGAAACGTTCAAACAACAATAGATTTGGAAACATCCAACATCTCCCTAAAATGTTGTCGTACTAGTGTCGAATCCTCCAAAAACTGGTATGATGGCATTTTTGGGAGATCCGAGCAACATAGCTGTGGTTGATGCCAATGTATGTTGGTCTTCGAAAGGAACCCTTCCTAGTCTCACGCTCACAATTGCATTTTTACATACAGAGTATGTGCACTTTGAGCGCATAGTTCCGCATTAGCATGTGTAGCCACTCAAGCTCTTAGGATGCCAGCTCCTAAAGTATTGAGCCAGAGAGAACCCAGTTCGATTTGATACAGTACTGTTCATACATGCAGTTGCATCAGCGTATGCACAGTGGTCAATACGATCAAACCTTCGGGCCCATCATCATAGTAGACTTGGTCAATCCAATCAGCATACAGTTGCATCACAGCATGTATTGCATAGCTTTTATAGAAGACTTGTCCCAAATTGTAAGGGATGGATCGAGGATGCTTACTGGATCTATCCGACTCACCCCTTAAATTTATGTGTACAGAAGCCAAGCATTCCCTACGACGGACGTCTGAGTACCGGGGATACTTTCAGCTGTCACATTGAGCCTTCCATTCTGCCGGGAGGCGGTAGCTTGTTTTTACTTTGTAACGTTACGTTTCTTGGGCTGCGTCTCAACTTTATTTACTCTGTTTTATTTAGATACTCCATGGTGATAATGGATTGTGGGTGATTCTTAATTACTTTGCACACCAACAACAATTATGGTTCTTTTGTAGTATGCATTATATGACTCTGTTCTTTGAGTTAAATGATTTCCCATATTGGTCCAGTAAAGCGATTAAGGATTTACTTAGTGGGCAACGGCTAAATATGTGCCAGTCACGGCTCACCCAATTTGGATCTTGACAAAAAATACAGCGACTATCAAAAAGGTTATAAAAGTCAGGAAAGCTTTCCGCATACTCTGTCATGCTTGTTGAACAATGGAAAATCAGCCAATATCTTCATACCTCATGAACAATTTTGCTTATCTGATCCTTCGTCTGATTAATTTTATCTATTAAGGTATCTTCTTCATTCCTCAACCTGCCATATTACAGCTTCAAAACTTCAGCTAGATCAAGAGAATAATTTCTTAAAAAACAAACATTACTCGTGAAAGAGTCAAGCAGTAACTCAAGCAAATATTTCTAGAACACGATATTCAATGACCTTTGAAATACAACATTAGCACTGTCAATCTCAGCTTGGAACTCTTTCAGTTTTACCTCCATATCATGTTCTTCAGCCTACAGTAAATTGGAAGTTAGAAACATGTAAATCACTTTCACAAGATATATATAAAACCCCGCTTAGCTGAAGAATTGAATTCAGCAAAATACACATTTTTCTTAGATGACTATTTTAAATCTTCAGTTCACACAATTGAACCTCAACATTACAGTAACCAAAGGTGGAGCCAGGATTTGAAGTTTATGGTTCTGATTGGCTCATTTTAGTTACTGGGTTCACAATTAAATATTTATACATGTCTAATGGATTTCCTAAAATCAAACAAAAGCTACTAGGTTGTCCGAACCCAACCTAATGTAGCTCCGCACCTGACAGAAACAGCTTTTATCTAGAGGCACAGACATTATCTGAAAACCCACCTTATTCACCATGGCTGGAAACATGCTGGAGTATCATTTTTAATCAAAAGGCTATGCTACTCATACAGAAAACAAGAAGCTCTATTAAGGTCAAAATCAATTTCAACATCTCTGCACAAGTTTCAGCCCTTACACGAGAAATGCCTACAATTCATAGCTCCTGCATTAACCCCATCCATGGAACGCGACCTTGCTGGGTGATCACAAAGGAGTTTTATGTCATTTTTACTAGCTACCCTCAAAGTCAACATATAACATCAGAAAGCCTCACCCATGCCTTCACTCTGAGATAGTAGAGTGAAAAGTTCCACATTGTACAGTTGACTTACTACTGTTAGTTTAAATACCGAAATGCTACTGTCAAATTAGGAACCACATCACATCATGAAAGGCTGAAAGGAATATCTGAAGTGACGAAATAAAATAATAGGCCGGAAAGGGCTTCTATCGTTATTTTATGAGGAGCATACTTTCATTCTAGGTACTGAGAGTAGAGTATCAATTCACGGAGGTAAAGAAAACCTGTAGAGGACCTGTGTATTTCTAGTATTCTGCTCATCCATATCACATATTTGCTGTTCAAACATCTTGACCCGTTTTTCCATATTTTCGATGTAATTAGATCTACGACCCCGCTCCTGTTCCAGCTCAAGTTTTTCCTTTGTAGCCTAACAACGAAATGCACATAGATTAGAAAAGTTTCGACAATAAAGATAAAAGGTAGAGAAAAGAGCATTTGATTGTATACAGCGTTCAGTCATTTTCAACAGGAAATACAGCTGAAGGAGCAAAACATGGCAAGTATCATGCGTTTATTTTCGTAGTAGTAAATCACCACCGAAGATGATCCATATACGTACTGATAACTTAATTTCCCAACTCTAGATGGACATATGGAAGAAGCAAGGAGAAAAAGGAAATGAGAAAATTTCTTTCAGCATAAAGTACAGTGTCTAGAAGGAGTGACAGGGATAGTGAGGATTCATATAGCCGACCAAACTAGCTTGGAATTAAGGCATGGTTGTGTTGCTGTGGTATAAAAACAAGAGAAGTAAAACTGGGCATAAGTTACAACTCAAACTAGAACGACAATAGATCATCTCATCATCATACATATCAAACAACACCATCCAAATCAGAAACAAAAATATAAGAAATTGCACACATACCAAAGAAAGACTCTGCTTCAACTCTTCTGTCATCCTCCTCACTTCTGATGTCTTTTCCATCATATGAGCAATTTGAGCTTTCTTCTTGGTTAACTGATCATTCAATTCCTCCATCTTCCTCTGAAAACCAAACAAGTTTTTTTTTGAAACAGTTAACATATGAAAACCAAACAAGTTTGCTTAGTGTTATATATTTCTAGGAATACGACATCACATCAAGCAATGTGAAGTGACAACTGAAATATGCAAGAGAGAAAGAAAAGGATAGACGATAGAGCCCAAACCAAAGTTTCACCACAGAATACACAAGGACAAATTGCAATGTTCTCTTCTTGATTTGAGTAACATTATCATGAGCCTAACAACACGCCTGAGCCTAACAACACGCCTAAAACTTCTTTTTTTGAGATGGTAACAACACCCCTAAAACTTGTTTAACTTTGGTACAGAAAGAGACAAACAATAACTACGCCTCAATCCCAAGCTAGTTGGGGTTGGTACAGAAAGAGTAGAGAAACAATATTATACATATCCCCTACTTCCTTCAAGAGAGATAAATCCTCAGAGAGAGAGAGAGAGAGAGAGAATGTATTTCCTTCAAGCTATATAGACCTTTCATCTTTGAAAGAAAAGAGAAGGGAAAAAAGAGAGAAACTACTGAATCCAACTAGAAAACATCACAGATACATTGTACAGGAATATGACAGCATGGTGGCTCTTTCTTTAGATTAAAAATGCAACAACAACAACAACAACAACATACCCAGTGAAATCGCACAACGTGGGGTCTGGGAAGGGAGAGTGTACGCAGACCTTACCTCCACCTTGGTAGGTAGAGCAGCTGTTTACGGGAGACCCTCGGCTCAAGACAAAACAATGCATAATCTCAAGCAAAGCAAAGAAAAGTAAGAGAAACGGTCATACTCAGACAAGAAATTAGAGCAGTATGAACATGTTGGTAACAAAATCGAATACACCATGGTAGCGTATTCTAACACAAGGAAGCAGTAGCTAACACAACTTTAGATTAAAAATGCAATGTGGAAAAATGAAGAATGATTACGGTCTTCACTATTTGCAAATATTGGTCGGCCATCAGCAATTGCAAATGTTGAACTACTTTAAAAAGGGCAGCCCGGTGCACTAAGCTCCAGCTATATTTGGAATATTAAAATGTTGGCTTTGAGGAGTATTCAGGTGAAATAATGGTTTCACTCATAAATCATCAACTTATTTTTCAAGTGAAGTTCATGCCGAAACACAACTTCAAATTCCACAAACTTTCTTTCAATTTCAAATACTCCTTTCAACTTCAACAAAATATTATCCAAATACCGACTTCAAATTCTCATTTTTTAAAGATGAAGTAGAAGGGAGAAAGGAGTTCTTGAAGCAACTCTAGTCAGAACATCAACAGGCAAGTTGTACCGCCTAAGAGTCAATAGCCAAATGTAAGAACGGTAATGGGATGTCACAGCCTAAGCGATAGTTTCTCTACTAAGGAAGCTGTTGTAATGTTCTAATTCCACAATGGAAGAGAGGACATGTCAAGAGTGAAACCACTCACTTGAAAGAGATGAACCATTCTAAGTCTGTTATAATAGCTTACAGAATGTTTTGTTACAATTTGGTTGATGGTGGAGCCCACTTAAACCACAACAATATAATGATGGGAGACCAAGGTTCTATGTGATACAGAAAGATGGTAGCAGGAAGCCATCAGAAAAACCCTTAGGAAGCCATTATCAGTGAACACGGCACACAGTCAAGGCAAGGACGAGAAAGTCAGACAGTCAGAGGAAGGATGACGTACTGTACCAAAATACAATAGGGTGTTCAAAATTTAAACATTGATTGAGCAGGTCCATAGGCACGGGCAAAAGCCAGTTAAGCCCAGAATAAATAAAATGGACCAAGCTTTCAGCACAAAAGGCCCATTCAAAGGCAGCACTAAAAATGGAGAACCATCCTGGGCAGTTTGGATGAACCAAACAACATGAAAATCTAATAAGGACCATTGCGATTCCTAATCCCAAGAATAAACATAACCCTTCTGCTCCATCTGCCTGACAGAACAAAGACAAAGTTGAAGCAGCCATTGAAGCCAGGGTAGATCAAGCAGCACAAAATGGCTGGGACCGGCCATTGCACTACTTGCCATTGATTTTTAAGTAAGAGACACCAGGGGAACAAAAGAAAGTTACTGAAAAATACAACTTTCCTTCAACGGAGGGGGCTACAAGTGAAGATAGAGTGGGTCAAATTTCTTTATCCCAAAATCCAATTCTATTATTTTTGGCAAACCGGACTACACCTTACTAGACACGAGGAAGGGGAAGATTAGTTACACTAGGAATCTGCAGGAAGCAAGAAACAGAAGTTTGATGATAGCAAAAAGATCAGTGATAAGTTATTTAAATTCATATTCGAGCTTAGAATATGTTGCTGGTTGAAGAAAATTTTACCTCCACTGTCTATTTACTGATGTTCATTCTCATTTGATAATATAATAAGAACAATAACATTCTACTCATTATGTTCCATTTTATGCGACACTTTTTACTTATTAATCTGTTTCAAAAAAGTTAGAAGTACCACATTGGTAGTGGGATGGTAATTGTTCTCCTTATATGGACTTAGACAATCCTCCCCTCATAAGCTAGCTTTTGGGGTTTGAGTTTGGCCCAAGATTCATTTTTCACCTGGTATCAGTGTCAGGCCCATCCCAATTCTTTGTTCACTGGTGATGGGCCCCCATATTTATTGTCCACGCTCGAGTTAACTAGGTTTGGGCGTGCGGGGGAGTGTTAGAAGTACCACATCGGTAGTGGGATGGTAATTGGTCTCTTTAGATGGACTTGGACAATCCTCCCCTCATAATCTAGCTTTTGGGGTTGAGTTAGGCCCAAGATTCATTCTTTACGAAAAAGAATGACATGTTTCTATATTTGGAAATAATTTAATTGTGAACTTCCCATTTTACACATAGTGAGAAGCTTTTAGAGACGCAAATGTCATGACATGTTTAAGATCACAAGTCTTGATCAAAAAAGTTTAAGACCACAATTTTCAATAGTCTTCTTTTCTTCCTTAAACCTTGTGGCGAGTCAAATTACGTAACATAAATTTGAAGGGAGGGAGCACTTTTTAGTATCCACTTCTTTTTTCATAAAATAGGATGGTGATGCAAGTCGAGCTTCATCAAGAACGGACTCGCACACAAAGTCAAGCTAGGAATTTCATGGACTTTTCATTGAGTCGCTACTTCGGAGGCTTAGAGGGTGCTAGGAATGAACACTTGAAGCTCGAGAATATGCTAAAGTATAAGTACAAGATTCTACTTGGAAGAAGCAAGGAGAAGATGGTTATGTATGCAAAGAGGTTATTCCATAAATACAAGTCATCCTTCCCTGAGAAGACTAAAGGAGGCTCTTATTTCATTAAGGATATTTTTGTAATAGTTAGATTAGTCTTCTTAGCCTAGTTAGTATAAATACTACACTTGTTATTTCATTCCTTAGTCTATGTTGAATATTGTTGTTATTCTCTTTGAGAGCTTGTTTTAGCTTCTTGTTTGAGAGAATTGGTTGCTTGGTAATTCTAATTCCCTTGAGGTCATCCTAAGAGTTAGGTGCTTGTAGGAATACCTTGAATTGGAGTTTTGGTATCTTAGGACCCATAGTTCTAATTCAAGTCCTTGTGTCTATTTATCTATCCTTTAATTTCTTGTTTGTTTCCTTTCCGCATTGATATTGTATCAGATAGCACCATCTCCCAAAAGGCAGCAAGCGCAGCCGCTTCTAACAAAGGCAGGACTGCCATACTAATAAACATTACATCAAGGTAACGAAGAAGTCACCATTAATATACATGGAAGAAAAGAAAACATCTGAAAATGATTCCAGCAAAGGCATTCTAACTCTTAGCATAACTTTCTCCAGAGAGCACTTACAAGATGCTGATCAATTCGAGATTGACAAGTGGGAATCCGTCCTTTCAGCTCCTCGATCCGTTTGCTTTTATCTTGTAACTGCTTATCTACACTGTAGACCCATGCCCATGCCAATTTCTTCTTCAACAAGTCTACCTGATTAGAAATCTCCTCTATATGCTCCATGTTTCTAATCTTTCCTTGCAACTCATCAAGTTCTTTCACTATAGGATTTATCGATTTCTCCAGTTCAGCAACTAGTTCATTTGCGTTTTTCAATTGAATCTCAATACCAATCAGAAGATCTTCCACTTGCTGAAGTAGTGTTGCCTTGAAAAAGAACTGCAACGGATGATGATAGAGGCAGATTAATCACTAAATAGGATCTCCCTCCACTAAGCAATTGTCATTGATAAACTAAAAACAAGAAATAGAAAAAGATATAAAGTTCACCAAACAAAGCTGGGCAAACTCTCTACTCAAAATGAAATATGTAAAGCAAAAAAGGGGCTACCAAGTGGAAGATCAAATTACACAACCATTACCTAATAACGTTAGCAATTAAGCACCTCACCTTGAACTTGTCTTTGGCATTTCCTGAATGTAAGAACTCCCTGCTTTTGTCTTGACTCATTATTACACATGGATTTTCCACATCTATCTGCAATATCAAAAATGAACAACATCTAGAAACCTTGTTTCTGTAATGGCATAAAGAAGAAGCCAATGATGCCCTCCACTTGCTCATATTAATGCTTTTCAAGGAATAAATAGTCTACCAGTCTCGGCAAAGTAAAGCTCAAGCTTCATCAATAAAATTAAAAACAAATTCTGTCTAGGCAGGCACTCACATTGAAATGTACTATAAGCTCTTGGAGTTCCTCTTTTTTGGCAGCCACCTTTTTACCTGTTAAATGTCTATTAGAAGAAGGAAAAAAAATAGGGAAGAACAAGACGATCCAGCAGGAAATCTATAAGCTCCTACCCATAAGCCAAAAGATAACAAGCAAGGTAAAATTAGTTTAGTTGAGCTCTTGTATCCACAAGCATAAATTGGAAGCTTGATGAACTGTTCTTTTACTTTTGTTTTTTGGAATTTGATGTTTACTGAATCATCAATTGTGACATAAGAGCAATGATTTAGAATGTGAACTGGAAACTGAATACATGTTTCATAAATGCTGCACAGAATGATCTCCAACTTGGTCATTAAATTTCAAAAGAACATGATTATACTCCTAAAGTTGAAACTTAAAGGAGGAACAGACAGACAGAAAGACAAAAAGCACTATATTGTAAATTAATCAGGCCACGCAACTGAAATCAACTCAGGTTACTCCCAAATCTAATTGAGCATAGCTAACACAAGATGCAAACAAAGATTTCCATATCAAGGTGCTTTATAAAGACCCTAACAAAATGCCAAACCAAATCCAGAAAGAAAAAAAAAGGAAGAACACAAGGTTCAGCTGAACATTGGACATGAAGGTTTATGGCTAAAGCGTTGCTTTACCAAGAAAATTTTGAAAAGCAATAATTAACTACTAATTACATCAGTTCTGTAGAAAGTGAGGAATTTCTCAATAGAACATCTCAGGAAAACAAAAAATAAGCAAGCACACAAGACAATAGCATATTCATTAACAGATATCTTCAGTAAATATCAAGATATAATCATATATCACGTAAGTTAAATTGCTGCCTTTTACATATTTTATAGTGTCACAGATGCTAGCATAATCTATCAACTAGAAAGAGCTATTGAAATCGCTATAGGAAACCTTGGTAATTCTTTAGTACGGTAGAACTAGTAGACTCTGAAATCCTGCGCTCTATCATTATGAGGTCACCATAAGTTTCAGCCTTGAAAGCATCCTCCCCTCGGTTTTTCATTTCCACGTGAACAAGGGCATGGCTGTGAATAGATACAAATTAGCAGCACCTTATAAGCAAATTAGTAGAATTCAAACACAGAATTCAACTAAGATTGTCTTGCTAAAAGGAAAGGTGATTAATGAGATGGATACCAGATTGAACAGTGTTTTTATTAAGTAATTAGTTTCATTAATGGCATCAAGAAGATGCATATAGAACAAAATACATAGAGTACAAAATAGAGGTTGACAACTCCATTAAAACGGGCCTACGCTAACGATAGGGAGATGACAAGGTCCAAAAACATACTAATATGTGTATGGCTAAGACAACTAAATAAACACAAGACACTTAGCCTTAGAGGTGTGGTTTGGAGTTGATATTCCACCAAAGCATCTGCAGTTTCTTCCCGTCCAAACACACCAAAACACAAGCTGGTATAATCTTCAAAAAATTCCTGATGGATTTACCGATTTCCAACAACTCCAACACTCATAAGCTTCTTGACGGGCGTGATCCAGTAGAGCCCAAAAAATTGAGAGGAACATATTCCAGATATCTGTAGCAATTGTGAATACTGACAATATTTCTTTCTTCATTAAGAAAATAAGAGAAATTCTTGGTTATTTATCTAAGATATTATGCATCCATTTATTTGTTTTCACTTTTTTATACATTATGAAAGGAAGAGAAACATTTTTGTGTCTACTCATTCAATTTATTTTTTTCTTTTTTTGTGGAAATTTTTGAGGAAAGAAGAGAAGTATTTATCTTTCATGCCTAAATAACATGGGTATATACTGAAGATGTTAATCCATTTTTAGGTTTCTTTTTAGACATGAATCACATCAGAAAAAGCATTTCCTCTAAAGCTTTTCTTCATCAGTTCCAACAGAATTTTCTTTTTCTTTTTCTTTTTGTCAAGAGTTCAAACAGAATTTTCAAAAAACTAGAAGGTAAACTTTTTTTCAAGGTTGTATTCCTCAGCATTAAAGATATGTTGACTACCTACAAAAAGTAACTACAATTTGATCTGCATCCTCTATACATTGTTGTTTACACCAAGAAAATAAAGATACAATACAATTCCATTTGACTTTTTGGATGGAATTGGATTTATCTTCAAAGCATCTACCATTTCTCTCCCTCCACACAATCTACCATATGCAAGATGGTATAATCCTCTACCATCTCTTTTGGCTTTTGCTTCCTCCCCTTCTAATCCGACTGTAACAGCCCAGCCCACTAGTGATATTGTTCGCTTTGGGCTTAGGCCCGCACGGCTTTAAAATGTATCACTAAGGTGTAAGGCATGCTTACTTATATACCCAACATCTCTCATGTGTTTTGCCGATGTGGGACTTCTCCTAAGATAGGATGCCACATGCACACACCCCTTATGGACCCTTATGGACTCAGCGTCCTCGCTGAGGATTGCCCCACTACAAGGGATTTGCCTAGACTCAGCACTAAGGTTTGTCTCGCCTACACGGAATTTGTCTAAACTCAATTAAACTCTAACCCGCATCGACAAGGCTGACACGGAGAAGCGACCGCTTCGGAGGCTAAAGCACTGCGATGCGAGGAGCGACGTGAAGCACACTTTATGTTTTTAAGTTTTAAAATGTCGATTTTAAGAAGAAAAAAGAGTCCCAGCTTCATAAAACTCTTATTTCACGAGACCAAGGTTTGTTCGACTTCTGCTCTGCTTCTCCCCTGCTTCTTGCTAGGGTTTTAAGCTCTTTTTCACAGGTAATTTGTCGTCTTCTTCTTATTCTTCTGTTTTCTTTTAGCTCTGCTAGTGCTAGAGTTCTTTTTCTTCTTCTCCTTTTTTTTCTACTCTCTTCTTTCTTCTTTTTTCTACTCTGTTTTGTTGTTTTGATGTTCACTAGAGCAATTATGTTAACAGTGATTATACGTTGCTGAATTTTTTTATAGAAGAAAAGTTATATGTTGCTTTTTGTTTTTGGACTTCTGCTTGTTCTGGAAAAAAAATTGATGCCTTGTTGATTTATTTTTCTTAACAATTACCAGTGATTAAAAATGTCTTCAATCAATTGTAGCAGAATAAGAATTAGATGTTGAACCATTAATAGCTTTGATTTTGTTTGTCATATGGTCTATGGAGGATTTTGTGATATTTACTTTTTAATTTTAATTTGAACTTTTGCTTATATATATTGTCTCTATTTATTTTGGTCTTTTTTACAAAATTGCGCTTCGCTTAAAGCATGAAGCAGGGCCTTGCCGCCTTTTCCGCTTCACGCTTTTTTGAACACTGGACACAAGAGTGACTCTGATACCATTTGTAACAACCCAGCCCACTAGTGATATTGTCCGCTTTGGACCTAGGCCCGCACGGCTTTAAAATACGTCACTAGGGTGTACGGACTGCTTACTTATATACCAGCATCTCTCGTGTTTTGCCGAAGTGGGACTCTTCTCCCAAGATAAGGTGTCACATCAACAACTTAGTAAACTTGTTGTGTGTTCAGGCATGATCAATGTAGTGTTAGTGAGGTTGGAGAAGAGAGCCCATAGTTGATTGTTTGTTTCCTCTGTTTTGTTACAGAGAAAACATCTTGACACCAATTGCATTCCTTTCTCTTCTGAAACACTTAATGTGCGAGACAATCTCTCTTTATCACCAACCATATAAAACACTTTACCTTGGTGGGAACAAACTTTTCCAAATGTAGTTCCACTGATATTGTATTCTCCAAGATGGATCTAACATCTCCTTTTTGTATGCACTATTGACTGTGTAGCATACATCACTGCTATGTTCCCAAGAAATTTTGTCCGAGTCGATTGTGAGACCACTGACAGTTTCTAATTTTTCGAGAAGAGATGCTACCCTTTCCACTTCCCAGTCATTTAAAAGTCTCCTAAAAAGTAAGATCACATCCTTGGGGTGACCAACATCACCCACTTTTGCTTCGGGATTGTTGCAGATATTGAACAAATATGGGAAAGAACCCATGAGAGAGGTTTGGTCAATCCAAGTTTCTTTCCTGGATTTTGCCTCCATCTCCTACCTTTAGTTTGATGTGTGCTTCCAACAGGGGCCGAAGAGCACTGATAGCTCTCCAACTCCATAAGTTTCTGTGACTTCTTTTGTGCACCAAGGATTTGTTTCACCAAACTTTGCCTTGACTACTTCCTTCCATAGAACAATTTCCTCACCATTGTATCTCCAAAGCCATTTCATCATTAGGCCTCTATTTTGTAAACTTAATTTTTTGATCCCCGGGCCATCCCTCTTCTTACTGGGTAAGATTATTTCCCACTTCACCAAGTTGTACCTTTCCCTTCACTACACCCCTGCCGTAGAAAATTTTTCTAAGTTTATCCAATTTTTAACAACATTGAAAGGTATAGGAAATAATGACATTACATTTATGGGAAGAGAGTTAAGTATAGGGTGAGTCTACCCTAAGAGATAGATATTGACTTTTCCATCCAATTGACTTTTTCTCAGTTTTCTCCACTATATCATCACATATCTCATTTGCTTTGTGTTTACTTCCCAATGGCATGCCAAGATAAGTTGTAGGCATATTCTCCACTTTGCATTCCAAAATATTTGTCAGATCTTGAATCTGTGGGACCTAATAGGAAATAAACTGCTTTTTCCCAGTTGGCCTTTAGTCCTGTTGTTGCTTCAAACACAAGTAGAATCATTCTGAATTTCTGATATACCATATTTGCTCAAACTTTGGTTCACAAAAAGTATTGTATCATCGACATAGAGTAAATGACAAATTTCGATCGGTTCTCCACCTCCCCCACCAATTTGAAATCCCCTCATCTATTTATTATGCAATGATATTCTCATCAAACTATCAAAATCCTCCATGGCTATAATAAAGAGAAAGGGGGAACGGGGGATCTCCCTGCCTAAGTCCCCTCTTAGATTAAAAAAACATTGATTCTCCATTTATCATAATAAAGAACCTGATAGTTTTAATACAAAAATCAATCCAACTCAACCATGTGTTCCCAAATCTCATTTGCCTAAGGATACTCAATAATAATGTCAGTTGACATGATCATATGCCTTCTCTATGTCCAATTTGCACATAATTCCAGGTTCCTCTCCCCTCAATCTTGAGTCCACACACTCACTGACTATCAGAGTTGCATCCATAATCTGTCTCCCTTTTATGAATGTCATTTGATGTTTGTTCACCAACTTGTGCACCACTTTTGTTAGTCTTTCTGCTAAAATCTTGGCAAAAATTGTGTACATTACGCATATCAAACTGATAGGTCTGTAATCCTTCAGTTAAGAGGCATCAACTTTCTTTGGAATTAATGCTAGAAAAGTGGCATTAAAGCTCTTTTTAAAGGTTTTGGTGAAAATGAAAATATTGAATAGTACTGATGATGTCTTCCTTCAGTAGATCCTAGAAAGAGAGAAAGCAACTCATAGGATATCCATCTGGCCAGCTGCCTTATCCATAGCACATAGTTTGATACTCTCTAGAATCTGCATTTGCCTTCTCTCGACCCTGAGGCATCTCCTCTTTATCAAACTGCCTCTGCAACCAATCATGTTCTTCATTTGAGATAATTGCCCCCTCATGTAATTGGAATTCAAGTCTCCAACTTTCAGGCTCCCTCTATTCATTCTTGATAAAAAATCTGAATTGTCATCTTAATTTCCCCAGGATTAGTAATTGAGTCCCATTAATTACACGTTGATCAATGAAGATAAATTTCTTATGGGTTGTTGCTATTCAATATTTGGTGTTCTTGTCTCCATGCTTCAACCATTATATCATGGCTCTCTGCTTCCAAGCTATTTCTTCATTCTTAGCACTGTTCTATGGAAATATTTGGTGTTCTTGTCTCCATGCTTCAATCATTGTATCCTGGATCTCTGCTTCCAAGCTATTTCTTCAAAAACTAGAAGGTAAACTCAAGCTTCTTTAACAACTATTATGAGCTTCAGCTAAATATACATATCAGAATTATATGATATGCAAGGTTGAGAGCAACTTTTTTATGACGGTCAACTAAGCGACTAACTACTAACCCTTAAATCATGACAGCAAGGAGGTCACCAAGTTCGGGGCTCAACTAGATTTTTGAGCTTCGAACACCCCCTGATAGATTAACGCATCATGCTCCACATTGCCAACAACTCAGCAATCAACTTATTCCACCAGAATCGAGCATAAAGATATAAAGCCAATTCTGCAAATTTGCTTCCTAACTGGATTAATCTTGGCTTGTATATTATAAAACTTAAGAGCAGTTTGTCATGCAGATGACTTCATATGTAACCTAACAGAAAAGAACATAAACTAACATATGGTTCAACTAATGAAACCACGGCATCATCTTTGAATTCATTGTGTTACCCTGCTGGTCTAACATATGCAACACACTCGGCTCTCCACAAAGTAAGTTGAAAAAAAAAGCAGCCTGGTGCACTAAGCTCCCGCTATGCGCGGGGTCCGGGAAAATTACAAACACCATTTTGCAATTCACCCCGACCATATTCACCCTCTCCACACCCGAGGGAAATAGAGATAAAATGGAAGCGGGGAAAAAGGAAATGAATTAGTATGATAACTCACAACTAATCTTTCAGCAAAAACCTGACTTTTGAAAAGAATGGATCGTGGGTCTAACTCAACCCCAAAAGCTAGCTCAAAGGGACGAGGATTTCTCAAGTCATATAAGGAGACCAAGGACCACTTATCCCACCGATGAAGGAGAATTCAACACTCCGCCTCACGCCCAGGATTGGACATCTGGAGCGTGGACAATATAAGAGGAGGGCCCAACGTCGAAAACAATAAATTGAGACGGGTTTGGCTCTGATTTGGACCTAATTCAACCCCAAAAGCTAGTTCAAAGAGACGAGGATTGTCCAAGCCATATAAGGAGACCAAGGATCACTTATCCCACCAATGAGGGAGAACTCAACAACTTTTAACACAACCCACAAAATAGATGACAATAAATGCTTCTTTGAAAAATAGCACGAGATAAGGATAATCAAACAACAATAAACCTGCAGCCCGTCTTTATAAAATCCTTTAGTGAATTGGCCCTTTGTGTGCCTCTAGCACGACTCCCAAATGCCACACATAATGCTGTCAGTATAGCACTTTTCCCACCTACACCAATCAAAAACCAATACACAAACAACAAATAGTTCATCTCAAGCCACATTGTGGAAAAGATAATAAAAGCAAACACCAACTTAGTCAATGATTCACACATAGTACTAAAAGATTCTAAATTAACCATAATAACTAAGTTATTTGGTCTCAAGTCATATTACTAAAGGCGGATAGAAGGATTCCTAGTCAGCTCTGCATCTCACTGCCACTCTAATCCAGCTTATTAAGAGTGAACCACGTATCTGCAATTCACTCCACCAGGTAGAGCAGACGAATATGAGCACATTTTCAATAAGTACTCCACACACACTAGGGAAAAATTGACTCTAGAGTCTTGGAAAGTTATAATTGTAAGCACTAAGCAGACAAGTTCTACAACTTGTACTCCTGCTTTACAGAGGAAACTAGTTCAAATTTATACCAATTCCACATTCAATAGCAGGGTGCACCTACTAGCCTTTTACATAGTTGATAAATTTTGAAAAGATATATTCATACTAAGTCCGCATGCATTCTCACAGAACAACAACAAGAATAACATACTCGGTATAATTCCACAAGTAGGGTATGGAGGGGGTAGAGTGGTGCAGACCTTACCCCTACCTCGTGAAGGTAGAGAGATTGTTTCCAATACCCAGTATAATCCCACAGAAGACTTCTTTTTTGGGTAAGTTGCATTCTCAAAGAAGACTAGTGGGTGGGAAGGGGCGGATGCACAACAAAATCTATGGGTTCAGCTGAACCTAGTAGTTTTAGCTCAAACCATATATATGTTTTAAGAAACCTACTAAATATGTAGCATTAAAGTTCAAACTCGCTAACTCAAATGATCAGCTGGTTCACAGGCATTTTGAGCCCTTGAACTTCAAATCCTAGTTAAGTTGCATTCTCACATAGGACTAGCGAGTGGGCAAGGGCGGATGCACAATTAAAGCCACCAAATTCAGCCAAACACTGTAGTTTTAGCTCAAACCCTATATATGTATTAAAAAAACTACTCCCTTCGTCTCAAATTATTTGTCATGATTACTAAAAATAGTTATCTCAAATTATTTATAATTTTAGAAGTTCAAGGCACAATTAAATATTTTTTTTACCATTTTACCCATAGTAAAATTTTATCATTAATGGAGATGATACATAAATAGAGTAAACATTTAATGGACAGAGATTATAACTTACAAATAAATAAGGGTAAAGTAGTCAAATACATCTCCTAATTAATACTCCTTCCGGATAAAAAAGAGTGTCACTTAGCCTTTATTTTTTGGTTCAAAAAAAGTGTCCATTTATCAAATTAAGAAATAATTAACCTTATACCTCCAGATTTGCTCTTATTAAGTGTTAGGTAACCAAATCTCAATACATATTTAATTAGGAACATTTTAGTCAAATTACTTATTTTTTACTAGACTGGGTATATTGTTGTTGTACTTATTTTTGCATAGGACTTAGTATTTTCTTAAGGGGTTTACAAATGGCTAAGTGAACACCTTTTTAATTCGGAGAAAGTATTTCTTAAGAAGCGTGTAAAACAGAAAAGTAACACATAATTTGAGACAGAGGAAGTACTAAATATGCATTAAATTTTGAACCCACTAACTCAAATGTTCAGTGTCATTCCGAACCCATAAACATCAAATACTGCAACAACAACAAACTCAGTACAATCCCACAAACGGAGTCCACGGAGAGTAGAATGTACTTACTTCCGTTCTGTCCAGTAATGAAATTAACGGAATCACCGAAATGGATCTCGAGGTTACTATGACACATGAAATTTTCCAATCGGATTTTTGAAATAAAACCCGCTTCTAGACGCTTCCCTGGCGTAACCCTATCCTCCATTTTTCAAGACAATTGAATTGACGGCACTGAAATTACAATTATACAGTATATCTCTCTATATCTGTCTATACCTGTATATTTCTCTAGTAGTGTGAAGGTCTAGGGTCTATATGGCGGGAAAGGCATGTTTGGATGTAATGAGTAATGACCTCCATAACAAATATAGGAGTACAATTGGGAGAGGAAATGACGAAAATAGTCCTTTATATTTGTACTCCCTCCGTTTCATATTAGTTGTCCATATTATTAAAAATATTCGTTCCAAACTACTTATCAATTTATAAAACTAAGAATTATTAAGTTATTTTGTCCTTAACATTAATTATTTTTTAAAGTAATTAATATTAATTAAAATGTAATTTATTAGAGTTCTATAAGAATAATATGATAAAAATATATTTTTATTTATTATTTTTTAAAAGGCGTGCAAAGGATAAATTAGATAAGTAATATGGGACGAAGGGAGTATGTTCAAAGTAGTTTTTAAACTATGCTCTAAGGTTGATCCTTTAAGTTTGACAAAAGGAAGAATTTTGGGTCTTTATCAAAAATTTAATAAACTTACTATTTTAGATTTGACGAAAATAATGCAAAAAATTAGAAGGTTAATATATAATGTAAATCTTAATTAGAAGGTTACACTGGATATGCGAAAAATTATACTCCTTGAAAGTTGAAACTAGTTATTTGTTGTATAAATCCAATATTGTCTAATAATTGATTATTTTTTAACCAGATCACTTTACGTGATGCTACTAAACATCCAAACAACCCTTTGTACTGTTTCCTTTTAGTGAAAATGTCGAAAATATATTTACTTTACATGTTTAAAGAGGAAGAGATGCACTCAATTGGCAAATGGTAATTGCAACAAATGCTGGATTGGAGCTCGTGAGCATGCAGATTTAGAGACTGGTTACACGTTCATATAAATTCAATAGCTTTTGTCTTTATTTTGTACTCCCTTAGTTTCAAGTTATGTAAACATTTTTGGAGTGCAAGGGTTAAACTTCATAACTTTGACCTTAAATTTTGACATAGATTTTTTAAATTTATAAAAATAATATTTATATATTTAGAAAGTACATTAAAAGTACTATAAGTAATGATAATTTATAATTTAAATAATTTAGAAAAAATGTAAGAAAAACGTGGTCAAAGAATCACCTCGTAGACTCCCCATAGTAAAGGGTTAAATTGAAATAGAGGGAGTATATATTAAGAAATTTAGTAAATATTTATAAATATTTGTTTTTAAATTCAATTATTATTATTATTTTGATTTAAAATTATTATGAGAACTCATAAACTTCAATTCCTGAATACGTCTACATGAAACTACAATTCTAAAGTGTTATCTTGCTCGAAGACATTGGGTGAGACTACACTTCCTGAATCTGTTGGGTTTAATATGTTTTATCTTTTGGCTCTGATTAAAAAATGACAATTTGAGTGAAATAACAAAAAGTAAGTGAATTTTCTTATATAAAAAGAAAATGATGACTTTATTTACCTATTTTTAATAGTTGAGTGACCATTTAAGTAATCAACTCCACAATTTCTGAAGGGAAGGGGAGGGGAAATAGGAAAAGGAATGTTAAATCTTTGAATACATGTTCATTCACTTTAGACTTAAAAGGCCGGTTTGCAAGGGCAGGGCCGAGGGTGTTCAGCGAAAAATTATACTATATATATAAGGTTAAAATTATATTTTACATATATTTAGTAGACGTTGAAACCTCTTAACTTCTTCGTGTGTTTACTTCTTTATATTTTTGAACCCTTAGTAAAAATTATGGCTCTATCACTGCCTGCCTGTTTGCTGAACACTAGGTCAATTTCCTTGTAATGAGTACTCTATTCGTCCATTTTATGTGATGTCGTTTAACTGGATACGAAATCTAAGAAAGAAAGAAAGGTTCTAAAACTTGTGGCTAATACAGGTTATAAATATTTGTGGGATTATAAATCATCTTTATCAATTATGTGGTACTCCTTTATTAAAGGAATGAAAAAGTGATCCATCGCATGTTCCTCAGTCCGAGAAGAACGTGACTCATACTTTTCAAGTGGATTTACCTGGCAAGCAGTCATCATAGGCTGCAGTTGTGGATTTACTATGGTTTACTATGGTTTAGTCTATGTTTTATGTTGTTGCCTATGTGAACTTTTCTGGGTTTTTTTTCTGGTTTTAATTTTAAGTTTTCTGCTTATATATGTTTGCTAGCAACTTAGTTATATGTGTTATTTTAACATTAATGATTGTTCAAGTTAAGTTACTATGTTTCTGTTCCTTTTCAACTGATCCTAATTCCTAATTAAGGAGCTGAATGATCCACCTAAAGAAATTCTCAAATGTTTATAAGCAAATATATGTGAAAAACAAAGTTAGGAATCTGATATTGTTAAGTCTTAACATTTACCGGATAGGCACTTTCGTCCTTGAATTATTTTTCCTTTTTAAATGGATGTGACCTTTTAAGTTTTAAGTTTTAAGTTTAAAAAGTAGAGAAGACTGCAACTGCTCTTTAATAGTTTTGCGGAGAAATCACTAATAGAACTTGGGGATTTAACAAGAAATTCATATAAATAACATTGAATTAATAAGAGGTTACGTGTAATATTGTTGTATATATTTAATTTGCACGCATTTATAGTCTAAAAATTGTATAGGGTAAAACGCGTATAAGATAGTTGTACAAATTATGATGTAACGTGTGGCAGTTAATGCTGAGTCAAGTCCAGGTCGGCCTGAGACGTCACCGGTAGCCTCTAAGCGAGGTCCGGAGCATCATGAGCATATGCGATACCAGCATCTTAGAAGGTCAAAGGAACTGTTTTGAATTACAACGGGCGGCCGTTACTAGATCGATTGTACGTCTCCCAGTAGTCATAAAGGAATTTATGGCTATAATAATAGCCTAATTATTATAATATTCATTCTCTTGTATTAATGAGAGCATATTTTATGAAGAGTGTACCCGTTTAGATCATATATAAATAGGACACATTGTCCCATTGTAAGGGCATGATATTCAAGTTATTAGAATACACTTACTCATATTCTCTCGATTATTGTATTTTCATACGACTTGTCATAACTTTGCCGAGAAGCAATCAGAAGGCTCAGGCTAATTACTATTCTCTTCATTTTATTATTGTTTATTTATAATATATTTTAACTAGAATAACTATCAATATTCTAGACGCCTTACAATAACGAAGACTACGAGTCACATTCTTTGAGCAATATTCTATTTTTCAGAGAGAATAATGACCAAAAGCAAATTTGTCACTTGAGATCCACGTGTCCTTGACCGCGTATATAAATTCAACTGAAATGTTTTACGGGTAAACAGTTTGGCGCCAATCGTGGGGCCTGGACAATTGTGGTGTCACAAGTGACGCTTTTACTAACCTAATTTTCTCTTTAAGTTTTGCTTTTTTGTTCAGAATAAATATATGATAAGAGTAGGAGAACACGGAAGCAGTTGCAACATTGGGGATACCACAAGCAATGTCTCACTCGGACTGTATGGTTTGCCAATAGGAACCATATCAGAGAACCTGATGTTTGCAGACGGAGCCACTTCCGAAGGCAGACAGACTCGGCATGAGAATGTTCCCAGCGACGAAACACCTGAAAAGCAATACAGAATCTGAGGACGCAGAATGCAGCTATGAGTAAGAAGTTAGAGCATCTGATGCGGTTTGAAGCAGAGTATATATCCAAGAATGTTGGCAGTAATCCAACAGATGAACTGGTGCACCAAATGCTAATGGAAAAGATAGTAATAAGTAAGGTAGATCAAGAAATGATGATTGGGAAAGCGAAACCATCCCTGAAAATTCATTTTAGGAAAAAGGTCTTGAAATTCATGAAATGTATGACAAACAAAGTCGACACCAATATAGAGAAGGTGGAAAAAACCGCCAAGGAGTTCCGGCATCAGTTCAGTCAAATATTGGGGGGCCCTCGTGTGGTTGACGGTCCAGATATAAAGAGATATATTCAGCTGGCGTATAAGCCAGAGGCTGCGCCCGAACTAATCCCGAAAAGTTTTAAAATGCCTTTTGTTGCCAAATATAATGGAACTACTGATCCACATGAGCATATAATGGCATGTACTACTGTCGTAAAAGGAAATGATCTAAGGGAACACGAAATAGAATCGGTTCTGATCAAGAACTTTGCTGAAACACTTGTTAAGGGACCTTTGACATGGTATTTACACCTCCAAGAGCACTCAATCGGATCATTCGCCCAGCTCACCAACATGTTCATAAAAGCTCAAGCGGGGGCTCGAAAGGTGAAGACGTGCAAAGCGAATATATTTCGCATTACACAAGAAGAAACAGAACTCCTTAGGGACTTCGTTTCACGGTTCCAAAAAGTGTCACTTGTTCTTTTCACTTCTAAAAAAAGAATGATTTTGTTTGGACGCTCAATTGCCAGAAGGCCCTACGAGACCTGAAAGCTTACCTATCCAGTCCTCCGCTCTTATCAAAGCCAAAGGACGGAGAATAACTATTTATATATATGGCGGTCTCGGAGGTAGCGGTAAGTGCAGTTCTGGTACGGAAGGAAAAAGGTACGCAATTTCCTATCTATTACGTAAGTAGAGTAAGGGGCCGAGATCCGGTACCCGTTACTCAAAACACTAACTTTCGCCTTAGTAATGTCGTAGAGAAAGCTTCAGCCATATTTTTAATGCCACCCAATTGCCGTAGTAATCACATTCCCTCTTAAGAATGTGTTGCACAAGCCTGAGATGTCAGGGCACTTGTCTAAATGGGCGATTGAATTAAGTAAATTTGATATTGAAGATAGACCCGGGTCTGCGATAAAGTCGCAAGTCCTTACAGATTTTTTGAACGATTTCAGTCCGGGAGTAACCCCACATGTGAAAAAAAGGCTATCCTGGTCTCGGGGACTGCCCCCGGAATCTGGACACTTTACAAATGGTGCCTCCTACGTCAAGGGGACCGGTCTAGGAGTAATATTGTGAGCTCCCACTGCTGAAATTTTAAGGCAAGCAATAATACCACTCTGTTGACTAACAATAAAGCCGAGTATGGGGCTTTGTTGCAGGTTTGAAACTAGCCCGAGGTTTAGGTTCTCAAATTATTGAAGTCAAGTGTGACTTGTTGCTGGTAGTAAACCAAATCCATGGGGGTGTTCGAGGCCAAAGAAGAGTGCATGTCAAGATACCTTGAGAAGGCTCTGAATCTTTTGTCTCATTTTCAAGAATGGACAGTGGTGCATATACCCCGAGAAGAGAACATATAGGCAGATGCACTTGCAAACTTAGGCTCCAGCACGGAAGCCGAAAATTTTAAAACCGAGTCAGTTATTCAGCTGTTACATTCGGCACTAGTCCCCGTTGGGTACGACGAGGTGAATTTGAGCAGCCTAACTTGGGACTGGAGGAATTAATTCTTGGATTATCTCATGAACAGAAAGCTCTCGGAGGACCAAAAACATCCAGAGCTTTGAGGACCAAGGTTGCCCGGTATTGTGTCATAGACATAAAACTTTATCGAATATGTTTTTATGGTCCCCTAGCCCGGTGCGTAGGCCTCGATGAAACCGATTATGTAATAAGGGAAGTCCATAAAGGCATCTATAGAAACCATTCGGGAGCAGAATCCTTAATGATGAAGCTCATAAGGGTAAGTTATTATTGGCCCCGGATTGAAGAATATATAAAAATATTTGTAAAGAAATGTGATAAGTTCCAGTGCCATGCGCAACTGTTACACCAACCAATAGAAGAACTGCATCCGGTAGTGTCCCCATGGTCGTTCATGAAGTGGGGGATGGACATAGTCAGACCCTTGCCAGCGGCACCAGGACATGTATGTCAAATTATATTTATGACTGACTATTTCTCTAAATGAGTTAAAGATGCAGCTTATGGAAAGTCCGAGAGAAAGAGGTGAATGACTTCATCTGACATCACATCATCTGTCGTTTTGGCATCCCAAAGGAGATAGCTTGTGACAACGGTGGAAATTTCATCAGGGCCAAAGTCAGAAGTTCCTAGACAACTTGAACATCAAACGTATCACCTCTATTCCCTATCATCCCAGTGCAAATGGTCAAGCGAAGTCAACAAACAAGACTATAATCCAGAACTTGAAGAAGAAGCTGGAAACTACAAAAGGAAACTGATCTTCTATGCTATCAGAAATATTATGGGCATATAGAACCACAACAAAAATGAGTACCGGAGAAATTCCTTTTTTCGTAGTCTATGATGCAAAGGCTTTGATCGCGGTTGAAGTGGGAACTCCCAGTTTGAGATACCTCCGGGTTGAGGACAAATCAAATACATAATCAATGTCTGTGTACCTAGATTTGCTCGAAGAACATTGGGACCTAGAATATGTCCGGATGGTAGCTCAAAAGCATAGAATGGAGCGATATTATATCCGGCGCACAAATCTCTGATACTTCAAACTCGGAGACTTAGTGCTTCAGATGATAACTCAGAGTACCATGAGCATAATGCAGGAAAATTAGGAGCGAATTGGGAAGGGCCATATACGGTCACCGGTATTACCGCTAAAAGAGCTTATTAACTGACGGACCAACAAGAAAATAAACTTCCTAGTAATTGGAATGTAAGCCATTGAAGAAGTACTATGTGCTGTGAGACAAAACATGTGCTGCACTCGTTTTCCCTTAATCTGGTTTTTGTCCCAATTGGGGTTTTCCGATAAGGTTTTTAATGAGACAACACCACAAAATAAGCATGTTAACTGTCTTACTACCAATGAGAGCTATCTAGTGTCTGATTATTCATAGCATGAACTCCCAGACATTGGGGGCCATATACACCCGAAGTAGAGTGAAGAAAAGTTTATGAAAATTTTAGCGCTTCAAGAAAAAGCACCCGATATTGGGGACTCCCAGATGCTGAGGACTGCTCAGATATCCAAAATATATGTAACCGGACTGATCATACTAGATGGAAGCCGGATTATTCTTGCACTTGTCTTCACATTTGTAAGTCAAAGGAATCAATAAAAATTTCCTTTTATGATTAATAAGTCTTTGCCATCATGAGCATAAAAATATATGTTATCTTAAAACATATCAAAAACTCTGTGCCATAATGAATAGGAGACGTCCTCTTCTACAACACCATTAAAAATAAGGGCCCTCTTTTATTAAAAATCTTAGCAAAAAAAAGTTAAGGCTCCGAATATAAAAAGTGTCGGGGTCGCAAGTTGACCGGAACCAAAGCAAGTCCGAAACCAACTATACAGGCAATGAGAAGCCCCGATTAAGATGAAAAAATACATCTTTTGAAATAAAATCAAGTTTGATGGGAAGTTTTCAAACTCTTTAGGCTTAGCATTTACTAGTAGTAAAGTAAGTTTCAAAGTAAGGTTCTAATTCATAAAGTAATGAAGTTATAGCCTACAAATAAATTTTGCTTTTGAGAATAAATAAAGGAATAAAACCTTAAGCAGAATTACGAAAAAGAAAAGTTCTTCATTCATATTTTCAGGACCAAAATCGGTCCGGCTACCAAAATATCGAGTGACCCGGTAGCTCACAAAAAATAAACTGAAAATAAAACTCATGTGGAAGGTTACAGCTTGCCCGCTCCATGGTCCGTCGGGGGTGATTCAAATGTTACTGACAAAATAAAATGATAAATAGATCAAGCAAAGAGGGGTGTTCATCAACTTCTACGGCAAAATCTTCTCTATCTTCACGTAAAGCTTCCAACGATAGCGTAGCATCGTGGAGGTTAATTTTTGCATCCAGGATCTTAGAAGCAATGTCAAAACTTGGTTTGCTGGCTTCCTCAATAGTATCCATGCAACCTTTCAGAATGGCCAAGTCCCTACGAAGCCACCATCTTTGGCTTTTGGCCTGAAGTTCAGCGATGGTATGCTCGGAGATGTGAATCTATCCCTGGGCCGCATCCAATTCAGCTACCAGTTGGGTTGTTCTCCCTTGAAGAGACACGTATAAAGTGGTTAAGAACTGAAGAGAATTCTACAAGTCCTTCAGAGAGTCGACAACATCCTGTAGGCGTAACCGGGGGGAGGCTTGAAGAGAGCATGAATCCCTGAGATCAGTTCTGAGGTCCTCAACTTCGACCCGGAGGTGTTGAATTTCCTCGACCAATTTCTTCTCTTCTTGGGAAGGACCCATTTCTTTAGCTAAATCTGTAGTGGAAAGGGCAGTGGCATGTCCCTGAGTAAAGATAAAGGTACTAGTGAGGAAATTGGGAGATTGAAAGGGAGATTAACGAGAAAATATTTTACCTACAAGAGTAAGTCTGCAAGATATGCAAGAAGCCTCTAGCGTAGCATTGGGGGATTTTCAGGAAGAAAAAGGGATGTCCCGACCTTAGTGGCAGAGTTAGGAATTGAGCTATCATTAGAAGGATTAGTCAGAGGAACGAGATTTTCAGCCTCCAGAATATCTCGGGAGGACTTACGGGGGAAGTGTCTCCGTCGTTCATATTTTCCTCATCTTTAAATTGGATGACACTCGTTTGTGCTTCTGCTTGAACCTCTTTCCAATATTCAATAAGCCGACGGTGATTCCTAACCCTGGAACCAATTCCCATTGCGGTCGTTGGAACGTCCTCTTGAGTTTTTCGCTTCCGGTTATTGGAAGCATATTGTAAGATGTTGGATAAGGAAGTTGTATGGGAAGGTACCTTCTAGGCTATAGTTTTTCTTGCCCGGAGCTCATGATGGAATAAATATAATGAAAAGGAATCTCGAGAAATTTGGAGTCGAATATATATAAAAGGTAGAGTTAGGGTTAAGGATTACCGTGGTATTTTCCCTTCCAACACTTGGAGGTGATACTCCTCCATGATAAGGTGATGTCGGGGGAAGCACGGAGAAGACTAACAACCCACTCAAAATTTTCTAGATCAGTTGGGGATCAACTGAATTGACTATGAAAATGCAATATTTGCATGAGAAATTCTTAATTGAAAAAGCAAAATAAGCAAGTTCGTGGTTAAAAGATACTCACGAGAAGAGTTCCACTCCCCCTGGGAAAGGATATATAGAAGGATGATGAATTTGGTCAATTTTAATAAAGATAAATTGAGTTAGCCAACCTCGATCAAAATCATCTTCGACATTTACAAGACTTTTGATTCCACATGGGTATAAGTGGACAATACCACCCCGACAAACCTGGGGTAGTAGAGAAGGAAAAAATGGTTAATGGTGAATGGGGCATTGGCATTATCTGCATCATATGTATATAATAAACTAATCTCCAAATTTGTGGAGCGACTTGCCCCAAGCAAATTCTATATCGCCAACAAATGTCTTCAATAATTTGTGGGATAGGAAGCTTAAGGCCAATAGTAAAAGGGTATGTATAGGTCATGGAAAACCTTTTCGACGTGATGATGTATTCGGTCAACTGGATCGACTGTTCTAATGACTTTTTCGGTAGAAAAGTTACAATCTTTCATGACATCAGGGAGAATCTTGGCGGTAATCACGGATTTAATTTCTTCAACGTGTTCGAAATTTCCATGAACACGATGGTCTCCAGAAAAATTAAAACTAGAGGGAAGAATCTCTGCAGCAATAGAGTGCAAATCAATCTCTTGACTTTTTAGGGAAATATGTTTTTTGCCAGGATGATGGGTTGGTGGATCGTCATTAGTGTCTGCAGAACGAGAAGGAGAAGATTTAGTAGACAACATTATGAAAGAAAATTTTAAGAAAGAAGAAAAATTTATGAAGATTGAATATTTGAGGAAGATTGTAGTTGTCTTCTGTGTGGGATTTGGCCTCCGATTTATGAAAAAAGAATATAACATTTGGACATGGAAGGATGTGTATCATCATTGCTATATTTCACGTCGATCAATGCAAGTTGTTCAGTTGTCGCCGTTTCAGAAACACTGAATGAATGTGACATTTGACAAGACATGTAATCATAACGTTTTGAATTTCCTGCCGAATTGTAGGATTCATTCAGTTCGAGGTTTAAATCCACTTCCCGAGTGCACGAGAGTTACGTTCAGAAAGTGCGGGGACTATCCATATAGAGCAAAACTCGTATAAGACAGATGTATGACTTATGATGTGACATGCGGCAGTTAATGCTAAGTCAAGTCCAGGCCAGCCTAAGGCGTCACAGGTAGCCTCTAAGTGCATATGTGGTACCGACACCTTAGAAGGTCAAAAGAACCATTTTGAATTACAATGGGCAGCCGTTACTAGATCGGTTGTACGTCTCCCAGCAGAGTCATAAAGGCATTTATGGCTATAATAATTGCCTAATTATTACAACATTCATTCTCTTGTATTGATGAGAGCATATTTTATAGGGAGTGTACCCGTGTAGCTCATCTATATATAGGACACATTGTTCCATTGTAAGGGCATGTTATTCAAGTTATTAGAATACACTTACTTATATTCTCTCAATTATTGTGCTTTCATACGACTTGTCATAACTTTGTCCAGAAACTATCACGAGGCTCAGACTAATTACTATTCTCTTTATTTTATTATTATTTATTTACAATATATTTTAACTAGAATTACTATCAAATCTGTCACTTGAGATCCACGTGTCTTTGATCACGTATAAAAATTCAACTGAACCGTTTTACGGGTAAACAAAAATAGTAGTAGATATAGCGCTACGTCGGTACCCCTACTGATTTAAAATTCTAAATTTATGGAATATCAATGGCATCATACTTGTAATAGAAAATTTGTCCGAGTAAAAGAATCACCACCAGATTCATTCAGTATTTTTATTTAGAAAATAGGGGGCTACTATCTCTCCTTGTTTCTTTCATTTAGTTAGATGTGGTAAATGATCTTTCTCGAAAGAGACTCTTCACCTATTCAATTGGGATGTTTTTAAGCTTTTTAACCAACATTAATTCAACATACGTTCTCATATACTATCTATATATTTGTACAATCAATTATTTGACAACTGACCATGGTCAATTCTCTTTTCTATGGAAGGCCTAAAATTGTTATCTCTGCATTTTATCTCTGAGTATGCATCAAATCAAATCCATCTTTTCTTTGAAAAACATTTGAGATGCTCTTTAATATTTCTAATGCTCTATACTTTTTATTACCGAATATTTTCAGAATATTCTCCGTATATTTTGTAATTATGATAGATGTATATTTAAGGTAACTTAGGATTCTAATTGTATTAGGAATCAACCTTTGTAAGGTAAGTTAGGATTCGTACACTATTAGGAATCAACCTTGTACATCTATATATATTGTGAATAATGAAAGGAATCCCTAAGAGAAATTATTCTATCTTTCATGGTATCAAGAGCCTAAAACCTAAACCTTACTCTTCCTCAATTTCAGCCAATCAGAAATCTGGTTTCTGCCTCCCTCTCTCGGCCAACCAGAAAAATCCCCTTCCCTTGGCCGACGGCAATCATGTATTCCCCCACAAATTCCAGTTCATCCACTGGCACACTTGACCACACATCTCCACGTTCAGTATCTTCTTTTCATCCGGCATTCGCCGTTAACAACATCAAGAATTTTATCCCTATAATTCTTGATCAAGAAGACTGTCAATATTCCATGTGGATGGAACTATTCCACATTCATGCATGTGCATACAACGTGCTCGATCACATTGACGAATCTGTTCCTCGTCCCACCGATGTTACAGACTCAATCTGGCGTCGTCTTGACGCCATCGTCAAACAATGGATCTACGGCACCATCTCTAAAGACCTGTTATGCACTATCATGAAAACAGGTGCTACGACACGTGAACTTTGGGTCCGGCTAGAAGAAATCTTTCAGGATAATAAAAATACTCGGGCTGTGTATTTGGAAGAGCAATTCAACAATACCCGCCTCGAGAATTTTAACAACATGTCCGAATATTGTAACCAACTGAAACTCATAAATGATCAACTATCCAACGTCTAGACTTCTATTTCAGAAACCAAGATGGTGCTTCAACTCGTTGCGGGTTTACCGAAAGGTGAATCTGACACACTCGCAACAATGATTCAACAAGCCGACCCTCTCCCAAGTTTCAAAAAGGCACGTTCACAACTATTGTTGGAAGAAACTAGACGTGCTAAATAAGAAGAATATAATCAAAAGGTGTCAGCCGTTGACGGGATGGCAACACCTGCGGCCAAAGAAGAACCGGCCAGCCCAGCGGAATAACAGAGAGAGGAGGAGGTCGTGGTGCGAGTCGCAACAACAAAGGCAAGGGTCATGAAAGGGCCAACGCAAACGGGATCGGGCAAAGACCAACCACTAGACAACAAAGAAGAATGGTCCAACCAAGCGGCAGCGGGCCCAACCAAAGAAATTGGGCCTCGCTGCATGCCCGCAGACACGATCGTAGGGCCCGATTCGATAGTCTTGGTCGATCGCCTCTTGGGCCCCGCCACCACCAGATAGACCCACCAGCAGCAGCAGCAGGCCCACCTGATTGTAGTCCAAAGATCAAGAACAACTATAATGACCATTGCAAAAGAAGAGTAAATGCAGCAGCGATCATAGCCAAAGAAGAAGAGCCCAGCCTAGCCCCGACTGATTTGGGCCAGGCATACACCACTGTGAACCTTCAACAGCCCAATGACAATTGGTACATGGACATCGGAGCCACATCTCACCTCACCCGGTCGTCAGGTAACCTATCTCAACTACGTCGGTTAAAGTGTCCTCAATTTATTACCGTCGGCAATGGTCATCGCATTCCAATTGAAGGTTACGGTAACACACACACCTAATATCCACACCCACCTTTCTCCCTAAACCACATCCTATACAGACCTAACATCATTAAAAACTTAATCTCTATTAGAAAATTCACTAGCAATAATTCTGTGTCTGTCGAATTTGACCCTTTTGGTTTTTCTGTGAAGGAACTCAATACGGGGAAAATTCTTACACGCTGTAATAGTGTGGGAGATCTCTACCCATTCACTCAATCTTCCGCTGACAGTCCGCAAACACCTATATCCCTTGCGGCGATCTCTCCCTCCACTTGGCACAACATACTCGGACATCCAGGAGACCCATTTTTTACTTTTCTTAGGACTTCTAAGCGTAGTCAATGTAATAATAGGAAAATTGCCCAACACTATTTTTCTTGTCCACTAGGCAAACATACTCGTCTTCCATGTATGCCATCAAACAATGTTACTTTTTCTCCATTTGATATTGTTCATGCTGATTTGTGGACATCTCCGATTGTTAGCTCTTTGGGTCATAAATTCTATCTAGTATTCTTGGATGATTTTTCACATTTTGTTTGGATTTACCCACTGAAATTCAAATATGAAGTTTTTGCAAAATTCCTCGAGTTTCAAAAATTCATTAAGACACAATTTAAAAAATCTATTAAATCATTCCAATGTGATAATGGACGTGAATTTAATAATTCAGCACTTCACAATTTCTGTTCTAAATAAGGCATGGTTTTCCATTTTTCTTTTCCCTATACTTCTTCCAAAAATGAAAAGGCTGAAAGAATTATACGTACCATCAATAACATGGTCCGCACACTTCTGTTTCATGCCTGCCTACCACCGTCTTTTTGGGTCTATGCTTTCAAAATGGTAGAATCCCTTGTAAATATTTTACCAACTAGCACACTCCAAAACAAGACCACTACCGAAATCTTATACCGTAGGCAACCATCATATGATCACCTACGTATGTTTGGATGCTTATGCTACCCCAACATAGCCTCCACTGCACCTCACAAACGTGCCTCTCGCACTCTGCCATGTGTCTTCCTTGGTCTGTCTCCTAATCATCGAGGTTACTTGTGCTATGACATTGCCACTCGCAAAATCATCGTCTCCCGTCACGTCAGACCACCGATTACTTCTTTCTCGATGAACCAAGTTTGTCTCCAGTCATCCAAAATTTATACCAACAGCAGCCCACTGTTCCGACACCACTGTTGTCTCCAGCAATGTCGTCTGACCCTCCAGCAGCAATGCTGCCACCCAGTTCAGCTCCCTGCTCTCGGTCCTAAACACCACCCTCGCCAGACTGTTGAGTCTATCGCACCACCCACATCGCCTCCACCCAAAGCAAACCCAAAGCAACGGCCGAGTCTCCTACCTCTGCAGAACATCGCCGCCCATCACCCAAAGAACTGGCCCCGCAGCCTTAGCCGCCTCCCATCCAAAGAACTGGCCCCGACCTCCCATCACGCCTCTCACCGCATGGAGACTCGTGCACAACACGGGATCTTCAAACCCAAGGTTCACTTCAATCTCTCCACACAAACCTTATCACCCATTCCAAAGAATCCAAAACTAGCTAAACTGGACCCCAATTGAAATGCGGTCATGTGCGAGGAGTTTAACGCTTTAACCAAGCAGAACACTTGGGATTTGGTACCTAGATCAGCTGGTGTGAATGTTATCTGGTGTATGTGGCTATTTCATCACAAGTTCAGAGACAGTGGTGACTTAGAGAGGTATAAGGCAAGACTAGTTGCAAATGGCACTAATCAGCAGGAGGGTATTGATTGTGGTGAGACATTCAGTCCGGTTGTTAAACCGGCCACTATTCGGACTGTTCTCAATATTGATATGGGCATGCATTGGCTGATTCATTAGCTTGATGTCAAGAATGCATTTCTTTATGGGGATTTGAAAGAGATTGTGTACATGCATCAGCCTCCTGGCTTTGTTCATCCGACAGCTCCACAATTTGTGTGTCATCTTAGGAAGTCATTGTATGGATTGAAACAGGCACCCCGCGCTTGGTATGATTGGTTCGCCAGATATCTTCTGCAGATTGGTTTTGTATGTAGCAGGTGTGATACCTCTCTCTTCACTTTTCACCGAGGTAGCAGCACTGCATATTTTCTATTATATGTCGATGACATTGTTCTTACTGCCTCATCTGACGGGTTGAAGAATGAAATCATTGCTCTACTCAAAACTGAATTTGCTATGACTGACATGGCTAAGCTAAGTTATTTTTTGGGTATATCGGTGACAAGATCTGCAGCCACTATGTTCATGTGTCAGCGTAAGTATGCAGAAGAGATAGTGTACAGGGCCAAGATGGCAAATTATAAAATTATGCCAACTCCGATGGACTCAAAATCCAAGCTTAGTGCCAATGACGGTGCGACAGTTTCTGATCCCACTCTGTATCGGAGTCTAGCAGGTGCTCTTCAGTATCTTACATTCACTAGGCCTGATATTGCATATGCCGTTCAGCAGGTGTGTCTGTTGATGCACGACCCCCGAGAGTCCCATTTTGCCGCCCTCAAATGTATTATCAGATATGTTAAGGGCACACTAGACTTTGGTTTACATCTATACCCCTCTGCCCCAACCAAGTTACTAGCTTACACAGATGCAGATTGGGCAGGATGCCCCGACACACGTCGCTCCACCTCAGGGTACTGTGTATTTCTTGGGGATAATCTTATCTCATGGTCCGCCAAGCGGCAGGCCACACTATCCCGTTCGAGTGCTGAAGCAGAATATCGCGGAGTTGCTAATGTCGTCGCTGAGATCTGTTGGCTCCGAAATCTTCTTTTGGAGCTCCAGTGTCCATTACGCAAGGCGTCTATAGTCTATTGTGACAACATATCTGCTATCTATATGTCTCATAATCCAGTCCAACATCAGCGGACTAAGCATATTGAGATGGATATCCACTTTGTGCGAGAGAAGGTTGCCCGTGGTCAGGTCAAAATTTTACACGTGCCTTCCTCTTATCAGTATGCAGACATTTTCACAAAGGGACTACCGCGACAACTCTTCACCGACTTCCGATCCAGCCTTAGCATTCGGCCTCCTCCCGCTCCGTCTGAGGGGGAGTATTAGCGAATATTCTCAGAATATTCTCCGTATATTTTGTAATTATGATAGATATATATTTAAGGTAACTTAGGATTCTAATTGTATTAGGAATCAACCTTTGTTAGGTAAGTTAGGATTCGTACCATATTAGGAAGCAACCTTGTAAAGCTATATATATTGTGAATAATGAAAGGAATCCCTAAGGAAAATTATTCTATCTTTCACTTTTAACTTCAGATGGATCTCTTCTGAAGTGTGCGTTATGCGTGGTGCATTCTTTAAGTCGGTTGCTCACGTGAAAATTTTCTGAAGTGTGGGACTACTAGTTCCCATAATTTGTTCAATGAGTTCAAAATTCCACACGATGTTATTAATTTAAGCAGCTCGATACATCTAAACATTTTTATGATTGTATAGATTTCATGGAAGCTCTACCTATCAAGGTGGAGGTAAGGTCTGTGTACACTTTACCCTCTCCAGACCCACGTTGGGAGATTTCACTGGGTATGTTGTTGTTGTTGTATAGATTTCATGGAAAACGCTTACTAAAATTTTATTGCATTTATCCAACTTGGTTTGGTGGTTTGGCTTGATTAAGCTGCCCCCTCGTCATATAGACATTTGTGTACCTCCAATTTGTTGAACGTAAAACATTCATAATATTGTTTCTTAAATACAATCTAGCAGATTAATAAGTTGTATAGTAAAAGAAACCCACCCTAATAACATTACTTTTATGCGTCAGTTTTAGAATTCATGTGTAAGGATAGTTTCCATGTATGTATATAGAAAAATTGACTTGACTTAAAACACAATTTGCTTAATACTATGTCGACATCTTCTTAATGAATGAATACAATATTAAATAGTTTGGCAAACATGACTCAACCGTTGTTCAATGAGCAACAAGCTTCATATATCACTCATAACTGACTGATTCAGAATTTAAAATTTATAAATTTTTAGAACTACTTCAAGTTAATATACAATAATAACTGAATTCACAATCAAATACATATATTTATAAATATTTAGTAGATTTTTAATACATATACAGAGCTAAACAAAACCCATTAAATTCGCGTGAATCCACATATCATACCCTGGATTCGCCCCTATAACTAATGTATCAGCTGATAATAGTTTACATGCACAAGAGAACACTTCCAATAAAATATTTACCCTTAAATATGTTTATTGCAAATATTACTCATAGCTAATTTAAGATCACAAGATTCAATAATAACAACAATAATAATTTCAATCACTTGCGTTGGATGAAAGAAGCCATGCACTTGATCAAATCTTTAGCTTTCCCAGCTTCACGATTAGCAGCCTGAAAGCAATGACCTTCACCTACAATCTCAATGAACTCTATATCTCCATTCCATCCACTTTCCTTCACTGCTTCAACGAAACGAATTCCAGTTTCTCTCGGGACAAGTTCATCTTTTTCCCCTGTACACGCGAAAAGCCTCGAGCACCCTAACATCGATAAGGTCGAGCTTTTTTCCGCAACTGGATTAACCAGTGGACTATTAATTCATGGCTCAGATGGTGGGCAAATGGCATTCCAAAGCTTGTAAGACAAAACATGCTCGATGTTTTCGACCGATGGGAACAATAAAAAAGGGAAAGCAAAGATTGCACCAAAGAGTTTGACATCTCCAATTAAGCTTTCTTTACCGATTCTCATGACCATGTTATAGACTATATTGCCTCCAGCACTGTCCCCTGCTACGAACACTCTATTAAAATCACTATGGTTTTCTATCCATGGTTCTTTGTTACCAGTGGTAGCGACAACATGTGAAGTGACCCACTGAAGGGCATCCCAACAGTCTTGGTAAAGTGTCGACAAGTCATTCTTTGGGGAAAGCCTGTTATCGAGGGTGACAAAGTTGGCTCAACGAAAATATGAGTCGATCAACTCATTCAAATTGATCTGCTCATTTATTGGCTCAACACATTAAAGTGGACTGATAGCCCGAATTAATCATTAAAAAATTTGTCAAAATATATATTTTTTCGTTTGAAATGTTCTTTGTTTTGCTGAAAACAAACACCATGCAACAGATACGGTCTCCCAACAAAGTACAAAGAGGCATTCTAAAGAAGATTTTTCATTCGATATGTCATATATATAGTCATGATAAAGAAAAAAATTATTAGGTACTTAAGAAATAATAAAAGAACAAACTAAGAAATTAAAATAAAGAGTTGGACAAGCTAGGTTATGAACCACTTCTTAACATTTTAGCCTAACTCATTTTCGCCGCCCAAGTAACTTTTGGGTGGGCCAATGAGTTGACTCGTCTACTTATTAATTGAACTCATTTTCACCCACTCAAATTCAACCCAACACGCTCATTTGACGACCGTACCTGTAATTTACAAAGATGGCGACATAGTTTGATTCTGAAACCAAATGATTGAGGTAACAATGTTCCGTTTTGAAGAAGGTGGATCCCAACACAAGTCCTCCGCCGTGGTAATTGTTAAGTTTATTCACAGATAGATGAACAAGAAGCTCACTAACATATATTGTAGATCCACGAAGATAAGAAGAAGAAGAAGCAGATGGAAGTAATATGTACAGAAAGAGAGAGAACATAGCAAATCATGTATTTTAGAAATAATGTGTGTCTTATCTCTTACATAATTGACCCCTCACTATATATATATATATATATATATATATATATATATACATAACCCCACTATCAATTAACCTTCTATAACCCTTTAACAAACTAACATCCATCATAACAAACTCTAACAAACTCCTAACTAACTTCAACCAACATAAACAAACTCCTAACTAATAACAACCATAACAAACTCCTAATTATGATACCTTTGTACACTTATTTAAATCTTTCACGCCCCCCTCAAGCTAGGGGATATGAATATATTCTTCATCCCTAGCTTGGACAATAAGTGAGCATGCTGATAGTTGCTGAGAGCCTTGGTAAGAAGATCTGCAGGCTGCTCAGTAGAAGGCAAGTAAGCTGTGTATATAAGACTATCTTGGATTCTTTCTCTTATGAAGTGACAATCTATTTCAATGTGTTTAGTACGCTCATGAAAAACTGGATTAGAAGAATCTGAATAGCAGATTTGTTGTCTGTGAATACAGAAACAAGCAACTTAACAGATACTCCCAGCTCTTGAAACAAACCAGTAAGCCATACAATCTCAGCCACTGAAGCAACTAGTGATCTATACTAGGGCTGGCCAGTGGGCCGGGACAGCCCGACCCCGACCCGAGCCCGTCCCGAGCCCGCCCCGACCCCGCAAAAAAAAAATAAAAAATACGGGGGCGGGACTCGAACTCGGGACGGGACGATGTCTCGTCCCGCGAGACCCGATCCCGCCCCAGGCCCGCGAGACCCGACCCCGCCCCGAGCCCGCCCCGACCCCGACCCCGACCCCGACCTTTGCAAAAATGGTCGTTGCACCAACGGCCATTTTAGATTATGGTCGTTGGCCAACGGCCATTTTAGCCCCCCCCCCCACCCCCTAATATTTATTTTTAACCCATAAGTTATTATATTTACACTTTAACCCAATTTTTCAACTATAAATAACTCATTTTCTCTTCATCTTTCTCACAAATCTTCCTACAATCTCTCTAATTTCTCAATATATCTCTCTACAATTCTACATTGTTTGCTAAATATTCAATTTTATTTATTCATTTGGGAATTGGTAGTGAAGTTGACAACTAGCTTGAGGATCTTCCATCGAGCAAAGTTTCAATTTTCAACCTCTCGATTACACGTCGACGTTACGTCGTTTTGGTACATTCGTTCCTTCATTAAATTATTATTGTCTGCTTATTTAGTTTAGATCACTTAATTTTATTGTCTTTAATTATTTATTTATTTATTTATTATCATAATTAAAATGGAAGGATTAAAAGGTATGTTTAAGGGTAAGGGTAAGGGTGCTTCTTCTAGTAGGGCAACCAGGGCAAGGGTACTTTTCTAGTCATCTTATTCCTACACAGATGATTTTGTTGATACTCAACATTTTCCTACAATACTATTAGATTTAGACCAGAGCTATTTTACGGAACTCAAGAAGACTTTAATTTAGACGATGATCTAGATGATATACCCACTAATGTTGATGACAACATACCCACTAGTGCACCTTCAACTGAAATACCTCCTATTCCCCTAGTATGAGACGAGGTCCAAAGAAACGACCATTAAAATCGGATGCATGGACATTTTTTGATAGGGACGTAGAGAATCAAGTAGCCATATGTAAAATTTGTAAAAATGTTTTAAAATTTAAAAGCTGGAAAAGGTCACGGTGGGGCGGGGTTTAATTAGACACGTAGTAAGTGCTCATCCAGCTAGGTATGCCCAATACCAGGCTTCAAAACCGGGTATAAGCGTCCGCTTCATCGGGACAAGGTTCACATACTGATACTGTCCCGGACCAAGTACAGGGTCAAATTAACCCTATGACGGGGGGATTGTAGGCCCTAAATACAATAAACATAGAGATAGGGAAGTAATTTCAAAATTAGTTGCTGTGGAGGGTTTGCCTTTTTCATTTCCTTCATCTCCCGGTTTATTCATTACATTAGAGATATATATAATCCTGCTTTTAAAGGTTCTCCTAGATAAACTGTTAAGAGAGATGTATTTAAATTCGCGCATGAATATCAACAATATTTACGTTTTCATTATATCATTTTAATGGCAAAGTATCCATCACGTCGATATAGGTCGTAGTACTAACGGCCATGATTATTTAATCAGTAACTTGTCATTGGATAGATTATAAATGGTCTATGCAAAAAGCGTATTTTAGCGTATAGATATATAGATGATAGGCACCTGCTGGTACTTTTATTGCAGAAAATATTTATCAAGTGTGCGATTATTACGGAATTACCGATAAAATTATGACTATTACATTAGATAACGCTTCTAATAACAATTACGCAATTACAATTTTAAAAAGTAGCTTAACTCCGTCTTTTCCAGACCATTTTCATATAAAATGTGCGTGCCATATATATAACTTAATTGTAAAGGATGGTCTATCACTTTTTGAAGACATTCTTAGTAAAATACAATTTGCTATAAACTTTATTTTTAAAAGTAATAAAGTACAACGTAGAAAAGAATATAAAAAAATTTGTCATGATTGTGGACTACCTTTTAGAAAAATTCCACAAGAAGTATCCACTAGGTGGAATTCTTTATACGAGCAACTACTTGTTGCTTATGACTATAAATTACCTATAACTTTATTTTTTAACTCTCATAATAAAAAGCCAGCTGATATGATTTTAGATAGTGATTGGGAAAAAATTTCCGAACTTATTGTATTTTTAGAGAAATTTTTTCAAGCAACAAAAGAATTTTTCGGTATATATTATCCTACTATTTCAACTATGTTATTTTATATAACTCTAATATTTTTATTACTTAGTGAATATATGGAAAAACCAGCTTATAAGGCAGCTATTAAAAAAATGTTTCTCAAAATAAAAAAATATTTTATTCATATTCCCTCTATTTATATTATTGGTTCTGTATTAAATCCTACTATTAAAATAGACGGTACTAAATCACTAATTGAAACTATTTACGATTGTATAGAAGTACTACCACCTCCAAGTCCCAAAAATCAAAATCACCCACCACCTATTGAACAAACTAAAGAAGAAGTATTGTCTAGCGTAGAACACCAATGCAAAAATATATATAGATTTTATCAACAAGAAAATGCTAGTAACTTACCAGCTTCCATACCATCTTCTTCATCTTCAATACAACCTCACAAAGACATCTTTGTTCTGCGCTAGTATTGAAAGCCTCGAGAAATAGAATGTGCGGTCATTACCTCTACTACTAACCAAATTAGCGAGTTGGATATTTTTGTTTTGCGGGTTACGTACCGTATCAAGAAGTTATCAATGAAGATGGACATGAAGACTTGCCGAAATCTGGAGGGAATGAAAAGACCTTTCCGACACTTTCAATGATGGCTCGAGATGTTTTGAACATTCAAGCGTCGTCAAGCTGCGTCTGAAGCGCTTTTTCTGTGAGATATCAAATAGGAGACCACAGACACTCATTAGCGGAGACATCTTGGAAATTGCGGTATTATTCGGAGATTGGATACGAGCGGAGCGGAGAAGGTGCGGTCAACCTGAGATCAACGAAGAAGATGATGAAAACTACAACGAAATCTTAATGTAAGGTAGTGGAAGCGGCGTGGATCAATTTGACCAACAAATACCAATTCCAACCGAAGAACCACATGAAATCATCAAGCAATTAGAAACGAGTTTTTGAGAATGTAATTTTTTAAATTGTAATTTTATTATGTAATTTACAACTTTTGGACAACACCACAAAGTTGCAATTTAGATTTTAGACAATTGTATTTGTATTACAAAAAAATCATATGTCTATTAAATAATATAAGAGGCACAAAAACAGCATTGGGATGTTTTATTACACTATCTTGTTTTGTTTATTGAGTTTTTTTATACATATGTTATTTTAAAAAAAAAAATGAAAACCAGCCCGTATCAGGCAGAGCCGCCCAGGCAGACGGGATCGGGATCGAGATGGGACTTGCTCGATCCCTTGGACCCAGACCAGAGCCCGCCAGGACCCAGACCCGCCCTTCTCCGTCCCGCCAGGCCGACCCCGCGGACTCCGAGGCGGCCCAGCTGGCCACTCTTAATCTATACTCAGCCTCAGCTGAACTTCTGGAAATTGTGGCATGTTTATTAGATTTCCATGAAATATAAGAAGTACCAAATAACACCAAATAGCCTGTAACAGATCTTCTACTGCTGAGACAAGCCCCCCAATCAGCATCACAAAAATCCTGTAATTGTGGAGTACTGGAGCTATTGAGAAGAATGCCTGATCCTAGAGCATGCTTAATGTACCTAACAAGCCTCATTCCAGACTCCAAGTGGGAACTCTTCGGGGCCTTCATAAACGGGCTTAGATGTTGGACAGTAAAAGCAATGTCTGGTCTAGTATTGGTAAGGTATAACAACCTTCTAATGAGTCTTCTATACATGCTAGGATCTGATAATGAAAAAGCCTGTGAAGAGGAATACTTGAATGTAGTAGCATGTGGTGTAGACTAAGATGCAACATAATTATCAAACTCCACAGTAGTAAGTCTCTGATGCATTTCCATAGGTGAATGCACAGACTTAGCATATGCTAAGCCTGAATAGGAAATAAGCTCCAGAGCATACTTCATCTGATGCATAAGGATGCCTTGAGAGCTCTTTGCAAACACTACACCAAGGAAATATTTGAGCTCACCCAAATTCTTGATTTTGAAAGCAGCATGTAGTGACTGCTTAGTAGATTGAATGAGTGTTGGATCATCACCAGTGATTAACAAATCATCAACATATACCAGCACCACTACAATCTTGTCAGCTTGTTGCTTGGTAAACAATGATTAATCCCTGTGACTTTGATGAAAACCAGAAGAAGTTAGGACTGAAGTCAGTTTAATATTCCATTGTCTAGATGCTTGTTTTAGACCATACAGTGATTTGAGCAGTCTACATACTTAATTATGACCTCCTATGGTATTAAACCCTTCTGGCATTTGCATAAACACATCTTCATATAAATCTCCTTGTAGAAATGCATTGTAGACATCCATTTGATAAATGACCCAGTGCCTAGCAGCTGCAACAGATACCATAGCTCTTATAATAGTCATTTTAACCACAGGTGAAAAAGTCTTATGATAGTCTAGGCCCTCCCTTTGGTTGTATCATTTTGCCACCAACCTGGCCTTGAATCTTTCAACTTCACATGTTGCTTTATACTTGATTTTATACACCCACCTACATCCAATGGCCTTTTTACCTTTTGGAAGTTGTACAAGCCCTCATGACTTGTTCTCATCCAATGTTTGAATCTCAACCTTCATTGCATCAACCTACCTTTTGTCCTTGGCTGCTTCTGAATAGTTTTGTGGCTCAAAATCCACAGAGATTTGTGCTACAAAATCCTGATACCTGGATGATAATCCTGTGTAATCTACTCTATTTGACATAGAATACAAACAACTAGTGGAACCCTGCTTAGTAATATATTTCTTATGACAAATGGGAGGTCTACTAGTACTTGTAGACCTCTTAGTGTCAGATATGTGCACTGGTTCATCTTGGTATCTTGAAACATCATTATGTTCATCACCATCTATCTATTCACGACCAGTTTCTGGATCATTATTTTGAATGCTTGAGCAATTGTGTGTGACTTCAACATTCTGTGGATGAACCAGATCATCATAGCAAAAATGTTCATGTGATTGATTGAAAACACCCGTCTTCTGCATCATTTTTGAATGGAAAGATTGTTTCTATGAAAATCACATCTCTGCTCATGAAAATCATTTTATTTTTCAAGTCATATAGCTTGTATCCTTTTTGTGCATTTCCATATCCTAGAAGAACAACTTTCACAGCTCTAGGACTGAATTTGTCATGTCTAGGCAAAACAGTTGCAAAGCACAAACATCCTATCACCCTTAAATGTGAGAGTGATAGATATTTGTTATATAACATTTCATAAGGCAACTTATTATTTATAACAGTAGATGGTATTCTGTTTAGAATGTACATTGCCCCTTCCACACAGTAACCCCAAAATATGTCTGGCATATTGGCTTGTATTTTTATAGCTCTAGCAGTCTCTAGTAGATGTCTATGTTTTCTTTCCACTACCCATTCTGCTGTGGTGTGTATGGACATGAGCTTTCATATATCACACCATGTTGTAGAAACAAGTCTTTACAATTATGATTAAAAAACTCAGTCCCATTATCAGACCTTACTTTTTTTATTTTCATGTCAAACTGAGTATGGACTTCAACAGAAAAAAAATTATGAGTAATGTAATCACATCTGTTTTGAGTCTCATTAAGAAAATCCAAGTCCATCTAGAATAATCATGCACAATAGTCAGAAAGTATCTCATTCCATTATATGTTTCAACTTTATAGGGTCCCCATACATTCATATGTAAAATCTGAAAGGGCTCTGATGTTCTACTAGTACTAACAGGAAAAGAAACTCTATTTGTCTATCCAAAGGACACACCTTGCAATTATTCAAAGTAAAAGAAGATTCATTCCTGAAACCTGGAATTTTCTTCATGACAGTCATGAGTACATGACATAGTCTCTGGTGACAAACAATTGCATCAACATGTTGAGATATTGCCAAACACTTATTCAACTTTCCTTCCTTATTTTGTGTATCCAAACACAGTACATACAATCCTTCTTCCTCATTACCAATCCGTCTCATCTTCCCAGATGAGAGATTCTGAAACACACAATAATGTAGAAAGAAGGTAACACTACAATTCAGTTCTTTTGTCACCTTTGAAACAGACATGAGGTTAAATTTGAAAGTTGGCACACATAAAACATTTTTAAGAACATCACCTCCTCCTAAGTTACAATCACCAACATGTGTGATTCTAGTTGAATCCCCTGTAGGCAATTGCACTTTACCTGCATTTTCTACCAGATTTCTATTGTGTAAGTATCCTTGATTACTAATCATGTGATTAGTTGCACCTGAGTCTACAATCCATTTTAACATTACTTCATCAGCATTAAATTTACCTGCCATGTTTGCACTAGCATTAGGCCCTCCAGCTTCAGTCCTGTTATTAAT
Organism: Anisodus acutangulus; assembly: GCA_029783415.1. NCBI lineage: Eukaryota > Viridiplantae > Streptophyta > Magnoliopsida > Solanales > Solanaceae > Anisodus > Anisodus acutangulus. Next base: position 40,190,993 of record CM056503.1, read on the forward strand.
CATGTTGAGTAGTTGTTAGTGTTGACTAGGTGTGAATTGATTAATTACCATGTGCGTTCCTTGATGATTATGACAGCTTGACATTAATTGTGGCACCTGTGGGATTCCATGTGAATAAAATCTCTCAGGTTGCAAATTCTGAACATATCTTGCATTGTGTTGATAATGTTATACATTATCTCTTTGTCCTCCTTGTCCAATGTCTTCAAATGCTGAATTTCATCATGTCACCACATTTTCCCTCTTTGTCTTTCTTTTGAAGTTTTCTGGATATCCATTTAGTTTGTAACAATCATTTTGCAGGTGACCAGTCTTATGAACTTAAAACAATCCATTTTCAAGTGTCCTCTACCATGAGGAAATCACATACTACATTGGGATTGTATGGCTTCTTTTGGTTTGTATTTCCACTGCCACTTCTAGTTGTGAACATGGCCACTGACTCCATTGTATCTTTCATTATTCTAGTTGATCCTGCAACTATTCTTTGGCTTTCCTCTTGGTTAACCATTGCATATACTTGATTCAAATTAGGTATATGTTACATCATGATCACCTGACTTCAAACTTGACTATAACTATCATTCAATCCCATCAGAAATTGAAGCATCCTTTGATAATGCAAATAATCTATAAAATCTTTCGACTTAGGACAACAATTAGGTGGTGGCATGATTGAATCATATTCATCCCAGAGATCCTTGAGCTTGGAGTAGTATATCGATACTGGCATTGTACCCTGCCTCATCGTAAATATTTCTTTATGCAACTGAAAAGTCCATGAACTGTTGATTTTGTCAAACCTGTCTCTCAAATATTCCCATATCGTATGAGAGTCAGAATTAAACAACATTCTAGTGAGCAAAATTTTGCTCACATTTCCCATCAACCAAGATACTACAATCGCATTACACCTATGCCATAATTTGTCAAAATCCCCATGAAATGATTCTATTTTCCAGTTAGCACAATACCAACAGATAACGAACCTGGTGCATCTGATGAAAATATGTAAAGAGGATGATTGTGATCGATGTTTGTTGTCATTACTGTATTTACCATATCTTCTCCGCTGGTTCCCATGTCTGTTGAATTCCACTGTTGCATACGAGTAGTTCTTCAGACTTTAATTGAACATATTTCCTTTGAATTCTTCATTGCACCCCCAATCAAACAAATTCTTCAAATTGTGATGTTTCTCAGAACCCGATTGACCATAGCTCATTCAAAACCCTAATTGCACATCCAATCGAACAATTTTTTTGAATTGTGGCATTTCTCAGATCCCGATTGACCACAACTCCTTCGAAACTTCACTGCATGTGCTGAAGTTCCCTTTCGATCCGCGTCAATCGACCCACTCTGATACCAGTTAAGTTTATTCACAGATAGTGTGATGAACAAGAAGCTCACTAACATATATCGTAGATCCACGAAGATAAGAAGAAGCAGATGAAAGTAATATGTACAGAAAGAGAGAGAACATAGCAAATCGTGTATTTTAGAAATAATGTGTGTCTTGTCTCTTACATAATTGGCCCCTCACTATATATATACATGATCCCACTATAAATTAACCTTCTCTAACTACCTTTAACAAACTAACAACCACCATAACAAACTCTAACAAACTCCTAACTAACTTCAACCAACATAAACAAACTCCTAACTCCTAACTAATAACAACCATAACAGACTCCTAATTATGGCACCTTTGTACACTTATTTAATTCTTTCACAGTAATACACTAAGACGAGAAGCTTTTGATCAGGGGCAATATTCTTCGGAAGGTAGAGCCTAGCAGAGACGTGATCAGAGATGTTCACGTCTTTGGACTATACGTTAGTGGTTGGATCTTCTGGTGATGGTGGAACTTCAGCTATACCATAAAGTTCATAGAAACGCTCTACTCGACCGTCTTTATATATTCGATAATAAGGGAAGAAATCCATGATCACCTCATCGTTGTTGTTGGAAGTTGCCATAATAGAAAAAGACTCTGCAAATGTTAGAAATCAGAGACTATGAAAATGTTGCTTTTGTGTTGGATATGGAATTTAGTCTTTGTTTATATATATTCACTAACTTAGATATTAAGGAGGTAATTTCTCCTCCGACCAGAATAAAAGATCCCCTTGAAGCGGTACCCCCTTCGTCTCAATTTGTTTGAATAAAATAATTTATTCCGATTCTTATGAATCGGACAATACTATACTATTCCCAATATTTGTATTAGGACTCTTTACTCCTCTCTAGTAGCCCTTCCTCCAACAGAATCAATGACATCAGATCTAACTCCACTCTCTCCCTTTCCTGCTTAGCATACCGCTCCGTGGGTTAGTATCAACACATTTTGAGGTTTTAATCATTCATAGGGTCTTAACAAGAGAATTCATATCAATAATAAAGAAAACAAATAATAAAAGCCATATTCTGTGGGTTAGAAATACAAGGTAAGGCTGAGTACAAACCCTTGTGGTCTGACCCCGGATCCGCGCATAGCGGGAGCTTAGTGCACCGAACTGCCATTTTATTCCACAAAAACAAATTCTTGTTTGAAGGTTGACCAGTTTGGGAGTCAAACAACTTTTTATTTGACTTAATTTTAAATATAGATTCTTCAGATATTTTATAATAAAATTTATTTATTTAAAAACTACATAAAAATACTATAAGTCTGCATAATTAATATAATAATTTACAATATATGAAAATAGTTGAAGAAAATTATAGTTAAAGAAATAATTGTTTGATTTTTAAATTGGTCAATTTTAAACAAATTGAGACGGAGAAATTAGTATTTTTTCGTGCAAATTGTCCAATGTATAGGTGCACCACTTATTAAAATTGGTCCACTTCCAATTAATTGAAAAAACTTCTAACTTCCCAAAATAAATGCTCAACGCGCCTCATCAATTTGCAGCGTTTTCCAATTTGTGACTGCCACGTGTGTTGCTCTTATTGGTGAATGCATTTTCACTCTCTTTCCTAGGGCCCGTTTGTCCATGAAAATTGTGAATTTGAAAAGAGATTTTTTTTTCAAAGTGAAAAATGATATTTTAAAAATGAAGTTGTATTTGGCCATGAGTATAAATTGAAGTTGCTTTTAAATTTTGTCAGTTATTTAAAGTGAAAAAAGGTAAAAATGACTTTTAGATGTTTTTCAAATTTCAAAAAAGTTCTCCAGAGAATTATATGGGAAAACATGATATTCGGAATTCAACTTCGAAAAAAGTAAAATTAAATATTATTCATAGCCAAACCGGCCCCTTATTATAGCAACATGACAATGTATGTTTCGAAATTATAATTTTGAGTCCACAGTTGAAGAGAATGCACCACATTGGTGACGGATGACAACTCTGGCCTCCTTAAGCAATCCTCCTTTCTTTGAGTTAATTTTTGGGGTGTGAGTTAGACTCAATGTCTAATTTAACATGGTATCAAAGCTCAGATCCATACCCGATTTGATGTGGGCTCCCAAAAAAAGGAGAGGAGTGGGGGAAAATGCTCCCCGGACCAATTGACCGGTCTCGGACCGATGGGTGAAAATGCCCCGAGTCCATGAGAGTGTGTGCTCTAGACCGGACATTGAACTCCAGATAAAAGGCCATGAAAGTTCAATCGTTATTTCTAACCGATTAACACATGCATGGTTGCAAAATCTAGGAAATACGAAGAAGCTATCCATTTCTCTGCTTCTCTGTAGCTAGAAAACTGAAAAGTCACCGAGGAAACCAAAAAATAACACCAAAAGCAACTAAAAGAAACCATACGAAATAGAGAGAGTGAGAAATGAACAACTAAAATTTGCTTACAAAATCTACAAAGATGAACGCAGAAGCCAACGTTTCAGGTGGATTCTACAATTAACACGTGGAATAACAATAGAGTAGGAGTGAAAAAGTTGTCCTCACTTTTGAAATTATTTACGCAATTGCCCTTCGTCGTACCAAAACCTAAATTAAATTAAATTAACCGTGTACTTTCTATTTAAGAGAAAATTTATAGAGATTAACTACTCCATAATGGCTTGCATTATAAGGGGAAAAAAAGTAGTACCAGAAATTAGAGATTGTATAATGGTTTACAGATAAAAGAAAAGAAAAGTAGTACCGGAAAAGAAAAAGTTTACAAATAACCCAAGTAATAATCATTGAAAAGCTATAATTAAAGTACTTGAATATTTAAAGAAAATAAAACATTAGGGCATTTGCTATAATGGTTTTCCTACCGTATTAAAAGGATATTCTGATGCGAGTTGGATTATAAATATAAATGATAATAAGATTACTTCAGGTTGGATATTCACTTTGGGGGGTGACACCTAGGGATGGCAATTGGGCGGGGCGGGTGCGGGTACCCCCTCCCCCGCACCCGTACCCGCCAAAAAAAATTATACCCGTCACCTACCCGCCACCCGTGGCGGGTACAATTTTCAACATCCATACCCGCCTAGGCGGGTATATTCCTATGCCCGCCACCTACCCGCCACCTACCTACCCGTCTGCCTACCCGCCACCTACCCGCCCGCCTACCCGTCCGCCTACCCGCCACCCATTTTTTTCACCTCTTCCCCATTGCACAACAAAGAATCAAGAAAATAAAATTTCTAAGAAACCCAAAAAATTATCCACCCAAATAACTATATATTACAAATGTAGACAAAACTCAGATATTATTTTAGCTATATAAGCTAGGCGGGCGGGTAGGCGGGTAGGCGGGTAGGCGGATATGACTGCAAATCCACCACCTACCCGCCTACCCGTGATGGGTACATTTTCAATACCCATACCCGCCTACTACCCGCCAAAGTTATACCCATACCCGCCCCAATTGGGGCGGGTGCGGTGCGGAATCCGCAAAATTATACCCACCTGCCATCCCTAGTGACACCATTAGTTGGGCATCCAAGAAACAAACTTGTATTTACCATTCTAAGATGGAATCTAAATTCATTGCATTAGCAGCTGCTGGAAAAGAAGCGAAATAGATAAGAAACATGTTACTAGATATAAAATTGTGGCCACATCCTATGCCAGCCATTTCTATATTTTGTGATAGTAAGACTACTATGTGTGCAGCTAACAATAAAATGTAATGGGAAATCAAGACATATAAGCTTAAGGCAGGCTTATATAAGAGAGTTAGTTACAAATGGAACTATAGCTATAGTGTACGTGAGATCAAATAAGAATTTGGATGATCCACTTACAATGGCATTAAATAGAGATGCGGTACAACAAACTAGTGAGGGAATGGGGCTAAACTCTTAAATTAAACACAAGTAATTGGAACCCAACTTTGAGTTAGTATACACTCTAACAACATAAATTCAATGGGTAATAACAAGTTGTTTGTGTTGTTTAAGCACGAATCTCCTCGTTTGGAGCCTTGATTCTGGTGTAATGCTTACTGTTATGTGAGTAGTTCAGAAGTTGTTAAATGCTTGTAATAAAAAGGGCATAATGACAAACTTCTAAGTGCATATTGTTACAAGAAAAGAGGGTGAATTAATTCTTAATAAAATTAGCAAATGTCTATAGTAACAGGGACATAAAGGCTATTTTCACCTATATGAATATTGAAGTGGTGCCACTTCAAACAAGATTTGAGGAGTTGATTTAAATATTCATGAATTTGGATTAGTACATGGCCATAAACGTGCTAAAGCATAATACTGGATTGTTTCGCTACTTAATAATATTATGTGTGTGATACTTTTGATTTGACTAAAGGAGTTGTGGTTCAAATCTTAGGATACCAATAACTTCGTCAAACTTTAAGGTATTTACACTAATGAAAAGTTTAAATAAAATAAACGATGTGACTGTTCGGAAAATGAGCAATTCTTCAGGAACCTACTCCTCTTCAACCTCTATAAATACGAATAAGCAATTCTCTAAAGAAACTACGGGCAATAATACTTGCAAGATAGTGATCTTGCACGCCTCAAATTCTTAATTTCTATGTTATTCTTCTTCTTTTTTCTAAATTTTTTTCAAGAGTTATTCTACTATGGAGAAATTATTGTCTGTTGTTGAGAATCCAAAAGAAATAATCAATCTCGATCATTTTGATGGATCAAACTTCACCCGTTGGAAGGACAAAATGATTTTCTTACTCACTGCGCTGAAAATATTTCACGCCCTTGATCCGTTGCTGACCATAGCAGAGATGAAGTAACGGGAAGAAGATGAATTGCTTTGTCGAGGTCATATTCTGAATACTCTGACTGATCGGTTGTATGATTTGTACTCCGGTCTGAAGTCTCCAAGGGAAATCTAGACGGCGTTGCAGACTACAATGAAAATGAGAAATGAGGTATCGATAAATTCCTATCCTTGCAGTATTTCTAATTTAAGATGCTAGATACAAAGCCTATAATGGATCAAATTCATGAATTACAAATATTGATATCAAAATTAAGTGATCTCAGAAGTGAAAATTCCTGATGCACTTCAAATAGGTGCAATTTTTTCGAAATTGTCTTCTTCCTGGAATAACTATAGAAAGAAAATTTTGCATTCTACTGACAAATTGATCGTGGAATAATTTTGAATTCACCTTCAAATTGAAAGTGAGACTCGTGCTCGTGATGCAGTTGTTCAAGCCTCTAGTTCCATAATTAATATTGTTAGTCAGAATAATTCGAGAAACGAAAATAAAAATTTGAAAGTTTCCAAGAAGTCTCTTAATAAAAAGAGAAGGAATTTGAATTGTTATCATTGTGAAAAGAAAGGCCATAAGATTCGAGATTGCAGCTATAAGAAAGCAGGAATAAATTTTCATTCAAGAAATAATAAAAAGTCAGGAAATTCAGAGAATGTAAATGCAGTAGAAAGTTCTTCACAAGGGCTGGTTGCTATGATTTCTACTATACCAAGTGAAATGGTTAAAGAGTTGAACATGACTGCTACAAACACAAATAATCAAGACTGATGGTTGGATTCTGGTGCAACAATTCATGTATGTCACGACAAGATTCTGGAAAAGTGTTGATGGACAATCATGTTACAGCCGAAGTTACATGAAAGGGAATAGTTGAAATAAACTTCACATCTGGACAGAAGTTGACCCTTCTGAATGTGTTCCATGTTCCTGAAATGACGAAGACCTTGATTTATGCTAGTTTACTATCTAAGAGAAGTTTCAAAATTGTAATTGAGTCTGATCATATAATTGTGTCTAAGAGTGGTATGTTTGTAGGAAAAGGGTACCATTGTGATGGCATGTTCAAACTAAGTGTTAATGCAATAAATAATTCTTCTGCTTATACCGTTGTGTCTGACTCTTATTTATGGCATGTTAGATTAGGACATTTAAATTTTGGTTCCTTAAATTATATGTGCAAAAATGATTATATCACTTGCAAAACTGAACATGAAGGAAAGTGTGAAATAGGCATACAAGCGAAAATGACTAAGAAATCATTTCATAAAGTTGAAAGATTTACAGAATTATTACATTTAGTGCATTCTGACTTATATGAATTAAATGGAGAATTAAGTAGAGGAGGCAAAATATACTTCATTAATTTAATAGATGATTTCTCTAGATTCACACATGTTTATCTACTTAGAACAAAAGATGAATCTTTTGAAAAGTTTAAGGAATACAAGTCATTTGCAGAAAATCAAAAGAGTAGGAAAATTAAAATTATTCGAAGTGATAGAGGTGGAGAATATTTTTCTGCTAATTTTAGTAAGTTTTGTGAAGAGCATGGTATAATACATCAAACAAGTGCTCCCTATAACCTCAATAAAATGGTTTGACTGAAAGGAAAAATATAACTTTAATAGTCATGATTAATTCTATGTTATTAAATGCAAATTCACCACATAATTTATGGGGTGAAGCACTACTTACTGTCATAAATTAAATACAGTGCCTTCAAAAAATGTGCATGTTTCTCCTTATAAATTTTGGAATAGTAGAAAATAGAATATATGTTATTTTAAAGTGTGGGGTTGTATATCCTTTTATTGGGTTCCTGATCATCAAAGTATCAAATTAGGACCTAGAAAAATAAAATATATTCTTGTTGGATATGCAAAAAATTCGAAAGCATATAGATTGCTTGATCTAAAATCTAATGTTATTGTAAAATCTATTCATGTTGAATTTTTAGAAAATAGATTCACAGTAAAGTGCATAGCAATGTAACAATGCACTTCACTGAAGTAGTTATTTCAGTTACTAAGGCAGTTGGTTAGTTAGTTATTAACTAATCTGATAGTTAGTTATGTGTGAAAGGGGAAGTTAGCTTGTAGTTATGATCATAATGAGTTGTATATATATATCTCAATAGATGATAGGAAATGTAAGCATTGAATTCATATCTCATTTTACCACAATGATGGAATAAGATCATCTCTTATTTCTTCTTCTTCTACCTCCGATCTTCTCTTCCTCTACATCAATTGCTTCTTTCTTCCTTCTGTATGAACTCATATCTAGAGTTCTGAATCATCTCTTGGTATCAGAGCCACTGGACTGTTATATCTCGAAGTTCATTGGTGATTCTTGGATAACATTTCTTAGTTCTGTGTTAAATTTCGCTAAAGATAGAAATCTGCAGTTTCTTATAAATCTTCTCAACTATTGAAATTCGGATAATTCTGCTTCAAGATGGATAACTATGGTGTTATTGGCCATAGTTTGAATGAAAATGGATCTGGATCAATACAAGATGTCACAAATACATCCCATACAGAGAATGAAACCAACAGGAGTCAATCAATTGATCAAAATCATCCTCTCTTCTTGAATACCTCTGATGCGAGTGGTATATATCTAATCTCTTTCCAGTTAAATGGTACTAAAAATTACTCAATTTGGTATAGATCTATGCACTTAGCTTTGTTAGAAAGAAATAAGCTAGATTTTGTTGATGGAACTTCGAAAAAAGAGAGGTTTAGAGAAGAATTATGGGGTCAATGGGAGAGGGCTAATGCAATTGTGTTGTCCTGGTTGGTAAATTCTATTTCTAGCAGTCTATTAAGTGATGTTGTGTATGCTATAAATGCTTGGTCTGTGTAGGAGGAGTTAAAAAAGGTTTGACAAGATTAATGGTTCAAGAACTTATAATCTCCATAAGGAAATTGCTAATTTATCACAAGGAACCAATTTTGTGTCAAACTACTTCACTAAGTTGAAGGGATATTGGAATGAGTTTGAGTCTCTAGTTCCTTCACTTGGCTGTAGTTGTGAGAAGTCAGGGGATTTCTTGGCTTACCTTCAAAGACAAAAATTGTATCAATTTCTTATGGGCCTTAATGGTATATATCAGCAAGCAAGAAGTCAAATCTTTCTTATGTGACCTCTGCCTTCAGTGAATCAGGCATATGCCATGATCATAAATGATGAAGGGCAAAATGCTAGTTCATCTGGAATAGGTTTACTAGGTGTTGCACCACCTTCTAATCATTATCATGGTGCATCTTCCAGAAGCATAAGAGAGACTATAACATACAGTGTGATTTCTACAAAATGAAGGGACATATAAGGGAAAACTGTTACAAATCAGTAGGTTACCCTCTCAATTCTAAGAAGAGGAAATTTGATTAGGGGGAGGTAATTCTACTACTTGTAATGTGATGGCTGAAGCTCCTAACCCACAAAATGGACATAATAGTGCTATGATGAACATGGTGAATCATGGTTATGAGAATCAGAACCAAATTACTGCAAATGTTACAGGGTTGTACCAAACAGTAATGCAACAAAATCATGACAATGGAAACAATGGGAAGATGGCTCAAATCAACAATATGAATCAACCTAGACATGTAGAACAATATGATCAGATCCTGTAGATGCTAAACAAGACCAACTCTAGTGATTTTTCAGCCAATGCAAACTTAGCAGGGTCAGATGATATCATAGTTAACACAAAGGGTAAGGTGTTTGGTAAGGCATTTATAGCTACTGATGGAACTAAATATTGGATTATATATAATGGAGCTACCAATCATATGATTTTTAATTTAAACATGCTAGATGTCATAACTAAAAAAATAAATACAAATAGGGTATATCTTCCTAATGGTGATATTTCTACTATCACTCATGTTGGTTTTACCACTGTTTCACCTAGAAGTACTTTGAACAATGTGTTGTTACTACCTTAGTTCAAATACAATTTGTTGTCAATGTCAAAAGTAACAAGAGAATTAAATTGTGTTGGTTTATTTATCCTGATTTTTGCATATTTCAGGATCTCTTAAGTGGGAAGATGGATATTGGTAGGCATGATGATGGACTATACCTTCTAAATCAATCTACTGAGAAACAAGCTCAAGGTGCACTTCTGTTAGCTAGAAATACTGAAGATACTGAAAATAAACAACTGGACATCAATCTATGACATAAAAGATGTGAACATGTTTTAGCATATGTACTTATCAAAATAATATCTACGACTGTAGGGAATATATATGAGATACTGATAAATGTATTATCTGCCCTAGTGCTAAACAAACTAGATTTAGATTTCCTTTTCCTGCAAGTAGCATAAAAAGTACTGATTCCTTTGATATTTTACATATGAATATATGGGGTCCTTATAAAATTTTCACTGTTGATGGCTTTAGATATTTCCTTACTGTTATGGATGATTACACAAGAATAACTTGGGTCTACTTATTAATGCTAAAATCAGATGTATGTGTTACACTACAGTTTTTCTTAGCATATGTCAAAACTCAGTTTAAAAAAGCTGTTAAAATATGAAGAAGAGATAATGGGATAGAGTTTGTAAATGATATATGTAATAATTTATTAAAAAATAATGGCATAATACACCAAAGAAGTTGTGCATATTTACCTCAGTAAAATGGTGTGACTGAGAGGAAACACAAGCATATTCTAGAGATCACTATAGCACTGAGATTTTAGGCTCACATACGTATTAAATTCTGGGGTCATTGTGTATTAGCAATAGTATACATAATAAACAGGTTATCATAATATGTAATATGTGTGTCACCATATGAAAGATTGTACAAGAAGAAACCTTCTGTGGATCACTTTAGAGTTCTAGGTTGTTTATGCTATGCTAAAATAGTAAATCAAACTGACAAGTTGCAGTCAAGAGCTAGAAATGATATTTTTATGGGATATTCAGAAGTTCAAAAGGGTTACTTGCTATATGATCAAGAACTTTTTTTGTGAATAGAGATGTTGTGTTTAATGAGTCTGAGTTTCCTTTTAAACATGTAAATACTATTGATGCACCAATATTCACTCCAATTGATTATACTTATGATAAGATCAATATGGAGCCTTTTGTCACACCTAACAGTTCTACTGAGCATAATACAGGTACTATCACTCAGAGTGATTCTATTCAACATGATCAAATGTCTGACCACATGCAACATGAAGCTGATAATGGAGCAAATAATTTTCCTAGTTCACAATCAGTGAATCCACGTCACACAGAGGCACAACATATACAAGCATCATATGTGCCACAAATTCAACCACAAAGAGTTGTAGTCCCCACAAGAACTTCAACAAGAGGAAAATGACCTCCTATTTGGATGAAGGATTTTGTGTCCTTAAGAACCTTTCAATATGACACACCCTATGCTATTTCAAATTATGTGTCATATGATAATTTATCCTCCACTAATCAAAAGTACTTATATGTTTTCTCTTGTACTACATAAGATATAAGCTACTCAGAGGCAATAAAGGATCCTAGGTGGGTAGATGTTATGCAAGCTGAGATTAAGGCACTACAAAGCAACAATACATGGAGGGTGGTCACTTTGCCTGAAGGAAAAAAACCAATAGGATTCAAGTGGATATACAACATTAAGTACAAAGCTTTTGGGTATGTAGACAGATTTAAGGCTAGACTAGTTGCAAAAGGATATAACCAACAAGAGGGAATTGATTATCAAGAGACATTCTCACAAGTTGTGAAGATGGTAATTACGAGAACAATCATATCTATTACAGCATCCAAACAGTGGCACATTCATCAAATGAATGTAAACAATGCATTTCTACAAGGTGATCTATTTGATGATATTTAGATGGATCTCCCTTAAGGATTTATCAGTCAGGGGGAGACTAGACCAGTATGCAAGCTTGTAAAATCTTTATATGGATTAAAATAGGCACCAAGGCAATAAAATGCAAAATTAAAAGAAGCACGGGTACATCTCAACTTCATTCAGAGTCAGTTTGATGATTGATCATTCCTTATTTACTAGAAGGACAGAAAAAAGAACTGTAAGGATACTAGTATGTGTGGATGATATGTTGGTGACGGGTGATAGTTTGAAATTGAAGAAACTAAGTTAACATTAAAATAAGTGTTCAAAATGAAAGACTTGGGAGAACTGAAATACTTCATTGGAATAGAATTTGCAAGGTCTACTTATGCATCAAAAGAAGTACACCCTTGAGTTGATGTCAGGTTCTTAGCCATCATACACTTCTATTGACACTAACATAAAGTTGACAACTAAGGAGTATGATTATCATGTGAATAAGAAGAAAACAGAAAATTCATCTCTAGTTGACATCAAGAAAAATGTAGAAGACCTTTTATTAGCAGATGTCTGCTCATATCAAAAACTCATTGGAAGGTTGTTGTACTTTACTGTCACAAGACCTGATATAGCTTTTAGTGCTCAAACACTAAGTCAGTATTTGCAACAACCTAAAATGTCACATATGGAGGCAGCATTGAGGATAGTTAGATAAATCAAATTACAACCAGGTCAATGTGTTCTTATCTCAAGCAAAGCCATTGACAAAGTGAGTGCCTGTTGTGATGCTGACTGGGCAGCATGTGCTCACACTAGGAGGTCAGTATCAGGTTTCCTCATTAAATTAGGGGATACCTTAGTCTCTTGGAAGTCAAAGAAATAGACTTCTATATCTAGAAGTTCTGTAGAAGCAGAATACAGAAGCATGGCAACTACAGTCTCTGAACTGACTTGACTACTAGGGCTACTGAAGGAGTTGGACATGAAGATCATTCTACTTGTCAACATCTATAGTGATAGAAAATCAGCTATACAAATAGCTATTAACCCAGTGTACCATGAAAGGACTAAACACATTGAAATAAATTTTCACTTCATAAGGGAAAAAATTCAGCAATGACAAGTTCAACCACGGTACATTACAACTTTAGAACAACCAACTGACATCCTTACAAAAGGATTAACTAGAGTGCAACATCAATAACTAAATTTCAAGTTAGGTGTACTCAACATATTTATGGCACCTAACTTGAGGGGAGTGTTGAAGAAAAAAAGACGGTTAGACAGTGAAGTGCACAACAATGTAACAGTGCACTTCACAGAAGTAGTTATTTCAGTTACTAAGGCAGTTAGTTAGTTATTAACTAATCTGATAGTTAGTTAAGTGTGAAAGGGGAAGTTAGATTATAGTTATGATCATAATGAGTTGTATACATATATATATATATATATATATATTGATGATAGGAAATGTAAGCATTGAATTCATCTCATTTTACCACAATGATAGAATAAGATCATCTCTTCTTTCTTCTTGTTCTACCTCTGATCTTCTCTTCCTCTGCATAAACTGTTTCTTTCTTCCTTCTGTAGGAACTCATATCTAGAGTTCTGAATCATCTCTGTAACCTTGTGCTATTGCTAGATATTTTTCACATGATAAATTGTAAAGAGAAGTGGACATAACAAGTGGCGCAAGTGAAAGAAGTATACTTTCGTCGTTGCCTTAGCATGCCAACATGTAAAATCACTAAGGGGTCGTTTGGTATGATGGATAAGCAAAAATAGTCCGGATAAATTTTAGTACCTTCTTATCCCATATTTGGTTGAAATAGATTAGTTATCCCGGGATTGTAGTGTTATTTTATCCCACATTGAGGGTGGAATTAATAACTAATCCCGGTATAATTAATTCTGAGATTTGTTATCCCGGAATAACTTGTTTCCCAACCAAACGAACCCTAAAAGTTTGAGGGTTAGATTGCATGAACGATCGCTTAACTTATGGTAATGGATATTAAAGTTATCTAGTTTTTTTCCTTTCAAAAGTCAGTTTACTTTACCTGGTTCACTTCAATGATCATCTTAGCTGGATTTTATATTTTTCAGACATAATTAATGACGTGACAAATTTAATTTTAAAAATAGTTAAAACACCAATTTAAAATGTGGACGAAATTAAAACACAATCCACCCTAGCGTCGATCCACTGTATCGACCCATCCTTTTTAGTAACAAAAAAAAAAACCAAGCGCTCCTATTTTTCGCTAATATTTTGGAATAAAAAGGGGAGATCGAAATATATGAGTGACTGGGCATGCTTTGGAATAAAAATGGATAACGAAAAAAATGAGCGCTTGAACATTTTTTGTTTTAAATAAAAAGGGATGAATCGAGTCATATAATGGGTTGAATTTAGGTTTGGTTGGGTTTTAATTTACCCCAGGTTCTAAATTAGTGTTTTAAAAAGAATATTAAACTTGCGACATCATTAACTCTCTCCGATAAATGCAAATCCAGCTAAGATACCGTTGAAATGAACTAAGTAAAGTAAGATGACTTATCGAAGAAAAAAAAAGATAGATGACTTGATGACCAATTATCACAATTTTAAGTGACCATTCAGCCAACCAACTCAAATTTTGAGGACTCCACTTATATATAATTATATAATGAGAAGATGTTCACACGTGGAACATGTTCTCGAGTATATCATAAAACAATCGGTTAACTCATATATCGTAATCATATTCAGGTGTGAAATCATATATGCAATTTATCATGCATACATACATAATGACTAACAATTGAACATATAATTCAATATACTCATATCTAATAATGTTAAACTACCATATGAGAGATGCCTATGACATTATACTAGCATGAGAGGATGTATATATACAAGATAGTCATGACATAGAGAAAATACGGCAGACATGTATCACTACTAAAAGACAGCCCAAAACAGAGGGCCAATAAAACCCGATAAAAAACTGATGAACTATAGGTTGGTGGTATAGGTCGCGTCGCTTTTACAAAACCGACGGAGTTCGTTGTTTCTTTTTTGAAAATACTAAAAATTTAAAGTAGCTACATGGCATTGAGCAACTGTACCACTAGATCACACATGCCCTTTGATCAAATACTTCTATTATTTTAATTTATATTCTAAAACTGTAGTTTTGCACTCTAACAATTAACGGAATCCGTCGGTTTATTTTAGAAATAAATATAAAAAATAATTATAATTTTCGCGCATTTTTTACGTGAAAAATAGCCGACGAAAATGTATGCATTTTCTTTTTAAAAAAAATTAAAATCATTAAAAATAACAATGGATTCCGCAGGTTTTCCCATTTTTTTAGTACTGATATATAGTAACATCAATATATACATACCTCTTATAGCATAAATGGCCCGGTACTCGAATATGTTTTTGTCACCTCACAATTCACATATATGATACTCCTATATACATTGTTTTGGTGCATTATTTGGCTTAAACCACAAATGAGAGTATCCATGTTCAAGAACTTAAATACTTTCCCTTTTTGCATCATTTTTTGGAATTTGGGAATCTACTTTCAATAAACTATGATTCAATTCCAACTTAACTATTGGAATTACCGTAGCCTACACTTATAAGGATCGAGTAGTCAAATTAAAACAGTAGATAACGAAGCACATAGTACTCAAACTAATTCAATGAGCCAGACAATTAACTTTCCTTTTCTTCTCTTAAGGAAATAAATTTCAGATGCACCAAACAAATTCAAGAATTTCATATTATTGAACCAATTAGTCAAGCATTACTCGAAATGATCACAAACAAAATAATTATCTACAATATGAGTTTTTACCTTGGAGCAAGTCGAAAGCCAGATGAATATACATCGACATCGTGGGCATAATTGAAATTGGGACCAATATTAACTTTAACTATTGATATTTTAGTGAATTTTTATTTATATGTTTATGTTGTATATGCTCTAGTGTTGCATCCATCTTTAACTTTAACTGTTGTAACATGTAGGATATAACTTGTCTTTTAAAGATTATAAATCTACTTTCTATGGACGAATACTTATACCAGATATTTTTTGTGCAATCTAATATTATAAGGATCATCAGTATATGACAGTCAAACTCTATATAAGTTTAGCACATAGATAAACGCAAAGAAATAGATAGACAGAGGTTTTTTTTAGATTCATTCCACGAAAATGAAGAAAATTTTGTTAGAGAGCATTTCTCCTTTTAATGGGGCGCTACATGAATTCGGACTAATTGGTCAGTGTGTTTGGATGCCGAATGTTTTAAAAAAAATATCATAGAGAGAGGGAGAGAGATGGAAATGCATACCACCGAAACAACACACTTGAATCGTTCACCTCCAAAAAGTTGTCCTCATAATTTGTTTGACATATAAAGGTACCAATTATCTATAAATAAATACACGTAGTGGGTCGACCAATTTTCGTGTTAGCCTCGAACTTACAATTTGGTAGGAACAAACAAATATATAATTAACGTGCTCTCAACTACTAGCCATATATCCACTTAACTATATACTTTCTCCACACTTGCACTTCTTAATTTCTCTCTTACTAGTTGTTGTCTCATACATTTAAATCTCTTACCCAAAAACCAAAAATTAAACCTTACATCAATGGAGAAAAATCGCACTCTAAATATTCCTCAATCACCAGCCAATTCCCCTCGTTTATTAAGAAGCAAAAGTGGAATGTCACTCCCTGAAATTCACACAATCGACCCTGTTCCACCAAAACTTATCAATCGGTCAAAATCCACCACGAAATTACGATCTTATAGTAGAGAAGAAAATGCTAGCCCATTGATGATCAAGAATAACAAAAAGTTTCAAGAAAATGGAGATCATAATCGTAGTTTTTCTAAATTTTTACCACAACGCGATAATGGATCAAGATCAACAACGTGTGTTAGTACTAATAATTCTCGTTCTGCATGGGCATTGTCACCAGGGCGTCCATTGCCTAATTCGCCTGTGCCTATAGTCCCTAAGTCGCCTAGCTCGAGGAGGTTGAAAATGGACACGTCTAAGGACGTCAGTGGTGGTGGTCGTGGTGGTGTTGCTGGTGTTTTGAAGTTTTTTAAGCAGAAAAAAATTTCACCGGTGTTAGAAGAAGATTTTCATCAATATCGTCTCATGAATAATAGGTTAGTACAATGGAGATTTGTTAATGCTCTTGCTGAGGCTTCTATCGCTGCAATGAAGAGGGTTGCACAGGTACTTTTTCTGAATTTTCCCATGGGTAGAGTTATTTGACGTATGATCATTTTATTTTTAATTTATTGTACTAAAGTTAAAAAAAATGATCTTTATAACGACAAAATAACTCATATATCTATCAGAAAAATAAACAAAAGGACCTACAAAGTTAAATCTAGTCCTAGAAAACACAAGTAGGTGACTGAAGGATGTCAAAAGCTACTGGAAGTAAAAACAAGAGATGAAATAAATCGAATGTCAGCAGTTATGTCGTCTGACACCAGTAACAACACTTTAGCAAAACAGAAACTTTAAAGAGTAAATGCAGCGGAATTTAAAGAACACAAAAGTTTAAAATTTTTCATAAGTTATATATATTATATAACTTATGATAATCAATGACCAGATGTATTGTATATATATTATATATAAAATTATAAATTCCTTTCTTTACAGATTTACAATATATAAAATAGAAAAGAATTAAAAGTTGAAGCCGCAGATGACTTCTGCCTGAAAAATCTAACTAAGTAGACATAAACAACCTCTCATTACAATCGCTCCATACAAAACTAATCTGGAATCTAAACAACAATTGTAATGTTGGACAGAATGTTGTCGACACACTCAGGTAACACTTGCGATCCAAATTTCTGAGATAAAATCCCGAGAGATCTCTTGGTATTTTTGCTTTCTGATTCTGGATATCGATTCACTGTTGTGGTCTCTCTATTTATAGTAGAGAGTTCCCTTGAAAGGCCCATCGATCGGTTGTGGAAGTTGAGAAAAAGATGGGCAGCTTGTGGTAGATGATTAAGGAGTGAAAATCTTAACAACTTTGACTTATTCCTTACTCGACTTCTTCCCCAAGCTTTGACTCTTTCTCCCACGTTTTAGACAGCTCCAATTCACCACACCTAAGTCATTTTTAGCTCACAGTAAAATATTACTACTTACCGTGAAGTAAGAAAAAACTATTTTTCAAATATGTTGGTCCGAATGTTATGACATTTGTCCCAACATTTTTATGCATTCAAACAAGTGTCACAACACCAAACCCAACATTAACAATCTCTCCCCTTTTGCCTTTCTTCACAAAACATATTACAAAATGTACAAACGACTTAGTGTACTGTCACAGATGTTGTCCAACACCTGTGATTACTTGACAAGCTCCCCCTTAACCTGTGATGGCATACAAACAACACTTGTATATAGCAAGTCATAGGACTAGAAACTGATATGTGCACATTTATATACACATCTCATCCAATATACACAACAACAAAAAAGGAACCCATTGTCAGAATAAACCATTGTCAAAAGTAAACATCCACACCAACCATCAACCAAAACAAAAAAACGTTCATAATCCAAACACTCATAAACCAAACATTAAAAGATCATGGTGCATCACATCAACCAGCTTCTCCTTGGCTCATTATGCATCAGCAGCAGCTTCCAGCAGCTTTCTACTTCTTATAAAGAATGAATCTTGGGCCTAACTCAACCAAAAAGATAGCTTGTAGGGTGAGGATTGTCCAAGTCCATATAAAGAGATCATGTTCCCATTTCATATCCGATATGGGACTCTTAACACTCCCCCGCACGCCTAGACATTGTTAGCTGGAGCGTGGATAATATAATTTGGGGGCCCAACATCGGTGAACAAAGAATTGAAATGGGTGTGGCTCTGATACCATGTAAAGAATGAATCTTGGGCCTAACTCAACCCAAAAGCTAGCTTGTAGGGTGAGGATTGTCCAAGTCCATATAAGGAGTTTATGTTCCCATTTCATATCCGATGTGAGACTCTTAACACTTCTACATAACAGCTTCAGCTTCAGCCCTCAGCCTTAGCCTTTTTAGCAACACATTCCTTCCAACAACTTCTTCCCTTTGCACAACAGTATCAACAACTTCTTCAGCAGCAATAGTATGTGCACTTTCAGCCTCTTCCCTCTTCTCCCCCTGCACAGAAGCATCTGCCCCTTTTTGTGAAGAAAGTAAGAGCAATAAATTATCTCTGGCCTGAACCAAGGCATCCCTGGTAGCATCAACCTCTGAAATTTGTTGGTTGATTTTTTCTATTTGACCCACTAGCCAGTCTGTTGACAGTGTTGACTGTCCTGAACCAGTGTTGCCCTGAATGTTGGTGTCATTCCTAACAACATTCTCACATTCTGCTTCATTCTTCCTGGGCAAGTCAATCACTCTTTCTTTGCTCTTTAAAATTGCTTTGTTTATAGTGTACAGTTCAAGAGATTTTCCTATAATATCATCTCTCTTAAGTTCAAAGCCTTGGGTAGTCAAGATTTGGTAGATTAGAGAGGGAAATGGAAAGATTAAAGTTGTTTCTTTTTCAGCCAAGTTGGCAGATAAAAGATCATTTTCCTAAATCAACTTTTAAACCTTTCCAAATTTTAAACAATAGGGAAGCTTGTTCAGATGTCACATCTGACTTATTTAAGGAAGGAAGCCAATTGTGAATAGCAATTTTGTGGAGGGTGGAAAATAAGGCTGTTAGTTTTGAAGCTGGGAATCTAGTGATTCACTTTTTCATTATACATCCAGTGAGGTATTCAATCATTTTATCCCTATTTTCTGTCACTCGTACTTCATCTCTAACTCTCTCTTCAGCATCAAGTCCCACACATTGATATATAACAGAGGGTGTAAATTGATAAATCTTGTTATAGAGATATACCTTTTCAAAATTTTTTGAGGAGACATCCTCTATAGCAGGACTCATATTAGCATAAAATAACTTAATCACCTCATCAACATAGGGTTCTTTATTTATGACAGATTTGAGAAACTGTTTATCCTCGAGGAATTCTATTAGGCCATATTTAGCACATGAAGTAATATCTAACACTTTCTCAGGTCTAATTACTTTATTCTTGTACCAGTCCCATTTATCATATTTAGCTTTAGAATAGATTTTTTCTGAAAAAACAGATACCTCAATGTCGAATCAAACATAGGTGAACTCTCGATTTTGTACTGCTGGAGGATGTTGGTATTTGTGTCTCTTCTGATATTGGCTCAAATGTTTCATGAGATGTTGTGGCATCAGTGGAAACATTCGGAGCAACACCCGATTTGGCATATCGGGGAATTCCCTTTGGGAAGAATTGCTTCAGTGGAGTTTCATCAGGAATTTCCTCATTTTCTTGAGACATATTTTGCGATACAAAAGCAGTTGGTTCTTCTTCACTCTCTTCAGTTGAAAGCACAAAGTCCGTGTCATCACAGTTACTGCTCGAGCAAGCAGAAATAGATGTATCAAATCTAGATGTTTTGTTGCTCGACTCTTCATGAATTGTTCTCTCAAAAATTCTACTCGATCGACGAGTAGGGAAGGTGGATGAACTTAGTCTTTTATCCAATGCTTAAATATCAGATATTTCATCAATATCTATTGGATTGTTGTCATCACCTGGGTAGCTAATGTCTAAAGGTTCATCTAAACCTTTAAGTACTATAGCTTTGGACAAGTCCTATGTGGATGGTGAAGAAGATAACTAACATGGTTGCTGAGGTTCATTGTGCTCAGATGATTCAGTGTTCATAGGAGGGCTTGTACTCATTGGAGTGTTGGTTGACATTGGAGATGTTTTCATCGGTGAATATTGTGGATAAGGTTTTGGAAATTTAGGGTTTGAGATTGAGAATAAAGTTTGATTTGGTGAGTCCATCGGGTAAGAGAATGTATACCCTATGTAATTTCCCTCCCCCCTCCCCCACATTGTTTTTATTAAATGAGAAAATTCAAAATGATAAAATGATAAAATGATAGAAAATGTGAGGAATATTTATATACATGACTAACCTCTCCTAGCAACAAAAATTTCTTAATTTTAGGTGTTTCATTTTTACACAATGACTTACACCTACAATATTGGGATAAAATAAATAAACATCATGATAAGGATAAACTTTAATCTCATCTTTTTTAGGTTGCGAAATTCCTACAAACAAGGAATATAATAGGGAGAGAGATATGATGATTCAACGATCAGATAAGTACAACATCCCAACACATATCACATTCTGAAAATGTCAACAGCAATGTTGGCAACATTTTGGACGACACAAGTATTTTTGATCCCACAAGAACTTTTCATTTTGGCAACAAATCAAGACACATTTTATATGTATTTTATGAATTTTGACCACTGGACCAATGTAACATTTTTCCATCGTGTCCTTGATCTAATCATATAATACATACAAAGAATTTTCCATGTCAACAATAAGAATACTTATTTAGTATTCTCAAAATTCTTTTGAAGCACTTGATACTCCTATAGAATAGGAACGGTATCCTTTCAAAGGCTTTGCCCATTTTGCACAGTTGCTAAATATTTGTATAGACTTTGCCTATTTTGATACTCCCTTTTTATGATATATATATGTATTTATATATCATCA
The DNA here is from genome assembly GCA_029783415.1 of Anisodus acutangulus. Lineage (NCBI taxonomy): Eukaryota > Viridiplantae > Streptophyta > Magnoliopsida > Solanales > Solanaceae > Anisodus > Anisodus acutangulus. Next base: position 40,212,693 of record CM056503.1, read on the forward strand.
TAGAGAACGGTATCACTTTAGAATCACATTCTTATTGAAGGATCATGCTTGTGTAACCAAACGTTATGCACTATACAACAACAATAATCAGTTAGTGATATAACATATGTAAATGTCACCTAAAATGTTAGACAACATTTCAGTTGACATTCACCAAAAATGCCTTCTTTTTAGAGATTACAAAGACCAATAGTTTTCTTCAAACTAGAAAATCTCTCATGATCCAACGCTTTTGTAAAAATATCAGCTAGTTGATGAAGAGTGTCAACATATTCAATTTTAACTAGTTGTTTTTCAATTAAATCTCTTAAAAAGTGATGTCTAATATCAATATATTTTGTATGTGAGTGCTGAACTGAATTTTTCAAAATATTTATAGCACTTAAATTATCACAATATAAAATCAAAATGTTGCTAGAAAAATCATAGTCGTCTAACATGTGTCTTAGCCATATTAATTAAGAGCAACAACTTCCAGCTGCTACATATTCAGATTTAGCAGTTGAAAGTGAGACACAATTTTGTTTATGACTATACCATGAAATGAGATTATTGCCAAGATAAAAACATCCTCCACTTGTACTTTTCTATCATCCAGATCTCCAGCCCAATCTGAGTCACTAAATCCTATTAAGTTAGGATTAGTGTCTTTGGAATACCAAATTCCCAACTCACATGTGCCAGCAAACATATCAAATAATACGTTTCATGACATTTAAGTGGGATATTTTGGGACAGGCTTGAAAACGTGCACAAACACAACTACTAAACACAATATCTGGGCAACTAGCAGTAAGATAAAGAAGGCTACCTATCATGGATCGATATAATGTTGAGTCGACATTTTCACCAACATTATCCTTACATACCTTCTGCGATGAACCCATTGGCGTCTTCATTTGTTTAGCGTTCTCCAAACCAAATCTCTTAACTAGATTTTTGGCATATTTACTATGTGAGATGAAGATTCCATCATCACTTTGCTTTAGCTGCAAGCATAAGAAAAAAAATAGTTCCCCAATCATGCTCATTTCAAATGTTGATGACATAGCTTCAACAAATGAATTTAGGTACGATTGTGAGGTCGACCCAAAAACTATGTCATCCACGTAGATTTGAGCAATTATGATATCTATATTGTGTCCTTTAATAAATAAAGTACAATCAGCTTTGCAACGGTTAAAACCAAATTCAAGAAAAAAGTTAGTTAAGAAACCATACCATGCACGAGGGGCTTGTTTCAACTCATACAAAGCCTTTTTGAGCTTGTACACATAGTGTGGATGGTAAGGATCTTCAAATTCTTTTGGTTGTTCAACATAGACTTTCTTATCTAGATAACCATTTAAGAATGCACCTTTCACATCCATTTGATGTAAAGTAATTTTTTTCAGACAACAAGCAATAGCAAGTAAAAGTCTAATTGACTCAATTCTAGCCACATGTGCGAAGGTTTCGTCATAATCGATTCTTTCAACCTGAGTATAGCTTTGTGCAACTAGACGAACTTTGTTTTTGACAAATGTTCTTGATTCATCTGATTTATTTTTAATAATCCACTTAGTTCCAATTACATTTGTATTATTTAGACATGGAACTAAGTCTCATACTTCATTTCGGGAGAATTGTTCAAGCTCTTCTTGCGTTGCTTGAATCCAAAAATTATCTTTGAGTGCTTCTAAAATATTTTTTGATTCTAAAATAGATATAAAATAAGAAAGACTAACCTCTTGGTACATGGTAGACATATACACATACCTTACCATTTCTCTGTAGTTGAGTGGTTCTTTACCTCTTGTTTTAATTCCTTCAAAAACTCCTTTATCACTTGGCCCGTTGGATGATTCTTCCTTATCCTTGATGAGGGGTCCCCATGAACTTGATCTAGCAATTCAGAAATTTGACTCCTTATCCATGGCCTCTGTGGTCTTTATTTCAGGTTCAGATGTTGCTTCGGGTGTGACAACATTTGTGGCAACATCTGATTCTTCTACAATCTGTGGACTTTCCACTGTGTCTATAAGGTTATTTTCAATAATTTTTCCTGAAACATCAGAAAGATCATCAAAGATAACATTTACAGACTCTTGTACATTTCTGGATCTTAGATTTTATACTCGATAAGCATGACTATTTTGAGAATAACCAACAAAAATTCCTTTGTCACTCTTAGAGTCAAATTTTGCCAAATAATCGATGTCATTTAAAATATAACAAATACACCAAAAAATATGAAAGTAACACAAGTTTGGTTTTTTTCCATTTATAATCTCAAGGGTGTCATCTTTGTTCTTGTCTTAGATAGACTCTATTTAGCTATGTGATTAGCAGTATTCAAGGCTTCTGCCCATAAACGTTTTGACAAATGTTTAGAACTAAGCATCACTCTAGCTATTTCTTGTAATGTCATATTCTTCCGTTCTGCAACCCCATTATGTTAGGGAGTTTTGGGGGCAGAAAACTCATGGAAAATTCCCCTTTTCTCACGAAAATTTGTGAATGAGCTATTTTCAAATTCTTTTCCATGGTCCGATCTAATTCGAAAAATAGGAGAATAGAACAAATTTCTAATTTTAGAGTGTAAGATTTTAAACATATCAAACGTTTGTGATTTTTCTTTAAAAAAATATATCCAAGTATATCTAGAAAAATCATCTACTATCACAAAGGAATACCTCATGTCCTAGACTGTCTACTTTAGTTGGACCCATTAAATCCATATGTAGCAATTGAAAACAGTGAGACGTACATGAATGTTGTTCGTCATGTTGGATAACATTATGAGAGACACGGGTTTGCTTACCTTTCAAACAATCTTCATAGATAGTTTTACCTTTATGGCTAAGTTTGGGTATGCCTCTAACAGCTTCATATGAGACTAATTTTTCTAAATTGCGATAGTTGACATGCCCCAACTTATAATGCCATAGTGTTGTGTCAACGATCTTAACATTATTGCATGTTTCTTGTCTTACAACAAGATAACAATTGTCACCTGTTCATGTACCTGTCATGACATACATATTTGCTTCATTAGTAAATTTTCAAGCATTCTTATTTAAATTTTACCTCAAGATCGTCATCACACAGTTGACTTATACTATTTAAATTAGCCATTAAGCCCTCAACGTGTAAGACATTCCTTAAAGCTGGCAAACTAGGAATATCCAAGATTTCTTTTCCAATTATTTTGCTTTTACTGCCACCTTCATAAGTCACGTTTCCTCCATTGAATGACTCATAGTTTCTTAGAAATCCTTTCGTACCTGTCATGTGGCGAGAACAACCGCTATCAAAGTACCAAGAATCTGAAATGTTAGTTCTTAATGCAGTTGTACAGACATTACAAGTTAAGTCCATTTTAGGAACCCAAACTCTCTTAATTTTTTTACCTTTTGGCTCAGAAATGTTGCCTCGATGTTTATCCGAAATGTTGGACAATAATTTAGGCAACATTTTGCTCACATAATTTTGAAGTTTGAAACAGTATGACTGTAAGTGTCCAGGGGAGTTACAGTGATGACATACAAACTTCATATTCTTTGACATCTATGAGAACCTATTATTCATCCCTTTTTCTTTTACAAAGCGTTTTTTTCTAATTTTCATCAAAGAGATTAGAGTATATGGTTTTAAGAGAGTTTTCGTACCCAATACCTGCATGTGAAGGTTTACTAAAATTGAGCATCTCATCCAACTTCGAAGTCCGTGTGTTAAGCTTGCGGAATGTTTCTTCAGCTAAATCCAATTTTGCACGAATCTTACCAAATTCAATATCCTTTTTGGTAAGCGCAACCTCAAGTCAGGTTATCGTGCCTGTTAATTCTAAATTCTCACGAGTTAAAGATTTTACCTTTTTGTCAAGCTGCTTGGATTCTATGATTAAGGCTTTACAAATACTTTGTAATTCATTAATCATATCATCTTTGCATTCAATTTGATCCATACAATCAACCTCACTAACAGAAATAGAACCACTAAAGCAATTAACATCAGAATAGTTAAAGAATTCATACCTTTCGGATGTCGTTGAGGATGTTGAGGTCGTTACTGATGTTGGAGCAAATGTCGTGACATTTGAGACAACATTATATATGACATCTTCATTATCCGATAGAGACCGCTCGAAAATAGCGGCCAACATTGCTTGTGTTTCAATTTCACGATCTCATTCTTCTTCTCTTCATCATCACTAAGAGAAATCCATAGGTTCTTACCAAATTTTCTAAGAGTGTTTGCACATTCGTTAGCATAATGACCCCAACCTGAGCATGCATGACATTGCATTGACTCAAGTTATTTGGGATCAAATTATGTACGATCTGAGTTGGTTCTTCTTAGTTTATTTCCTTTTTGTACATTTGGAAGGAATTTAGTGGGTTTTTGATTGAAGGCTTGGTTTTGGTGCTCTTTATATTTAGATTGATCTCTCTCATTGTTGAACTTCCTCACTATCGAATTGTATTTTCGAGTGAGTAAGACAACATTTGCACCTTCACAAATTTCTTTAAGATTCTCACCCTCTTCTTCGATTTGACTCTTCGAGGATTGAACTTGAAGTGCCACATTCTTGCTATTATACAATTTCTTTTGATTCTCAATGGTCATCTCATAAGTTTTGAGTATGCTCATCAAGGTATGAAGGTCCATTGTGGCAAGATTGTGAGCTTCTTCAATAGCACAAATCTTTAAATTGAACTTTTCAGGAAGAGAACAGAGAGTTTTTTCAATAAGTTGAGTGTTGGTTAATGGTTCACCAAGCACTTGACATTCATTTGAGATGTCAATCAACTTTTCAAAATAAGATTTAATATCATCCGTTTCTTCCATCCTTAAACGTTCATATTTACTCATGAACATGCGTAGCTTTGTTCGACGAACACTTGAGCTACCTTCACAATGAATTTTTAAAGTATCACATGCGTCCTTAGCCGTGGGGCAGTTTTGAATGAGTTTGAACATGTAAAGACCAACCCATCCAAAAATTATATTTAAGGCCTTTTCATTAAAGCTAGCATTATTGGTTTCTTCTGTAGTCCATTCAGATTCGGGTTTAGCAATAATGTCACCTTCCTCATCCGGTGACAACATTGGCTCAACATACCCATTGGTAATGGATCTCTATGCACGAATATCAATTGATTTGATATGCAAACGTAGGCGAATCTTCCAATAGGCATAATTTGATCCATCTAAAATAGGAAGTCTTCCAATAGTCGGATTTGCCGGATCCATAGCTTATGACAATAGGACCAAACACTTATTGTGTTAAGTGTTGACTCTGATACCACTTGAAGGGTGTCAAAAGCTACTGAAAGTAAAAATAAGAGATGAAATAAATCGAATGCCAATTCTGTTTTCGAATGTCAGCAGTTATGTCGTCTGATACCAGTAACAACACTTTAGCAAAATAGAAACTTTAAAGAGTAAATGCAGTGGAATTTAAAGAAAATAAAAGTTTAAAAAATTTCATAAGTTATATATATTATATAACTTATGATGGTCAATGACCAGATGCATTGTATATATATTATATACAAAATTACAAATTCATTTCTTTACAGATTTATAATATAAAATGTAAAAGAATTAAAAGTTGAAGTCGCAGATGACTTCTGCATGAAAAATCTAACTAAGTAGACATAGACAACCTCTCATTACAATCGCTCCATACAGAACTATTCTAGAATCTAAACAACAATTGTTATGTTGGACAGAATGTTGTTGACACACTCAGACAACACTTATGATCCAGATTTCTGAGATGAAATCCCGAGAGATAACTTGGTATTTTTGCTTTCTGATTCTGGATATCGATTCACTGTTGTGGCTTCTCTATTTATAGTAGAGAGTTCTCTTGAAAGGCTCATCAATCGGTTGTGGAAGTTGAGGAAAAGATGGGCAGCTTGTGGTAGATGATTAAGGAGTGAAAATCTCAACAACTTTGACTTGTTCCTTACTCGACTTCTTCCCCAAGCTTTGACTCTTTCTCCCACGTTTTACACAACTCCAATTCACCACGCCTAAGTCATTTTTAGTTCACAGTAAAATATTACTGCTTACCGTGAAGTAAGGCAAAATTGTTTTTCGAACATTTTTATGCATTCAAATCAGTACTGCAAAAGATATGTTGGGTAAAATGTCACAACACCAAATCCAACATTAACAATGACGAATTAAGTGTAGTGACGTCACATCACATAATATCCACGTGACACCACTTATAATTTTAAAATCTTATTTCCTAACCCAACCTAATTACTGTTCTATGTCTTTCACCATATATATATATGTCATATCATGGATTTTTTCATCTTTTTAAGTGTGTCCAAATATGGGTTTCTTTTATATTTTAAGTGGTATAACGTGGATATTATATAAGGTGAGTTGCTGAAATGACAACCTACTAGTATTTTTTATGACCAGATTTAACATTTTTAGTATGTTTATTCTGTGATTTGCATGCATAATTGAGTTAATTTTTTTTTTATTAAATTTAATTATATATTTTTTGTGCAATAAACTCAAAGGTAGATGAAGTCAACTATGTATACTTTAGTACTGTAGCTCCATTAGTTAATTTCCACAATAGTGCACTTCTGATATTTTTTTTTTTGGGTGATGCTTATGGAAAAACAGAAGAAGCTGTTCAATGTATGGTTAAGAATTTCTATTATGAGAAACTTCACTGCTGAGAAGAAAATTCAAGTCCAAAAATTGAAGCATGATATAAAAATAAACAGGATAATGAATTCTCAAGGTAATTTGCTTAGAGAGTGGCAAAGGCTAGAAGTCAAAAATTCTGAAGCAGTTGGAAGGGTAGCCAGGAAATTGTCAGCAGTTTCACTTTGTCTTCCAGTAGTTGATGGGGCTGAGGTATTAATTAATTCTTATTTGTCTGAAACATCTAATTTATTGGTTGAGTCTTACATATGTCCTTCTAATCAATTTTGTTTAAAACACTTTTACTTCAATTCTACATATTTATAATTAATGTAAAGGATAATAACATTTTTGATATCGCAGTAATTTGTAAATTTTGAATCTTAATCCTTTTGATATTCGGCAAAACGCATTTAACCTTCAATAAATTTTTAAAAGAAAAAGTAGCCCACCCAACTAACTCAATCTCTTAAACTAGAAATAATCGGTGTAATATATATAATCCATGTATAACATTGTATAACTATGCATGATTAATGTATAATCTATGTATACATGCTATGAAAAGTAAATAGTGAATCCTACCGATTATTTGTAAGGTATATTAATACTAGCTTAACATAAAATATGAGTAATTAATTGGTGAAATATGATAATCATGATAAATTTATGAATATTCATAAGTAAAGGGATTCAAAGTACAAATTTCAAGTAATTAAAGATCAAATGTACTTAATCAAAAATCACAAATACCATAATCAAAATTAATCATCCGAGAGACCACAAATATTATTAACGTTAAAGTAAAGTTTCTTTTTTTAGGGATTGATTTTTATTTATATAATAAAAACGAAACTCAAAGGAAAAAGTACAAGCAAGGGAGCTAGACCTTACCTTATTAATCCTATTGAGGGATAAAAACTCTACTAATTAATATCCGTGTAAAAAATAAGGACAAGAAAGAACTAAATATTCTATGATGATCACACTCTATGATGATCACACTCTATGATGATATTACAAATGCTAATAATTAAATAGTGACGAATTAAAATAAGTAAGAATGTAAAGCCATGCTCTTGTTTCTTTGAAATTCTGAAATCTTCAAGGAGTTGTAGCCCTATAAAAATCTGATTATGCACCTTGTCTTCTTCCTCCAACCGCTCCAAAATCTCTTGATACTTCATCAATTCTTCTTGGATTTATTGGACCTTGTTGATGTAATTGAACCTTGTCTCCTTCTGTTTCGCTACTTTTATTGGTAGTTGTCTTAGAACAACCTCCTCAGACACTTTACCATCCCAACTATGTTTTCTTCTGAGTTTTCTTTGTCTAAAATCCTCTCCTTTGATGCCTAGATCAAAGATCTCCACCCCTAGCCACCTTAGCAAAGCATTCATCCAATATTTCATTCTTATCTTCTTCATTAAATATGTCAAAGCCCAAATCGTTATCAAAAGCTTTTAATAGATTTTCCACTAAAGTTCCTAACTCTTTACCTCTTGGCCACTATTCAAATAGACTTCCTTTTAGTAGAATTATCATATCCTTTAAATTATAAAAAGAAGCTGCGTTTGAAACTTTGAATAGAGTTAAAAACGTATTTTTTGTAACACATGATATTTTATTTCCAATAATAACTTGGACATTAATTTTTTGGGACATACAACAATTTTAGTAGTACTGTCCTGTGTCAGTTTAGTTGTCCTACTTTAAAATGCATAGTAATATCGCCACTTCAATGTTTTGCCACTCTCTATAAATTCCACGTTAGAAGAAAATTTGACTATTTATTAGTATATTTTAAAGAAAAAGCATTTAAATGAATAAAATTAATTACATAATAGTAACTCGTTTAGTTCGAAAAAATTCTCAAGGTAATTCATATGGAGTGACATTTTAGTTTTTTTACAAGAGAAAACGAGTACATATAGCTAGGTCATTAATTTCAGACATTATAAATGGAAATAATTACTAAAGCAAAAGATGAATATTGGAGAAAAATAATTTTCTTTTATTTTTGGACAGGCAAAAGTTACTTCGGTTTATGATGCCGTGATCACAGCTGATAAAGTCATGGATGGTATCCAGGATTTTATTATGAATATTCAATGGCAGGTAATTAAGAAAAATATTATCCATTGCAAAAAATTATAAGTCTTTATATATTCACTATTTAAAAGACGTTGATCGGAAATTGGCTCATCATTGAGGTATTTTCGACTGAAAATCCGTCTGAAAACACATATTCGACGAGTCAATTTCTGTCAAAATTCACTATTTTTAATAGTGATTAGAATTAATAATGAAAAAAATTATTAACCATCTTTGTGATTGGTTTTCCAGGTTGAACAGTCGTGTTATTTGCTCTCACAGCTTATAATTATTTTAAAGCAGGAGAAAGAGTTCTTGGAGGAGCTAGAGAATCATATAAAAACAGTTGATTATTTAGAGGTCAGAGCTTTTATTAATTCTTTTTGTTCTTTGATGAATATTAGACATTCACATTTCTTTCGCTATGAAAAATGACTTTTGTTGTAGCAATCACTTCTTATCAAATATACATATTAAAAGGGATCAATATTCTCGCTCAATACGGGATATTAGATCAAAATTTTTGTTCTTTGAATATGGTTTTCTTATTGAAATTGCTCATTGATTCAATTCAATGAGCATTTTCAACATTATTCCTTGAAGATGACTCGAACCTATATACATGCTTTTAGCATGAGATTTTGGGTGTCGAGTATCTACCATTTCACCACCAAGACATTTTAAAAGTAAATTCTATTTTATGAATATGATATCTATCTAGTAGGATATATGAAATTCTTTTTTTCTTTAAATTTTGTTCACATCTTAGATCTATAAATTGCTCATGCATCTCCTTAAAGGACCTGAATGAAACCAAAGTTTCATGTTTGATTTTTTATTAGATAGGTTAAAAATTGCATCGACCATAACTCCAAACCTTCCAAGCTAATAATGCAGGTTTGAGATTTTGTTTGTGGCGACCTTAAACTTATTTTATGGCGACAAGAGTCGCTAATTTTGTTTTGTGGCAACGTGTGTCCCCGCTACAAATTATCGATGACTTGTCTTTTCAGAGCAATCTTCGAGTCCCCTCGAAAAGTCTATTTCTTTTAATAGTGTACTTCCTTGTAACTATGGGTAGATTTTGTACATCTATAAGGAGTACATGTTTTCCTAATACCAATGATCTCTTTGCATGTGCAGGCAGAAGAGGAAACATTGAGAGTACATTGTATCCAATTGGCCAAGGAGTTGGGAAGATGAGAATTAAGGAGCTTTATTAGGATTGGATATGGATAATGGGGATATCCTTGTATATCTAAAAATATCTGTATATATCTTTTAGGATTAGGTTGATCTTGTATATCTCCTAAAATTAGGTTGATCTTTGTTTTTTAGGAAGAATTATTCTTACTCTAATTAGGTTGATTTTGAACTACTATATAAATTGTATATTGTTGATGAATAAGATCAATGGAAAAACATTCCTCAAAACTTATCATGGTCTCAAAGCCATGCCCATTCCAATTCTTTGTTCACCGATGTTGGCCCCCAAATTATATTGTTCACGCTCCAGCTAACGAGGTCAGGGCATGAGGGGGAGTGTTAAGAGTCTCACATCGGAAATGGAATGGGAACATGAACTCCTTAAATGGACTTGGACCATCCTCACCCTACAATCTAGCTTTTGGGGTTGAGTTAGGCCCAAATCCATTCTTTACATGGTACTAGAAAATATTTGAATAAAGCATGCGTATTTTACCCTCAAGCAAAACAAACGCATGATAGCTTTCTTGTTAGTGAGAATAAAGCTAGTCGAATATTTGAGTTAATACATTATGATTTATGGGGGCCAAATGGTACACCCCCTTCGTGTGATGCAATCTACTTCTTGACAATAGTCGATGATTATTCAAGAGCAGTTTGGGTATATTTATTGTGTAATAAGACTAAAGTCTATACTGTTTTTTGTTATTTCATCGAAATGGTTTTGCACCAATTTGATACAACAATTAAAATTGTGCGGAGTGATAATGGAACAAAATTTAAATTCATGATAGACTATTTCAACACAAATAGAATTCTATTTCAAACATCATGTGTGGGAACTCCTCAACAAAATGGACGGGTGGAAAGGAAACATCAACACATTCTAAATGTAGGTCGAACATTGATGTTTCAGGCTAATTTACCAATTACTTTTTGGGGGGAATGTGTGATTGCGGCTGTGTACTTAATTAACTGAACTACTTCGTTCTTGCTTGAAAATAAAACTTCGTATGAAGTTCTTTTTGGCAAACCACCTACCTTCGTTGAACTAAGAGTTTTTGGGTGTTTGCGCTTTGCTCACAATCAGAAGGCGAAAGGAAATAAATTCACTCATCGTAGTAGAAAATGTGTGTTTGTCGGCTACCCGACTGGGAAAAAGGGGTGTAAGTTGTATGATCTGGATAATGGGGATATATTTGTCTCACGTGATGTTAAATTTCATGAGAATGAGTTCCCATTTGAAATTGAAAATGATAGTTCGTCATCGTATAATGCTACGAAAAATGTAGGCGTCAATGTGGATTGCTTTGGTGATTTGGAGTCGGACGTAGACGAAGGGGTTGTTGCATAAATTGTCGGGGGGTATTGGTCATGAAACGACGGATGGGGCAGTGAGGGGCGTCCACGGAGCAGTGGGGGACGTTACTGCCCAACCCAGTCGAGTCCCCACTGTGCTTGTGGCCCAGCCTAGCAGCAACCCACCAGCTCTTCACCCGACCAGCCCACGAGCAGGCCCACTAACTACCGACGAAGAGAATGAATTGGGCTGAGGATTGAGGGGTAAACGCCCTTAGGTCTTGTTGCATGATTTTGTTGATCCCACTGTATGAAAAAAGAGTATTTTCCAAGGTTCATCGGCTTCACATGGTTCTTCATGTACTCCTTATCCTATAGCACACTTTGTGAATTCTGACAATTTTTCTTTGCGACGCAGTATATTTATTGCAGCTGTGATTGCAGGACTTGAGCCCCGTAATTTTCATGAGGCAATGAAAGACGCTGGTTTGAGAGAATCTATGCAAAAAAAAATTTAGTGCACTGGAAGATAATGGGACTTGGGTGATGGAGGAGTTACCTCCCGAAAAAAGGCACCCGGATGCAAATGGGTGTACAAAATCAAATATCATGCAGACGGGAAAATTGAGCGATTGAAAGCTCGACTCGTCATTTTTGGTAATCATCAGGTTGAGGGGATTGATTACAACGAAACATTCGTTCATGTGGCTAAAATGGTGATGGTTGATGCCTTTCTTGCGGTTGCGGTTGCGGCTGCTAAGAATTGGGAATTGCATCAAATGGATGTGCATAATGCCTTTCTTCACGGCGATTTAGATGAGGAAGTTTACATGAAATTACCTCATGACTTTACAGTTGACAAACCCGACATGGTTTGTCGCCTGAAGAAGTCCTATGGTTAAAACAAGCATCGAGGTGTTGGTTTGCTAAGTTGGCATCTTCTTTAAAGAGTTACGGTTTCCATCAGTGTTACTCTGATTATTCGCTATTTACTTGCGCCAGGGAATAGTACAACTTAATGTACTTTTATATGTGGACGACCTGATTATCTCTGGCAATGATTCTTCTGTTGTACTTGTATTTAAGAAATATTTGAGTGTGTGATTTCATATGAAAGATTTGGGTCTGTTAAAATATTTTTTGGGTATTGAAGTAGCCCGGAGCTCGGAGGGAATTTTTTTGTGCTAGCGAAAGTACACTCTCGACATCATAGCCGACGCCAGAATTCTATGTAAAAAGCATGTCGGCTTTCCTATCGAGCAGAATCATACTCTGGCATTAGCTAATGGGCAGTTACTTACTGATCCGGAGCGTTATCGTCAGTTAGTTGGTCGTCTGATTTATCTTTCATTCACTCATCCTGACTTAGCCTATGCGGTTCATATTCTGGCCCAATTTATGCAAGTGTCGCGTCAGGAAATCTGGGATGCAGCTATCCGAGTTGTTCGATACTTGAAAGGAAGTCCGGGTCAAGGCATTTTGCTACGGGATGATAGTGATATGTCATTAACATGTTGGTGTGATTCTGATTGGGCAAGTTGTCCGTTGACTAGGCGCTCTATTATGGGATGACTGGTTTTCCTAGGTTGTTCCCCCATTTCCTGGAAAACAAAGAAGCAACACATGGTTTCCAAATCATCCGCGGAAGCCGAATATCACTCGATGGCAGTGATCACTTCAGAGTTGAAGTGGCTGAAAGCACTATTAGGCAGTTTTGAGGTGGATCATCCTCGTGCTATGACTCTATTTTGTGACAGTAAGTCTGCACTGCGTATAACTCAAAATCCTATTTTCCATGAACGAACAAAGCATATTGAGGTTGACTGTCACTATGTCTGTGATGCGATCCAGGAAGGTGTTATTACTACGAGTCATGTGTCTACGAATGAGCAGCTTGCCGACATTTTCAGAAAAGCATTAGGCAAGCGCCAATTTATATATTTACTCCGCAAGTTGGGCTTTTGTGACTTGCATGCTCCAACTTGAGGGGGTATTAGGATTGGATTTGGAAAATGGGATATCCTTGTATATCTCCTAGTATCAGGAATATCTTTATATGTCTTCTAGGATTAGATTGATCTTGTATATCTCCTAGAATTAGGTTGATCTTTATTTTTTAGGAAGAATTATATTCTTACACTAATTAGGTTGATCTTGAACTACTATATAAATTGTAGATTGTTGATGAATAAGATCAATGAAAAATCATTCCTCAAAACTTATCAAGCTTGATCCTGAAATTAAAAAATACATTTTGGAGATCTACTTAATGTCATTATATTTTGTTTCACTTCGTAATCGTTGATGTCAATATTTATTTGTTAGGTCACAAATTCAAAAATTGAGGGATAATTTCACGAATGATCACTCAAAAACCAGAATACCTTAATTTCCACTAATAAAAGTTTTAAACAAAAATATTGACTTATCCTATACCAATTTCCCACAATTCGAAGAGAAAAAAAGATAAGAAAAAAAACCCAAATCTCCAATTATATTAACACTCTACATTGGCCTTTTGGGCCAAAGAAACTGGACCAATAGCATTGTCACCACCACTTGAGGGCAACTTCCTCTTGGGCTTGGCCTCTTGCAACATGGACACAACATCCCTCATGGAAGGCCTATCAGCCGGGTTCCGGCTAGTACAGAGCAACGCCACCCTCAACATCAACATCATTTCCTCCCTCACCCGAGGGCACGAAGCACCAATAATTTTATCCAACACGTCGTTTATACCGTTTCTACTCTTCATCTTGGATACCACCCAATCTACAATGTTGTTCTCATCACCAAACTCTGAATCTACAGATTTTTTTCCTGACAAAATTTCCATTAGCACCACTCCATAGCTATATATGTCACTCTTCTCGTCCACTTGTAACGTATATGCATATTCTGCACCGAAGATATAAACATAAAAAGCTGAATTAGTAATCTAAAAAACAAGATAGATTGTCGATTACTATATATATATATAGATATATATAGTGTAAAAATGTGAAATCCTAAACATATTTGGTAGACTATATTTAATTGGATTTGGTTTACAACTAGTACTAGCAAGTAAGATAACTAAGTGATATCATAACTATCTTGCATAAGAAATAAAGTTATCATAACATTTTGGCCTGTAGTGTCTAGAATGTTTGACTTTTGAATTTTAAGATTAAAGAATATTGTACTAGGACTAGAAAATTAAGGGGATTAATAATCATGAAGATTTAGATAATACTGGGAAAATCTTTGTGGGTCCAAAGAATAACATAATAAAGTGAAAATCAAAAGCCTAAGGGCCAATAGACCAATTCACGCGCAATAGTGCGCATGGCCAAGGTGAAAATTTTAGTGGAAGTAAATCACGGCGAGAAAGAGCCGAAAAAAAAGAAGAAGCTGATGATAATGGTGGTACCACCATTATACTTTTGCCTTAGTTTAGCTTAAAAAGTTCTACTATTAATGTATGTATTTATGAGAACTTTTTTAAAATTATATTTTATATATTAAATTCGCACCCAGAGCACAAACAACAACAATGACATTCATTAACTTAAAATCATCAATCCATCTCTCAAATTAAGGACAAAAAAAGTAAAATATTGCATGCTAACATACAATCTCTCTCCTAGTTAGGGATGAAGCAAGAGTTTTAGCTATGGATTCAATAATTTCGTATGGAAAGACAAAAATTACTAAGACAAGATTAACAGACAAATCCTCCTGAATGAGCTCAAAATGTGCATTTTCGATCAATTTTAAGTATAGGAGTTGGAGTTTAAGACTCGACAAAAGCGTCAGCCTAGTTAGAAACTTAAGTAGAAGAGTAAACCCCTAAAACTATCATTGTCCGGATAGCGAACTTAGTTTCAAAGTAAAACCTACTAGGTTTGGCCAAAACTTTATATTTATGTTAAAAAATCTATCTAATATGTATAAATAATTTATTCAGATCTAATAAAATATCTTTTTTAAAACTCCATAAACTCAAATTTTGAATCCCCTAATTTCCTCCTAGTATATAAATTTTGAAAAACATATCCCAAATTTCCTTTACAATATTGGTTCACAAGTTCAAAATGTAACCTAGTTCTACTAGTAACTGTTGTGCCATTTGACACTTGCGTAAGCAAAAAGATTCACAAAGAAAGTGGACACATATGAAGAAAAATCTGAAGTTCACCAAATACAAGCATTTTATGACATGACACCACGTTAAGCACGCAAGTGAACCTTTTTATCATCCTACAAAACAAACTAAGACGAAAGATTTTTGGATAAACATAATACTAACAGAAAAAACACTAAACAAAGCATAAAATAATACGCATGAATAAATACAATTTTTTATTCACATAATAGGGATTAGGGAGTAGAGAAATCAGACTGTCTTGGTTATATGAATAAGTATTTGGTCCAAAGCAAGTCAATTTCGTAAAAAACATTTTTATCAATTTTCTTTCTTATGTTTGATTGGTTAATGGAATTTTTTTCTTAAAAAATATATTAAAGATTAATAATAATATTTGCAAATCTGGAGTGTTTTGATCAAATTTTTGAGTATAAAATAATAACAATGTCTAAAGAATTAGTTGAAAACGTAATATAAAGTTAAAAATAAAGATATTTAAAAATGACTTGGACTAAGAACTGTGATTTTCAGTGACAACTTTTCGCGGCGGCACCAAACGTTGACACCTAAAAGTATGGATTTAGAGGCGACTAACCCAATTATTGCCATAGAAAGTGGTAGTTTTATTGGCAACTAGCTCAGTCGCCACAATTATATAATATAATCTGTGGTGGGTTATAGGACCGCCACAATTAGGGGGCATTATAAGAGAGTATTTTCCTCTACGTACATAAGTGATAAAAGTCATTTTTTCCATTTTGATAGAAAAATTAATTTTGTAACTTTAAAGGGTAAAAGGACAGCCCGGTGCACTAAACTCCCGCTATGCGCGGGGTCCGAAAATTTTATAACTTTCTTACTGAAAATATCATAGACTAAGGTCATACATAATACAACACGAAACTATTAGATTTCGAATTCACAATCGAATTGTATCCTCTTGACTACTGAACCGATCCCTAAAAATAATTCAAAAACTAAGGGATTTGACACTTACCGGGTGCAATGTAGCCATAAGATCCAGCGATCACGGACATGGATTCGTCACACTGAATCAATTTAGCAACCCCAAAATCAGCAACCCTAGCTTCCATTTTACCATCCAAAAGAATGTTGCTAGGTTTTAGGTCACGATGAACAATGACAGGGTCACAATCATGATGAAGATAACAAATTCCTTGTGCCACACCTAGTGCAATTTTATACCTAGTAAACCAATCAGTCACAAAATTTGCATCTTTGTTCTTGTTATGTAACAAGTCATCAAGGCTTCCATTAGGCATGTACTCGTACAACAACATGGTACATTTGTTGTTACTGCAACAACCTAGTAATCTCACTATGTTCCTATGTCTTACGTTGCCTAATACATCGACCTCTGCCAATACGCCACGTCGTTTCCTTGTTGTCTCCTTCTGGTGCTTCCCGACCCATAGCTTCTTCACCGCTATGATCTCGCCACCTGGCATTTCCGCCTTATACACCGTACCTGTAGACACACAGAGGCGGATCCAGAATATAATCTTAGTATTCAAGATTCCAATTTCTCTGAAAATATGTGAGTTCAAAACTTAATGTTTAGTAGATTTTCACATTTCTCTATGTTCAACTTCACTAACACTATAGATCATCCACTACTTGCAGACCTCATTCTAAGTTCAAGGAGGAAATTGTACACTTGTACCTGTAGACAAAGGCAAATCTAGAATATAATCTTAATGAATTTAAGGTCGGAGTGATTTGAAGCGAGTTCAAAACTTTATTATATCAATTTTAAGGTAAGATCTAGTCCTCCTTATACTTTACTGTTTGAACTTTTATTGAGAAAGTCTACACAGGCAATCTGTCTAGGTGATGTAAGCATTAAAAAATATGTACATTACATTAAATAATATATATATATATATTTAATGAAAAATTGTGGGCTCAATTGAAGTCATTACTAATACTATAGATAGGCTTACTACCTGCAGACCCCATTCCGATGATCTTGTCTGTGATTGTTACGCTTTTCAGGACATCATCCGCTGTGAAATTTAGCCTCTTGAATGCTGTTAACTTCCACGGTCCGATTTCATTGTCACATGGAAATCTTCGGCTATAATTCAAGTGGAAACATCGAATGGCCACGATGAGGACGAATAGTACTACTCCGAATGCTGCAGATGAGATCCATACTATCAATGCACCGTCTGTTTTCTTGGAGTGGTTCGAGAAATCTACTTTTCCATCCGTTCTACACGGATTATGTATTATAGTACCACAAAGGCCTTGGTTTCCTACAAAGGACGACGGATGGAATGTTGAAAATATGGACCCTGACGAAGGCAATGGACCGGTGAGCTGATTATACGACACGTTGAAATGTTCCAACGTGCTAGACTTGTCGAAATTTGAAGGAATAGTCCCAGTGAGAAAATTATGCGATAAATCAACGTCCGTTATGGAAGGAATTGCAGATATTTCCCAGGGAATAATTCCTGTAAGAGAATTTCGTCTGATGTTCAACGAAATCAGCTTCTCACAATGTTCAATGTCCCATGGAATGCTGCCACTTAGATTGTTTCCTTCGAGCTCGATTTTATACAAATTCTGACACCCTTTGAAATCGGGTAGCTTTCCAATGAGGCCACTATAACTTGCTGAAAATATCTGCAAGCTCGGGACGTTCCATATATTTTCAGGCAAATTACAACCAAATAAATTCTCAGAAATATTCATGTACTGCATTTTCGCGGCGTATCCAAAATCTTTTGGAATTGGACCCGAAAATTTGTTCTTGCTGATGTCCATGTAGGTGAATTTTGGCAAAAACCCGAACCCTAATGGAATTGAACCATTGAGTTTGTTGTCTTGAATTCTCAACCTGGATAAGGCCGTGCAATTAGTTAAGGATGAAGGAATCTCACCAGTAAATTCGTTCGAAAACAGGATGAGTTTAACTAAGTTGTTGCTTATACAAAGATTTGGAGGAATTGGACCATACAAAAAGTTTGATGAGACATCAAGTTTTTGTAACTTCGCATTTGATCCTAACTTCTGTGGTAAAATTCCAATGAGTGAATTGTTCCAAAGAGCTAATAATTCAAGATTTGGTAACTCACCAATGCCTTGTGGGATTTCACCTGTTAAATTATTGTTCATCAAATATAACATGTTCAGGTTTTTCAACTTTGAAAATCCCAATGGAATTGTGCCTGATAGACGATTATCCGATAAATCAAGTGATTTCAGCAATGTGAGTTGTGAAAAACTCGCAGGAATTGTACCGATGAAATGGTTCTTGAAAAGTAGTAATGATTCAAGATTCGTTAAATTTCCGAGCTGAAATGGAATTTCACCAGAAAGATTAGCTTGGGAAATATCAAGATAGGTTAAATTTGATAGAGAGGAAAATTCAGGAGGAACATTTCCAGTGTAATTGTTGTAACCAATTTCTAAATGTTCAAGTTGGTTCAAGAAACTCAGTTCCATTGGTATTTTACCACTCAGTAAATTTCCAGCCAAGTGTAAAAATTTCAATTTCTTGAAATTCCCGTAACTCATTGGAATTTCACCTTTGAAGTAACTGCCACCAAGATTCAGGTACTCAAGATTTTGAAGGCCAACAATTTCTATAGGCAAAGTGCCAGTGAAGCTGTTACTATAGACATTTAAATGTGTGAGGGACTTGAGCTTTGTTATGCCTAGTGGAAATGTTGAATTAAAAGAGTTGTGACTAATGTCAAGTGTCCTAAGAAATGGAATTTGGAAAATGATTGTTTGTAAAGGTCCATCAAAAGAATTTCCACTTAAATTTAAGTGGTGTAAGTGTACCAAGAATCTAATTTCTTGTGGAATTTTACCAGAAAGCTTCCTATTTGAGAGATTAAGTGTAGTTATTTGACTTGTTTTTGTGTCACATTTAATGCCAGACCAAGAACACCAAAAGGGTTGTGAACCAAAATTTGAGAAAGTGGTTGTGGGATTCCAATCTTGAAATGTGTTGTTTGGATCTTGAAATGAAGATTTTAAGGACAAGAGAGAAAGGAGTTGAAGATGGAAATTTGAAGTAGAGAAAACAAGTGAAATTTGTGTGAGAATTGAGAAAATTGTTGTGAGGAAGAGGGAAAGGAAATGGTTCATGGTTATGGGGTTGTGTAGGAAATTTGGTTTTGAGAAAATTAGGGTCTAGTAAAGATGAGTGGTAAATTTAAGGGAAGTAATGTTTTGATGGTTAGAATTTGCTTTTTGCTCTATGTTGGATACCGAGGGTGTCATGATGATTAGTTTCTTGTTTTGTTTTGTTTGGTGCCAAGAGAGGGGAAAAGGAAAGAAAAACACTTACGTAAAAATTCAAGGATTTAAGTTATTATACTTTCTCCATTTAATCTATGACACACACTAGATTTTTTAATTTATCATCGATTTTTTTATATTTTAATATTTAAAAATAATTTATTTTTAAAATTCTCATTTTATCCTTAATGTGATGATTTATAATCGCATAAATATTTAATCTTATTTTAAATCACAAATTTAAAAAAAAAACTTTTTTTAAATGT
This sequence comes from Anisodus acutangulus, assembly GCA_029783415.1. Lineage (NCBI taxonomy): Eukaryota > Viridiplantae > Streptophyta > Magnoliopsida > Solanales > Solanaceae > Anisodus > Anisodus acutangulus. Next base: position 40,232,628 of record CM056503.1, read on the forward strand.
AATGCACAGTCAAAACAATATCGCAATAATTGAAACAGAGGATGTAACAAATTTTATTTTCAGTTTATTTTAATTGTTATAATAAGTTGAATATTTTTAAGGTTAATAATTCAACTTATAATCCGGATCGGGCGCTAAAAGCCGACGTAAAATTTCGATTCAGTAGCTTTAGTTCAAACTTGTATTTATATTAAAGAATTCATTAAATATGTACAACAACTAACTTGAGGACCCAATTAATTCCCTTATCCTAAAATTTAGAACCAATAAAATACAAATCCTAGCTCCAACGATTATATATATATATATATATATATATATATATATATATAAATTTATTTATCCCTTGAACTCAAATTCCAATACCTCTACAATACCATTTTTTTCTTCTTCCTCTTAGTTTTTTTTTTGTTGTTACTTCTTTATGCAACTCCCATGCATGCTTTTATTCAGACAATTCATCACACCATTTGATAAAGATAGTCTGTTTTTTTCTGTCTTCTTTTGCTTTTTGTGTGTCTCTCTTCTTTATTTCCTTCGCTATTTTTTTTCTCCTGTCTATTCTGTTGCAAATGCTTTTTTGGTTTTCTTTTTTCCCCTTCTCTTTTTTTGTTTTTATCACAGGCACCACTTTTTCATCATTCCTTGGTTGCTTTTTCTTTAATAATCCCAACAAATTGATATTGATTTTTGGAAATAGTATTCTCAGGATCCAAGAAAGTGATTTTCCATTTCTCTTTTTTGTTTTCTATCCGTTGTTCGGTATTCGTATTGGAGTTCGACTAAATCTGGATGCATCCCGAGAAGTCCCACATTGAGAGGCAAGACACTCCTTATGTGACTCCATACCAAAAGGACTCAAACCCGAAACGGCATCTTGATTAAGGATGGAGTAGTACAAACCACTACACCATAACCTTTCCCGCATTCTATTACTAGTATCTTTTAATTTTATTGGTCCTTTTCTCTCTTTTTCTTCTTTGAACTACTTATAAACATAAATATTAATTCCAAAGGAATAACTTCGTGATTAAGATGTTACAATTTGAATCATATTATCATAAATTTGAATTTTACTACAAGGGCATCTTTATATATACGCTATAACGTCTAATAAATCTCCTTCAATAGATGATAGAGGGCTATGACCTGATTTCGATCAATCAATGAACAAATGATATTGAACATGCATGTTTTTCATCTCTTTTCAACAAATAAAGAGTTACCTTTTTTACAAAATTGTGCTCATATTCGTATATGACAATTCGGAAAAATTTCTTCATTAGTTGGGGGAAACATTTCCCCCGAATCGAATAGATATTAAGAATTTGAATCTTATTATAAACTTTTAGGACATTGTATTCCCTACTTTCTATTTATTGTGTTCAAAGAGAAAAAATATACTCCTTCCATTTAAATTTATGTGATCGATGCATTTTGATTGGACATAAAATTACGTTTAAGAATAAAAGAAAGACTTTTAAAATTTATGGGCTAAAACTAACCGAAATATTTAACTAGCGACTGTGTGGTGTTGAATGGTATAGTAATATTCTCCTAGATGAATAGATACTAATAATTTTCTCTATTTTATTTTATTTTATATAAACAGATAATTAAATCCCCTCTAGTGCTAATTAAACTTAATTTAAGGACTGTTTTCAGACAGACTCCTCGGGGTAAATAAAAAAAGTTTTTTTTTTAAATATGAAAAAATATCACTCTAGGAAGGGAAAAGAAAGCATTGTGCCACCATAAAAGATCTCATATTAGACTGAAAAAAACACCCACAAAATGTTTTTCTCTAACTATGATTAAATAAACAGGTAGTAGTATAATCTTCAGGTGCTATACTAATTTTCACATGATTAGTAATTATTAGGACCAATTTGTCATCTGTCTACAGCCGTGATGATGATATGCTTTACCATTTTTTTGGTACATTGCTAAATACAGTTAGACCTCCCTATATCAACATATCCTCTATAATAATATTTCACCATTTTCTATAATAATATTTCACCATTCTCTATAATAATATTTTATTATAATAATCATATTTTTTTCGAAATTGATCTTTCATGTTATATTTTATTATATACTTTCTATTATAACATCTCATTATAGCAGTTAAAAAATATTAAAATCAAATGATTTTATTATAAAGAGACTTGATTGTACCATTAACAACAGTAGCAGTCCATTCTGTTCCACAAATTTGAATATGAGTGATCACTCTTAGATATTGCTGCATAGTTACCCTACTCCTTATTATTATGTTCATAAAAGGATAAAAAGAAAAGAATTATAATTATACACATTGGACCATCCATCTCGGGAGAAAAAAAAAAGCACATTGGGCCATCAATTAAGGGTCACAACTTTAATTGGCAAAAATATCGACTAAAATGTTTAATTCAGTATAATTTTCACTTTATTAATGATGATCACTAGGCGTTTGGACATTAACTGAATAATATTTAAAGCTGGCCAGTAGGCCGGGCTCGGGTCTGGCAGGCCGGGTTTGGCGGGGTCGGGTCGGGGCGGGTGAAGGGGGCGGGATCGGGTTTGGCGGGATTTGCCGAAGTCCCGTCCCGATCCCGACGGAATCGGGTCGGGTCGGGATCGGGATCGGGTTCCGGCGGTTTTTTTTTACATATGTATAAAAAAAACTCAATAATTAAACAAGACAAGATAGTGTAATAAAAATATCCCAAGGCTGTTTTTGTGCCTCTTATATTATTTAATAGACATGATTTTTTTGTAATACAAATACAATTATCGAAATTGCAACTTTGTGGTGTTGTCCAAAAGTTGCAAATTACATAATAAAATTGCAATTAAAAAAATTACATTTTGAAAAAAACCTGTTCTAGTTTTTTGATAATTTTCTGTGGTTCTTCGGTTGAAATTGGTATTTGTTGGTCAAATTGATCCACGTCGCTTCTACCACCACATTCGGATAAGATTTCGTTGTAGTTTTCGTCTTCTTCTTCATTGATCTCCGGTTGACCGCACCTTCTCCGCTCCGCTAGTATCCAATCTCTAAATAATACTGCAATTTTCAAGCTATCTCCGGCTAATGAGTGTCTGTGGTCTCCTATTTGATATATGCCGGCAGAAAAAGCGCTTTCAGACGCAGTTGATAACGCTTGAATGTTCAAAACATCTCGGGCCATCATTGAAAGTGTCGGAAAGGTCTTCTCATTCCCCCTCCGGTATTTCAGCAAGTCTTCACGTCATTCTTCATTGAGAACTGCTTGGTACGGTACAAAACCCTGCAAAACAAAAATATGAAACTCGCTAATTTGGTTAGTAGTGGTACGACCGCACATTCTATTTCTGAGGCTTTCAATACTAGCCGCAGAAACAACATGTCTTTTGTGAGGTTGTGTTGAAGATGAAGAAGATGGTATGGAAGCCGGTAGGTTACTAGCACTTTCTTGTTGGTAAAACCTATATATTTTTTTGCATTGGTCTTCTACGCTAGACAACACTTCTTCTTTAGGTTGTTCAATAGGTGGTGGGTGATTTGGATTTTTTGGACTTGGAGGTGGTAGTACTTCTATACAATCGTAAATAGTTTCAATAAGTGATTTAGTACCGTCTATTTTAATAGTCGGATTTAATACAACACCAATAATATAAATAGTGGGAATAGGAATAAAATATTTTTTTATTTTGATAAACATTTTTTAAATAGTTGTCATATAAGATGATTTTTCCATATATTCACTAAGTAATAAAAATATTAGAGTTATACAAAACAACATAGTTGAAATAGTAGGATAATATATACCGGAAAATTCTTTTATTGCTTGAAAAAAATTCTCTAAAAATACATTAAGTTCAGAAATTTTTACCCAATCGCTATCTACAACCATATCAGCTGGATTTTGATTATGAGAGTTAAAAAAATAAAGTTATAGTTTTCTATAGCCATAAGCAACAAGTAGTTGCTCGTATAAAGAATTTCACCTAGTGGGTACTTCTTCTGAAATTTTTCTATAAGGTAGTTGGCAATCGTGACAAGTTTTTTTATATTCTTTTCTTCGTTGTATTTTATTACTTTTAAAAATAAAGTTTATAGCAAATTGTATTTTACTAAGAATGTCTTCAAAAAGTGATAGACCATCCTTTACAATTAAGTTATATATATATGGCACACACATTTTATATGAAAATGATATGGAAAAGATGGAGTTAAACTATTTTTTAAAATTGTAATAGCGTAATTGTTAGAAGAAGCGTTATCTAATGTAATAGTCATAATTTTATCGCTAGTTGCAATAAAAGTATCATTGTGCCTATCATCTATATATCTATACGCTAAGATACGTTTTTGCATAGACCATTTGTAATCTATCCAATGACAAGTTACCATTAAATAATCATTGCCGTTAGTACTACGACCTATATCAGACGTGATAGATACTTTGCCATTAAAATGATATAATGAATAACGTAAATATTGTTGATATTCATGTGCGAATTTAAATACATCTCTCTTAATAATTGATCTAGGAAAATAGCTAAAAGCAGGATTATATATATCTTTAATGTAATAAATAAAACCAGGAGATGAAGGAAATGAAAAAGGCAAACTCTCCACAGCAACTAATTTTGATATTGCTTCCCTATCTCTATGTTTATTGTATTTATGGCCTATAATTCCCCCCGTCATAGGGTTAATTTGACCCTGTATTTGGTCCGGGACAGTATCAATATGTGAACCTTGTCCCGATGGAGCGAGCGTTTGTGCACCCGATTTTGAAGCCTGGTATTGGGCATACCTAGCTGGATGAGCCCTTACTACGTGTCTCATTAAACCCCCCGTCCCACCGTGACCTTTTCCAGTTTTAAATTTTAAAACATCTTTACAAATTTTACATCTAGCTACTTGATTCTCTACGTCCCTATCAAAAAATATCTATGCATCTGATTTTAATGGTCGTTTTGCTGGACCTCGTCTCATACTAGGGGGAATAAGAGGCATTTCAGTTGAAGGTGCACTAGTGGGTGTGTTGTCATCAACATTAGTGGGTGTATCATCTAGATCATCGTCTAAATTAAAGTCTTCTTGAGTGCCAGAAAATAGTTCCTCGTCTAAATCTAATGGTATTGTAGGAAAATGTTCAGTATTAACAAAATCATCATGTGTAGGAATAGGATGACTAGAAGAAGTACTCTTGCTCTTGTTGCACCTACTAGAAGAAGCCTGACCCCTACCTGTAAGCATACGTTTAAATCCTTCCATTATAAATTTATAATTATACTAATAAATAATTAAAGTAAATGAAATTAAGTGCGCTAAATAAAATAAACAGACAATAATAATTTAATGAAGGAACGAATGTACCAAACGCCGACGTAACGTCGACGTGTAATCGAGAGGTTGAAAATTGAAACTTTGCTCGATGGAAGATCCTCAAGCTAGTTGCCAACTTCACTCCCAATTCCCAAATGAATAAATAAAATTGAATATTTAGTAAACAATGTAGACTTGTAGAGAGATAAATTGAGAGATTAGAGAGATTGTAGGAAGATTTGTGAGAAAGATGAAGAGAAAATGAATTATTTATAGTTGGAAAATTGGGTTAAAGTGTAAATATAATAAATTATGGGTTAAAAATAAATATTAAGGGGTAGGGGGGTTGGGGGAGGGGGGAGGCCAAAAATGATCGTTGCACAACGACCAAAATGTAAAATGATCGTTGGTGCAACGGTTATTTTTGCAAAAGGGGGGTTATGGGCGGGATCGGGTCGGGACTAGCGGGACTGGGGCGGGCCGGGACGGATCGGGACGAGACATTGTCCCGTCCCGGTTCGAGTCCCGATACCGATTTTTTTTTTACTACTCGGGTTCGGGGAGGGACCCGGCCGTCCCGGCCCACTGGCCAGCCCTAATAATATTTGACAAAGAAAAAAGAAATAGGTAGAGAAATTTTGTGTTATATCTGATAATCCTATAATAGCAAAATTGGATTCGAAACTTCCTATTTGTGAAATTTGTGAAAAAGAAAAAAGGAGGATTGTCTAATATCTTTCTCATTAGTTGTGCTCGGACATGCATACAATTTTGTTCTTTGACAATGCAATTCATATAGTAGTATGCATGGTTATTGATCATTGCAGTGTATATGCAGGGCAGTTAATATTTTCTTTCAACTGGAATTTTTTCCTAGTACTTACATATTATCCTAAGTTCTGTCAAATGTCAAAGATGTAGTAAGAAGTATTAGAACACTCAGGGGTCGTTTGGTACCAAGGATAAACAAAAATAATTATGGGATAAGAATTTAACAATTCTTTATTCTTTGTTTTACTAATCCTGAAATAAGTTATCTTAAGAATAAAAATAGTACTGGGATAACTTATATCTGTCATATGATGGAATAAGTTATCCCAAGATTATAAAGAAACTTCTTTTTAAAAAGTATGTAAATTATATTACTTTAATACAACATATCAAACAGTCAATAAACAATAATTTCAGGATAATTAATTAATTCCAATATAACTAATCTCAACATTACTTATCCTAATATAATTTATTTTCGAACTAAACGAGCCCTCGGAGCCGACACCAGAGGAAGGTGATGATGGCAATTTGGACACTAGGAAAGTGAATGTATTAAATACAAGCTGTTTCCTATCAAATTTTGACTTTGCTGGTGAGTTGTCAAATGCTGGGCATTACTTTCTATTATTAATGATAATTGTATTCATTGACAAAGAATAAAGCTTTAAACACTGTCTCCAATTGTTTCCCTTTACTGTACTACGAGAAAATTAGAATTATTTTCATTTTGATTGCACCACTACTTTAATTTAGCTCACCGATATATATATCTAATTAGTAGTTACTAGTTACAGTACCCTACCAACCATTGTGCTTTACTTTTATTTATATAGGAAATTGATTCCATGGTCTATTTCATTCCCATATCGAAAATATATATATAAGTATACAATGCTAATATTATAGAAGACCTATCTAATCATTCTAAATGAATTGATACTAATTTACCATCATATCCTAATCATGTGATTACAATTGATGTGACCCCATAATTATCTTAACACTCCCCCGCAGTCTTAGCGGGAGGTTCTCGGATGCTGAGACTGTCTCTGAAATAATCAAATAGTACGCGCGGAAAACCTTTGGTGAAAATATCAGCAATCTGATAACGGGACGGTACATGGAGAACTCGAACTTGGCCACGTGCAACCTTTTCTCGGACAAATAATATATCAATTTCTATGTGTTTTGTGCATTGATGCTGAACAGAATTACCGGATAAGTATATCGCACTCACATTATCACAAAATAAACCACGATTGACTGTTCAACCGGACAATGTAGCTCCAACAGAAGATTACGGAGCCAACATGATTCAACAACCACATTGGCTACCCCTCGGTATTCTGCCTCAGCACTCGACCGAGACAGCATTGATTGTCGTTTTGATGACCAGGAAATGAGATTGTCCCCCAAGAATACGCAATAACCAGAGGTAGAACGTTGTGTGTCTGGGCAGCCACCTCAATCCGCATCCGTATAGGATGAGAGATTCGAAACGGAAGACTTATACAAATGCAAACCAAAATGAAGAGTACCCTTAACATACCGCAGAATTCTCTTGAGGGCCCCCATATGCTCTTCATTCGGATCATGTATGTGTAAACAAACTTGCTGGACCGCATAGGAAATATCGGGTCTCGTGAAAGTCAGATATTGCAATGCCCCTACTAGGCTGCGGTAATGTGTTGGATCGCTGTATGGAGTACATGTAGAGTTATTCAATTTTGCCTTTGTATCGACTGACGTATGTGATGGTTTGCAGGAGGACATTTTGACCTTTTCAATTATTTCCTCGGCATATTTCTTTTGACTGAGGAATAGACCACCTGCATATTGAGTCACAACAATGCCTAGAAAATAATTTAAAGGATCCAAGTCCTTCATTGTAAATTCTGCTGCAAGAAGAGACATAATAGACTAGCGAAGTGATGTAGATGATGCTGTGAGAATAATGTCATCTACATATAGAAGGATATATGCCATGTCATTTTCCATCTTATAAATGAACAAGGACTGATCTGACTTGCGGTGTGAGAAACCCAGTTTGGATACAAACCCTGCAAACCTGTTATACCATGCCCCGGAAGCCTGTTTCAAATCATATAAAGATTTTTTCAACAGGAAAAAACATAATTCGGATGAGTAGAATCTCATAAACCCAAAGGCTGGTGCATGTACACCGCTTCCTGTAAGTGGCCATGTAAGAATGCATTTTTGACATCCAACTGATGAATGGACCATGATTTTGAAAGTGTCAGGTTAAGAACAGTCCTAATAGTTGCTGGCTTAACCACCGGACTGAATGTTTCACCACAATTCACGCCAACCTGCTGAGACCTGACATCACCAACAAGACAAGTTTTGTATCTCGCAAAAGAGCCATTAGAATTCTTTTATGACAGAAAACCCACATATCTTATTTAGATGGACGTGGCACCAATTTCCATGTCTTATTTTTAATAAGGGCAGCAATTTTATCTAACATGGCAGCTTTCCAATTCGGGTCTGATAGGGTTGCTTTTGGATTTTTGGAAAGAGGTGATGGTTGGACTGAAAATGTCAGGTTAAAATGACGTTTGGGCCAAAAAATCTCGTGCATGGCACGGGTTTCAATGGTCTGTGGGTGGGCTAAAACTGAATACTGGGGATCATGACTCTTGGGTACGGTAGTGGGCCGATGAGTAGTTAGGTTTTGGGCCAAGACCGTCACGCTAGATATGTTGACTTACAGCTGGGTTATTGGGCCGAGGGGATACGGAAGTGTGGGCCTATAATATTGGGTCTGGAAGTCGGTCGGGAATACAGTCCAGCCACGAAAAGTGGGTTGGGCCAAGACCGACAGTAAAAAGGTAGTGACCTCTACACCGTGGTCTGGCCCAGTCCCATTTTATGGTTGGGACGATAAGGTGGGAGGATCATTTTGGGTCGATCCCATCTGATTTTGGGTATGGAGATGATGTTGTAAAATTGGATGCATTCCGGTGTTCAAAAAATCATATGAAGGTGAGGATGCCACATGAGAATTAGCAAACGGAAATTTAGGCTCATAAAAAATTACGTGAAGAGAGATAATGAGTTTCCCGTTCGACATATCAAAACATTTATATCCCCTATTATTTTGTGGGTATCCCAAAAACACACAAGGAGTTGACCGGGCCTGAATTTTGTGAATGGTTGCGGACGGAAACAAGGGATAACACAAACACCCTCAAATGTGTAAAAGATGGAAGACGATGGTATAACATTTGTGTAGGTGATATGTTGGAGAGTAATTTACTAGGGAGAATGTTTAAAAAATATGTGGCCATTTGAAGTGCATGATGCCAAAAAATCTGTGGGGTGGACGAATGCACAAGAAGAAACCTAATGATATCGTTGTTTGAATTTTTCTTTTGGCTTTCCCATTTTGAGGTGATATATGTGGACATGAAAGGCGCAAATACATCCCATTTTGTTGACAAAAAATATAAAATTGGGTATTTATGAATTCCCTCACATTGTCACATTGAAAATATTTAATGAATTTGCCAATTTGGGTCTTGATAAACACACTAAATTGTTTTAAAATGGTGAAGTCTTACGATTTCTTCCCTAAGGTAAATGTCCACAGAAAATTCGAATAATCATCTAGAAGAAGCATATAATATTTATGACCTGCAGAACTCAAAACTGGTGATGTCCACAAATTACAATGCACAAGATCAAAGGGCATAAGTGTATTTGAAGAAGATAATGAAAAAGGAAGTTTAACATGCTTCCCAAACACACAAGTCTGGCAAACAGAAAGAGTCCAAAAGTTTGTTACAAGCAACAAAATTATTCTTCCTAAGAGTGTTGAACACCACTGCTCCCTGGGTGTCCCAACCGATTATGCCATGCGATAGGGGGAATAGCTGCAAAGGTCATTGGTTTGGTCACTTGGTTGTTGGAAATAGTAGTGATGGGATACAAGTCCCCCCTGCTATTACATCTCATTAGTGTCATCCCCGTCTGAAAATCCTTCACAGAAAACCCAAAATGATCAAAATTCACAGAAACATTGTTGTCAATAGTAAAACGTCGTACATATATCAAGTTTTTAATCAAATTTGGTGCATGTAAGACATTTTTTAAATATAACGGTGGGTGAGGTGAGGGAAGTTTTACTTGACCAATTCCACGAATTGGAATTTTCTTTCAACTGACGACAATAATATTTTTGTTATTGTTCATATTAAAATAAGATGAGATATTACCTTGAGATGCCATCATGTGAGACGTAGCCCCTGTGTCCATGTACCACGACTCATCTGGAACATTCAGATTCATGTTGTTCATGGCTTGTTCGATATCGGTGGGAGCATAGCCTACAAAAGATGGTGTCTGGGCTGCAAAAATGTGTTGAGAATGAGAACTTAGAATTTCGGATTGTCAATTTGAAGATAAGGGCCTGGCCCATGACGTGGTGGGGTATGTGCACGGAGGGGAAGACTACTGTGGGGCCTAGGCCCACGGCGGGTACTGCCCCCACTGGTTTCCACCAGGCTGGGTAGGCGACTGCTATTGGTTGGGCCGCTACTTCCCCTGTTGGTTGGTGTTGCCACCGGCTGGTTGGCCGTCGTCTCTCCCCGTCCCTTTCCACCATTATTTTTCCTTTATTGTTACTGTTTGACCCCCGTTTTTTACCATTATTGGTGCGCTTTCCAGTTCCACCCGAACCCAAATTTTGTGGCTGAAAATCTGCGGAAAATGAGTTGGTTGAGACGAGGGCAGTTCCGGCGATGGCTGCCACGGAGGTTGCCTGCTTTGCTTTGCGTGTTTCCTCGATAATCAACCTCGAACGAGCCTCATAAAATGGAGGCAATGGATTGCTCTGTTGAATGAATGTAGCGACTCCATCATACTGTTCATTCAATCCTGCAATTAATTGAAGAACCAATCTTTGATTTGTTACCGGCGAACCAACGTTGGATAGCTGGATTGCGAGCACCTTCAATTCTTGACATTAGGCGAACACGTTTGAGAAGTCATCCAATTTAACGTTGGTAAATTGTGGTTCAAGATATACAGCCCTAGAAAGTTTGTTATCTTGAAAAATATTTTGTAAACATTCCCACGCCTGTTTAGCCATAGAGTTCGGCTCTAATATGGTATGTAAAAGATTGTTGGAGATAGTGTCATAAATCCATTGAAGGGCTATAGCATCTAAACGGGACCATAACTTTTTGTCCACCTCAGTGGTGTCCGATGATGACTTGGAAGGTATGATATGGTCTATTACCTCATATGTGCGGCAATGAATTTTGAACAATTCCACCCAAGAGGTGTATTGCTCTTTTTCCATCTTAAGTGTTATGGAAATAAAGTTCTTGACGTTGTTTACGGCAAGAGCTGGATGATTTTTTTTTTCGGCCATAGTTTTTCCCAAAAAATCAAAACAAAAAGGAGAGAAAATTGTTTTGTGGAAGTGTAGTAGATAACCCTAAGTGTCGGCTAGGGCTTTCGGAGAGAGGAAGAAAGTTGGTAGCCGAGGGAGGTAGCGGTTTAGGGTTAGAGTAGTGGTTGTAGGTTTAGGGTTTTATGAGAAAACTCTACTTCAGCCGAGAAATAAGAGAAAAATGAAAGAAAGAAAGAAAAAAAATCGGCTAAGAGGAGGCCGAAGGGGGAGGTAGGGTTTAGGGCAAAAAATTTGTGGCTTTTGATATCATGTAGGAAATTGATTCATTGGTCTATTTCATTCTCATATTGAAAATATATATATAAGTATACAATGCTAATATTATGAAAGACCTATCTAATCATCCTAAATGAATTGATACTAATTTTTAATTATAATCATGTGATTACAATTGATGTGATTTAATTATGATTTGAGATAATATCCTAACAATTTATAGTCGTGCATTGTAATATAACATTAGCTTATGTACAGTTTTACATAAGCAGTGTAGATGTATTATGTGACTTATACATGATTTTGGATCAAAGATAATGAGATTGTATGGTTTTAATCCATATATTAAATTAATATTTATTTTGTACCATTTTTCAAGCGGTATTGACCTATTATATATACTCGTATTTTGAAAAATTGTAATTTTGTATAGATCGTAACTGAAACATTGCTACTCTATTTGTTTGTCTTACTTTTCAGTTTAGGTCGTTTAAAAAAGATTGTCACATTCTATAATTAGTACTTTATAACTTTTTATACCCAATATTATTTTACATATCATTTTTAAGACCACAAGATTTCAAAGACATTTTAGTGTATTATACTCATCTTTAATTTAAGATCATAAGATTCAAAAAACTTCTTTATTTTTTAAATATCGTGTCAAGTCAAATTAAGACAAATAAATTGAAACGAAATAAGTAATCTCTCTATCCCAGTATATGTGATATTTTTCGCTTTTCGAGAGTAAACTTGACTAAATTTTGAAACTAAATTATATTAGTTTAACTTTTTAAGATTAAAATTTATATATTTGAAAACTACATGAAAATTGTTACTTCCTTTTTAGTCTGTCCCAAAAAGAATGATACATCTCTATATTTAAAAATAATTTAACTTGAAACTTTTCTTTTTACCCTTAATGAAATGATTTACAACCACACAAATATTTATGGCTTATTTTAGACCACAAATTTCAAAAGTCTTCATTTCTTTCTTAAACTTCATGCCTAGTCAAACTATATCACATAAATTGGGATGGAGGGAGTATAAGTTACAACTTTCTTATATTAATTTGGTGGAAAATATATCTTATTAAAATGTTAATCAAAATTCATATAGCTGAATATTGGAAAGAAAAAGTATCATATAAATTGAGGAAAAAAATATTTTCTATGTCCCAATTTATATGACACACTAGCCTTTTTAGTCAGTCACAAAAAAGAATGACATATTTTCTTATTTGGCAACAATTTAACGTTAAACTTTATCTTTTACGTTTAACGAGATAATTTATAACCATACAAATATTTTTGGCGTATGTTAAATCACAAGATTTAATTTTTTTATGTTTTAAAACTGTGTCCAATCAAATTACATCATATAAATTGAAACGAATGTAGTAGTATTTGTTTAGAATTTGGTCAACACTCAACAAGCACTTCTCCGTATGAAATAGGGAAAAGGACATGGTGTGGCCATCACAAAAAAGAAAAGCCCTATTTTGGGTTAAATACTCGAGCTGGCCATTCGGTCCATTTTATTCCCAGAAAAGATCGAAACAGGACAACTTGTGGTAGGGGTGGACAAAAAACCCGGAGAACCGAAAAAACCGAACCGAACAGAAATTCGGTTAGGTTTTTCCTCGGTTTTTTTTTAAAAATTTTTAAAAATCGAACCGAATCAGGATTTAGTGATTCGGTTCGTTTTTTTATTTTTGGATACGAACCGAACCGAAAAAACCTAATTAAATATATAATTTTTATTTTATTTTATTTTAGACTACTACTATCTCTTGAATCATATCCATTGAAGTCAATCTATGAAGCTTTTATGAAAGTCGCATGTGGCATGAACTTGATTAACATATCACGGAAGCATTGACATAAAATGTAGGGAGAGAAAATAGTTGTAAATTGGTAAAACTTTAAATGGTCATAACTCTGCGCTCGGATGTCCGTTTTACCCGATTTTTTTTTGGTTTTGGATATTTTTCGAGACGGGGCCGGTCAAACTGCCGGCGTAGCCAATTTTTACAAAAACATCTATTTTACCAATCAATTTGTGTTTTCCCCCAAATCGATTTCTAATTTTTCTTTTTCTTTAGTAAACATCTCACGATACACAATAGATTTCAACGTCGAAATTTTATGATAGTGTAGGTGTGAATGTCAATTTTAGTTTTGAAAATTCAATTTTTTTTAAAAAAATAAAAAATTCCCCGACCCGGTCCGGCCCACTAGAAAAAATCGATATAATCTGATACGTTCGGCATATAAACCGAACATATCATTTTTTTTTAAGAAAAGTAGTATTCGTTTTTTTTAAAAAAATGATTTTTATTCGGTTTTTTTTAAAAAAAAACGATTTTTATTCGGTTCATATTTTTCGGATACAAAATCGAACCGAACCGATATACGCCCACCCCTAACTTGTGGCAACTTTAGTCGCCACTAAAGATCAACAAAAAAAATCATATTGAGCCTTAAAAAAATATTCAAAACAATATAATATGTGTATATAGTAAGTATACGTTAATTGAGCCTTCAAAAAATATCTCAAAACATGTATTATTAGTAAGTATATATTTAATATACATTTATTATAACAAAAATTATACGTTGATAGACATTTATTGTACACAAATTATACAACAATATATGCCGATAATTTACTTATATAGTGTATAATACGTCAATTTTTACTTATATAGTGTATAATTAGTAAGTATACATTAAATATACATTTATCAAAACAGAAATTATACGTTGATATACATTTATTATACACAAATTATATAATAATGTATTATTTTTTCTATACATATATAGTAATGATACATCTGCGATATAACAATGAAACATTTTCGGTAATGATACATATACAAAAATGATATACATTGCTGAAATTAATTGGAAATGGCTAGAAAGGCTAAAAATGACTTTTAAAATTTTTGGACCACCAGATATCAATAGTTTCACCCGATTGACCATTTGTGTCTATGCCCTATAAAATACACAAAAAAGTGTTATAAGTTGTTTTCTGAATTTGAAATACAACTTCAAAATAAATTTGAAATTTTTATGGCCAAACTGATTTTCAAATAAAGTTCTCTATGTTTCATTGTCTGGTATTATTATTTCTTTATTAGTTCATTTTAAAAGATTAAAATATTTTATATTTAATAATAATTTAATTTTAAATGTTTTCTTTAATGTTACGATGTTTAAAAGTAATATTTAAAAGTTTTACCATGGCGAATATCAACATCAGTTGGAAAATACAAAAAGAAAGAAACCAAAATTCTGTCGAACTACCTTTGTGACAACATGAGTTGTGATGGAATGGTTCCGGATCTCTCCACCCTTAATTTGAGATTTTCGGTTCGAGTTTCTGGGAATGAAAAAAATTGAGTGTGACCCCAAAATAGGCCCTACAATGCGTGATCCAAATTTAGTAGAATATAATATAAATACAGTACACCAATGAAAAAAAACTACCTTTGTAATTCTTGAATAATCAATGTCAAATGGCCATCTATTAATTTGCATGCATATCAGTACTTAATAATTGTAAGCAAAGTAGCTCAAACTCCAAAATCACTACTACTCATGTCAATTTCCATGGAAAATGAGCCGTCGTGATCATCAGCATATAAGGGTGTAATTTGTTTCTTTTCATGACAATGAATTTCAAATTTATAAAAGTTTAAGAAATATGAAATTAGCCAGAAAAGAATAAAAAAGAAAAGTAAAAAAGGGTCGATTGAATATGACTAAACAACGTATCCTTCCACAAAAGAATTGCAATGATAATGTTGGTAAAAATTTAAATTAATGTATAGAAGGATAATTCATGTGGGAGCGTAGCTTCTATTGTTTCTTCCTTTATTGTTGATTAAAAGCGATTGCTTGGATTTACTCAGTATCGTACAATATATAATCGAATTAGCATTTTCATAGTTACCAACCTTATAGTTAATTTTCAGCCAAAAGAAAGAATAATTTCTTTTCCAACTCCCTCTGTTTTAATTACGTGAAATTTTACTGGGTATGAAGTTTAAGAATAAAAAAGACTTTTAAAACTTGTGATTTTAAACATATCATAATATTTTTGTGGCAATAAGCTTTTTGAAACTTTAATTTTAAACTGATAGAATATATGCAAATATATTCTTTTGATATAATTAGTGATTTTGTATATCTTTAATTATTGTAACAATCTTTTGTATTAGTTAGGTGTATATTTAATTTTCGTAATTATAGCCTACGATGACTATTGTATATCATGTATATAAGCTAATTACATTAATGAAAATCATCAAGGAATTATTCTCTTTCATAATATCAGAAGTCTAGGACAAACTTTTCCTTACCCCTACCACTCTTCCGCCGTCGACCTCCTAGGCAGTCCCTTTCGCCGCCCTAGTTTTTTTTCCTTCCTCAATCATGTCTAACACAAAGAATACCTTCCATCCTACTCTTGCAGTCTCCAACATCAAGAACAACATCTCTATCGTCATTGAAATGGAGAACGTCCAATATGCGACGTGGGCGGAACTTTTTAAAATTCACGCAAGGTCTCATTGAGTCCTCCATCACATCGTCAAACCGGAAAAAGGCAAGGAAAAAGTGTCTTCCATCGATGATGAAATAGAGTTATGGGCAACTTTTGATGCTACGATCCTCCAATGGATTTATTCCACCATCTCTACGGATCTCTTGCATACAATTATCGAACCTGACGCCACGACAATGAAATCTTGGAATAGGTTGCGTGATATATTCTAAGATAACAAAAGTTCTCGCACCGTAACCCTTGAACAATAATTCTCTCACACAATTATGGAGGATTTTCTGATTGCCTCTGCATATTGTCAAATACTCAAGGAATTGTCAGATCAACTCAAGAACGTCGGAGCGCCGGTCACAAATGATCATCTCGTTCTCCAAATGGTTGTGGGCCTCTCCGAAGCGTATAATGGGGTTGGAACTCTTCTTCGCCAAAGCAATCATATCCCACCGTTCAACCAAGCACGTTCCGTGCTCACCCTAGAAGAAGCGGGGTTGGCTAAAAAGGTCACAACCAGAGCACATTCCACCATGATGATGGCCACGTCCCGAGACACCGATGACTCTCAATCATTCTCTGAAAATTATAGTCAAACCCGTAATAACGGTGATGGAAAAAAGGGTCAAAACGCAACAACGGTGAGAAAAATTGCAGCGATGGCAAGGGTGGTGGCCACGGTGGCGGCAGTGGCGGACGTAGTGGCGACCAGTAGGGGTCCGGGCCACAGCGCCCCTGGCAGCAACCTTGGGCCAGTGGGAATTGGTTGTGGGGCTTGCCTTGGGCTAGTGGGCAATGCCCATTCTGCCCTACCCTTATCCTACACAAAACTGGGCCAGGCCCAATGGCCGGCAGCAGCAGCAGACAACCAATGATGGGCCTCAACAATAATCGGCCTGGCAGCAGCCTGGCCTGCTTGGGCCTCGGCCACAACAGACTTTCGGTACTGCGGGCCCAACTGCCTCCCCAACCCACACAGATATCGAGGCAGCGATGCATACACTTGGGCTAAATCCTCCGGATACAAATTGGTACATGGATATGGGTGCTACTTCTCATATGACATTCGCGCAAGGTAATCTCTCGTCTTATTTCAATTTGAGCAAAACTCATAGCATAATTGTTGGTAGTGGTCATTCAATTCCAATTCGTGATTATGGTCACACAAATTTATCTCCTCCAAACCCGCCTTTAGCTTTGAAAAATGTCCTTCATGCTCCTCAATTAATTAAAAAATTGGTGTCTGTTCGGAAATTTACAACTGATAACTCAGTTTCTGTTGAATTTGATCCATTTGGATTTGCTATGAAGGATTTCTAGATGAGGATACATCTAATGAGATGTGATAGTCGGGGCGAACTCTATCCCATCACCACAAAACAAGCCACACCATCAACATTTGCAGTTTTAGCACATTCCCTATGGCATGCACGTTTGGGTCATCCGGGAGCGTCTGTTTTTTACTCCTTTAAAAACAATAAATTGATTGGTACTAAATCTCTTATACCACGTAACCCCGTGTCTGTTCATCGTGACTCGAATTAAAAAATGGTTATGGATGATGAATATAATCCTCTTATCTAAAATAAGACGTGGAAGTTGGTGTCCTGTCCACCTGGTGTTAATGTGATTCATTCTATGTGGATTTTTACTCATAAAGAAAAATCTGATGGTTGTTTTGAGAGGCGTAAGGCCCGTCTTGTAGGTGATGGCAAAACTCAACAGGTTGGCGTGGATTGTGGAGAGACATTTAGTCCGGTGGTCAAACCGACAACTATTCGTACTGTTCTCAGTCTAGCTCTCTCAAAAGCATAGCCCATTCATCAACTGGACATGAAAAATGTGTTCGTGCATGGAGAACTCAAAGAAACATTATACATGTATCCTCCATTGGGTTTCAGGGACCCCGCTTATCCTAATCATGTGTGATTGCTGAAGAAATCTTTGTATGGGCTAAAACAGGCTCCTAGGGCCTGGTACAAAAGATTTGCAGATTATGTGTCTACTCTTGGGTTTTCTCAGAGCAAGTCTGATCATTCTCTATTCATCTACCGTCACGGTACTTCTATAGCCTACATTCTGTTATATGTGGATGATATTATATTGACTGCTTCCTCTGATGAACTTCACAAGTCTATCATATGTCTTCTCAACTCCGAATTTGCTATGAAAGACTTGGTACCATTGAGTTATTTTCTGGGTATAACTGTCACTCGTCATGCATGTGGTCTCTTTCTATCTTAGAGGAAGTATCCAGCAGAGATCATTGAACGGGCTGGAATGTCAGCTTATAAGTCATCTCCTACTCCGGTTGACACTAAACCGAAGTTGAGTGCTACTTCTAGCACACCATATGAGGATCCCTCCCACTATCACAGTCTTGCGGGGACTCTTCAATATCTCACGTTCACAAGGTCCGATATTACTTATGCAGTGCAGTAGGTGTATTTATTCATGCATGATCCGAGGGAAGAACACATGCACACTCTCAAACGTATTGTGCGCTACATTCAGGGTACTCTTGATCATGGTTTACACCTATATCCTTCATCGGTATCTACTCTCATTTCGTATACAGATGCTAATTGGGGTGGATGTACAGATACTAGGCATTTGACATCTGGCTATTGTGTGTTTCTTGATGATAACTTGGTCTCTTGGTCGGCTAAACGCCAGGCTACATTGTCGCGCTCTAGCACGGAGGTCGAATATCGATGGGTCGCCAATGTGGTATCTTTGTACTGTTGGTTGCGTAACCTCCTCTTAGAGCTTTATTTTCCTATTCGGAAAGCTACACTGGTCTACTGCGATAATGTTAGTGAGATATATCTCTCGGAAAATCCTGTACAAAATCAGTGCACTAAACATATCGAGATGTATATTCACTTTGTTTGCGAAAATATTGCTCGTGGACAAGTACGTGTCTTGCATGTCCCGTCACGTTATCAGATTGTTGACATATTTACTAAAGGTCTTCCCTTGGTTCTATTTGAGGATTTTTGGAACAGTCTCAGCGTACGCCATCCGCCCGCTACGACTGAGGGGGTGTGATAGAATATATTCTTTTGATATAATTAGTGACTTTGTATATCTTTAATTATTGTAACAATCTTTTGTATTAGTTAGGTGTATATTTGATTTCTGTAATTATAGCCTAGGATGACTATTGTATATCATGTATATAAGATAATTACATTAATGAAAATCATCAAGGGATACCCGTACCAATTCATTATTTCCGATGTTGGGCCCCCTTCTTATATTGTTCGCGCTTCAAATGTCCAGCCCTGGGCGTGAGGCAAGGTGTTGAGTTCTCCCACATCGGTGGGATAAGTGGTCATTGGTCTCCTTATATGGCTTGGACAATCCTCCTCCCTTTAAGCTAACTTTTGGGGTTGAATTAGGCCCAAAATCCACTCTTTACATGGTATCAGAACAACGCCCATTCCAATTCTTTGTTCACCGATGTTGGCCTCCTAAATTATATTGTCCACGCTCCAGTTAATGAGGTCTGGGTGTGCGGGGAGTGTTAAGAGTCTCACATTGAAAATGGAATGAGAAGAGCCAGACCCGTCCCAATTCATTATTTTCGATGTTGAGCCCCCCTCTTATACTGTCTACGCTCCAGATGTCCAGCCCTGGGCGTGAGACGGGGTGTTGAATTCTCACACATCAGTGGGATAAGTGGTCCTTGATCTTCTTATATGGTTGGACAATCCTCCTCCCTTTAAACTAGTTTTTGGGGTTGAGTTAGGCCCAATATCTATTCTTTACAGCGCCATACATGTGTTTGTCTATAAAAGCTTGTCATCAAGGATAAACTAGAAAGTCTAAAGTTAAATGTTCCTAAATATAAAAATGTGTCTTTTTTGTGGAACATATTTATTCGAGGGTCGCCAGGGCAATACAGCTTCAGAAAATCTATTACTATATCGAATATTTTGTCTATTGTACTAATAACGCTATTACTGCCCTATTATGTTTGATTTTCCCGCTTTTGTTTGTAGATGAATATTATGTTAATGACCCTTCAAAGCAAGACAGAAATAGTTGTGTTGCGCCCATAGTCCCCCATGACTATTACAAGTCAGTCTTCTCTTATCTTAGGTTTCTTGGCATGACCCTATATATGTCTATGGTGAAGCTTGCTTTAGAGGCTTAGCTTCAATTGTTTCGCCCGTTTGATGTGTCACGACCACAACATTAACGATCATACTCTTGTATCAACGTGGATTGTTGTGGGATGATTGGGACCCTCTACCCTTAACTACAGGTTTTAGGTTCAAGTCCTGGGATGAAAAAAATTATGTTGGGAGCATTGCCCCTAAAATGGGTCCTGCAACGTGCGATCTGGATTTACTTGGGCTCCAATACGGATACTGTACACCGGGTGAAAAACAAAAAGAAACTATCACACTGTTGTAGCGCATTTCATATGTTGAGTCTTGTCAATGCACAACCCTAGGGTGGCTACGAACATGTCATTCCCTCACCCGACACAGAGCGTCGCTCTTGCGCTCACAATTTAATCCTCAAGCTTGACACTTGCTTTGTGGCTGCACACATACTTATCCGAATATGGTGTTTATATCAAATCATGTAAACTTAATTACTTGAGTTAAGTGATTTAATAAGGTGAGTATGCATGTTCACATTTTATATGATGAGTCTTGTCAATGCACAACCTAGGGTGGCTACGGACATGTCAGTCCCTCACAGACTTTAAGCATCGCTCTCATGCACACAATTTAATCCTCAAGCTTGACACTTGCTTTATGCCTACACACATACTTACCCGCATAGTGTGTTTACAACAAACCATATAAATTTACTCTTGTTAAGTGATTTAATAAGGTGAGTATACATGTATTAATCATGATTAAATGCTAAAGGCGCATGTACCAACACATGTCATGTATATAGACTTAGGGCTTATGAGTTGCCCTTCTCGTGCAGTAAAAGCTTATCTGCACTCAGTGTTTACATCGAGTCATGTGTGTGTGTGTATATATATATATATATATATATACACACACTGATAAACACTTATAAGCTTTTACTGCCCGAGAAGGGCAACTCATAAGCCCCTTTGGCTATAGGAGAAGGGGCTTATGAGTTGCCCTTCTCGTGCAGTAAAAGCTTATCTGCACTCGGTGTTTACACCGAGTCATGTGTGTGTATATATATATATATATATATATAAAATATGTCTTGGTCAAAAGAAAAAAAATATTCTCACTTGACTTAAAACCCCTGTATGCATTCCCTTTCCAGCTCCCCCAATCCGATTAAAAGCTGTCCTACAATAAGTTGATTTTAACAAATTTTACACTAATGTACTTTATCCATTCATTTTTTGTACTTTACTTGGACGGGTGTGTACATGCATACAGTTAATATAGTGTATTGGTACATATGGAACAGGTATTGTCTCTACTTTTCTTATCAACGCTGTAAAAATTAGGTTATGAAGTCTTGAAATTCACTGAGCACACTGGAAAATGGAAACCAAAGGAAGCTGAGAAAACAGCTGAAGGCTGACAGTCAACACAAACAGAAGAATGGGCAGACAGTCACTTTTTAACCCCTAATCAAATTTTAGCCAGTATTTAAAAATTAATTAAGCTTAGTCACTTTTTAATGAGAAAATATTATTTGAACAGTCATACCTTTAAATTAAAACACAGAAACCCTTTTAACACTTCGGCATAACTTAAAGTATAAGCACTCAAGGAAATGTTCCACTCAGGGGTGAGCCCCATGGGTGCAATGGATTTCATCTGAATCTCCTTAGGGGGAAATTACAGTTTATATATAATATTAATTTTATAATATATATATATTAAATGTCGGATTCCCTTGATATTTTTTTATGTTTACTTCTTCATATTTTGAACTCCTTAATGAAAATTCTGACTCCACTCGTCAAAGTTTTGAACTCCCACATCATGTGCTGGAGTTTATCCGTCCGTATTTTAGCTACGGGTATTATTGTCTAGATTTTATTTTCATCTTAAAAGTTGACTATTTTTCAATTACACTTGGACCGATAGCTAAACTTCGATTGCCGGTTTAAAAATTGGTCATGCCACCTGAATTTAATATAAACACTATACGGGCCAAATGAAAAAAAGAGGTTGAGCAAGAAAAATAGGATGAGGACAAAAAAGAAAAAAAAAGACATGCATGTTCATTCTATACGATGCCACACACAAATAGCTTTCATTGATTACATTTTCCAACATATTAATAAATGTTTTAACTACAGAAATGATCTGTGTTACCCTTTATGTAATTTTTAAGTTCATTCCAAAAATTATATATTTCATCTTCGTACTTCGAATCCTATCAATTATTTTGGAACAGAGGAGGTACCAAACAAGAATTGACCCTCAAAGCAACCCACTTCCCTAGTATTTGATGTGTTCTTTTGAGAAAAAGGGCAGGGGTCAAGGATAGTAGAAGTGAATCTAAATTTAAATTTAATAAATTGAATCTTTAAAAATTTTAGTATAAAACTCATTTTATTATTAAAATTATAGGTTCAACTTAAGTATTTATTAAATTTTAGTAAGTTTTTATATATTTATATTTTGTATCAAAAAATCTGAATTTAGATGAACCTGTAAATCGAGGGCATGTTGAGGGGTGGGGGTAGGGGTGGGTGGGGGGTTGGAATTGAACCTCTCTCTTACATATCTACCGTAGGAGAAATGGTTGGTAAGTGGCAAGGTGATTGGGGTACAACCACTCCGACGTCGCGGGTTCGAATCCGTGTGGTGACAGTCTTTGCTAAAATATTATAAGGGTTGTTGCTGGGTTCGTGTCCCGTTGGTCCTCTCCCTTGCAGGGCTGCCACTCGCGCATATCCGTCAATTTACATCCCACCTGGCCAAGAGACCTCTGATAGAGATAGGGGGTTTCGCCTTCGAAACTTTCCCCTTCACAAAGAAATGGGCACTTCATTTATCACACAATGACTTTTTATTTTGCCTTAGTGGAGGACAAAATCATTAGGCTTTGAAGGAGATTGAAAGGGCATGTGAAAGTCCCATCTCCAGTCACGAAAAATTCCCTTACACTTGATTAAAAAAATAAGGATATTTCAAAGTTGAGTTTAGTCTTATGCACGAACTGTGATTTGTTTTCTATATATAATTGGTTCACTTATAAACAATTACTCAAGTATTAATGGATAACCTAATAATGATAACTAATACTAATATTTTACTGTGTACAACATTTTACTCCATCCGTATATATAAGTTAAATTCAATTACGTTTAAGTGCCCCTAAAACCTATTTGGCTAAGCTTTTGGAAAACCTAAAGTACTCATTCTTTTTTTAAAAAAAGTATTTGTTTTAGAGATGTTTGGTCAAGCTTTTAAAAAAAAAATGATTTTAAATACTACTAGAACTAACTTTCAAATGCCGAAAAAAGTAGTTTGTCCCTGAAAATACTTTCTGAAAGTTTGGCCGAACATAAATTATTGTCCTAATATTAGTAAAAGTGCTTTTAAATGAATTAGCAAAACACAAATGGCTCTCCAAAAATATTTTTTCCAGACACTTCTGAAAGTCTAACCAAACAGAATACCAACCTGCAAGAGAAAATCTTTGTTTCATAATGATCCACTTGAAAATAAGCTGAGTTTTTTGGTGATTAAATAGCTAAAGAAGGTAACTAAGAGTCTAAGACATACATGTGATCACCCGCAAGGATGGCTCATATGATTGAGCATGGGGCTTTCAGGACGGAGGTCTCAGGCTTGAAACGCCCTGCGGCAACAGAGATTTGCTTTTTTTGGGTCAAGCTCGTCGTATGGGGCTTGCCTAATGCAGGTTATCTCTCCTGTGTAGTTTGCAAACTATTACACAAGAGCAGGGTTTACCCTGTGCGCACCCAAAGGATAGCAGATGCGGATTTCCTTTTCATAAAAAAAACATACATGTGATCAATTAACTATTCGCATAATCACTCGTTTGGAAACATTTGAAATATTGAGATTGATGTAAGAAAAACAAGATTGACAACAAAAGATTTCAAAGAAGGCCCATATATGTCGTAGTTATCAGACCATATAATATACACACATATCATTGTTATTCATAAGTGAAGATGTACGAGTATTATGTCCCAAATGATTTACGCATTCTAAAGCATGTCTAATTAGTTAAAGGGGAATAGAAACTATATTGAGAATGTTATTAGGAATTTCTAAAAGTATCACTATGCTCTTATTTTCCTCTTTATAATCATTTCCTGCAAGATATATAATATCTTGTCCAAGAGACTTAGTGGTCCTTTTTTCTTTCTACTATTTGTAAAAACTGTTCTTTTACCTTACTTATAACAAATGAATATAAATGGATAATTATTTATTAACAGCTTGCTGCCATACAAAATGAGCATAACTGTGATTCAAATGCTCGTTTGTATTCAGCAACAAGAAGATACCCAATGTAATCCACAAAGTGGGGTCTGGAAGGGAGAGTGTACGCAAACCTTACCCCTACCTTGAAGGTAGAGAGGTTGTTTCCAATAGACTCTCAGCTTAAGGACAAATAGTTCAAAGCAGTTCAGAAAAAGAAATAACGGAAATGAAGAAGACAAGACAAAACATTAAGAAAGCATGACAAAACATTCTTAACAGTAACTACGACAAAAAATATCATAATCAAAGTATAAGGAACATTAGTACGAGAGATAGAAGGGGTGCTCATTATTCAAAGCAAAAAATTAGACTATGGTAGCATTTTCAATAAATGTGGCAAATTCTCTTGGTTTCGCTCTACACCTGAGAATCCCTAGTTTTCCTAGTTTTAGAATCCCTGAAGACTTCATTACATTTCTAATTGTGACAGGACCAATAGTTTCAGCTTGGGAAAAATCATAAACAATTAAAGAAAACAATAGATGAAACTCAACTTTATTTATAACTGTGGTGTGGAGTCCAGTTCGCGCAACTCGACTAATTCCACCGGGTACCAGTTATCTCCCACCACATGGGTACTGGATAACTCCGTCTACCAAAAACTTTGACAAAAGATGGAAGAAATCATGTAGTGATTTTGCTTCTTAAAACTCAACCTCATTGGTGAAGAGATCAAACAAGATATTCTAAAGGTCTTACTTAGCAGATGATCAAATTTTGGCTAGAAGACTAAAATACATTTTTAACACTTTGGAGTCAAGTTGCTGGTCAAACAATAATACAAACTTGGGGCCAATGCACTTATTATTGACAATACTCATAAGAAACTTACCCCCCTTTTCCACTTTTTCTGCTATCCTCCACCTTTCAGCTTTTCTCTTCTTTCAATCAAATTATATCGCAAATTGGATCAAGATTTCCTTTAATCTAGTTCACTTTTAAGATTTAATAGTATGTAAATGTATTCATTTTCTCTGCATAGACACGATCAATACTACAAAGTGAAGTGAGACAGAGATCTAAATAAGAGGGGTCATATTAGAAACAAAGTTGTGGTTAAAAAAATCTTTTGTATCCATTTCTATATTCAGATTTTACAGGAATTTGTTATAGTTGGACAACTTATGCTAGTCATTTCAACTCCTCCTTTATTCGAATCTATGCTTCACAAAATTCTCCCTTATCCAGACTTGGGATCGACTATGCTTAGGGAAATTTACGTTAGTAGAGTTCAGCCTGTTGCTTGCAATCCACTCCCTCCATTCTTTCCTAATTTATCTTCTCCAAATATTGATTTAGAAATCACAAGACATGTTTATTTCCTAGGCATCAATCCATCTAAGTTCTAAAATGAAGCAAAGGGTAAAGGTACTAATTCCATTAATGAGTCAAACCTTTCAAGCAAAAATCAAAAAAGATAATCATGATGCATAAGAATGATTGAACTTTGTCTACCTATCCCCCCTTCATTATGAATACTTATTTTAAGGCCTAGCCTACTTAATCATCATAGGCTTCATTTCCCCACTTTGGCTACCTTTTTGCCCAAGTTCTCAATGCGTACAATTACCAAGCTCTAATATTACTGGTCACTTGTATGTGGCATTGTAAGATAACCCATACACCCCTGAAAGTCCTCTATGATCACTTATTTTCCATGGTGTTGTCATCCATCACTCTGCTTCTTTTGGAGGACCCATGTATAGGTCTCTTATCTATTTGGCTATTTATTTTTTATAATCTAGTGTCCGGACCAGCTTGAGTGCACCTCAATTAATTGCATGGGGTACTTGCTATCTTCCACCAGCACAGACCCCGAGTAACTCGGTCTACCAAGACTTGGGTAGATAGGAAGAAATCACCAGTCCGAGCCAGCTTGCGCACCTCAACTGCTTCCACGGGGTACTTGCTATCTCCCCCCAACATAGGTAACAAGTATCGAGTAACTCAGTCTACCAAGGCTTGGACAGAGGGAAGAAATCAATCATGTGTTTTTTGCTTTAGCTGGATTTTGATCTTGAGACCTCATGGTCCTCAACCCACTTCATTAACCACTATTCCACACCCTTGGGTGCTCTGGCTATTCTTGATTGCCATATGAGGATCACTTGTGGGGTTGCAAAAAGCAGGAATGAAATTTTTTCCTATAAGAGGAACCAAACTAGGAAGAATGATTTTACAAGTTTTACTACAGCTGGAGGCAATCCAAGCACTGGATAAGAGAATTGATATGACCACTATATGACTTCCTCTGTTACTAAAGATGAACAGGAGGCTTCTGAACAGATTTATTCCACAAAAAAAGAAAAGAACATTGTACATCTTAAATGCCACATTAATACTTCAGAAGGCTTCAATGCCATGTTATAGTAAAGCTTCTGAACAGATTTATTTCCACAAAAAAAACCACACCATACATCTTAGATGCCACATTAATACTACTGCATAATTTTCACCTTGTAAAAAAGAAGAAAAAGAAACCAAAGAAAAGATGGGGCAATAATGCTACAGATGCACAACATACTAATCACCAATATTTATTGCCACTGCATCAGTTCTCCAATTCAATCAAATGTTTGAAAGAAAGGCATAAATGCGAAAGCAGTGAAAGAAAGATACCTCTTGCCCATTATATCACTTGGATGACATGAGCGTCAAACGCAGGAGCAAGGCGAAATAAAATAGAACTGCATAAGATAATCAACTAATTTATGAACCTGCACAGGGATGGGAAATAAATGTGGAAAAAAGGTGGCAGTCACTAAACTATAAATGCATCATGTACTTAGCGATGAGACGATCGACACTTAATATTATCATCAGTTCTCGATCCTGATTGATCTAGGAAATTCTTGCCAAGTGAAATCCAAGGTGAAGACCAGAATCAAACATCAACCCACCTCTGGAAATTGAAAGTAAACAGAAAAAGAACATTGTAAACCAAACAAATTAATCAGTGATCTTCAGAAACATCTTATAATTTTGATGTCTTTTAATAGTTGTAAAAAGAACGTGGTCTCTTAATAAGTAATTTTCTCATCCTTCACTGAACTTTATCTGAAAGTACAAATCCTTTTACAATTGGAAAATTCAGGCAATTGATTTGAACAATTACAACTCTGAGATGCCAACACCACTTGGATATGACGTGGAAACCCGACAAGTGAATACGCCTGCTTGCAGCATTAAGCAAATATTATGGCCAAACTAGAAGGAACATGAACCAGTTCATAAGAACATCAAAAGAGAGTTCCTTCATACCTAGTAAAATATGACTTCCACTTTGAAATGCAACAAAGACTTGTCGATGTGCATCGAAGAGCTAACTGCTATAAGGTTCTTACTTTGATCTGCATTGAGAGACATCTGTCTAGGTGAACATCAAAATTAAAACACAACAGAATTTTGAATATTAGATATAGCCGGAAATCCTCACAGGAGAGGGATTTTCTTCTTCAATCAGCATGCTCCCGGAAACGTATGATATTGTTGATAAAGATCCTCTCACGACGATAGCTGAAGATTAAGATAGATAAGACTAACAAATACACACACCATACTTTTCACAATACAATTTAATCACAGGACTTCCAAATTATAGTTAAGTTTTGATTGTCTTTGGGCCTATTTTACTAAACTTCTAATCTACTTGCATTAGACTACAACATGTTAGCTCCGCCAGAGTCGTTTTTGTTAAGAAATGGACCTTGGGCTTAACCACAAAAACTAGTTTATGAGGTGAGGATTGCCCAAGACCATATAAGGAGACAAATAACCCATCCCTCAACCAATGCAGGACAACTTGACACCCCCATCCCCGCACGCCCACGACTACCAACTGGTGCGTGGTCAACATAATATGGGGCCCCAACACTGGGACACATAATAACAGGGCAAGTTTTGGCCCTGATACCATGTTAAGAAATGGACCTCGGGCCTAATTCAACTCCAACAACTAGCTCATGAGGTGAGGATTGTCCCAGATCATAAAAGGAGACAAAAACAAGCCATCTCAAACAGATGGAGAGTTCGGGTCTGCTTCCCCTTACTAATGGAAATGGACGGATAGACTCCGTAGCCAATGTGGGACAACTTAACAATTTTCATAAGCTCCCACAATCCTTTCCGATAAAGAAAAAAATATGTGTGTGTGTGTGTGTGTGAGAGAGAGAGAAGAGGGGGGGGGGGGGGGGGGGCAAGAAACAAAAGGCTGAAAGGTCATATGGGAGAGGCACTAGACAAGATTCATATTCCACGGGTATACAAAGATTCAAATCCTCCACTTACATGATAAAGGCTGCAAGCATGAAACTGGTAATGCCCACTGAGAAATGAATGCTAAATGTTCTCCAAAAGTCATCCCGATCCAGAAATATCTTTTCTGAAACTAGAGTGACTATTCCAGAAAGAAGTAGAAAGGTCCAACCAGAGGGCAGGCAGCTAAGAAAGGAAAATGAGGACGAATCCTGAAAAAAACCCCGAAGAATAAATCATCCTCTGAATCCAAGGAAATTCCGACTTCTCAAATCCTTCAACATCCAAAAATCACAAGCAACAGGAAAAATACCTGGAAATATTTCCTGATGAATACTGCTGAGTAAGTGATCCTAAGAGCCATATCTTTCAACAAGTGAAGGAACTAGTTGCTACAAATTATAGATGTCCAGGATAACATGGATTCACACAGTTCCAAACATCTAGTGAGCCACCCATGCACTTCCAACTCTGGATACAGATGCAAGTGCAATAGGAGAGTAACCACAAATCACATTAGAAACTACTTCACTACTAGAAAGCTCTTGTTCTTGTGAAAAGTGCAATAGGAGAGTAACCACAAATCACATTAGAAACTACTTCACTACTAGAAAGCTCCTGTTCTTGTGAAAAGGGTGACTACAAGTGCTTGTTGCCTTGACATACTGGGAAGATAGCATTTCAGTTTAAGCAGCCAGCGACAACGATAATAAATTATGCAACCCTATGTACTGTGCAACCCTAAGCAGCCAGTGTTCCTGAAAATAGTTATCTCATAAAATGATTGATTATGACCTTGTAACGTGAAAGATGCTGAAAATAAAATATGCAACCCTATGTATGGTGCAACATAAATATTTACTATCTTCAACACAGCACCAAACTGCAAGACCTTGCCTTATTTCTGAACCAAGATTTGGAATGAGAACATGATCTCATCAATGTTTTCTGAAACAGAAGAAAACACTGCTAAAGTTCCAGAAAAAGAAGGAATATAATACTTTAATGTGTCATGAAAGGATACTCAAAGAATTTGCTAAAATCAACCCAATTGCACCAGCTGAATGTATAAGAGAAACATTCAACACCAGGTAAATCAATGAGAACACAAGCAAGGAATCATTTGAGCGCTTGAGTTGAATCTCATTTGCGACCGCATGCAAAAATGCTTCAGATGTTCCTGTGCCAGTGAAAAAGAAAAACTCAAAACAGATTCACAATAGATCCATAGACTGCAAGGCTGGTAAAGCTACAGAAAACATTGTCGGTCAGGGTAAATTCAACATATCATCTTCACAAGCTGAAGACAAACACAGAACCAATTAGTGACATAGTCTTTCAGTCACATCATTGCAATTAATGAGGCAGGTTGCAAATGAGAAAAGCACAACATAGATCTCAGCTACTTGAAACAGAATATATAAGCTTTCTAAAAGTTATGTAAAGCAATAAGCAGCCTTATGAAAAGTCACAAATTTCAAAAGCATGCATCAACGTTGTAGCAGTTCAACAAGAATGAATAAAAGAGACTGATGAATAAACTTGGCCAGATTCCAAGCATGCTTTTTCAAAATTTATCGGAAAGCTCAAGAACTGCATCACTCACTGAAATTTCAAACATGAAAAGAATTCTTAAGTAATTTCTGACATGGAGACTGTAGCGGTACAGTTAAATATCAAACTCAAATGCATCAAAATAGAAGACAAATTTGGGAATTCCAATCATCACAACCTTATTTCGCATATACAAACAGCTGTCCCGCATCATTATTTACTATATTTGAAGTTTCGTAGGACCTGCATAATTATCATCATATACCGTGCTTCTTGCTTCATAAGATAATCCAGTTATTAAAAAATAAACTAGTTTGATTGCAACTTTTTCGACATATTTGGCCTTCTTTACTGAGAGCTACAGGTTGATTAGGTGCCAAGTATCACATTTTAGAGTATGAGAGGCAGTGAACCAGCTCCGATCCACGGGCTGAGGCCCTATGTTATTAATTATTATTATTATTATTATTATTATTATTATTATTATTATTATTATTATTATTATTATTATTATTATTATTAAACAGGAACCAGAGGCACCAATAGATATGGGCTGCCCAATTTTGAAAATCTACGGCGTTGATAAGAAGTAAAAAACCCACAATATTCATGGTCACACACTTTTCATTTTAAGTCACAACATCAGGATTTGGAAGGGCAAACTAGAAAACCTACGGTTAAATCTTAAGCACCCCAAGTAATTAATGAAAAGGAAGGATATAAATAGGATTAGTTCCAGATATTCCAAAAACATTTGACAATTGCGGAGGTGCCCCCTCAATTCTCAGTATGATAGAAAGCTCTGTGCATGGAATTTCTTCTGAGCTCACTTAGC
Organism: Anisodus acutangulus; assembly: GCA_029783415.1. Lineage (NCBI taxonomy): Eukaryota > Viridiplantae > Streptophyta > Magnoliopsida > Solanales > Solanaceae > Anisodus > Anisodus acutangulus. Next base: position 40,264,013 of record CM056503.1, read on the forward strand.
CTTACTCACATAAAATAAGGAAAGAAGGTTCTCTTGAGTCTAGATCATGGTCAGCAGCTCCATCAAGTCCTAGAGAAATTAACTCATGATAATAGAAATGAACCATACAGTAAAAATAGCTACTCAAACCGTCATTGTGTCCTTTTGTGTCTAAATTCTTATATAAAATTTATCATGGATCACTCTAGAGTCTTGACAAGGAGTGCCTTGGTTTATTTGAAACCAATTTATCTTATATAATCAGTATTGCTATCGGATTTGTCTTGTTAATCCTAATTGAGTTTAGTTATTCTATGAGAAAACATTGTTAGAAGTAATAACTGCATAAGATTTTCATGGAAGTCATTATTTTCAAATTAATTACTCAATAATTACTTATTTAGGAGATTATAATCAATTTCTATTATGGAAGTGAAACATGACCGTACCATTCATAGCCAACAGAATTACATAGAGGCAATAGTATCGTAGAGCTGTTGAAGCTTCTCCATCACTCCACTTGCGACCATACAGCAACCTAATGAGAGAGTAGGAGTAGCTAGGGCCAAATGCCATGACTACCAAACCTACAAGACAATCAGTTTTGAGATTGAAGATAAGCTATTTGGAGTCTCAATTCGTTTTTACACACCTTAAGAGCTAAAATGTAATAAAAATTCACCAAAGTTTTTCCGTGTAATGAATACAAGCAGAGAATGAAACATATTGTGTCAATTTATTGTTTGAAATATGTTTATCCAAAAGAAAAAGAAAAATCGAAGCATAGGGTAAAGATGGATACACCAAGCAAAATACCCAAGGAAAACAAGTTTAAAGAACATATTTTGAAACTTCCCATTTCTGTTATTGTTGAGTTTTTTATGAACATCTGTTTGGGGGGGGGGGGGGGGTAGATTTCAGTCATATAGGGGAGGGGATGAGGGAGTGGTTGGAAAGGGCTATAGAATAAGTAGAGGTGAGGGAAGCAGTGACGAGTTGTACGGGGGATAAGGCACGGGGACCGGATGGATTCACTTTAGCTTTCTTTGAACAGTGTTGGGGGATAGTTAAAGGTGAGTTGATGGAGACAATTGCAGAATTTCAAGATACTGGAGAGTTCGAGAGAAGTCTTAATGCATCTTTCATTACCATTGTGCCAAAGAAGGAAGGAGCGTCGAGCATAAGACTTTAGACCTATTAGTTTGGTAGGAAGCATTTACAAGATTATCTCTAAGATGCTTTCTAATAGACTAAAAAAAAGTTTTTGATGAGAAGGTGTCCACTTCTCAGAATGTTGTTGTGGAAGGAAGATCGATTCTGGATGCAGCTTTGGTGGCAAATGAAGTGGTTGACTCCAGAAAGAAGAAAGGTGTGCCGGGTATTTTATATAAGTTGGATCTTGAGAAAGCGTATAATCATGTGAATTAGGATTTCCTAGATTTCATTATGGTGAAGATGGCATTTGGGGACAAATGGAGGAGAGGGATCAAGTTCCGCATTTCTACTATCCGATTCTCCGTTTTGGTGAATGGGAGTCCATGCGGGTTCTTTGGGAGTTCGAGTCGCTTGAGGCAAGGGAATCCTTTATCTTCTATGTTATTCTTTTTGGTGATGAACACTTTGAGCAAGATGATAGGGCAGTCAGTGGAGGGCTATTGAAGAGATTTGATACTTCCTTTAGTAATGTGACAATTACACATCTCTTATTTGCAGATGATACGTTAGTCTTTTGTGATGCAGAGGTGTCCCAGCTAGATCATTTGAGACATATTCTGTTGTGGTTCCAGGTTGTGTCAGGCCTTAAGATCAATCTCAGAAAATGTGAGATTACACCGGTGGGAGTGGTGGATAATATCGAGGAGATGGCGCGGGTGCGGAATTGCAAGGTGGGTTCTCTACCTACTACCTATCTAGGATTGCCATATAGGTGCGTCAAACAAAGATCTTGCAGTGTGGAATTCGGTGATCGAGAGAGTAGAGAAGCGGCTAGTGTGTAGGCAAAAGAGATACTTGTCGAGAGGGGGCAAGGAAGTATTGATCGAAAGCACTCTTTCCAGCATTCCTACATATTTCATGCCACTTTTGTAGGCTCCTGGCAAAGTTACTGAAAGGATGGAAAGACTTCAACGTAACTTTTTATGGAACACAATGGAAGGAGTTAGGAAGTACCATTTAGTAAATTGGAGAGTTGTCACATCTTCTAAGGAAAGGGGAGGTCTCGGAGTGAAAGACCTCAAGGTGTTCAATAATGCTTTGCTAGGGAAATGGATATGGAGATTTGGGGTGGAGCAGAATGCATTGTGGAGGGGGGTGGTAGCGGAAAAGTATGGTATCTTGGAAGGTAGATGGAGGACACTAAAAATATTACAACTTCGTTTGGGTGTGGATTATGAAGAAGTATTATGAAGGGGTGGGAAGACTTCAGTGGTCATATCTCGTTTAAGGTTGGGGATGGAAGCAAGATTAAATTTTGGACACATAAGTGGTGCGGGGAGAGCGGATTGAGGAAGCCTTCCCTAACATATACCGAGTGTCTTGCCAAAGAGAGATGATGGTCCAGCAAATCCGTAGGTCACACGAGGGGGTAATTCATTGGGATTTGAGATTCAGGAGGAACCTTTAGGACGGGGAGATGGAATAATTTCACAATTTAACTGAGATATTGTATGGGATGGATAACCCAGCCAACATCCCAGATGTATGGAGTTGGCAGGCGAGTGGAGAGGTGTGTTCAGTGTCAAATCTTATTACTAGTGTTTATTGGTGAGAAATTAATGTACTTTCCCTTATGATTCCATTTGGATACCTAGAGCACCGAGGAAGGTGTGTTTCTTTGTGTGGCTGGCGGCAAGGGGTGTGATCTTAATAGCGGAAAATCTAAGGAAAAAAAGGACTACCTATGTAAGTTGGTGCTTCATGTGCAAGAGCTCGGGCGAAAATGTAGATCATTTTCTATTGCACTGCAAAGTGGCTAATAGTTTAGGGAGGGTGGCTCTTAATTTGTTTGAGATGCAATGGGTGATACCGGGCACAGTCAAGGAGGCTTTGCAAAGTTGGACTCACAGGAGGCGAGAGAGAAATCGAAGGGCATGGAGTGTTGCCCCCTTAGCAATCATGTGGGTTATTTGGAAAGGGAGAAATAGGAAGGCTTTTGAAGGGGTGGAACAATATTTTGTAAAAATGCAAAGTAGTATGTTGTCTAGTTTCGTTTTGGTGCACTTATGAGGTCCTATTTGTATAGAGAATTGGATCTCTTTTGTTGAGAACCATATTTTGGTGTAGGTTCTCTTCTTTTGGTATATGTCTTGTACACGGAATTTCCACAATTGTCAATAAAATTATTTACCTTATAAAAAAAAATGGCAGCCAGAAAATCAGTTTCTAGACCTTTTTACAGTCTTAGTTAAGTCATACTGTCTAGCACCCCTTCTTTATCCAAGAAAAAAGGTCATAACATCCCAAATGCTGAGTAATGTACATCAGCCTCTATCTTTTGAGGCTTTCAAGTACTTTATTTCATATGTGTATGTTAATTTGTCACCAGTGGTCGTGTGCAAAAAATACAAGTTCTAATTTTAGTTCAGGTCTTTATTAACTTCAAGATTTAGTTAGTCCATTCCACTCACGCAAAAGGCCACTTTGGTAATAAAGGCTGGCATAGCAGCAATTGAGTTCGGATGCCTACAGAGTAGCAGAAAGAGTGTTTTTTCTTATAACAGGGAAAGTGTATTTGTTTCACATTATCATGATTGCACCAATAAGGTGCTATACTTTAACTTTACAAAAATTCATCTTTAGAACTCCCAAAAAATTCATAAAATTGTCTAATCAATTTAAATCTTTCTGTTTGCATAAAAAATGTGCCTAAATAACTATGTTTTACTCTATAAGCTTGTCCGTCAAATACCTCATATTTCTCTTTCTAGATCGCCCATATGATGCAAAAGGGAGAAATGTCACACCGTTTTCTGCCCATTGGGATTGTGTAAAGAATAGTAATTAACAAGGAAAAATGAGGACATAATAGTGACTTCATATAGTTCTCTTGATCCTTACTTTTATTTTGAAGTAGTAATCGCATTTGGAAAACTAGGTTGATTCTTGTAAGGAAACACATCACATACTGTATAAGTTGTCAGAAAGTCAATGGTCAGCACCCGGAATGTTTAACAGTAAAATTAGTTCCAAAGAAAATTACATCATTTGTATAACTGGATCTGAGAATTTCAACCAATGTTTGCTAAGATAACAGGTCTGGAATTAAGACTCGGCTAAGCTACTAGAAGATGTTGAACATTCATCTCTTTTTTCACTCATTCAGTAAAAAGTTACTAATTTTATGACCCAGTAGGATATAAGTAAAAGTAGGTAACCACAAGTCTAGCTCTACTGACAGAAAAGATCAAAGTAATATTGAAGCAAGTTCAATAATGAAAGAATGTAGGAATTACCTATTAGTAAAACAAGTTTCATAGCCTCAGTCAAGCTTTTTCCCAGTTTATTTTGCTTCCGTGTCTGTTCACCTGCCAAAACAGTGAAACAGTTGAGGTATCAAACTACCATTTTCTACTGGTCCGAAAGGGCGTGGGTTCAAATCCCACAGCTGTCACTTAATTTCTTTTCCATATTTGTGGTATATCACTTGTATACGGCCAAGATGGCCTTGTTATTATCAATGAAGTCTCTTACTTGATCAAAAAAAATAATCAAAGTACCATTTCAAATTGAATGAACTGAAGAAAGTCAGCATAAAGTTAAATTTTTTGTTTATAGCTTTGTGGTAGTGACAAACACCAAAAATGCAATATCAGAAACAAGGCTAAGCAAGATTTAGAAAAACATATAACAACAACAACAACAACATACTGAGTGTGATCCCACAAGTGGGCTAAGATTTAGAACATAAAAAAAGGCAGCCCGGTGCACTAAGCTCCCGCTATGCGCGGGGTCCAGGGAAGGGCCGGACCACAAGGATCTATTGTACGCAGCCTTAGCTCACATTTCTGCAAGAGGCTGTTTCCACGGCTTGAACCCATGACCTCCCGGTCACATGGCAGCAACTTTACCAGTTACTCCAAGGCTCCCCTACATTTAGAAGAACATACGAATTGAAAAAGTAAGATGATTAAGTGAAGTCCTATAACAAACAAGAGACCTAAAAGGAAGGCGAGTAAACCTGATGCAGACCTTGCAAATGTAGCATATGAACTTTCTTCAAATGGGAGAAACACCAGCCTAACCACTAAGCTGCCTGAAAAATCAATTATATGTTTGCATCTGGTAAAAATATGACCCTTTTAAGCAATATGCTGTTTTGATAAGAAAGGCGGTTAGTAGAAGGCAAGATTAGCCACAATTAAAATACCTAGTTTGTCTACAAGCCCATATACTGCTTGGTTATATGGTGTGTCCAACCACACAAGAACCATTTTTTCTCCTTCTTGAAGAAGCAACTTGCGGAAAGATTGCAAAGTAAACAACATACACATTTTTGAAAGCTGCTCATCAATGCCTCCCCTTCCTACACTAAAAGGGCATTAACTGTCAAATAAAATAATGGTAGAGCACAAACATTCCAATCACAATAAGAAAAGAACTGTCAACATAAAAGAAAAGGGCAGAGAGATTTTGTGAACAAAGTTAAACAACTGATAAACCAAAGGCAGGCTTCCAATCCATTTTTTATAATTTCTTGCAGCGACATTCTCAACCACCCCCACTTCCAAAAAGGGGGAGAAGAAAAGAAGGAAAAAGCTCCTATCTCATAAAAGAAACTTAACTTGTTTTCTTTAGGAGCAATACATATGCATTATGTGTGTCTGCTCCCATCTTCCTCTCTCTCTCTCTCTCTCTAGTTGTTTTTGTACTTCGACAGTAAGTTTTCTATAGTGCTTGTGCCTTACTTTGTGTGAAAAAGAATCATATAACTTATCATCAAAGAAAATATGAAATGTATAACATGTATGTGAACAAGGATGAGGAAATATTAGAATTCTTACCCAAAAGGGAAGAGATCAGATCTGCTATACACGTGAAAAAGAAGAAAGTAGGCCCAGTAGCCAAAGAAAACAAAAGCTCCAAATGCGACTTGCGACAAGGCAAATACAATTGCTTTCTCCTGAAAGTAAGAAATTCAAATCTTCAATATTTGTATATTGCTTTCTCCTGAAAGTATGAAATATTAGTCTTCAATATTTGGATTTAATACTTATAATAATAAAATTGAAATTAAGCTCCCGGTGCTTTGGGCCGGTGGTAAGCGCACGGCGCATGATGTGCGGGTTAGGGGCATGTCATGTGTTCGAACCCTACTGAGGATAAAAACATGGTACTTGAATGGAGAAGAATAGAGGGGTGAGCCCATTATCCACCGAAACCTGAACCATACGCCACTGACCCTCGAGGATTTCTTAGTTATCAAAAAATAACCAAATTGCATTAAAATTACTAACTTTAGTATCCAACATACAATAATGCATACATGAATCTAAGTTCTGAAAGCAAACATCATTAACTATAATTTCATCCGGGTCAGTTATCAAAAGATAACCTCAACCACAAAATCAAAATTTTCTTCTTCAATTAATCAATTGCATAAACAATTAAGTTGCAGTTCAACACTCAATTACTTCAGTAATATAACTAAGAGAGTGGAAGAGAGAAGGCAAAGAGAAGCCTAGAATCAAAGCAGAAGAAGATGGCTAGAATGATAGAGAAAAAAAGAGTCATTTATTTGAAGATCTTTGCTCGATCAATTCTTGCAAATCACACTCTGGCTTTAGCATCTGTCGAGCACATCTAAGCAAAAAATATAAAAAAGTGCCTATCTTTCTATTCATATATATTACTAATCAAAATAGATTTATATAGTTAAGTAGCATAGCAAGAAGCCCCAAATCCTTGATTTGTCTAGGTAAGACTGCAATGTCTTGGGGCCTAGGAAGTGAGGGGAATGAGTTTGGCTACTTCTCCTCCACACTTTTTTTAATTTGTGCCCGTTCCGGATGCGCTTCGCGCGCTGTTGTCGCTTTTCTCTCATCTTATTCTTCATTGAACGGTTCGGATGGACTTTGTCATTCTTTCCCAACTAAAGTTGAAAGAGTTGTATCACATCGAGATGTCGATTAGTTTTCCACCCCCAATGGGATCGGAAATTTGTAACCCTCATTTAGATTTTAAGGCCCTTCATCCTTTCTGAATGAAGACCCGGCCTGGCTCGTGTTGTTCCAACAACAGGTGGGGAGCACCTCAGTATACAATCTCGTGCAGTAACAGGGAGCCCTATTACACCTAAGGCCAACTTCAATTCACCTAACCGAGGTTCATCGCATGTAGTCATTGTGGAATCGTAAAGGATATTAAGTAGATGATTGATTTTCGTAGCATGCATTGCCATCCATGTCACAATTGATTTGCTGAGCTACATGTCCGGTGCACAGGGAACTGCTTTCGGTCCTTCAAACTTACTTACTCGTAGCCAGCGATCTATAACGCTAGTCACTACTCCCAATGGGTTTCGGAAGTAAGCCCCACAACCCAAAGCGGCAAGAACTACCGAAAAGCTCCACAGAGTTTTCGTATGGGAAACTACGAGACCACGACTTTCTTGAACGCGATAACCAAAATATAAATCGAAGAAAGCAGACAAACGTAAGTAGTAGACGAATAGGCATTACAAACTCAAGAAGAAGAATAAATCAAACTCAATGATGAAAATGTTGAAGCGAACACGGAGATGTGTCCTACTAATCGAAAGCTAAGGATCGCTTTCCTCTTTTTTTCATTTTATCTATTAAAGTGAGATAAAAAGAATGAGTCATTTAGCGCTCACTGTTTGAAACACACGCTTCTTTGAAGTGCATGGCTAATGGCTTCACTTATGAAGTGAGAATCCTTTGTTTCCAATCATTTCATTGTTTGAGTGTTTAAGCGATAAAAGTGGAGATTTAAAGAGACACCAGTTTTAGAGAACCCCAAAGTCTACCTTAAAGAGAAATTGTTTAGCATTGAAATGATATGGGCCTAAAATGAGAGTTATGAATGCAGATGATTCATATGACTCTAACTAGTTTGGGATTGTCTTGTAGATGATTGATTGACGCAACCTTATATCGGATATTAGTTTGGGAAAATCCACTTCAGCTTTTTAAATTTCAACATAGACAAACACTACGAGAAGAGCATAAGTTAATTGAACATTATAAGTGACTCCATTTAATAAGATGCCAAATACTCTACTTATGAGTTGGTCCTACATCCAAATTGGTAAAAAGTAGACAAACCGGTACTTGCATCCCACATGAATGGAATTAAGTATTTTCCTTCTTACAAGTACTTCCCGTCAAAGATAAAGTGCCCTAATCGGAGATGGCATGACACCGCATCACGAGATCTTATACAATACCATGCCACAACCAAATGCTAAGCAACATATTGGAAAGCTCCTTGACGAGGATATCTTCCTGTCATTTACACAAAAGTACTTTTGTTGGTTAGTTCACAAATTATTTGTCCACTTAAATCGAAGCAATTTGCCCACCAATTGTAAGGAAGCTAGTATGTAATCTTGCAACCTTATTGACTAGAGCTCAAATCAAAAGGCCTTCACACAAACACCAACCCCTTTCTGACCCAAGGCTAACCTTCTAAAGGACACAAGAGCGTACTTTTTCCCTGGGAACGACACTTTCTAGTTTCTAATAACTCAACCTAACCATCCCGTGTACAATTCTCATTTTTCTCAAAGAAAATATCGACAAAAAAATTCTCCCACTATGTAAGCATTCCCTAAATCCACCATACTAAACTCTAGAATGTGTAATCAAGTGTTCTCCCTTTCTCAAAGTGAAAGCATCAACCCTCACACCTGTAAACCTAACTCACCTATTACTTTGTTGTCCTATTTATCAAATTTGAATATTGCACTTGCTTTCTTTTGGGAAACTCCATTCATGCCCACCTACCCATCGAGGAAGACGTCATCGATCCCTGAATCGAGGAATCGCTCTTTCAATCCCTTACAACTGCCTTTGAAGCCTTCCACAGCCCGAAACAATGAGTTGCCTAAAAAAAAGGGCAGCCCAGTGCACTAAGCTCCCGCTATGCGCGGGGTCCGGGGAAGGGCCGGACCACAAGGGTCTATTGTACGCAGCCTTACCTCACATTTCTACAAGAGGATGTTTCCACGGCTTGAACCCATGACCTCCTGGTCACATGGCAGCAACTTTACCAGTTACTCTAAGGCTCCCCTTCGAAACAATGAGTTGCTTCATAGTTAGTTAATCTCACTCTTGTTATTCATATCATTTAGCAGTCAAACACATATCTCACTATCATTTTTCCCACTCAAACCAATTTTTTTACTTAAGTTGGGAGGTAAATCAAGGTGAATACCCCCTTATCATCTTCCATCTCATTTCTGAAGTCAATCAATTGAACCACCAATGAAAACCTAGAATTTCATTATATGTCCTAAAATGATCTCCCATATCAAGTTACCAAAGAAATGTTTGAACATTCTTATCAAAGTGCCCTTAGACAAAGTGCTTGTGCTTCATATATATTCAAATTAAGATACTACTTGAGAAATAAATCATAAAATAGGTCCTTTCTAGTGTGAATCATAGCATTTGGAACATAAAAGAAAATAGAAGATCACATCGACTAGATTCATAAGAAAATGATCAACTTTGGTCAAGTAGATCATACAGCCAAGAGGACAAAGTATTTTCCTGGCAACACATTAGCATTCAACTTACACCTTGATCTACTTTCCCAAGGAGAAGTTGGTCAATGCATCTACTGCACAATAAATGACTTTTGTATAAGGTCTAAAGTAATACTAATCCCTATGATTTACGCCAAATTGTGAACCCAATCCATTTAAGGAAGATCCCAAATAGTATTGATCTTATAATTCAACGGGATCAAGTGTTCATTGGACCAAGACATATTCTTTAGTATGGCTTGAACAGAATAGGAGGATTCAGTTGGCAAGATCTCAAAATGAGTCCATGTTCGCTACTTTATGGTAGACTTGAAAAACTCGATAGAGGCTGTCCATAGTATTCAATCCTGAACAGGGATACTATGCGATTGAGAAAAAATAGAGTCCATCTTTTGCATACACAATTTAAGACAGTAACTCATGTTATAAATGAACATGATAAAGAGCAGCTAACCAGTATACTCACTTAAACTATACTGTAAATAAAGATAAATTAAATTAAGAACTAAAAAGAGTAAACAATGCAGACGATCTATTGTTGTTTACCATGCCAGGTAGCTTTACAATGAGGAGGTAGGTAGTTATACAACGTGATAGGGTAGCTGCACTTTCAACTACGAGACGCAACTTGAGGAGAAGCAAATTCTGAGATAAGATGTAAAAGGGTTCAGCTAGTAGCTCCAGTATACATGCAAAACCTGCTCAATGGAAATAAAATTTCCAACAAAAATAAAAATGTCAAACAACAGAAGTTTTAGTTCCCAAAAAATCAACTTCAGGGAAAGGTCATCGGTCCAATAGATGATGCTTTCAAGTCTCAAACCTCCAACCAGATGTAGGCAGAAGAAAACGGTTCTAAGCAAGTCAGAGTTATGTTAAAATCACATTAAAGCAAGGACATGCAGTCATACACCCATGAACTAATCAAAAAAGACATACAGCCAATGAATAATGATTTCAGAAGGGCCTACATCCAAACCCTCACCAGTGATAGTTCAAAAGCCAAAAACAGATACAGCCATGAAAACAGACTCATTTTTTTTAAAGATAAGTAACCATGGAAAGCTGAGTTTTCCTGGCTCACATTCATAACCAGCTTGTAGAATTAGCACAAAACACAATGCTTTAAAAGACTGTATATCAAAGTTTAAGCTCACCATTTATCCATATAGCCTGTGCGTATTGACTAGAATAACTTAGTTCTTGCCACCATAAAACAAAAATACATCCTGCAAATGTGATGATTACTCCCAAAGGGAGAGTCATCCATGCTACTTTCAAGAGTTTTGATGCATTTCCTCTCCCTGATGATCCGCCACTGCAATTTAAACACAGTACATACTTAAGCTTTAAATGCAGACCCAAAAAAGATATTTCTAATGAAAGTCTCAAAGCAGATATAAAATGCCAGAAAAAAAGAACCTTCATGTACTCATCTTGCTGGAAACGCAAAAGCCCAAACCAGATAGACTAAAGCCTCTATTTGCTCAGCTTTAGGGTTCTATTATCTATTTGGAATTCATATTAGAAGTGCCATCTAAATGGTCAAAAAACTGACATTTGGTTTCCTAAATTACCATATCCTCTTGCCCTTTCTAACATATTTGTTCTGAGAATTCAAAACCTTAGCCACATATTTGCTCTCGTCTGTGTGAAAGAACTCTCAAAATATTTTTCACATGTGTTATCCATGTTGTCACAAAAAAAAAATGGAAGACTTTCTCAAGACAGGACTTTTACATTTTTTATGTCCATGCTGAGAAAAGCAGTGAATTTTGTGGAGAAACATGAGAATGTAAAAGCAAGTGGATGATTTTACAGACTTTTGAGCTCTTAGCAAATAAATGGAAATCCTTGGTAATACGCCTTCCTGGTGCTTTTAATAAGTACAAAAGAAAGTAATGATTTTTTAAAAAGAAGTTATAATCTAGAAGTTAGTTTCCGTACAATTACAATTGGTAAGTAACAAGCATAATTAGGTATACTGTGAATCACATAAAACAGTCACGACAAAAGTATAGAAAATCATCTTATTAACTATGACCATAACAAATTGAGGCAAAATGTATGCTTACTACATGAGGTGAACTCTTTAATTTCAATAATGAGACAGAGTTGCAATATGCTTCTATTGATTTGATAATTGTATTTATTGAAGCTAAAAGAAGTTGTGAAATGATGTGCAAAGAACAAAACTAAAAGTAGCATCATGTAAAATATCCAATAGTACCAATAAATGTCTGCCCTCATACATGCTCGCCTGAAGCCCTCTCGACTAAGAAAAAGCACACAAGTAATGAACAAGTGAAATTGTACAGCATACACCTGCATGATGCACCAAAAAGATGTTAAACATTTCCTGTACATAAAACCAAGAAAGTCAAGTTGAAAAGTCAAATAAAGTAGCTGAGTTAATTGATAACAAGTTTTTTTGAACTCAAATCACCACAAAGATCAAAGAAATTATGATGAATCGATATGGTACATGTAAATGTAGATGTTGTAACGTCTAATTCACAACCAGTCAGCCACAACAGTATATACCAGAACACGGAAAGAGAAACAACAACAGGTGAGCGAACTCTTGTCACTCTTTAATCTAGCAAATTTAGTTTACAGGTCCCTATTATCGTCAATCCATGGAGATGCAGAGGTTGCTATCTTTCAAAACTCAAATTAATAGCAAAGTAGTAGTGATAATAACTAAATAAACTCAATGTGGAATCTCACTGATAAACTATTACATACTTCAACTAATATTTCAGAATATAGCTGAAATACTAACTCCAATACAATGACCGGTTCATATTTACTATTGTTCAACTTTTGGTCACCTGTTAGGGATCACAAAACACTATTTAAATGTAATATGAAATACCACAAGAGAAAAAACACTTTCCCTTTTCTAACATTACCTATAGTAATCTTTCCAAATGTTGTATTTCACCCCAAGAAGAGTACAACAAATGAGAAGAAACAGCTGCGAACCAACTTCATGATAAATGTGAGCTTGTACATATATTCATATACAGAAAACAAAGTTCAATCACGAACTACTTGGGGTCACTTATATGAATCCTTTATATTCATTCTTTTTATAAAGGTTGGTTTCCGTGTCAGCTTGAGCACACCTCGACTAAAAAGAGAGTGATTCGGTACCTATAATGGTGGGAGGTAGCACATATTTGGTGGAATAGTCGAGGTGTGCTCAAGACTCTGATGGAAATAAATCACCAAGCAAGGACCAATTTTCATCCACTCCATTGACCGCTAGACCACACACTTAATGTTGCCTCGATATTCCTTCCACTTTTTACGCTCATTTCATTCCAGTGCTCGCTAATTTGTTTTTAAGAATTTCGGAACACCTTTTAATTGGATCACATACTATGTTTCAGGGCTAGCTTGAGCACACCTCGACTGTTCTACCAATTACCTGCTACCTCCCGGTACGGGTAACTCTGCTTGCTTAAAATTTAAGCAGATAGAAAGAATCACCTAGCAAGTACTAAGGTTCACCCGCTTCATTGACCGCTAGACCCAGGGGTGGACCCAGCACACTGCATGTGCATCATGGGGACCCGTAGCTCTTGCTCAAATCCTATATAAGTATTAGAATATTCACTAAATATCTATAAATATTTGATTGTGAACCAAGTTATTATCGTATATTAACTTGAAATCGTTATAGGAATCCATAAACTTCAAATCATGAATTCGCCTCGAGCTAGACGGGGTGCTGAATCCTCTATATTCATTCCACTTCTTTTGACCTCATTTCATTCCAATGCTCACTAACTTGTCTTTTAAATTGGGAAATTTTCAAAAATATACAGCTTTTGAAAATTACTACGCCCACGTACCTCAATATAAAATATTATACAACATTATACCTGGGACAAAAGCATTATACATAATGTATCAACCATATATAAAGCGTATAATAGTGTATAAAAATTGTTTATACACAAATAGGAGCTAAATCGGTAACAAACTCAAAGTTTGGGTTATGTGGCGTAAATACTACTACAACAACAACAAACTCAGTGTCCCACAAGGTGTGGTCAATCAAGTGAATTTTGTTCTGGTGGGATCAAAGTGTGGGGAGGGTAGGATGTACGCAAAACTTACCTGGTGTAAATATTTTTAAAAATAGACGTAGAGCGTAATTTTCTCTATTAAATTTGCTAAACACCTTCTAATTAGATCACATACTATATAGAAAGATGATAATTACTACAATTATTTTTAAAAAAAACGGATATAATATAGGAACAAGGATTAAAAAAAAAATTACCGCATAATCTTGTTCAGTTAGGTGTCGAACGATCCAAGAGTTGAATATGAATGGTATTCCCCTTGATAAAAATTGAGTAGCTACAAATATAACACACATTACTGAACAAAACTATACGAAAATGAAATTAAGAGAAGTAAAAATAAAATAAACTGACCTAGCAAGTACTTGAATGTGTGAGATAGATTCGCTGGACGTTGTCCATTTTCACTTGATTTTGACATTGCCTTAAACTATATGAATTGCAATTGGGTTGTTTATGGCTCGCTGTTATTTATATAGCGTGTACTTGAACCGGGTTTATATGAACCCCTTTGGAGGATTCTGTTTAGCTACTTTGGGGTCGTTTGGTACGATACATAGATAAGCAAAAACTTTAGTATGTTATTGTAAATAAAATTTTGAGATAACTAATCTGGGATTAGTAATGTTATTTTATCCCACATTGAGGGTGAAATAATTAATCTCGATGTAAATAATAAAATTCGAGTCGAGAAAATAATAATCAAAACATAAAAATATCACAACAATTGTAGTATTTGGTTTCAAATATGAGTAGTACAACCTCGTGGAACCTTTTCTCCCATGTCACAGAGATCTTCGTCTTCTTAGCTGCAATGAGAGATGTAGCGGTAATCATTGATCCACCATAGATTATGTTTATAACATGAGGTGGAGCAACCGTATTCAAGTCATTTTTTGTGGGTGGTCCTCACTTGTAGTGTTTCGAGCTCTCTCGCTCAAATATTCCCGGAGGTGGCCCCTGCTTAGCATTCCTGTCACCTCCTCTCGCAGATGTCTGCAGTCCATAGTTTTATGTTCGTGAGTACTGTTGACACTCAATTTTGTCCACACTTTTCGATATTTATTTGCAATTTTCAATATTTTTATACATATAGGCCTTTTAATATCGTCGTCTATTTTCAATATCATTATTTATTATTATTATTATTCGCATTTTTACTATCATTTGCCTTTAATATCATAATCATAATTTTTACCGTAATACTCTATGCATTTTTATTTTTCGTAAAATGACACCACTTTTTATCAAGCATTAAGCATTTCGCAAATGTTATGTTTTATTATTATCACATCGTTGTATCTTATTTTTATAATTTACATTTTTTCTTCAATGCATTTTTAATATTAAACCGCTTTTATATTTTTAAACCCATAACCCACTCATTTCCCAACCCAAAATAATTTCTACCCAAACTAATTTCAACCAAAGCCCAATTTCCCCAAGCCCACTCGACCAAACACCCATTTCCCCTTTTATTTTTTGGCCCAACTCCCAAGCCCACTCTTTATTTTCCCCCTAACCAAAAGCAAAACCCAAAAGGAACTCTACTAACCTAAATCATCCAACCGAAGCCCATACCCATTCGGCCCAACTCCCAAACCCCCTTCTCTCATTCGGCACAACTCCCCAACCCCCTTCTCTCATTCGGCCCAACTCCCCAACCTGCATGCCCAAAACCCATTTCCCCTTTATTTTCCTCCCAAAACCAAACACCCCCTAAACCAAACAAACCCTAAAATTAAAACAAAACCGCCCCTCTCTCTCTCAACCCATCGCCGCACACCCCATGCCCCCGACCCCACACGCCGATCACCTCACCCACTGCCACCAACCCTTCGACCCATACCCCCAAAATCCGCGACCCATACCCCTAAAATCCGCTTTTAAAATTTAGAAATCTTTGCCTTTAATTCAAATTTCAAACTCGATTTTGACGGGGTGAACGTTGGGGGGAAAACCATCTATAAATACCCCTTTTGTTCACTGTTAAAATGAGAGTTTTGGAGAGGTCGAAATCGGGTCAAAATTCAGATTTTTTAGTTTGGGTTTGAAGACTATAAATTCAAGTTTCTTTGTTCTTAATTTTGGTGAAGAATCTCCTCTTTTGTTCCTTAATTCTCAAATCCGAAAATCCATTTGTTCTTCACATTTTGGGTTGGGTCAAAAATCCGAAAATCACTCATTTTCTTTTCCCTAAATTTCACCCTCAAAATATCTGATTTACATTTGATTCGATTAGGCGGAATTAGTCGATCAGGTCGGCGGGTCACCTAAAGGCGAGTCGAGTTCAGTCGGGTCAAATTTTTCAGAAAAAGGAATTCTTTTCAGAATTATAAATTCAGAATTCGGTGATCAAACATCCAAAATCAGAATTCAAAAATAACTTATCGACTGGATTCGACGATTCAAAACAACTCCTCTGTTTGCGGCCCGGAGAAGGTCCGTAAACTCAATTCCCTCCCTTTCTTTGTTTATTTTAGTGTTCTATATGTTCTTATGTATTTTTATTTCTGTTAATTAACTATGTGTTAGTTAGATTTGTTTACATTACTATGTTTATTAATGTTTAGATGTAATGGTCAAATTAATCTATTTAATAACCTAGGCTTGTATTTTGTTTGTTAAAACATGGAGTAAATTTATGTTTATATAATCTGTTAACCTTGTTATTAATGACGGCTTAAGGGAGTGTGACTATAAGTAGTTAAGTATTTTGTGATGTTTATTACTGTTCAAATTACATGTTAGCTTATCTAATCGACTGTTTGTATCCAAACATGCTAAGTTAGGCTTTTATTTAACACGATATGATGTATGTGTTAGTGTTTGTTTAGTTAAGGTTATGATAAGTATGACTAGTTGAGTACCTGTTTTTTCTCCTAAAATAATGGCTTGAGTTAAGAAAGGTCAGCTCTTTACCTGTCTGAATATTATATGCTAGGACGATACACGATTTTCAGTTTTACAGGGATTTAAATGCATGTTTGACAATCCGTTTAGATGTAACTCTGATTCCATATAGCATTTTGTCTTAATGTAGTTATGTTTAAGTTAATATGTGTGATTACATGTTTGTGTGAAATTTCATGATCATGGTGAGCTGATTTAGACTCTGAAAAATAGGAATTTGGAGTATGAACTAGTTTGCAATAATCTGTGTGAGTTGTTTAAGAATGTGTTTAGGAGTATGTTAACCAAACTTGTCATATTATGCATGTTTTATCTTTTAGTATAAGATTTAGGGCCATATTTGATATTGTGGTGCCTCACATATTAGTTTAAGATATCGTAATGAACTTGAATTGCTTAAACTAGCATGTATTGGGATCTGTTTTGGCTATGTCTAGATTAGCTGAATCGATACGATGCCTAAGGTTGCTAATTTGAAGGTTATTTTGACTTGTATGGACTGTTTACGCCAAATATGATGATTAATGTATTAGTTAAAGATTGGTTTGATCATGCGTAAGCTGATTACATCATGATATTTGCCCAAAATGTGTACTATATGATTATTTATGACTGTGAGTCTTAGTTTCTATCTGAGTATATGTGTTTAGGAAAGGCTAGGAATAGTTAATGGCTTGTCAGGTCAAGAAGCATATTTATTTGGGTTAAATACTATACGTATGTGTTCATATGATTAGTTCCACATGTTTGTAATTGATAATTTACAATGTTTGGAACTTTTTAGTAAGTAAGATAATTTAAGAAGCTATTGTGGTTGATTTTAGAAGCATGATTAATCCCTTGAGAATTGTGGTTGGTTAATTGTGTGTTTTACTTGTCATACCATCTGTTGGTGCTCATTCACATACCTTGATTGCGTTTTTCTGCCTATAATCTCATTTGCCCTGTTCAAATTATATGGCTATGTGAAATGGAATGCCTAGCATGCTTGGTCTGTTCGTTAGGAAATTAGTCATGTTAATGAGGTCAAAGTTCATATATGTTGTTCCAATAAATCAATTCATAAAGCTCTGTTATATATGTATTGTTTGACCTAAAATGTTGTTATTGTCTATTTTTGTGTCCTTACTTGCTCATTCATAGATTAATCGAATATCCAAAGGCCTAGGATGATTAAAATAAAGTGATGTCATATGTGTTTAATGCATTCCCACAGTTTTGATATGATCTGGAAAAAAAAACTTGACCTTTAGTTGATAACCTTGCATGGATTAGGATTTGTCTACATGCTGGCTTGTATCCCTGGAGTGCATGAAACTGAGAATGGCAGTGTGTGCTTGTAGTGTACCCATTCTCCCTTCTGTGTATAACTATTCCGAAACCATGTTAAGAATAAGTCTTCTATATGTTGTTGTGTCTAGTTGAAGTGTTTCAATTTCCCTTAAAACATGTTGTCCATGTTCTGTCCAGATATATTTGCATCAGTCTAGCATTAGGTGGGGTCTTTCTTTGTGTTTTCAAATAATTAGGCCTTTATCATGAACAACTGGAAAGGTTGTTTGCGTCTTCCTAACGTATTCTATGTCATCATTGCTTCTATGTAAGCTATTCCTTTTAGTTTAAATGCATGCCATTACTGATTTCTATAATATACTGAAGGTTCAAAATAATAGAATTAGGTCAAACTTCAGCATGCTAGCATGAATGATTGATTCACTACATCATGACACATCCTTGCATAATAGTTAAGTCAATATACATATCTTGACTATCTCTGTGGCCCATATCTCGCTACTTCTTTGCCATTGTTTGAGTCGCTGGGCCTGAGGGGCCAACAATACACTATTTTCATCAAGTGCGGCATAAATAAAGGCCCAACAACATACTACTCTTCATGAATTATTTATTTACATTTTCTTATGTATATATATTTTCATGCTCCGTCTACTAATCCTTTTTCTTTTCTTTCATTTACATGAAATGCATCGGGAGCAACGAAGAGTCTCGTTATGAGACTCATCGTGATCATTGCCAAATGAAGACCCACATCCACATTCCTTGTATTATCCGGCCTCGGGATTTCCAAACAAATAGGGCGAGATGACATCGTCATCCGCTTTAGTTCCCTTTCATCGTTATTCTTTAATTTCATTATTTCTATTTGGGTCTATAATAATTATTTAATGCTTGTGTGGTTGTTAGGATATTTAGAATAATTAGGTCATGAATGGATAATGAATAGGATAGTTTAAAAAATGTCGCTAGTTTATTTATTTGTAGGCTTGATTAATTCAAACTTGAAACCCCTCCGCTAGTTTATTTATTTTTAGGCTCGTCATGCATATTTAAAATTTTCAAAACAAACTTTGATCATCTTTTGTTCACTTTATTAATTGTACAACTCAAAATGATTTTCAAAAATTACTTCTTTGGCATTATAAGTAATTCGTTTTTCTCCTTGCTATTAATTGTCCTAAATGCATACTTTTTTTTCAAACTTTATATGTGTTTTTCTTTAATACCATACAAATGCATTCTTCTACTAAAATACTTGCAACATTATTTTAACTTTCTATTTTTAAAACATGCATTTTCCTTAGTATAATAATTAACCTGAGTTTGATCGGATAATCGCAAGTTAGCGGATCTTAGAGGATGCCTAACCACTTCCCTTTAGGATAATAAAGAACACTTACCTAGAATCTCATTAGTTTTACAGACCTTAAAATTGGAGTTATTTTGCAGCATTTTATTTAATATGTAGGTGTCCTAATTCACCGTAGAATAATTAGGTGGCGACTCCTTAATTCAATACCCAGGAATCACCGATACGTTGCACACCGCTTTGACCCCGTGCGTGGTTAAAAGCGGGCTCGACAAGTACCATGGAAATCTCACCAGATGGACTGATCTCTCTTGTTAGGATCGTATTGCAGTGGTTTTGGTGGATGGGACGTCGGATGAGTTCTCAGCACCACCACTATTTGCTCTTCACCAATGTTATAGTTATACTCGGATAATTTTGGGTATCCGGTACCCTTTGATGAGTTAACTTTGACGGCATTCACCAAGCCTTGGTTGTTTCGATCAGAACCTCCTTTGTTGTTTGATTTTCAAAGGAATGAAAACTCTGTCCACCTTCCTTCTTTCCGGGAGGTAGGATAAGGTTTGTAACAGTTCTTCAAGGAATTTTGATCGTTTCTTTTAACAGACTTTGCAAAGATACTCTCAGCTTTATATCCATGCATATCATCTTTAATCTAGATCTTGAACTCATACCAGTTATGCACGTCCTCCCAAGTTGTAGCTTGGAATTTTAAGAGATTTTTCTTGAGCTTCCGTGAAGCATCTGAACTCGAAGGATCCAAACCTTTTTAAAAGTATCTGCAACTCATTCATCTGGGACTGCGGGTAATAGCATTCGTTCCTTCTGGAACCGTGTAACGAAATCCCTAAGAAGTTCAGTTTCTCTTTGTGCAATGCGGAAGATATCCGTCTTGCGTGTCTTCACCTTCTGAGCTTCTGCATGAGCCTTTATGAACATGTCGGCGAGCTGGGCAAACGAACCGATTGAATACTCACAGAGTTGTGAATACAATATCAAAGTACCCTTAGCAAGTGTTTCAACGAACTTTTTGATCAGAACCAATTCTATTTTTGTTTCTCTTAGATCATTTTCTTTCACGGTCGTGTAGGCCATTATATGCTACTGTGGATCAGTATTTTCGTCATATTTGGCTACAAATGACATTTTGAACCTTTTGGGGATCAATTCGGGTGCAACCTCTAATTTATATGCCAACTGGATGTATTTCTTTGCATCATGTCCATCAACCACGGAAGGAGCCCCCGATATTTGACTGAATTGACGCTGGAACTCCTGGGCGGTATTTTCCGCCTTCTCCACATTGGAATCAACTTTACTTGTCATGTCCTTCATGAACTTCAAGACCTTCTCCTGAAATGAGTTTTCAGGGGCGACTTTGCTCTCTGAACCATCATTTCCTGATCTGCCTTGATCATTGTCAGTTTCTCCATGTGCAGTGGGTTGAAGCATTGGTTCCTCAGTTGGAGTACTACCGATATTTTTGGACATGAACTTCTCTTGGAACCACTTCAGACGCTCTAACTGCTCACTCATCGCAGCATTTTGCACCCGAAGATTCTGTATGGCTTCTTCGGGTGTTTCGTCAGTGGGAATATCCCTGTGCCGAGTCTATCCGTCTCTAGAGGTGACTCCATCTGCAAACATTGGGTCTTCTGGTCCCATAGTCCCGATTGGAACACCATCCGATCCTAGTGGGGTATTGTTAGTGTTGTCACCTATATTACGACTGCTTTCTCCTTTTCCTGTCATTTGTCTGATCTGAACAATGAATACGACTTAAAGAAAAAATTAGAGTAGTAGAGGGGTCACTTGTGACACCACAATTGTCCAGGCCCCATGGTGGGTGCCAAACTGTTTACCCGTAAAACGGTACAGTTAAATTTGTATACATGGTCTAGGACATGTGGATTTCAAGTGACATATTATATAAGAACTCTAGATGAATTATACTAAAAATGAGTAATAATACGACAAAGTAAAGTAATGATTAGTTTGAGCCTTGTGACAGCTTCTGGGCAAAGCTACGATAATTTATATGCAAGCACAGAAATCGAGAGAATACGAGTAATTGTATTCTAATAACTAAAATGTGTCCCCTTACAATGGAATAACATGTATCTCATTAATACATGAGAATGAATGTCGTAATAATTGGACAATCAATATCTCAATAAATGTCATCAAAGCTTTATAGAAAATGTATGACCGATTTTAGTAACAGTCGCCCGTTACGAACTAAACGGTAACTTCCGCTCTTCTGAATCTCCGGTGCTCACCGTGCATGTGTTACTCCCGGTACAACTTGAATACTACCGGCAATGCCCCAAGTTGACTTGGACTCGACTCAGCATCAATTTTCATGTGTCGCATCATAATTCGTATAACTGTCTTAAACGAATTTTACTCTATACAATATTATTATTATTATTATTATTATTATTATTATTATTATTATTATTATTATTATTATTATTATTATTATTATTATGCAATGTGCGAATAAAAGTAAAGATAGTGTATGCACTTGTTACAGTAAATCATTCGCTTATATTTGGACATCAAATATTCTTTCAGTAGTTCAAATATTATAGGTGATAACTCCTAGTTGAAGACAAGTTCTACATCTTGTTAGAGAATTATTATATATATTTTAACTTTTTTTAATTATTTTATTTATATGATGATGATATGATATGAGCTTAAATGAAGAAATGAGAATTCATATAGCTCGACACCTACTTGAAGAAGAATTATGCGAAAATGAAATTAATCAAAATGAAAATTGTGATAAGGAAAACAACTGATCTAGCAAGTACTTGAATGTGTTAGATAGATTCACTGTACGTTCTCCATTTTCACTTGATTTTGACATTTGCTTAAACTATTTTTCTCTTTAACCAAGTGAACAACATGAATTGCAATTGGGTTGTTTTACGGGTTGGTGTTGTTTATATACCGTGTAGTTGAACCGGGTTTATTTGACCCGGTGTGAGTCGACCGCCGTACCTGGGACTTGGGAGTTTATTTGGAGGTGTTCTGTTTAGCCCCTTTTAGTTTGGAAATTAGCACTCTAGTCCCCTAGGTTTAGGTGTGTTTTAAATCACTCGCTTACATTTGGGTATCAAATATTAGTTCAGTATTTCAAATATTATAGGGGATCGCTTCTAGTTGAGAATAAGTTTTAGATTTGTTAGAGAACTTATTATTATTATTATTATTATTATTATGATACAACTATGACATGTGTTTAAATGAGAAAATGAGAATTCAAGTAGCTGAGACTTATTTGGGACTAAGGCGTAACTATTATTGTATTTCAGATGGTGATTAATAATATATGTAAAAATAAACTTCATTATTTGCAATACTGGTGAAATACAAATAAGATTTTGAGTAGCATATAAAATATTAAAATTAACACTACAAGTTTCAATTATAAGTTTTCAATTTTCAGAAACTTTTTTCTGCCAGTAAGAGTTTTCAATTCATTTGAATGCCAATGCATTTGCATAAAGAAAATAAAAATCATTGATGAACATAAACGTAAGGAATGAGAAAATTGTCAATAGCTAATAATAGAATAAACTGTCAAGATGCGTATGTCTATCCAGAAAAGAGGTAATTTTAACTTTAATTTCTCATTCCAATCTTCTCTACTTCTCTTGATTTTTTTGAAAATATGATCTCAAACTTTTCTCAAAAGTGTATCTCACCAACGATGTATGTGGACTAATATTAATACATTTGATGATAACATGATGAAAGTTTATTTATCTATCGATCCGCCTCGTTTTGTTCCAAAACTACTACTACACTCACTCCCGCCACTTTAGCTCCTTCAATTTATCCGGCATCATTTGCTTTTTGTTCATCTTGAAATCAAAGGAAAGTCACTTCCTTGAAATTGATATTATGATCGATTCATCTATGACCCTATTTTAATTGTGATCAGTAATACTGACGGTTCTTTCACTGACATTTCTCTATTCTTTATATTATTTGTGTTTAATTAAAGTTCTATCTTTGTTATATGGGGGTTTTATGTTGTTTTTAACCAAGAATTGCTTCAACAACGGCTTCAAATATTATATCAACGGTGCTATATCGTGGGCATATGCTATTTTCTGGCAATCGTCGATTGTTGATTTTGTGAGCCTGTAGGTGTTGGGGTGGGGAGATGGGTACTATAAAGGTGAAGAAGATAAGGTATAGTAGGGGACACCAAATCTTGAGAAAGTTAGCTTAGTAAGTGCATTACTTTGTTCACTTTGTCAACGAGTTCCAATGTTAAATATGTGTCAACTATTTAAAAATTAACAAACACATACATAAGCGGAAGAACATATGCACATAACTAACCTCCATCTTTTCTATTTCTTCTGTCATAGTGAGTCATAACGAATAAAAAAAGAATGATTGAAGTTGAGAGATAGGTCCTACATCAAGACAAATATAAATTATAGCGTAATTTCTTTGATTAAGTTAAAACTTTCCGAGAGAACCGTAAATAATAGCTAACATTAAGGCTAATTTCTAATTAAGATGAGTTTGATTTTAGAAAGATAAGTTAGTGATTTTAACTTTTCATTAATATATAGTATTATATGATTGAAGAGGCACTTATTAAGATTAATATATTATAGTTTGAGAAGGCATGCTTTAATATAGTATAATCAGCATATAAGATTCTTGCCAATTACGTTTAATTCCTAATCTAGATCAAGTTTTGTAAAACTATATGTGCAAGTACGTTTTCATTCAATATATTTTGTAAATCAAGAAATATTTCAATTTGGAAAGATGGAGCCTGGCCAAGTGCCCAAGGGGTCATTCGCACAAATGTCGTATTTCATGGTGATTTTTACTGGGAAAAAAAAATCTCTTCATTATTTTTATTAACTGAAAGACTATATATACAATTTATATATTTCCATAATAGGAGAATCATATTCTTATTCTACTCCTAAAACTTTATTCTACAAGGAGATTAACTATACAATTATGGTAAGAGTACAAGACTAATTAAGGTATACTACAACTATACAAACTTGTGTACAATACGGACAATATCCGAGAAGGAAGCCGAGACCAAGTATACATATGATATACACGTGTATAACGTGTATATCGTATGTATACTCGGTATATTTAACACACCCCCGCAGTCATAGCGGGCGATTTTCGAACGCTGAGACTGTCCCTAAAATCTTCAAAAAGGACCGAGGGAAGACCTTTTGTAAAGATGTCGGCAATTTGATATCTTGACGGGACATGGCAGACGCGTACCTAACCACGAGCAACCTTTTCACGGACAAAGTGAATGTCCATCTCGATATGCTTAGTGCGCTGGTGCTGAACCGGATTACCAGAAAGGTAGATGACACCAATATTATCGCAATAAACCAAGGTTGCTTTCTGAATGGGACAATGAAGCTCCAAAAGCAAATTACGTAACCAACATGATTCCGAGACCACATTAGCTACCTCTCGATACTCGGCCTCGGCACTGGATTGGGACAATGTTGACTGACGTTTTGCTGACTATGAGACCAGGTTATTGCCAAGAAACATACAATAGTTAGACGTGGACCGTCTGGTGGCCGGACAGCCACCCCAATCAGCATCCGTATACGAGACAAGTGTGGATGTCGAGGATGGATATAAATGCAAACCATAGTCCAACGTCCCCTGAATATACCGAATGATGCGTTTGAGTGCATTCATGTGCTCAACTTGGGGATCATGCATAAACAAACACACATGTTGGACATCATACATAATATATGGCCTCGTGAATGTAAGTTATTGAATGGCCCCTGCAAGACTGCGATAGCGGGTCGGATCCTCGTATGGTATGCCGACCGCGACACTAAGCTTGGGCTTAGTATCAACTGGAGTGAAAGTGAACTTACAAGATGACATCCCAGCCCTCTCAATGATCTCAGCTGCATACTTTCTTTGAGATAAGAACAACCCATCTGCATGCCGAGTGACAACAATGCCCAAAAAATAACTCAAGGGCCCCAAGTCTTTCATAGCAAACTCAGAGCTGAGCATTGTCATAATAGACGGGCGTAAGGCATCGAAAGAGGCAGTCAAAATAATATCATCCACATATAACAGAATATAGGCCAAGAATGAACCACGATGGTAGATGAACAAGGAGTTATCCGACCTGTTGTGAGTGAACCCAATTGTCGAAACATAGTCGGCAAACAGCGTATATCAGGCCCGTGGAGAATGTTTAAGCCCATATAAGGACTTCTTCAACAAACAGACATGATGAGGATGTTTGGGATCCCTAAATCCCAAAGGCTGATGCATATAGACTGTTTCCTTGAGATCACCATGTAGGAAAACATTCTTTACATCTAACTGATGAATCGGCCATGCTTTCGAAAGAGCCAAGCTAAGCACAGTGCGAATGGTAGTCGGCTTGACCACCGAGCTAAACGTCTCACCACAATCTACTCCAACTTGCTGAGTCTTACCATCACCCACAAGTCGCGCCTTATGTCGGGTAAATGAACCATCTGAATTTTTCTTATGAGCAAAAATCCACATAGACCTAATAATGTTAATACCAGATGGACGGGGTACCAACTCCCACGTCTTATTATCAATAAGAGCATTATATTCATCGGTCATAGCAATTTTTCAATTCGGGTCATTTAAAGCAGACACAGGATTCCGGGGTAAGGGTGATTTAAGAACATTAGAATGTAAATTAAAATATCTTTTTGGTTTAAAAACACCATGTTGGCTACGAGTGACCGGTCTATGACTCGAGGAAGAATTTGACGGATTTTGGGAATTTGCTGGACTCGGGACGGACTGGCCAGCAGGAAGTGGGCCTGCTGGCCCAACACGGTGAACAATTTATTTTCATTAATTGAAAGACTATATATACAATTTACATATTTTCATAATAGGAGAATCCTATTCCTATTCTACTCCTAAAACCTTATTCTACAAGGAGATTAACTATACAATTATGGTAAGAGTACAAGACTAATTAAGGTACACTACAACTATACAAACGTGTGTACAATATGGACAATATCCGAGAGGGAAGCCGAGACCAAGTATACATACGATATACACGTGCATAACGTGTATATCGTATGTATACTCGGTATATTTAACATTTACTTTTTGGCATAACCTATAAATACAGAAGTTATGCCTTAAGGGATTGCCTTGCGAAAAATATTTTTTTCTCTTTTTACTGAGTGTTATGCCTTTAAGAGTTAAGGCATAACTTTTGCCTTTAGACATAAATTAGAACTACATAAGTTATGCCTTAGGCATAACTTTTGCAAAATCTATGCCTAGCAAAATTGTTTATTTTTTTTATTGAGCTGAAGTTCGAACAGAGAATAAGGATATTTTGGCCCACAAATTTCCATTAAATGAGAAGTAAGGACAAAGATTAAAGACCACCAATTTGAGGGACAAAAAAATTAAAGACCATTCCATATGAAGGTTAATCCGCGTAAAAACAATGGTGCCCAAGCCCAACTTTCTTTTGGTTGAGAAGGAACTCTTTAATACATCATCATAGCTTCCAGCAGTGGCAAACCTTTTGCTTGCTTCAACAACTAAAATTACTTCAATTTCTATTATAAAATTCACGTGAAGTTTTGCTTACAAGCAAAGGATTTCTAAAAATAAAAGAGTGCCATTTTCTGTGAATCTTGACTGAATTAGGACAGTAGCCAGGAAGAGCACTCTCATTTTCCAATGGGTCATTTGCACTTTCGTCCCTATTTTGGTGCTGGTATTTAATTTTTGCCCCTTATAATAAATATTTTTTTGCGGGGCATAAGTCTATATTTCCGCATCATAATATCTCACAAGTTATGCCCCGCACTCTTTAAAAAATGTATGCCTCGCTAGGCATAAGTTCGATTTTAAAGGGTGATAGAACACGAAGAGAATTTGCTCAAGAATTAATCGTTCTTTTCGGTACTATTTTTGATACAATAGGGAGAATATATAGACAATTGAATTACATAGAATCGCACTAGAATTAGGAGTCCTATCTACACTTGAGTCGGTTGTTTGTGTCCCTAGGAGTTGGACTTGCACAAGGAGAACTGCTCGTGATAGGACACTGTCTAATACTCCCCTTGCAAGCTGAAGGTGGCGAAGCGACATTCAGCTTGAAGCTAAGAAACTCGAATCTGGCAGTGGCTACTGGCTAGAGGCTTGGTGAGAATGTCAGCAAGTTGGTCTTTTGTCGATAGAAATTATACAGAAAGATCCTTTCTTGCTACTTTGTCTTGGACAAAATGAAAGTCGATATCCACATGCTTGGTCCGAGCATGAAACACAAGATTGATGGATAAGTAAGCTGCCCCTAAGTTGTCACACCAAAGAACAGGAGCATTGCAGATGGTTATACTAAGTTCAAACAATAGTGACTGGAGCCAGGAAAGTTCAGCAGCGGCATCGACCAGGGCCTTATACTCGGATTCTATGGAAGAGCGTGCAACATACGTTGTTTCTTAGAGGACCACGAAACCAACGCATTCCCAAGAAAAATAGCATAACCACTTGTTGACTTGCGATCATCTAGTGAACCAATCCAATAGGAATCAGTAAAGGCTTGGAGAGCGAGGCCGGTAGACGTGGGAATGGAAAAATGACTATCAATAGTGTGCTTGATATATCGAAGTATGCGTTTAACTGCTGCCCAATGATTCTGACTCGAAGAGTGCATATATTGACATACTTTGTTAATTGCAAATGCAAGGTCCGACCTTGTGAGTGTGATATACTATAATGCGCCAACGACCGTGTGGTACATTGTGGGATCATCGAACAGAGAGCTATCACTTGCGTGCAACCTAGTATTTGGTGCCATAGGTGTGCGAACTGGTTTGCATTTCAGCATTCTCGTCTTGGACAACAAGTTGTGAATGTACTGCCGTTGTGAAAGGGACAAACCAGTGCTCGTACGCCGCACTTCAACACCTAGAAAGAAACTCAGTGGACCTAAATCTCGAATGGAAAATTTAGCTCCCAGCTTTGAGATCACAGTGTCGAGAAATTTTGGGTGGCTGCAAGTTAGTATGATATCATCAACATAGACGACCAAGTATGCACGAACATCCGTAGCCTGAGGAATAAATAAGAATGTGTCAGTTCTTGAAGGCGAGAACTAATGGCGACAAGAAACTAATGGAGCCTCATATACCATGCTCGAGGAGATTGTTTGAGACCATAAATCGATTTGTGTAGTCGACAAATATGGTTGGGTACGACAGATGAGTAAAACCCGCCGGCTGAGATATAAACACACTCGCTTGAAGGTAGCCATGTAGAAAGGCATTTTGCACATCTAATTATCGTAAGGGCCATCCCTTCGATACTGTAATTGTAAGAACAACCCGAATGGTGGAGAGTTTTACTACCGGACTGAATGTTGCAAAATAGTCATGTCCTTCAAGCTGGTGATATCTTTTGCAACTAGACGCGCCTTGTAACGCTCGATGGTTCAGTAGAGTTTCGTTTAATTCGGAACACCCACTTGCTACCGAGAACATTCATGGAAGGCTCAAAAGGGACTAAGGACCAAGTCCTGTTGCGTAAAAGGGCATTCATCTCAGAGGTCATTGCATCATGCCAAACTTTATATTTATTTGCTTCGATGAAACTGGTAGGTTCTATAGATGATTTAGTTTGGACGGAAGCGGATGTAACAGTGGATATGTGTGATGAGGGAGGCATATGACGAAGAATTTGTTGGTTGCTATTGTATAAAGCAGTACGGAAAGTAAGTAAATATTACAAGTGTTCGAAAGGATAAACAAACATTCAATATTCAGAAATTGAATCTTGTTGAACAAATAGGCCAATCTTCAAAACTGCCGCAAGCTTGTTGTGTCTTGAATCTTGATAACCTGAAATCAAGAAACAACTAAATCTGGATGGTTACAACGTTGTGTGTTGAGTCGAGTGATTGCACTCTGTCCTTAAGACAAGATTGCCTCGTATATATGATTTTACGTTAGCGGGCAATAGTCTCCCAAGATAAAAACAACACTTTAATCTCGACGCTACAAAGCCAATAGGTTGAGTCTGATGAAGAAAACAACTATGAATGACTTGCTGAAGATATGGAAAAGGAAGGAAGAGTTTCTGTTTTCTCTTCTATTTTGTCTCTGTGTATATAGTGTGTCTCTGTTGTGTATATGTTGTGTATATGTGAGTATTTTCGTCACTGTTAGTGCACTATTTTTCGTGACTGAAAGTACAATGTTTTTCGTGTTGTATATGCTATTTTTCTGTCTGTATTTTTCATCCACAATTGAGCCAAAATAGCTCAATATATAGCATGGATGAGGGCTGTTCAACTGCCCAAAACATGGCTGTTAATGGCCATTAGGAAGGGCTGTAATGGCAGGTTTAATGCCATAAAGGAGGGATGATTATGGTCATTGAAGGAGGTTGTTTATGGAGGAGTTAACAGCCAAGTTAATGGCTGGTTAATGCTCCAGAAAATAGCCCAAACGGTCCCAAAATCAACTTTTCAGAAACTCTAGGGACCAAACTGTAAATATTAAGCAATTTGTGGTTCAAAAAGATAATATCAAAAAGTCCCCACAGCCCACGACCGAGACAGGACGGGACGGGCGACGGCGGCGCGCGCGCGGGCTTAGCCTTGAACCCAAGCACATCTAGGTCCTCCCTCCTTTAAACACATGGGATACCCCTTGGGATTCCAAATCCTTTACCACTTTAGAGACTTATAAAGAGAGTAATTCTTCATTTTCCCACCGATGTGGTAGATTTGTCCCACACCATATTTCCCTGTCTCAAACACCTTACTTTGTGGACCAATATCTCTTTCATTTCTCAACGAAATTTGACGATTCTTGGCCCTACGGTCATCTACTCACTTAGTAGATTATGCATGTGAGAAGAGACAAAGCCTCCAACATGCGGAACACTAGTGTTTAATTCATTAAATATGGGTGGACGCACCTTCTCGCCAAAGGAAAATTTCCAACAGAATTATGTGATGGGTACGTTGAGGAGGAGCTGGGAGGCTAGCTATAGGCGTAGGATACAAATCTGCCGAGGACGGTGCTACTGGACTGTCCGAGGCAGCGGGCTCAGTAGCGTCCACGCTGGACATGTATTGAGGAATAATTAGTAAAGGTAATGGAACAAGAGAGGAATTATTGGGTTGTCTAGGTGGATTTGATTGCGGAGACATCAACAACGGGGGTAGAGAAATTGGAGAAGAGGCCCATGGTTGTGCCGAAGGTAGTGTAGAGGGATGAGGACCTAAGATAGAGGGACGAACAAAAGGAAAATTAGATTCATCATAGAGAACATAACGAGCTATGTATATATGTCGTGACACCCTATCAAGGCATCGATACCCAAGATGCATAGAGTTGTACCCAAGAAAGACGCACGGGACACTTCGAAAATTAAATTTATGTTTATTATATGGGTGAATATGTGGGAAACAAAGGCAAGCAAAAACTCGGAGGAAAGAATAGTCCGGAGGTCTATGTAGAGCGAGTTCAAAAGGTGACTGGCCAACATTCAAGGGGGAAGGGAGACGATTGATAAGATAGATGGTTGATTCAAGTGCAAAGTGCCAGTAGCGAGATAGTGTGGAACTATGAGCTAAGAGACTTAGCCAGATTTCAACTATGTGACAATATTTATGCTCAACCTTGCCTTGTTGTTCACGAGTGTGTAGACAAGAAATATGATGAGCAATTCCAAAGGACGCAAGAATAGGTGAAAGCAAGCAAAATTCACCTCCCCAATATGATTGAATGAATTTATTGAAGTGTGAAATTGTTTTCCCACGAGAATCTTAAATTGATGAAAAATGTGGACGACTTCAGATTTTTGTTTCATAGGAAACCCCAGGTGTAGTTAGAATAATCATCAACGAAGACGAGAAAGTACTTATGACCATTAAATGACAAGTTGGGAGCAGGGCCCTAAACATCCACAAAAAGTAATTGCAAAAATAGAAGTACTTTATTACTTGAAATTGAAAGATGTAACTTGTGCAACTTGCCAAGTTAGCACACATTACAAATATGATTAAAATTATAACTAGAGCAAGGTAAACTATGCTTCTGAATGAGTTGATGTAACACGCTCTGATGATGGTGTCCTAGCAGAAGATGACAACATGTAGAGGATGTTTTTGCTGAAAGGAAAGTGGAAGGTGACCTTGAGGATAATTGTTGAGAGAGTGACTTGAGAGGAAGAGAGTAAAGGCCTCAGTTATTCCGACCTAAAAGAAGAAGCCTCCTTGAAGCTTGATCCTTGACATGAAAATAAGAGAGATGAAATTAAAAAAGGCATTATTGTCACTAGGAAATTTTTGAACGGAGAGTAAGCTTTTTGTAATAGAAGAAACATGAAGAATATTTTTAAGGGCAGGAGATTTTGAGGGAAGGGATAAAGTTGAATTACCGGTGTGATGGATTGGAAGGCCTTGGCCATTACCAACGTGAACTTGATCAATTCTTCGATAGTCTTCCACTTGTGAAGGTTAGCAAGATCAGGAGTCATGTGATGTGTAGCGGCGGAGTCGGGAAACCATTGTGAATTGCCAGTGATTGGAGCAGCGTGTTGTGACAAGTGTGCCGTGAGATTAATTGTATGATTGAACCTCTAAAAACACGTCGGTGCTAGATGATTGAAGTCGTTACACACTTGGCAACGTTGGCGCGAATCAGACCACTCCTGTCCAGCGTTTACTTGTTTCTGCCACCGTGGTATCCTTCTCTGCCTCGACCATTATGGTGGGCCCATCCACGATTTTCATTAGAGTTGCGATTAGATTTGGATGATTGCTGACTAAGATTCGCATCTTGGTTGGATCCGAGTTCCGATGATGATGAACTTATGATCGATAGAGAGAAGAGGGTCTGCTCGTGAATAAATTCATGGTTTATGAAAAGACTATGTAATTCACTAAATGAGATTGGTTATGGGCAGTGGATAAAGTGGTAACAATATCTTTAAATTCACTTATGAGGCCCTTGAATATGTAGATATTTTGATTGGAGAGAGAGAGAGAGCGCGAATGACCCGCAACAACAAGTTCATCACATATGAGTTTGGTCTTGTGAAGGTACTAAGTGATATGTAAATCATCTTGTCTCATGTATTGAAGTTACATATGAAGATTGAGTATTCTCGTATTAGATGAGGAGGAAAGAGTCGCCTTCAGCACATCCCAAACTTCTTTGGATGTGGAAAGACCAATTACAATCGGGATAATTTCTTCTGATAGCGACGAGATAAGCAATCTAAGGATCACTTGGTCCTGTTGAACCCAACGATAATAGGTTGGATTTGTGGTAACTTCTTCATTGTCTTTGCTTGACACGTGAGATGGAGGGCACGAGTGACTGCCATCGACATAACCGAAGAGGTCTAGACCACGAAGAAAGGGCAAAATCTACGTTT
Organism: Anisodus acutangulus; assembly: GCA_029783415.1. Classification (NCBI taxonomy): domain Eukaryota; kingdom Viridiplantae; phylum Streptophyta; class Magnoliopsida; order Solanales; family Solanaceae; genus Anisodus; species Anisodus acutangulus. The sequence goes on from CM056503.1 coordinate 40,296,801, forward strand.
GCCATAAGCGATAGTTTGAGGAATTTAGTTTAAGGGAGATAAAGTGGTGTGCATGATTGAGAGGGGTCGGAGAAAAATCATTGCAGATTATATTTATGATGGTGGACGACGAGTCCGTTGATTTCTCTGATACCATGATAGAACACAAAGAGAATTTTCTCAAAATTAATCATTCTTTTCTGTATTATTATTTGATACATAAGGAGAACATATAGACAATTGAATTACATAGAATTGCACTAGAATTAGGAGTCCTAGCTACAGTTGAGTCGGTTGTTTGTGTCCGTAGGAATTGTTGTAAAATTTTGGTATTAACAGAAAGAAACACAGACACAGAATTATTGTTCTCTGACTTCAAGGCTCTCATGCAAATTATTTTAGACAATTATTTTGACCCTTCCCAATAACTTGGCGAGTACACTAGGTCATAGAATTATTACATTCAGGATACAATGAAGCCCTAACAACGATGTTGAATTCAAAGTTTGTACTCCTTTGATCCAACTAAGAATACATAATATGAAGTTTCTGATGATGCTTAAGGAAAGGAAAACAGAAATTCTGATTCTTTTTTCCTTATTTTATTTTTCATATCTCTTCTGTTTTTGAATGAGAAAATATCTTTATTACTTATAGAGATTTTGCATCCATTGGAGATGCCTTTTTATCACCAACAGACACCTCCAAGAGGCATTAATGGTGGCTACTTAGAAAGGTTACGTCTGTTCAAATTTAAAGTAAAAATATGAATTATATTAACAGACCCCTCCTAAATTTGAAGAGGCATCACATCAATGATGGCTTTTGATTTTGCTGAAAATATCCAACATTCTCCCCTTATTTTCAAAATAAAAAAACACAAAAAATATCTTTCAAAATAGGAATGACTGCATCACACAAGTGACTGCCTACTACCCGAGTGGGATCAAGCCAACATAGTTCAAGCTAAGTTGAGACAAAGGATCATCGTAGAAATCAATACATAAATGATAGGTATCTTTTGGATTTGAACCTTCACTTAGTGTAAGAAATTCAAAACCTTATCGAGGTTCTATGGTGAACTAGTCTTGAACCAAGTACTCCTTGTGATAAAGCCGGAATCTCCACACATATTGACTTCAGAGAATTGTGTGTTCTGTAGCTCAACACGTTAATGGCCATGTGCTTATATCCTGGATTAATGAGTATTCTTTAGAGAACGGTCTTATTCTCATAGGAAACAACCTGATTTTCATATTCATATAGGTAAGTCTCTAAGGTGTTTCTGCGATACACTTGTAAACAAATATAGACTAATTAAGGATTTCCATCCATTCTTAATCAAGCAGAATCACTACACTAATACAGAAATGGGTAGTTTTGACTTAGTATACCATAATCACTCTCGTAACTTGTCGTTACCCATTAAACCTTGTTTATCTTTTTCAAAACATAGGTTGGGTTTCTGTTAACCGATGATCAACCTTCTTTCACAGACCTTAGTCCCATTTCCTTACACATTATTGAAACCACTGCCTTTGGTAGACTCTTAGTAAATGGGTCTGCCAAGTTCTTCTTTGTTTCAATATAGTTAACTGCAACTACTCTTCTCTTGAGTAATTGTCTTACTATTTGTTGTCTAAGACTTGCATGTCTTAACTTCCCATTATAAGTCTTGTTTGAGACATTATAGATCGTAGTGTGATTATCACAATTAATCAAGACTGCTGGAGTTGGCTTATTCCATTATGGGATCTCTATAAGTAAGTTTCTAAGCCATTCCACCTCCTTACATGCATCTGCAAGTGCAATTAATTTGACAACATTGTTGAATCAGAAATACAAGTATGCTTCTTACTAGGGTCTCTCCCCCTCTGGGGAATCCATAGAAAGCAAAATAATTCCATAAAGTGACAATTTCCTCAAAAAAGAGATCAACAATAAGGCAGGAATTCTCCTGTCTCTGAAAAGATAAAGCTAAGCAGTACCACCTAATGTAAACATACATCCAGTAGTAGACTTGGACTTGGATTCTATATTGTTCCAGTTTGCATCGATGTATCATTCCAATACAGCGGGTAACCCTGGAAATGTAAACCATAATCAATGGTTCCTTTCAAGTAAGCCAACACTCTTAAAATTGCTTTCCAATGTTCAACTCCTGGGTTACTTGAGAAACAACATAGTACTCCCACCGCTTGGGCTATATTTGGTCTCGTGCAATGCATAACATACATAAGACTTCCGATAATACTAGAATACTCAAGTTGTCCATGAGTCCTTCCAGTATTCTTCATTAATTTAATACTATGATCTAAAGGAGTGGGGGATGGTTTGTCATTGAAATGACTATACCTTTTGAGAAATTTCTCAATATAATGAGATTGGGTTAAAGCCAACTCATTTCCCTTTCTTAGGATTTTAATTCCTAAGATCACATCAGCCTCTCCTAGATCTTTCATATCAAAGTTAGAACTGAAAAATTTCTTAGTTTCTTCCACACAAGATATGTCAGATCCAAAAATAAGCATATCATCAACATATAAACAGAGAATTACACATTCAGTTTTATCATGCTTACTATAGATACATTTATCTACATCATTAACAATAAAACCATATGACAACGCTACTTTGTCAAACTTCTCATGCCATTGCATGAGAGCTTGCTTCAAACCATACTTATAAACCTTGTCTATCATAATACAAGAATGCAGAACATTAGTCTGAAAGACACAACAAAATCCCCCAAAGATCAGGTCAACAATACAAGAGCTCTAAATAGCGGATACAAGTATGAAATGAAGGTAACATAAGTCGAATACTGAGTATCATAATAAAAGTGTCTGAATATGTCTCTTCGAACCAAGTAAAGACAAAAATAAACATATGAGCATCCTGGGGCATGCCGGAAGTAGCATCCTCACCCTGAACGCTGGCAATCAACTTGCTCGGACTCAGCCACGCGGTCCCGAACTAGTAGAAGGAGTTGTATTTGCATCCAAAAAGAATGCAACAAGTGTAGTATGAGTACACAACATACCCCCGTAAGCATCATAGGCCGACAACGACAGAAGTTACGCAAAAAGAGATAAATACCGAGTTGACACCAAGTAAATCTTATACTAGACAACTCAATAACCCAAATAAGTCACGTAGTTCATGTAACAGTTCACTGAAATCAACAAGCCATTTTATTTACATAAAACTTCTTATTCATAAGAGTTATACAATTCCAGAAAGTTCAATAACAATGTTCAAATACTTAATGATCAATTCTACCTCTTATTACTCAGAAATCAACTAAGTCATCAAATACCAAATCAGTATTTAGTTCACCAACAGATAATCAATGTAATAAAATATGTATGATATGGATGCAATGCATATGCCATGTATCTTTTCATCTCCCGAATACATGCGTTCAAATTCTATGAACTGCACACCATGGGGACCGGCGAAGTCCATATATGCCTCCAAAATTTTCTCAACGGAAACCAGCTCTTGGATGAATACCCTGTTGCAGGCTTGCAACCCGTTACCCCGCGTATCATCATCATCTCAATGTTGCCAATAATCTCATAAGTGTTCTTACCTTCTCGATTTCTTGGACCAACAATATTTTTCATACTACTCTCATATCAATATCATCAAGACCATGAATGTATGACTATGAACTCGATTTAGTTCTCTCCCCAGGATCTCATTTAAAAAAAAGAGTCTTTTGTTTGGTCTAATGCAAATGACAATTCAAGGCAAGAAATCAATATATATTGAGATGCAATCAAATATAGATATGAATATCACGTTTTGAAGAATTTAGCAACACATAATTCAAGTACAATCAGGATATCATATCGAAATCATGTGTGATGAATAAGCACAACAATAACAAGTATGGCGACGAGCAAACATAATGGCGGCAAGCCCAATCAATCAGCAGTCGAAATCAGCTTAAGGCTGATTTGTCCAAATCATTCATCATCACAGTTTAACACCGGTAGGGGTAGACGTATATCGGTTCGGTTCGGTTTTATATCCGAAAAATATGAATCGAATAAAAATTGTTTTTTTAAAAAAAAATGAATACAACTTTTTTTAAAAAAAATGATATGTTCGTTTATATGCCGAATGTATCGGATTATATCGGCTTTTTTAATGTTTTTAATTTTTAAAAAAAATTGAATTTCCAAAACTGAAATTGACATTCACACCTACACTATCATAAAATTTTGACATTGAAATCTATTGTGTATCGTGAGATGTTTACTAAAGATAAAGAAAAAGAAAAATTAGAAATCGATTTGGGGGAAAACACAAATTGATTGGAAAAACAGACATTTTTCTAAAAATTGGCCCGGCCCTGTCTCGAACAAATACGCAAAATTAAAAAAATCATGTAAAACGGACATCCGAGCGCAGAGTTATGACCATTTAAAGTTTTATCAATTTACAACTAATTTTTCTCCCTACATTTTATGTCAATGTTTCTGTGATATGTTAATCAAGTTCATGCCGTATGCGACTTCCATAAAAGCTTCATAGATTAACTTCAATGGCTATGATTCAAGAGATAGTAGTAGCCTAAAATAAAAAATAAAATATATATATATATATATATATATATATATATATATTTAATTCGGTTTTTCGGTTCGGTTCGTATCCAAAATTTAAAAATCGGACCGAATCACTAAATCCTGATTCGGTTCGGTTTTTCAAAAAATTAGTTTTTTTTAAAAAAAAATGAGAAAAAATCGAACCAAAAGTTCGGTTTTTTCGGTTCTCCGTGTTTTTTGCCCACCGCTAAACACTGGTACCCACTCAATCGTTCATCACAATCGTTTGAGTGGGACCTCTAAATGCGCCCAATACTGCTCAATATTTATAACTATTACGTACTTCTATCGGAGTCTAGTGAAAGTAAATCGTAGCCTACCTCTAGGCCGAACAAGAGCCTCGAACGATCAATCTCCACTTTAGCCTTGCCCTTCCGGAGCTCCTCGTGGTAATTGAAGTCTAACACGCATATATTGTACGTTAATATAAAGCTAACTCGTAATACCGTGACATAGTCCTTAACCATACCAAGACTTCTAAAATCAATCCGGACCCACAATTTCAAGATCCAAACTTTATTACCCAAAAAACATAAACACATACTAGATAATCATATCATTAAGTTAATTCAAAACCTAAACTCATTTGGACCTTCAATTGCACAATTTAAGAAAAACCTCAATTTATAAACCCTATAATTTTCCCCCAAATCAAAAAGGATTTCTATAATCAAATTAAAGGCTACAACATAATCATCTTACATATTCCATTACTAATTCACAATATTAAGGTAAACTAATCCATAAAACACCCTTAAATCAAAGATTTAAACTCTCTTAAACTCCCATGAAAACTAGAACTTATCTTCCCCAATTCACATACATTCTATACTACCATTAAAGACTTAAAAAATGATATATAACCACAAAGAGTGAAGAACCTTACCTCAAATGAAGAACTTAGTCAAAACCTTCAAGAATCCCCTTTTGGCAGCTCTAGAATCGAGGAAAAGTTATTTTGGGAAAGTGATTCGACCTAAGGAATTTATTAGGTTTTCATATTCAGCAATTCTGCCCCAGCGAAATCGACTCTGCTGGTGCGGTCTCGCTCCAGCGTAAAAAGGACGCGTTGAGGCGCAATCACTTGACACCTCGCCTCAGCGCATAATCGGACAAAAATCCACAAAGGCGCATTCACCCCTGCATGAAAATCCTCCGCCGAGGCGGAACCTTATCAGACACCCAATCCCGCTTTTGCGAGCCAACATTTGCAAAGGCGGAATCGCAGGAGCGGACAACCCACCTGCTGGGGCGGACACCAGACACCAGCAACTATAAATTCAACTCAAACTTTCACCAAACACTCCCAGATCCTCCGAAAATAAACCAGACATGCTCCCCTAAGGTAAATAGTGCTACGAACTCACTCGCGCCCTCGGATTTTCCATTTAACCGAGCTAAGACATACTTTTCTAAGGAATCACCCAAAATAACCAAATATTTAAATATTACAAATAGGGCCACAAAATACATCTGATTGTCTTGGGAAGTGAACCACTGACTCGACTAAGTCATAAATGACTCCAGAACTACCAGAAGCGACGGAATTCGAAAACGAACTCATATACTCAAAAATCAACCCAGAGTCAAACTATCCGACTCAAAGGTTCTTATTTTAGATTTTTCATGCGAAACTCATATAAATGGACATCGGGATCCATGTCACTCATCTCCGCGCATCACAAACCCCACACAAAACGGGAAGGATAAAATAGGCAAATAAGGGTCTTTAACTAAAAACGACCAGACGGATCGTTACAAATACCACAATAACTTGAAGCATGCACTTGAAAAGTTGAAAAGGTCCAAATATAACCCTCAACAATTAAAAAGGTCTAAATATACCCCTCAACAATTAAAAAGATCCAAATATGCCCCTACTTGGCTTCCACCTTAGTGCAACAACATATTTGGGCCTTTTTAATTGTTCAGGAGTATATTTGAGCAAAACATTAGGGCATTTATGAGCCGATAGGTTAACGGAAGGTAACTATGAGACAAATCACAAACGTTAATAGCATTTTTCACCCTTTCTTTATCAAATATTCTTGTGGTGTCTAATTGAGACGTAGTTTCAAGCATTAGCAGAGTACACAGGCTTGCTAGGGCAATCCTGTATGCAAGTATCTTGAATTGACTAAATGAATATATTGATGGTGAGTTGAAAATGTAACAATTATGATTGATATGAATTTTAGATAATTCCGAGTACTTTGTTCCTCTCTTACGCATGAAGCCTCAATCTCTCACACAATTTTCCATGGTATACCAATTGAGACTTCAATGACATATTTTGAGCCAACACCGCAAAGTTCTTCATTATGCACAAGATATCCTCTATACAGGAAGTTAGAAGATCCACTGAATTTAGAAATTGAAGTAAATGTTCACCTACCAAGCACAGCCCTAACAACAGAAAGTCAGAAACCTTACTCTATTGACAAATTAAGGTGGTCTTAAGCTCAACTAAATCATATTGTCCAATAGGAAATCGACATCAGGAGTGACAACAGCCCGCTTGCCGAGTTCTCCCAGCTGACAACACTGCTTCTCAGCAGTATTGATTGCTACAACATCTTGAGAAAAAGCACAATCTACGCCAGGAGAAACCTGCAAGTAATCTCTTGTTGTTAGACAAGTTACATATTGACAGACACATTGCAAGGGTAATAATCTGAACAACATAGAAAGGAATATATTTGCGAAAAGCTGCAGATATCACATTCTGCTACTTACAAATTTCAAACTCAAGGCAATGAAAGAGGATTTAAAACCCAAGTATCAAACATTATCGATAAAAAAGCTGACACTATTATTTAAACCAAAAGTCTCAATGAAAAATAAGGAAAAAAATATGTCGAACTTGGTCTGCTAAATAACTTGGTTCCTTGCGTAACAAAATGCTAAAGCTGGGCTCCTTCATTGAAAGTTCACAGTAAACACTCAGACGTCCTAAAATTTTAACCATCTTTTGGAAGTGTAATGCCTTCTAACAGAGAAGAAGAGTTTATCAACACTGAAAAAAATTAGATTGTCAAAAGCAAGGGAAAGATGCGACTCACATCGTACAGGATATCTCCAAGCTTCAATTTAATTTTTCCACTCTTGTAAACCAGCATTTTCCCCATGTTTCCCGCAGGCAACTCTTGCAAATTGCACCCTTTCTTTGTAATATTCTGCCTTCTGGAAATCGGAGAGCTGTCAACAATCTCTTTTCCCTTTGCACTCGCAAGATGTCTGGGAGCACTGCCAGCAACTTCTTTTCCCTTAAGCATAGGTGATGAAAATATTGCAGCTTTATCACGTTTATCCCCTGGCAATGTCAAGCAGCCAGCAGTATCTCTACCTTCTAAGCTAGCTTGACGCTTGCCTAAGGGTAAATTAACCGGAAGCTGAAGGAAAAGAATCCGTACATCGTCCTTTTTTTCCTGTTAATCAAGTACCAATATTAGTAATCCATTCGAAGAATTTTTTGTTTTTTCCACAAATATGTTTTTGTATTCAGAATTTAGTAAATTTAATGCTTAGAGCAACTACCAGTAAACCAAGCTCTGAAGCAGGATTTGTATCATTTTCATCATACTCTGCATTTGCTGCAGCCTTTCCAAATTCAGCTTCATCTAGAATTTCTACAAGCCACAAAGAAAAGCAAAAAGTTTTATTAGGCGAAATCATGGAATGAAACAAGAGAAGCGGGCACCAGAGTTGATAGCATCTCCTTTAAGATTACATCCATTGCACTACTAGGCAGTGATTATTACATATTGAACCACAATTTTCTTTTTCATCACTCAGCACTAAGAAAAAGATAATGACTCAAAACAAAATCTCAAGCCCCCAAAGCAACCCCAATGACAAGAGGAACCAAACTATACTCTTCCATATGCAGCAAAAAAGTCAGAAATCTAGAGAAAGACGATAGATAATTCTGACTACGTGGCCAGATTAACTACACCAGACATCGATATTTAGACAAAAACTGAAGTTTCATAGTACTCAAAGTGGAAATAGGTCTAAAAGTGGAGTACATTATTGATGAATCCACGCTTTTATGGTAAAAGGACAAAAACGGTAGTTTCCATTTCGGAAATATGAAATGGAAATTATATGGACAATTTTCTAATTTAGAGAAATGGACATACTTTTTAGGGCAATACAAAGGAAAGTAAACTAAGCAGTCAGGGGCAAAGGGAGTAGATTATTTTGCATAAAGATAATCCGGTTCATTCAGAAAATACCTGGATCTCCAGCATAAGGTCTTCTCAGAGGAAGAGTTATAGGATAGTTGCTATGATGGTAATCCTGTCAAAGCATCAAGAAGCAAAATGGTCAATTCATGGACGTTGGCTCAGGCATTGCAGTGCACAAAGTGAAGTGATGGCAGATCCATTACCCAAGGTTCTTTATACTCTTTCTTCTTCCTTTTAAGTAAAGAATCTGAATTATTGACTGAGATTTCAGCAAGATCTGATCCAGTATTTGATGGTAAAGTAGGTATAGGATCAATGTCCATCCTATCAGAAGATTCATGGTCTTTCACAGCACTATCCCGATTGACAGTGAGTTCCTTAGGCTTTCCAAAAGTCCTTATGGAAGTTGGTGATGCTACTCCATGAGCAAATGCAACCTCAACTGCTGCTTTCATAAAAGAAAATGATAATCATTGATGACCATAAACGATAAGGAATGAGAAAACTGCCAATAACTAATATGATGAATAAAACCGTCAAGGTGCGTATGTCTATCCAGAAAAGAGGTAATTTTAACTTTATTTTACCCATTCCAATCTTCTCATCGTCTCTTGATTTTTTGAAAAATTAATCCCAAATTTTCTCAGAGGTGTATCTCACCTTATGTTACTTAGACATGCATAGGTCCCTTCCCAAGCCCCATGCAAGGGTAAAAATAAGGAAAAGGGGAACCAGATAGGACAGTAAAAGAGCCCGCAGAGCATGTGGCCCTCATGTAGTCATGTAGTCATGTTAACAATCCAGAGAGAGACATTGCATCTCTGGAAGTCATGACAATAAGAGAGTGTCGGCAATAATGAGATGCCATATGCAAACAAGAAGCCAGTGGGCGTTTGAAGGAACAGATCAAACTTGTCTTTTCTTTTGGATCTATTTCTGACAAATGATATCCCAATTTGGACTGTCATTCCGCGATGCACTTCCTAGGTTCTCTTTGCTCCAAAGAAAAAGTTGAGCTTAATTTTAGATCACAAAAAAGTTTCAAGGAGTCGAACTGTTTGCTGAAGGACACAGACAACAGACAAAAACAGGCACATTTTATTTGATGATAGGCTAATTACATGCAAAATGCAGCTTCCTGTCACACATAAATCAAATGTCCTGAAATCCCTTAAAAATGATCTCTACCAGCTCACCTTCATCCCAAGGAAGAAGACAACGGATTCCCATTGATTGGTTTTAATAACTCATGATTAATGAGCCAAAGTTATCAAAGGATTTCATTTTTGAGGGTTCAAGTGGTTTGCAATTACACTAGTAGCTAAACTTGACGCTCCAATCATGCATGGAGGAGGTGACGTAGGTTACTAAACCTTTGTATTTTTCTAAAATTCATCACATCACTTTTCCTTCTACCTGCTGATTTTGTTTGCACACCAATTCTTTTCAAAAGGCGTGTTAGGTCAATATTTCCATACACATAAAACTTTTAGCAAAAACCTGAATCCCAATGGAAGGCTAACAATGACATCACACATCTTGCAAATAGAATAAGCAGAAAAGCACAACAGAGTAAACCCAATAAGCAAATCCACCTCATAAAATTACAAAATAATACCGACTTGCATACTCGACATATTGATCACTATGTATCTCAGCATTATGCTATATATAAAAACTTGAAGAGTGAGATTAAGCTTTACAACCGACACTAAACTGAAGTTTCAATTAATGATTTCGTCAGGAGAAAAGAAGGCTTACCTTTTTTCTCTGTTTTAGGTTTTTGTCTAGTCAAGCGCTCCTGATCAGACGAAAGAGAATAGTTATTGGAAAAAGACTTACAAAGGAGACTAGAGTTGCAAACTTGTAATAGATATACTACTAAAATGATCCAACATATCAGTATGTATCTGTTCTTCCTATGTTATTCACATTTTATCATCCATAAAGACCCTTTTGCATGGGATGGGCACAGTTACTACAAAATACATAAACTTAAATCCTCAATCAAATAATCGACGCCACATAAAATTTACTTATAATTCCATTTTATCACCCATGTCTTCTTAGTTGTATTTCACATTTTATCATTTTTTTTTCCAAAAAGATGTCAACTTATTGATTTCAACTCTTCTCTAGACTTCATTCAAATTTAAAAACCTTTAATACCCTTTCCCTCTTCGTCTTCCCATCACCATATTCAAAGGGCCGCTTCCGCCCAAAAGAATTTTAAAACCACCTTTATTTTCTCTATTATTTTTGGACACAACTAATTTTATAACAACCATCATCCTCCTGCAACCTTTTCCCCTTATTTGGGGTTTGAGACCGGCTATGCAAAATCTTAGGTAGGAAGAATTTGGTGCCAACAGAGCTACATAGATATAACCAACTCCAATTAGTTTGAGATTGTGACATAGTTTTAAGGAGTAATACATCGATAGCTCTTCGATTTCTCAGTAAATTTCATTTGTACACTCGAACTACGACTTGTTCCCATTAGACACTTGGTTCAAACTTTACAAAAAACTTTTGCACGTGCTCTCAAGTGTCAGTTAACTACTTAAAAATATGTCAACTCCTTTAAATATATGCATTAGTCTCAATAAGCTGTAAAACCTCAAGCATGTTCAAATTGAGGCCGGTGTGTATAATTAAATGAGGTGATATATTTTGTGTGATTAACTTAATTACTTACTAGACACTTGAGAATACGCGGGAAAAAAATATATTTGAACCGAACCGAAAGTGTCTAACAGAAACACTTTATCATGTGTTCAGGTGCTCAATTGAAACACATAGTAATTCGAATGTCTAAATGAAATTTACTGACAAGTTTAAGGGGTTGTCGATGTATTAAACTTAGTTTTAATGCAATTTTTGGGCATGAAAGAGGGGCTTGGGGGGGGGGGAGTGGAAGACTAAGGGAGCAAGTAATACTACTACATGAAAAGCTGGAATAGTAAAATAAAAATTATACAAAAAATAAAAAAATAAAAAATATTGTTGATATCCAAAAAGGAAAACCAACCAAATGTCAAAGCTGACATGGCTCTTACTGGACTAAAGTTTTCAATTTGCAAACCTCTCCGTTCTCGAATTGAAGCTAATAATAAATAAATTAAACAAGCTAATAAAATAAACATACAATCCCTCCCTCTCAAATTATTTATTGTGGTTACTAAAAATAGTTATCTCAAATTATTTATCGTTTTAGATGTCCAAAAAATAATTAATTATTTTTTCTCTATTTTACACTAAAGATGAATAAATATTTAATGGAGAGAGTTTATAACTTAGACATAAATAAAATTAAAGTAAATTAAATATCTCTACTAATTAATAGTATTTTCTTAAGGACGTGTAAACCAAAAAAAACTATAAATAATTTGATATGGAAGGAGTGTTATAGTACTTTTTTGACCCACCATATATAACCTATAATTTATATTCAATGACACTAAAAAAAGGGAACTATAGTCTCTTGATTATTGTGCTAAAACTATAAGGGCTCGTTTGATTGGAAAATAAGTTACGCTAGAATTTTATTCTAACTAAACATGCGATAAGGGGTTACTAAAATTTTATCTCGATACTATTTTTGCTTATTCATCCTACCAAACGACCCCTAAACAAACACTCAAAGGGAAAATAGAGGGTAAATTACGTTGACTTTTTTCAGAATAGCCTCAGCAGCTTCATTATCCTCATTTCCATCTACTTCACTGCAAAAAAAAAACTATAATCAGTATTTAAAGAACATACATACACTGTAAATTTGGCCCAAAAAAAATAATAAATAAAGAGGAGTTACGTTTTTGGTTGTACGGAATTTTGCTTCTTTCGACGGGGAGGTCCTTTAGGAGCAAATTTAACCTGTAAAAATAATAGTTGAAATTTGAAAATGAATATTTAAAGGATAATGGAACAAAATTTAGAAATTTGAGAGATAAAAAGGAAAATAAAACCTTTCTGGTGGTGCTGGGAGAAGAAAGGGGTAAATCTGGATCCATATTTGGATATTATGTGAAATTTGAAGGACTTGAAGCGAAATTTGGGAAAGTAGAGATGAGAATTAAAGGATCTAAAAGAGAATTGCAGAAAAATTTGTAGAAGCTGCGATGAAGATGACGTTGGTGAAGAAGAAAAACAAAATGCGAAGGCTAGAGTCGAACCCTAGACATGCCAGTAAGAAAATAATGATTCTACCACAAGAGCTAAGAGCGACTTTTATCTTTTGTCTTTGGTAGATATTTTATTTATACGTTTTGCTTCCTCACTAATTTATCATAATAATTTGATAAGAATATGCAACTATAGTGTTAGGAATTGAGAGATCGAAATGAGATCTCTTTGCCCTCTTGCAATTTGAATAAAAGAAAATTATAGTTTTAAATTTCTTATGTGTTTTTTTTAGATCTCTTATATATAAAAATGAAGATCTTTGTAAACTAGCTATAAAACTAAGGTTGTCCAGTGGGGTCGGGGTCGGGTCGGCCCGACCCGTCCCCATCCCCTATAAAAAACAATTGTTGGTGTCGGGGTACGAACTCGGGACGGGGCCTGGGATCGTCCTGCCCGTCCCAATCCCGATTCGACCCTCCCCACCAGCCCCCCTCCCCCTTAATATTTATCTTTAACCCCTAAGTTAGTATATTTATACTTTAACCCTATTTCTCAACTATAAATACCTCATTTTTCTCTTCATTTTTCTCACAAATCTTTCTACAATCTCTCAATTTATCTCTCTACAATTCTACATTGCCTATTAAATATTATATTTTTTATTCATTTATATCAAAGTAAAAAAATTGGGAGTGAAGTTGGCAACTAGCTTGAGGATCATCCATCGAGCAAACTTTTAATTTTCAACCTCGATTACACGTCGACGTTACGTCGGCGTTTGGTACCTTCGTTCCTTCTTTAAACTATTATTGTTACTTTATTTTAATTATCGTATTTAATTTCATTATCTTTAATTATTTATTTGCATAATAAAAATGAAAGGATTAAGAGGTATGTTTAAGGGTAAGGGTAAGAGTGTTTCTTGTAGTAGGGGTAACAAGAGCAGGGGTACTTCTTCTAGTAATTCTATTTCTAGTCTCAATGATTTCATTGATTTCACTCATATAGATGAAACTGTTTTTTTTTAATGCTATACCATTAGATGATGAAGTAGATGAACCAAACTTTAATTTAGACGATAATCTAGATGACACACCCACTAGTGCACCTCAACCTCAGGCTCAGACTGAGTCTCAGCCTGAAACGGGAATGTCTCTTATTCCCCCTAGTATGAGTCGAGGCCCCACACAACAAAAATTAAAATCAGCTGCATGAGATTTTTTTTTATAGGGACCAAGAGAATCAACTAGCTAGATGTAAAATTTGTAAAAATGTTTATAAATTTAAAACCGGAAAAGGTCAAGGTGAGACAGGAGGTTTATTGAGACATGTACAAGGCGAGCACACAGCTAGGTGGAATCAATACCAGGCTAAAAATTCGGGTTTGTTAACGCCATCTGAGTCGGGACAAGGTTCACATAGTGTCCCCGACCAAGTACAGGGTCAAATTAACCCGACGACAGGGGGAATGTTTTGTCCTAGATATGATAAAAACAAAGATAGGGAAAATATGACAAAATTAGTTGCGGTGGAGGATTTGCTTTTTTCATTTCCTGGTTTTATTCATTACATCCGAGAAACATATAATCCTGCATTTAATGGTTTTCCTAGATCAACTGTTAGAAGAATGTTTTAAAATTTGCAAGTGAATATCAACAATATTTACGTTATGCATTGTATCATTTTAATGGCAAAGTGGCTATCACTTCTGACATAGGCCGTAGTACTAACGGTAATGATTATTTAACGGTAACATGTCATTGGATAGATCAAAATTTGTCTATACAAAAACGTATTTTAGCATATAGATATATTGATGATAAGCACAATGAAAGTTTTATTGCACAAAATATTAATGAAATTTGTGATTATTATGAAATAAATGATAAAATTATGAATATTACATTAGATAATACTACTTCTAATGATTATGATATAAGACTTTTAAAAGTCGATTAACTCAATGTTTTCCTTATCATTTTCATATAAGATGTGCGTGCCATATTTATAACTTAGTCGTAAATGATGACCTAAAACTTTTTGAAAGCATTCTTGATAAAATACAATTTGCTATAAATTTTATTTTTAAAGGGAATAAAATACAAAGACGCAAAGAATATAAAAAACTTGTCGTGATTGTGGATTACCTTATAGAAAAATTGCAGAAGAAGTTTCGACTAGGTAAAATTCTTTGTATGAGCAACTATTTGTTGCTTACGATTATAGACAACCTATACCTTTATTATTTAATGCCCATAATAAATATCCAAGGGATATTGCTTGTAGATAATGATTGAGAATTTTTTTTTAGAACTTAATGGATTTCTAGAGAAATTTTTTCAAGCTACTAAAGAATTTTCCGATATTTATTATCTTACTATTTCAAATATGTTATTTTATATAACTCTAATATTTTTGTTACTTAATGAATATATGCAAAAACCAACTTATAAGGCATCTATTGGGAAAATGTTGAAAATTTTAAAAAAATACTTTTTTCCTATTTCCACTATTTATATTGTTGGTGCGGTATTAAATCCGACTATTAAAGTAGACGGGTGTAAAACACTAATAGAAACGATTTATGATTGTATAGAAGTACTTCCAACAGACCCAGCTGAAGAACCAACTCACAAACCAACTAAAGAAGAAGTTACGTCTAGCATACACACTGAATGTAAACAAGTATATATGTATTACCAACAACAAAGTGCAAATAATCAATCGGCTTCTGTACCATCTTCTACTACTTCGTTGCAACCTTATAAAAAATATGTGGTATCTGTTGCTAGTATTCAAGGCCTTAGAAATAAAATGTTTAGTGGTTCAACTTCTTCACAAGTTAGCGAATTTGATGTTTATGTTTTGCAGGGTGTTGTACTATACGAATTAATTGTCAATGATGAAGGACATGAAGACTTGCTGAAATACTGGAGGCAGAATGAAAAGACATTTCCGACACTAGAAAAAATGTCCCGAGATGTGTTGAACATTCAAGAGTCATCAACAGTGTCTGAAAGCGCTTTTTCTGCTGGAAGATTTCAAATAGGAGAGCACAGACATTCATTGGCTGGAGACACATTAGAGATTGCAGTTCTTTTCAGAGATTGGATTAGAGTGGAGCGTAGAAGGTGCGGTAAACCGGAGGTCAACAAAGAAGATGACTACAACTATAATATAATCTTGTCCAAGGGAGAAAGAAGCGACGTCGAACAATTTGATCAACAATTCCAATTCCAACCGAAGATCCTCAAGACATTGTGAGGAAATTCGAAAAAGTATGGTTAACTATGTATTTTTTTTAATTGCAATTTTACTATGTGATTTGCAACTTTTGAAATTTTATTACAAAAAAATTATATTTCTATTAAATAATACAAGAGACACAAAAACAGCATTGAGATGTTTTTATTACACTATCTTGTTCAATTATTGAAGTGTTTATATATATTATTTTTTTAAATCAAGTGCCAATAATAATAAAAAGAAATCCCAAATCCGACCCAACCCGATCCCGTTTCCGGCGAGATGTGGGTCGAGACGGTACATCTTCCTGTCCCGCTAAGCCCGCTGGAGACCCGGTCCCGACCCTTCCCCCCGTCCCGTCGGGACCCACCCCGTTGGACAGCCCTACATAAAACTAAAAACATTTTGTAAGTGACTACACAATCATTTCTCTCGAGCCTACTTACGATTTGAATAGAAGAAAATGACATTTTCAGGTCTCTTAACTTATAAAAAAGACAAAACTAAAAACACTTTGTACGCTACAAAACTATTTCTTTCAAAGCACTTACAATTTGAATAGAAGAAAATAATTTTTTCAGATCTCTTATGTTTTATATTTCAGATCTCATATATATAAAAATGAAGATCTCTCGTAAAAAACATAAAACTAAAAAACAAATTTGTAGTAACTTATGTGTTTGATATATAGGTGGCCAGTGGGCCGGGCCGGGACGAGTCGGGTCGGGACCGGCCGGATCGGAACAGGCGGGATTCACAACCGTCCAGTCCCGTTTCTGTTCCCGTCGGAAAAGGGGCTGGGCGGGATTTTTTTTTTTGCACTTAATTTAAAAAATAACATATATAAACAACTCAATAATTGAACAAGATAGTGTAATAAAAATATCACAAGGCTGTTTTTGTGCCTCTTATATTATTTAATAAACATATGATATTTTTTAGTAATACAAATACAATTGTAAAATTTGCAACTTTGTGGTGTTGTTCAAAAGTTGCAAATTACATAGTAAAATTGCAATTAAACAAATTACATTTCGAAAAAAACATGTTCTAGTTTCTTGATAATTTCCTGTGGTTCTTCGGTTGGAATTGGTATTTGTTGGTTAAATTGCTCCACATCGCTTCCACCACCTTCTGATAATATTTCGTTGTAGTTTTCGTCTTCTTATTCGTTGATCTCTGGTTGACCGCACCTTCTCTACTCCGCTCGTATCCAATCTCTGAATAATACTGCAATCTCCAAGTTGTCTCCGGCTAATGAGTTTCTGTGCTCTCCTATTTGATATCTGCCGGCAGAGAAAACGCTTTCAAACGCCGTTGATGACGCTTGAATGTTCAAAACATCTCGGGCCATCATTGAAAGTGTCGGAAAGGTCTTCTCATTCCCCCTCCAGTATTTCAGCAAGTCTTCACGTTCTTCTTCATTGAGAACTGCTTGGTACGGTACAGAACCCTGCAAAACAAAAATATCAAACTTGCTAATTTGGTTAGTAGCGGTACGACCGCACATCCTATTTCTGAGGCTTTCAATACTAGTCGCAGAAACAACGTGTCTTTTGTGAGGTTGTGTTGAAGAAGAAGAAGATGGTATGAAATCCGGTAGGTTGCTAGCACTTTCTTGGTCGTAAAACCTATATATTTTTTGCATGCGTCTTCTACGTTAGACAACACTTCTTCTTTAGTTTGTTCAATAGGTGGTGGGTGATTTAGATTTTTGGGACTTGGAGGTGGTAGTACTGCTATACAATCATAAATAGTTTCAATAAGTAATTTAGTTCCGTCTATTTTAATAGTTGGATTTAATACAACACCAATAATATAAATAGTGGAATTAGGAATAAAATATTTTTTTATTTTGATAAATATTTTTTTAATAGCTGCCTTATAAGCTGGTTTATCCATATATTATTAAGCCGTAAAAATATTAGAGATATATAAAACAACATAGTTGAAATAGTAGGATAATATATACCGGAAAATTCTTTTGTTGTTTGAAATTTTTTCTCTAAAAATACAATAAGTTCAAAAAAATTTCTCAATCGCTATCTACAACAATATCAGCTGGATTTTGATTATGAGAGTTAAAAACTAAAGTTATAGGTTTTCTATAGTCATAAGCAACAAGTAGTTGCTCGTATAAAGAATTCCACATAGTGGGTACTTCTTCTGGAATTTTTCTATAAGGTAGTTGACAATCGTGACAAGTTTTTTTATATTCTTTTATTCGTTGTATTCTATTATTTTTTTAAATAAAGTTTATAACAAATTGTATTTTAGTAAGAATATCTTCAAAAAGTGATAGACCATCCTTTACAACTAAGTTATATATATGGCACACACATTTTATATGAAAATGATTTGAAAAAGATGGAGTTAAACTATTTTTTAAAATTGTAATAGCATAATTGTTAGAAGAAGTGTTATCTAATGTAATAGTCATAATTTTATCAGTTATTCCGTAATAATCGCACACTTGATAAATATTTTCTGCAATAAAAGTACCAGTGTGCCTATCATATATATGTCTATACGCTAAGATACGTTTTTGCATAGACCATTTATAATCTATCCAATGACATGTTATCGTTAAATAATCATGGATGTTAGTACTACGGCCTATATCAGAAGTGATAGTCACTTTGCCATTAAAATGATATAATGAATAACGTAAATACCGTTGATATTCATGTGCAAATTTAAATACATCTCTCTTAACAGTTGATCTAGGAAAACCGTTAAAAGCAGGATTATACATTTCTCTAATGTAATAAATAAAATCAGGAGATGAAGGAAATGAAAAAGGCAAACCCTCCACAACAACTAACTTTGCTATTGCTTCCCTATCTCTATGTTTATTGTAATTAGGACCTACAATTCCCCCCGTCGTGGGGTTAATTTGACCTTGTACTTGATCTGGGACAATATGTGAACCTTGTCCCGATGGAGCGGACGTTTGCGCACCCGATTTTGAAGCCTCGTATTGGGCATACCTAGCTGGATGAACCCTTGCTTACGTGTCTCATTAAACCTCCTTTCCCACCGTGACATTTTCCAGTTTTAAATTTTAAAACATTTTTACATCTAGCAACTTGATTCTCTACGTCCCTATCAAAAAATGTCCATGCATCTGATTTTAATTATCGTTTTGCTAGATCTCGTCTCATACTAGGGGGAATATGAGGCATTTCAGTTGAAGGTGCACCTGTGGGTGTGTTGTCATCTACATTAGTGGGTGTATCATCTAGATCATCGTCTAAACTAAATTAAAGTCTTCTTGAGTTCCAAAAAATAACTCATCGTCTAAATTTAATGGTATTGTAGGAAAATGATCAGTATCAACAAAATCATCATGTGTAGGAATAAAATTCTGTCTAGAAATAGGATGACTAGAAGAAGTACCTTGCCCTTGTTGTCCCTACCAGAAGAAGTCTGACCCCTACCCGTAAGCATACGTTTAAATCCTTCCATTATAAATTTATAATTATACTAATAAATAATTAAAGTAAATGAAATTAAGTGCGCTAAATAAAATAAACACAATAATAATTTAATGAAGGAACACATGTACCAAACGCCGACGTAACGTCGACGTGTAATCGAGAGGTTGAAAATTAAAACTTTGCTCGATGGAAGATTCTCAAGTTAGTTGCCAACTTCACTCTCAAATGAATAAATAAAATTCAATATTTAGTAGACAATGTAGACTTGTAGAGAGATAGATTGAGAGATTTAGAGAAGATGAATAGAAAATGAGGTATTTATAGTTGAGAATTTGAGTTAAAGTGTAAATATAATAACTCATGTGTTAAAAATAAATATTAAAGGGGTTGGGGGAGGGGGAAGCCAAAATTGACCGTTGCGCAACGACCAAAATGTATAATGACCGTTGGTGCAACGGTTATTTATCCAAAAGGGGGTTCCGGGCGAGACCAGATTTGGCCTGGTGGGACTAGGGCGGGCCGAGATGAGACCATGTCCCGTCCCGGTTCGAGTCCCGATACAACAATTTTTTTTTATTTTAGAAGTCAGGGTCGGGTCGGGACCGAAGCGGTGTCGGGGTGGAGCCGAACCGGGACCGAACCGATCCGGCCCACTAGCCAGCCTTAGTTTGATATGATAAAAGTTATTTATAAAATAAATTTGAAAAGTTCCGAAAAAATGAATTTACTTATGAACCGAAATCATTTTCTTTATAACTATTTTAACTTTTATATTACCAGCTTTACTAGCATTTACATATTACTAATCGTTAGTATTCAAAACAATTTTTCATCAAATACACTCTCGATTTGCTAATATTATTAAGAGGTTTTTCATTTACGCACCAAATATTTTAATCATGAAAACGGATTCCGACATGCCAAACATACCTTGATTTTCCAATGTAAATACTTTAGTTTACGAGCTTGTGCTAAAAAGAATAGCTTTGTAATTCTACTAAAGTTAGAGCTTTCCTTTGGCACAGTATATGCCTAGGGGCACAAAAGATAGAGTAACAATTTTTTTTGATTTAACTATTTGATATCTTATTAGTTATTCAATTGAATTTTCATCCAATGATTGTTACTTATAATATAGGATTTTATATAATTTGATTGGGTAGGCTCTGAGTAAATAAAAGCTACTATGCTACATGCGGAATGATCAAAAGAATTGAATTGGACTTAAAATCTTATTCGACTCTTGAAACCTCCTCGAGTACTACATGTAGGTCTGCATATGAATCCATTGTAGTACTGTATGCCAAACTCTCCTGCTTAGCCACACCGTCCATATTCTCAGACTTCAGAACCAAAAATCCATCTCAAAGCATCAATCAATCCACATTCTATGTTCGTGCTAGCTTCCTACAACTATATGCTCTTGTCACTTAACAAAGCTAAAATCAAATGATGATCCCTCACCCATCCCACCCACTACAACACGAAATCCTTAGTCCACTACTGCTAAGGGGAAAAAAAATACTATGTGACTCGAACAAGAAGCATCAGCACACCCGTCCCCCCTACGCTTGTCATCCGTCTAAGGGGTAAAAGAACGAGTAAAGTCAACAAGTTACATTTAATACAGCTATATATGAGGATAAGCAAGTTTCTAAAACTCAGCACAGAACAGTTGTGCCCATTGCACTACACGCATCTTTCCTGTCACAAGACATCTGGAAAATATATCAGAATGAAATATCAAAGAATTAATCCGGAGACATGTGAACTAATAGTCATACTATCAAGTCACATACCCTGAGGACCTTCACATCTTGAAGATGCATCACCTTCTGGAGAGAAATAGCAAAGGCAAGCATCAGGCTGCTGTCTGAACATTTCACTCATAGTTAAATTAGTAAAGAAAACTAAGAGAGAAAACCAGTTGGCAGAGAAAACCAAAATTGATAAGCAGTGAATGTCAGTCGAGAAAAAACACAACACAAACTGTCAGTGATCAGTCAATAAATTCCAACAAAATAATCAAATAAGATTGACAAAAGGCCTATGTCCAGCATTATTAAAATCCACAAGGCACTTAATATGCTGCTCCAACACAAGAGGACTGAACAAAACTCCTCATCTCTCTGCAAATGTCATAATAGTACAGCAAGGTTAAAGATGTAAGTCTGAAACTTCCAACAAGTAAGACATGGCAAGAGGTAAGAAATCACGTGAAGTGCTCCAACAAATCAGCCTGTCAAAATATGGCAGCATCAACACAGGAGAAATGTTAACATCAAACAATGCGCTCACTTCTTTAATGCATTAAACTAAATTAAAATAAAGACTACTCAAAAGAAAAAGAAGACGATCTCAGAAGAAGTCAAATTCCTACAAGTGGAAAAGAAAGACAACTCTAAACATAGATACTTGTTCAGGTAGAACAATGTGAAATGAGCAATGCCAATCAACAACAAAATTTTGTTTCCTACTTACTAATTCCTCCTTTCCGATTCATTTTTCTTAGGGGAACTCAGTGGAAGTGGAGTTAAGAGATGAAGTCACAAAAGGTGCTGAAAAGGTTATTTACTGAAGGCTTAAGAGTATGCCTTGTATAAATAAAACCCCACCCCCCACACCCCAAAAAAGGGCCACTAAAGTTGGAAAAGAGTGATTTATCATCAGCTATGAGTCTGATAATACGAAATGATTCTCCTTAAGCCCCAGATAAGATATAGGTTGCTAGGGAATCCAGCTGCCCCAGGTTAAGTGTAAAAAAGGCAGCTTGGTGAACTAAGCTCCCGCAATGCGTGGGATTCGGGGAAGGGCCGGACCACAAGGGTCTATTGTACGCAGACTTACACTGCATTTCTGCAAGAGCCCCAGGGTAAGTGTGATTGTGTGAATATGCATGTATACATAAGGCGTGAAAAGTGAAAACCAAGCTGTACGCGAAACAAAAAATTGCAAATGTAACATTTCAATACCTTGTACTGCAAGAGAATACAGAGTTAACTGCATTATCATTTCATCTCCGACATGAACTTCTCATATTCTGCATCTGTGCCATAAGGAGGTTTCCCTGCAGATGGTGGAGGTGGAGGTGGAGGTGGAGGTGCAGCAGGTCCAGGTTCTGGTGGATTTGAGGCCCAGGGAACATTGCTCATACTCTGTGAATAGTCCACATTGGACTGTGATGCAGTTGGAGGAGGAGGAGGAGGTGGTGGGGCCATGCCATAATAAGAAGGATAGCTGTATGAAGATGGAGGAGGGTATGCATGTTGGCCATAGGCATAAGGGGGTGCACTATTATGAGATTGAACTCCGGGAGGATAACTTTGTTGTGTCTCACCAGAAGATGTGTAATTTTGTTGGTTTTCACCAGAAGAAACGGTGTGAGTCGGGACACCAGATGATGGTGCTGGCATTGGTGGTGGAGGATACTGTGCACCATATGGAGGAACAAATTGACCTGGAGGAGGAGGATACATGGTTGAGCCAGGAGGCGGGTAAGAGCCATAGGGTGGAGGTACAGGGGGTCCCCAAGGAACTGGGGTCCCACCATAGCCACCGGGAGGAGTGCCAATAGGACCACCCGTAGAATACTGCTGAGATGGATAGACTCCGGGAGCCTGATTAGGAGCAGGATATGTAGGCATTGCTGGAGCAGGAGGACCAGGAGGTACAGTAGGCTGAGGGGGTTTACCAGCAACTCTCACAGCAATAGTTCTCCCGTCAAGACAATAACCATTCATGCCAGTAATAGCACTATTAGCTTGTTGAACATCTGCATACTTAACAAAACCATAACCTTTACTCAGACCACTGAGACGATCCTTTATAACTTTAGCCATCACGATGGTACCAAAGGGAGAGAACAAATTAATCAAACCATCATCATCTAGAGTAGGGGGAAGGTAACCAATATACAAGTTAGTCTCGTCAAATTCTTTTGGCTTCATTACATTTGACCCTAATCCAGGGTGTGAACTGGTACCACCACCACTTGCATTATTACTGCTGGCCCAAGGAGGATTACTGCCCGTGCTGCTTCCAGGACCAAGAGCTAGAGTTGCTGAGTTCGGCTTAATTGACGATTCAGGAACTGTCCCTCCCAATTCTGCCAAGAAGTTCTGATACTCATCATCCATTTTCTTTCCAGTAGTATTTTTCACCGGACAATCTATAGTGGGATGTCCCCCATCACCGCATATTTTGCAAAGCACGTCACTTTTAAATGTAGTGGTGCGAGAAGGACAAGCATACTGCCTATGACCCGGTTCACCACACAGCCTACAGAACTCTTCATCTCTAATCGTTCCATTCAACGCTGCAAGCTCCTTCAACTGTTGCCTCTTATGCTCATTAAGCACCTCATCAACAGGCTGCAAAAGCTTCTCCAACATAGCCGCAGCGGCCTCGAGCGACTCCTCCGTATCCGCCTCCACCAACACGTGTAAATCCTCGTTCTCAGCCGGATCATGTTTCAAATTTCCTTTCTGTTGTAACCTCCCTTCTTTAACCGACCCTTTACCACGAATCACAATCTTAGCTCCCGTCTCCTTTTCCATCCTCTTCTGAGTATTCCCTCTTGGCCCAATTATAAGTCCGATAAAATTATAACCCGGGTACTCTTTCATTGGGATATAAAGCTTTTTTTGAAGCTTAGGTGGTCTATAATCCGCGGGTGGCTTAAAGGCCGGATTTTTCTTAATTATTTGCGATATAATCTCTTGTCTCTCCCTATTTAACTTCTCTCGAGCACGATACTCCCTCGTATTTATCCTAACACCCATATTATCATATATAGGTTCGGGTGAAGGCGATCGAGCACCTTCAGGTCTATCATCTAATGGTAAACCAGACTGCAATTTTCTACTTATTTCAAGTAATCTACTATTAAGTGCTTGTACTTCAGGATCAAATTCAATACCTCCTGCAAAATCTTTCATGAAATCGGGTAATTGGATCACAGGTTTCAGGTCATCATCAGCCCACCTAGATTTCCGCTTTCTTCCGGGCCCACTTCCGTCATTTCCAGTACCGTCATTGCTCGATTCACTCGGAGGTGGGTCCCACCGGCTTCTCCGCCGACTACGACGACTCGTTGTTTCTTCTTCGCCACCTGATTGGTCTCTCTGGTGGGCCCCACTTTGTGTGTTAGTCAACCCGTTTTGACCCGAATTGTGATTGTTTAAGGCGTTCTCTTCGGCATTTTGTCGAACAGTTGGTGGGTGATGTGAATCTAGGGTTTGTGAAGGAGGGCTTTGATAGCATGAATTTAGGGTTTGTGATGATGGGTCTTGGTCTTGAACTAGGGTTTCGGTGGAAGTAATTGGGTGGGATTGGGAATCCATTGGGATATTTTGGAACAAACAGTGTGTGTGTATGTATATCGTGAATCTGCGGCTTGAAAAGGGCTGAATATGATAAGTTGGGCTTGATATTCGGCCGACTTTTCTTGGGTTTTTTCTTGTAAGGCCTCTTGTATGAAAAAAAAAATTCGGTAAAAGGACAAAACTAGTCCTCCGGCCAAACTATGGCTCCATTTCGTAGTCCTAAACTAATCTCAACTCATTTTCTTAATTTTTATTCCGCTCGAGTGCAGAAGTATTGTTGTATTTCTGATATGGCTATTAGTTAATCTGTTAATTTACTATTTCCCTTGTTTTTTTGCGTTTCCATTACTAGTCTACTGCATATCATGTGTTACGGATCTGTTTGGGAATTGAAAATTTTCACTTTAGTGACCTCGATCCCTGAATTGTATATCAATCTAAAAGGTGTAAAATTTCTTTTAGTTGGATGAATTATTACTGCAAATCTAAGTGAAATAATCGAATTAGTAAAGAGTGTCAGGTGTACTAGTTTTGTTGATGCTAGCCTCAAGAATATTATGGAGTTATAGTCGCAATTCGATGATGTCAGTACGGGACGAGTACTCCTCAGGTTGATTTTATATATATATATATCAAAAAATTTCTTGAGCCGAGGGTCTATTGTTGCACGTCTTTTGAGTAATATTGAATCAAACCGCTATGCCCACAACATTCCCGGAGCAAATAAATCCACAGATGAAGAAATCTCGACGAATCTCAATACAGGGGCGGAGCAAATAAATCCACAGATTAAAATTATTGTTAAAATTATTTTTTATTTATATTTAGTAGACGTTGAACCCATTAGCTTCTTCGTCTGTTTACTATTTAAATTTTTGAACCTCTTGGTAAATATCCTGGCTCCGCCACTAATCTCAAACATAACAACTGGAAATTACTCTTGGAATCGTCAACAATCCCTCAAAAGCTCAACCCAGATGTAGTCCACTCCATTCTTGATAAAAACAATTTGTTTGTCAACCCGAAACGCTTGCTTGACTTCTTTGATTGGTCGAATCAGAAAGTGGTCACTCAATATATTGATTCTTTCTACATTATTGCTTTAGCTTTGTGTATTTCAAACAATTTTGTACCTGTCAACCAGGTGTTTGATGATATGATTAGAGAAGAAGATTTACAGCAATGGATATTCTTAGCTCGTTGGTCAAGTGTGCTAAAGAATGTGTTTTTTTTAAAGCCACTACTAGGTGACACCTAGCAGTTCCATTTTATTATTTTAAATGTTTACCCAAACAAGTTACAATTGAATTTGTAAGTGATTTTAAAGATATGTAGATCGAATAGTAAGTAAATATAACAAACAATTAACAATAATTGAGCAAATGAAAACAAGTAAAAGAAGTAGCGTGAGTTGATGTTTTCTTGGTTAGAACTTGGATTGGTCCTTAGCTAAATTGCTTCGAGCCCGAGCAATAGTGAGAGCTTGTACCGCTTAAGATTACAGAGAAATCGTGTAAGTAAGTGAAATGGAAATGAGTTGTCCTTCCAACATGAAGGTTGAACTCATTTTATAGTTGTTAATACAAGGTATTCATGCCCGAGAATCACTCCCTAATTAAACGTAATTTAATGCCAATAATGATCACTTAATGAGTAAAGTATAACGGTTGGCGTCATATCCGCAACGGATACGAGTCGAGCCTCTTCGGTCTCCTATCCTTCGGTCTTCTACCCTTCGGTCTTCTGGCTCAATCACTAACCGGTCTCGCTCTAACATCCGAGCTACAGTCTCACCCCAAGGCAACCCTCAACTGGAGCAACATGTTGACGTTTTCTTTGATCTTATATTTAAACCATGTCGAGTGTCGTGCTGATTTCTACCGCATACAAATAGTCCCACACTTTCTGGATCAAAGTTTACTAAAGTGATGGGAAGTGAAAATGATTTCTTCGGTGTCTTCCCCTATAAGCTTCCTTTCAAATTACTCTGAATTAAGCGGGAAAGTGAAACGTTTAACCTTCTCCATGATATGACTCTCTTCACTCTGTCACTCTGGACGTGTGTCGCCTTCTGATTGAACCTTAGTTTCGATTCTCGACCCGAAACGTTTTTGTAATTATGACTTTGCCCTTATAAAACCCCCTTCTTTTTCACTTCTTAATTTTTACCTTTAGGTAATTTTCCTCTTATATTTTGAAAGCTCAAATCTTCATACCTCCTTATCTTCAAAACACCCCAATCTTTATATCTTCAAATTCCCAAGCCTTCAAATCTTCATAACTTCAAATTCCTAGCCTTCGAATCTTCATAACCTAAAAGCTTTAAACCTTCAAACCTTCATCACGATGGCCAAGAATGCTCGATCTTCTTCTGGGCAATCTTCTCCAACTACTTCACCACCGCCCGGCCACTGAAAAGATCACCGGCGCAGGTGAAACTTTAGAACCTCAGGCTGCTGCCGAACTCAGAGCCTACGATATATTACCTTCAACCTTCCACTTCGACACTGAGTTTGCCTTTCAAACGGCCTCCAAGAAATCTGACCGGGGGGGGGGGGGGAAGGCTAGAAACTGGCCGACCTCTATAAAAGCCTCCGACCTCAAGAGAGTCCGAGATGAGTGCGGTTGGGAAAACCTCTCTGAGATCATCGTCCCCGGCCCGGATGATGACATCACCACCTTTAGGTCCGGGTACTCCAACGTATACACCTACCCCTTTACTTTCAAACTTGACACACCAATCGACTGTGTGATCATCGAGATGTGCAGGACTTACAATTTATGTCTTGCACAAGACACAAATTGGTCCGTCTGTTTGGAGGGTCATGACTTGCCTCCATTTTTTGGCCAACTTGGTCAAAGAAGACTTTATTATGGATCACTTGATCCGTTTATATGTGCCGCGATTCTTTCGCAATGGGACAATCCAACTCTCCAAGCGAGGCAAATTTCCCATCCTCTCGAGCGTCAATGAATGTCGAGATCGAGGTTGTTTGGAACGTTTTGTTGCGGTCCCTATCGCAGAAATCATCCCGGCTAGGTACATGCATTTTCTGAAGGAATGGAACATGCACCGTAAGTACTCAAAAGCCCCTTCTTTTTTTAATAACTTGCCTTTTAATCTTCCATTTTCCTATCCTTCCAGTCGTTCAATGGATTCTGGCTCACGTGAACAATCTCCATACTTGGGTCGAGAAAATAATCAGCAATCATTCGCATAAGAAGCGGACATGGACAGACCTCTCTGACAAATGATGGGTAGCCCGAAACCATGGTTGGTATTCGCTTAACCCCCTCTTCTAGTTTTAATAACAGCCTTGTGCACTTTTTTTCCACTTCTTCCATTTCTCAAACTTGCAGGTCTATCGAAGGGCTCCTCGACCCCGAGGTCCAACCCTTCTCCTGCTCCAGTTGTCCCCGATACGGTATTTGATTTAGCCACATTAGTTTAGCGTATCATCTAAGTACCATAAAAGAAAACCTCCAAATTCAAATCTACGAAGCCTCCGAAATCACTTTTGGTTGGCTCAAATAAGAGAAAAAAAGCTTCGGAAGCGGGTGGTCTTTCCTGAAGTTAAGATGCCGACATTTCATCAAAAGATGTTTGGGTGAGAAAGACTATTACCACCACTACTCTAGCGGAGGACACTCTTGCCGAAGTTAGAGAATATCATGTTGCCGCTGAAGCAACTGAACCAATTCTGCTGCCAACCGACGTCGCAGCTACACCTGCAACCACGCCACTGGTCACCGAGCCTGTCATCATTAAGGATGACGATGAAGCCACATGTGAGGAGTCGTTGGCTAAGAAAACCAAAACTTTCACTCCAAACCTTAGGGAAAAAAGATTTTAATTGCCTCTTCGAATAGACTAGTACCTTCGCAGTCCAGGCCAAGCGAGCTCATACGGGTTTTCTCATCTGGTCATACCACACAAATTTACCAAATCTTTTAAGATATCGAGAAACCACACTAGCTCAGGTCCAAGCTTGTGAACATTTTCCCGGCGCCAAGTTAAGATGCGATAAACATGAGATCTGCTACCATTTACTTCTATGAGGACACAAACTTTTTGTCCCATACGATTGGGGTTTCCAACTACATGAGGCCCTTCATATCAGAGTTCGATAGGGAAAAAAATACAGAATGTGTCATGGCAATGCCTCTTCAATGAGGGTATGCACGCCTCCAATCGGGTACGTATTCCTCTTGATTGCCTAAGTTGATACTTGCATTATCTTTCATTTCTAACTTTCCTTTGATTCTTAATTTTACAGTCCTCCGTTCTTGTTGGTGACGGCTTCATCCGATGTTTGGATGAAAATGACACCTTAAAAGGCACCTGGACGCCCAAGAGAAAGAAATCCAACACCTCAAAGGGCTCCTTCAATAAAAGGATGCGCAACTGCAACAAATCGGTGACTTGCTCACTGTCTGGGCTGAGCTGGACCAGGTCCAGGGCAACTACCTCCGAGCAATAAACAACCTCGAGCTTGCCACCAAGAAAAATAAGATTTTTGAGGAAGAAAATAAAAAACTCTTCCAAGATGTCGAAGTCCTCACTCATCAGCTCGAGGAGCAAGAAGGGGTTCAACATTATCAGGCTCAACAAGCTGAATTTCTGAATGCCAACCTCGAGCAAATTAACACCGAACTTGCTGCAATGGACTCTGATAGGGCTGCCGACCTTGCTGCGCTGAAGATGGCATAAGACCAAGCCGACCAACTAGCCCAAACTAACAAAGGGCTAAGGAATGAGTTTGAGGCGTCGAACTAGAGGAATGCTGAAACTCTGGACAAACTTCACTAAGCGTTGGCAGAAAGAAACCAATCTCAAGCTGAGACAGCTCGGACAGTGCTAAAAATCGAGCATATAAAATGGAATGTCCGAAGGTTTACTTTGGAACAGGCTTGCGATGGGATCCCGGCTATTAACCTTAAAATTGATGAAGCTAAAGAAGTCGAGCTCAGAGCCTACCACCAGCTAATCGGTGACAGCTTTGAAGATGACGCAGGGGACTCCGGATCTGAGTCTGATTTGGAGCTAGGCTTAAATGCCTTTGTATTTTTTTAATCATGTTTTGCTCTGACTGTTTACTGACCTTGTATATAAAATGAATATCTCTTCTAGTCATGATTTTTCTCTCTTAGCATCCATTATTGCTTTCTTGTTTACAACAACTTCGCTAAATAAATTCTTAACCCTATTCGGACTAACTGCCACCAATTTTGGAGTTTAACTTAAACAAACCATCACTTAGTTTGCCTCGAGCCGAATGCATGCTCTTTTCGATCTTAAAAGCAACTTAAACAAACTATACAAACTTTTAATCTTAGTTTGCCTTATACCGGGCAATTTCTTCCAGTTTTGGGTCATTAAATGACTAAATATAAGGACCTTATTTCTATGTTTATGAATAAGATGTCTCCTATTCACTTCGGGCATGAAAATTGGAACTTTACTTATTTCCAATTTCTTAGAGAACTTCAAGTGTCTTTAATAATAGGCTCGGTTCATTATGACCTAGTGCTTTCAGAACTTTACTTATTTTTGTCTCGGGTATTTTTATGACGACTGTCCCCAGTTAAGGACTTTAAGAAATTCATTAGCTAGTAAGCCTTTAACAAATTCATTAGCTCATAAGCATAAAAGTTTTACCGATTGATCGGAGACAAGAGTATGCAAATGACTTCAATCGAGGTAAATCTCGGACAAAAGCATTTTCATTCAAATTTTGCATCGGTCAAACAACTGGGCAAGATTCATTCGATCTTTTAAGCCTTGCAATAGTCCTAAAAAATAAAACATCTTCGAACTTCACATAGCTTCAAGAGTTAAATTTTTTTGAACATCTCCTACATTCGCTGAGGGTATGGTAGTCCCCTAGTGTCTGTATTCGAAGTTATGAGAATTTAAACACTACTTGTTTTTCATTGTTGCCTCATTAAAAACCTTACCGAAAAAACCATTTATGGGATAAAACCGTGCTAAGGGAAAACGAGTGCAACATGTGTTTTCAGACCTAGTTCTAACTTTTGCTCGGTCTTTAACCCATGACTCCGATTTTGCTCGTGCAAAAGTTAGTTCCATCGAAACAAAATGAAATTCGAATAAAAACGCATACCTTAGCAGTAATACTGCTCAAGTGTGCAACGTTCCAGATGTTTGGCAACTTTTGACCATCTTCAACTTCTAACTGGTACGAGTCTTTACCGGTTATTCCTGACACTTTGTAAGGACCTTCCCAATTCGGGCCCAATTTCCCCTCGTTGGGATTTTTAGTATTGAGGGTTACCTTCCGTAGAATCAAGTCCCCTACTTAAAAGTGCTTAAGATTAGCCCTTCGGTTGTAGTATCGACCCATCCTTTGCTTCTGGGCCACTAACCGTAGCAATGCCAATTCACGGTGCTCATCTGTTAAGTCAAGCTTGACAGCCATGGCTTTGTTGTTCGACTCTTTGGTTGCAAGGCTAAACCTTAAGCTCGGCTCACCAACTTTCACCGAAATTAGCGCTTCTGCACCGTAGATTAACAAAAATGGTGTTTCGCCAGTACTAGATTTCAGCATTGTTCTATATTCCCACAACACCTCTGGTAAAATCTCTTTCCACTTGCCTTTTGACTACTTCAGCCTTTTCCTTAGATTTTGAATAATTATTTCATTTGTTGACTCCGCTTGCCCATTTGCACTTGGGTGATACGGAATTGACACAATCCTTTTAATTTTCAACCCTTCGAGAAAGTCATTCACCTTCTTCCCAACGAACTGTCATCCATTATCGCAAATGATCTCCGTTGATATGCCAAACCGATAAATAATATGGTCCCATATAAAATCAATGACCTATTTTTATTTTACTTTGTTGAAGGCCTTCACTTCAACCCACTTAGAAAAATAATCAGTCATAAATAAGATAAAACGTACTTTTTCGGGTGTTCATGGGAGTGGCATTATAATATTCATCCCCCATTTCATGAATGGCCATGGTGATAAAAATGTATGCATCAATTCCGTCGGTTGATGAATCATGGGTGCGTGCCTTTGACATTCGTTACATTTTTGGACGAAGTTCTTTGTGTCCTCCTCCATCTCGGACCAATAGTACCCGACCCTAATCAATTTTTAGACCAATAATTCCTCTTCTGAATGATTGTCACAAGCCCTCTAGTGAACCTCGCGCATCATGTAATTAGTCTCCCCGGCTCATAAACACCTTGCTAAAGGACCATAAAAGACTTTCGATACAACTGTCCATCCACCAAACAAAATATAGCTGCTTTAGTATGAAGGGCCCTCGACTCATTTGGGTCAGTAGGCAACTTTCCATATCGAAGGTAGTCGATGTATTTATTGCGCAAATCCCAAGTCAAGCTTGTTGTATTCAGTTCGGCATGACCACCATTAATCACAGAATTAAGTAGGTGCATAACCGTTCTTGAATTGAACTCCTCCGCTTCTACGGATGAACCTAAATTAGCCAAGGCATCTGCCTCATTATTTTGCTCACGAGACACATGCTCTATGGTCCATTCTTTGAACCGATGCAATATCACTTGAATTTTCTCTAAGTATTTTTGCATCCTTTCCTCTTTTACTTCGAACACGTTGTTGACTTGATTAATGACCAGAAGCGAGTCATATTTTGCTTTGATGACCTCAACTCCCAAGCTCCTTGCGAATTCTAAACCTGCAATCATAGCCTCATACTCGGCTTTATTGTTAGTTAATCTCATAGTTCTTATTGATTACCTAATAATATCCCCAGCAGATGCCTAAAGCACTACCCCGAGCCCAGACCTTTTCACGTTCGAAGCTCCGTCCGTGTAGAAGGTCCAGATCCTCGAAGTTTTTTCCGAGGTTAACAAAAGTTCTTTTTCTACTTCGGGAATAATTCCGGGTGTAACATCCGCTACGAAGTCTTCCAAAACCTGCAACTTTATACTGGAAGAAGCTATGTAAAATCTTCACCAGAAAACCCAACTTATATATATATATATATATATATATATATACATATACCAAAGCCGACAAGGCCATACATGACTACTACACACAGGACACATGTCTACAAGCCTCTAAAAGAGTACGTAATATCAAAAGATTGGGACAGGGCCCTGCCATACCCATATGTACATGCAAAAATATAACGTACCGAGATTAGGCCGGCACTCTGAAATAAGGGGAGTGTTCTAATATCCTCTGAATCAGCAACCTACTAATGCGTGTCATCGCCTCGCCTACGTGAACTTGCGGGTATGAAATGCAACATCCCACAATAAAAGGGACGTCAGTACGATTGATGTACCGAGTATGTCAAACATGAAACATAGCATAACAAGGATACAAAAAACACTTAGACAGAAACAACCGACAGAAATAGCCGACAGTAACAACCGATAGAAACAGCTGACAGTAACATCCGACCAGTAATGAATGCTTCTAAGGCCATAATATGTCTAAATGTCATGCACAATGCGGTATACATATATATTGGCCTCATTGGTCATCATATCATATTGACATCTGTGGGCATAATCATCATCATTTCCCAGCTGATCAGGTGGTCTGCGTATCCCGTTTCCAATCCCCAATATATGATCCAGGGTAATACATGAATAAAATGCATGAATGACAATAAAACATTTTGAGTTTATCTGAGTGACATAATATTCTTGTACCTTCGGCTAATATTGGGAATATTAACATCTTTCCCACATACCTCAATAAGGATTTAGGAACATATTTAGACATATTTTTAACATGGGAATCAATTAACCGGAACATCCTTAACTACTAAGAGCAGAATAATTTATGGAACAATATTACGTTCACGTTTCGTTCTTAGAACATGCCAAAAGAAAAAATGATTTGCCTTAACATACCTCAATTGTTTATCTCCCGAAAAGAGTACGACGAACCAGTCGACCTCATGTTAGTCTCAATAAGTGGAGAAAACCTTAACTTTAAATCTAAAGTTCTTGAAATTCTAGTTGAAATATTTTATCTTAAAGACATAGGAGTTTGGTATAGGATAGGATTATGTGCTAAATGTTTGGTATATGATAAGATTATTTGCTGAATGTTTGGTATATGATAGGATTACATTTTGCAGCTGATGGTTTTACCCCATCAATTTGTTTAGGAAATGAGATAATGCTCCTCCCTAACGTGTAACCCCCACTTAACATGCATGCCATCCACCTAATTTCACTTTACCATGTGTCACCACCTAAACACCCTAAACAAATAGTCACTTAGGTAATTCATTAGAATTTTACACATAAATATCCCCACTTAAACTTGCCCCCCACCATAAATTATCAATCAGCCGATCCTCATTGCCCCCCACTAAAATTCATTAATTTGCCGATCATTTTTGTCCCACTTGGTAAGTCCTAAATTAGTTCGGGACCACATCTTTTTATATACTAAGCTCTTTATTTACATACGTCTAGATTCTTAACCCATCACCCGAAAGTACGGGGTGTTACAGTAATATGGCAAAACTAACATTAGATGGTGTGGATGTAATGGGTGAGAGATTGTTTGAGGATGTTAATCTCTTCTAATACTATTCACTATTCTCTTTTGCTTCTTTTCATTTTCGTTCTATCATTTCTCTAATATGTGCTCCAGAACTTGGTATATCTACCAAATCTGCTAACGATGTGGAGATGGATTTAGGTTCTTGAAGTGATCAAAAGAAAGCCAAGTCTGAAGAAAATTTCTTTTGTGTCACACTCTGTTAGAGGGTTGGTGGCAAGATATGCCATTGTGCGATTATATAGACCTCCTAGAATGGAGAATATTGAGGTTTTATCATCCAATGCATGTGTATAAGGGTCGAAGGGTTGCACGATAGCTCCGTGATAGCAATATATTCTACTTTTGTTGTGGAGAGAGCAACAATCTTTTGCAGTTAAGAAACCCAACTCACTGTTGTACCTTATAGAGTATAGACATACCCTATAGTGCTCTTTCTGTTGTCAACATTTCCGGCTAAGTCAATATCCACATAGCCTGTTAGAGTCGTATCTCCACTTTTGAAACAAATTGCCTTTTCAGTGGTACCTCACAGATATCTGAGGATTCATTTGACTGCTTCCCAGTGTTCCTTGCCCGGATTATTCATGTACCTTTTAACAGCTCCCACTTCTTGAGCAATATCTGGTATGGTACAAACCATGACATATACCAGAATTGCTGAGGCGTACAGAACTTTTGACATGTGTGTACGCACTTCCTCCTTCTTTGGTGATTGTTCTTTGGAAAGTCTGAATTGAACACCTAAAAGTGTGCTCACTTGTTTTACATCTTACATATTAAACCTTGAGAGTACTTTGTTGATGTATTCAGCCTGTGATAATATCAAAATTCTAGACTTTATGTCTCTTGTGATACTTATTCCTAGAATCTGCTTTGCAGCGCCCAGATCTTTCATTGCAAATTTCTTCGACAGTTCCACTTCAGATTGATAATCTTTTGCATGTATGCTCCTACAACGAGCATGTCATCTACATATAATAGTAGTATAATGAATCTTTTGTCAAAGTTCTTGATATAACAACAATAATCAGCTTGGCATCTGTTGAGACCGTTGTTGCTCATAAAGTTATCAATTTTTTTGTACCACTGTCTTGGAGATTGTTTTAGACCATGCAAACTCTTCTTCAGCCTGCATACTAGGTTTTTCTTATCTTCCTCTATGAAGCCTTCTGGTTGCTTCATATAAATCTCCTCCTCCAAATCACCATGAAGGAAAGCTGTTTTTACGTCTAACTGCTCAAGATGTAAATTTTCTACAGCTACAATTTTAACAGCAGTCTGATTGTAGTTAGATTTACAACTGGAGAGAAAATTTATATGTAGTTGATGCCCTCTTTTTGCTGGAAATACCAATCTTGCTTTATAACGCTTGCTTCAATCATGCTCTTCTTTGATTATGTAAACACATTTGTTATGGAGAGCTTTCTTTCTTCTGGGTAGTTCAGCCAGTTCCCATGTCTGGTTTGACTTGAGTGAGTCCATTTCATCTTTCATGGAAGACTCCCACTTGATTGAATCCTCCATTATCATTGCTTCATCATAACATTCTGGTTCTCCATTGTCTGTCAGCAACAAGTAGTGCAAATAAGGCGAGTAGCGTTGTACTGGTTTAGGTGTTCTAGATGATCGTCTCAATTATGGAGTTCTTGGCTCTTCTTGAACTACTTCTGCATCATTTTGAACCCCGCTTTGTACGTCCATCTTAGAAATCTCATCGAACTCAACATTGTCTTTCTTTTCAGCATCTATGTTGGAGCTACTTGATTCTACGGTTGACCTGTCTTTATACATCACATTCTCGTTGAATACGACATCTCTATTTCTGATGATTTTCCGATTATCGTAATCCCAAAATCGGTAACCGAATTCATCACCACCATATTTGATAAAGACACATTTTTACACTTTGGGTCTAATTTACTTCTCTCGGTATAATCAATGTGCACATAAGAAATACAACCAAACACTTTCAAGTGTGAAAGGTTTATCTCTTTCCCGCTCCAAACTTCATCAGACATTCCACCGTCCAAGGGTATTGTGGGCCCACGATTGATCAGGTAAGCTGTAGTGTTGACAATCTCTGCCCAAAATGTTTTTGGTAGGCTAGCACATATCCTCATGCTTCTAGAACGTTCATTTAGAGTTCTATTCATGCGCTCTGCTACACCATTCTACTGCGGTGTTCTTGGAACTATTTTATCCATCTTAATTCCATTCCTTGCACAAAATTCTCTAAATCTCTGATCTGTGTACTCTCCTCCATTGTCAGACTTTAATTGCTTGACTTTCAAGCCAGTTTTGTTTTCCACCATTGCTTTCCATTTTCTAAAGGTATCAAAGACTTTTGATTTATTCTTCAGAAAATAAATTCACACCTTCCTTGTAGAGTCATCAAGGAAGGTGACATAATATAATGAGCCTGATAGAGATTGTACTGGTGATGGTCCCCATACATCTGTGTGGACTAGCTCTAACTTTTCTGCCTTAGGTGTCTTGCCAATCTTTGCAAAACCGACCTTCTTCTGTTTGCCGAAGATGCAATCCTTACATAGGCTGACATCTACGCTTTTCAGATCTGGTAGCTTCCCTTTTGACAGAAGTGTCTTCATCTCCTTTTCGCTCATATGACCAAGCCTTTGGTGCCATAGATCTAACTTTCGATCAGCTTCGGCTATTGCAACAATATTCCATATATTTGAGGTTACATAGAGAGTACCAAACTTTTTACCATGAGCAATGACAAGTGCTCATTTGGTAATCTTCCATATACTGCATGCAAAGGTTGTTTTGTAACCTTCTTCATAAAGCTGGCTAACTAAGATCAAATTCTTCTTAAGCCCAGGAATATGCCTTACTCCTTGCAGCTTCCATGTAGTTTGGTTTGGCAACTTTACTCGAACATCTCCTTTTCCCACGATCAAATAAGCCCAGGAATATGCCTTACTCCTTGTAGCTTCCATGTAGTTGGTTCGACAACTTTACCCAATTGGCTAGATTAAGCTTCCCGAAATCACCGTTGACATAGTTCTCTATGATTTCTCGGCATGGGGTGGAGTGGAAAGATGCCCCTGAATCCAAAATCCAGGATTCCACCGGACTACTAATGCTTAGAATCATTGCATCATATACTTCCTTGGTCACGTTTGCAGATTCTTGAGCACCGGTATTATTCTTTAGTGCTTGACAATCCCTTTCAAAGTGACCATTTTGGCCATAATTGTAGCGGTTGACATCTTTCTTACTAAATATAGATCTGCCTCGTCAAGATTTTGATCTGCTATGATTTGACGTTCTTTCTGAAGTTCTTTCTCTCGACTCAGTGTGTAAAGCTGAGGAGGTCGATGCTTCACCTAATTCTCTGCATCGTATTTCTTCACTTAATACCAGATCTTGAATATCATCAAATTTTAGTTTACTACTTCCTGACGAACTGCTGACTACTGTAACTGTAGAATTCCAGTTGTCTGGTAGAGATGACAAGAGAATCAAAGCACGAACATCTTCATCAAAATCTATTCAGACTGAACTCAACTGGGTTGTGATTGTGTTGAGTTCATTCAGATGTTGAGCCACTGATGCGCCTTTCGTCAACCACAAATTAAACAACCTCCTCATCAAATGAGCTATGTTTGAGGCTGATGACTTCTCATACATACTTGTGAGAGCCTTCATAAGACCCGCCGTAGTCTTTTCCTTTACTATGTTAAAAGCAACATTGCGCGATAACGTCAACCGGATAACTCCGAGGGCTTGTCTATCGAGAAGTTTCCAATCTTCTTCTTTTATATCAGCTGGCTTATTATCTGTGAGAGCTTGATAAAGATTTTTCTGGTACAAATAATCTTCAATTTGCATCTTCCAAAAACCAAAGTCCGCACTATTGAACTTTTCTATCTTCACCTTCCCTTCGTCTGCGGCCATTGCTCTTACTCAAATCTAGCTTTCTCAGGATCGCTGTGAATCACCGTGTATTAGAACACCGTTGCCGACGAATTGATATTGCCGACAAAATTTTACTATTCACAAATTTACTATTCATATGAATAGTCCATGCACGTGAATAGTAACCTCGCTGCAAAAATGGTCCGAGCTCTGATACTAGTTGTTGGGAAATGTACCAACTAGATGATTCTCATAAAAGATTGTAAAAATACCGCGGTCCTATCAACACAGAATATATCCGGACAGTCTCCTAGGTAGAACCACCTCTCTAAGCAAGTTCCCAGAAAAGACTAGAGGGTCACATATGAACCACTTAAAATTTCAACCTCCTTAGACAGAACCTACTTACGTCGTGATGTGAGTAGAACAATAACACACACAATTGATAACGGAGTTCGGCCAATTTTGCCTATGTCTCCGGACTGCTGCAGATCTTTTATTAAGGGAGAAACATTACAAAAGTGTTTACAACACTCAACCTCACAACACCGATCTCAATTACACCCAAGAATTTTCTCAACAAAATTCTCTCAAAAGCTTCTCTTGCTTAGGATTTTCACTAAGAGCATTTCTCTTAGTTTTTCTCTCTTGTTTTTTGGGATGTCTTACAATAAGGCTAAGTAGATGTATTTATAGGCTCCAAAAAAACTCATGGTAGGTGGCCAACAAATTTGGCAGCCAACAATTTACAAAGTCAATTTCACTTGGCATTCTCTTCCCTTTTTTCAACAAAGGATGCACCTATCAACATGCATGCACATGCATTTTTTCACATGGGCTGCTGCCCATACTATTGACTAACACACAATTATTCAAATCTTATCAAATACTTGAAGTTAATATAGTTGTCATTGAGGAAAATGGAATTTTATCCTCATTAAATATGCATTTTGTCTTGTCGTTGGGTATATGATGCTTAGGAGCAGAAGAGATAGATTAATAAAAGGGCAGTCCGGTTCACTAAGCTCCCGCTATGCGCGGGGTCCGGGGAAGGGCCGGACCACAAGGGTCTATTGTAGGCAGTCTTACTTCACATTTGTGCAAGAGAAGAGATATATTCACACCTCCATATTTTGATACTTTTAGAGACCAGGTTTAGTTAGTTTTAAGGGCCATCCCGCATGCCAATATAACTTTTCTTTCAGACTGGAATGGAGTGCTATCCATTACCCCATGATCAGTATCTTGGATTCTTGATGGGATATCTAGTTAGGAATAGTATTAATCACCAAATACCCTTGATACAAGTTTAAATTTTTCGTTTTCTTTTGTGATTTTGCCTGTACTGGTTTCTGAATGAAAACGAAATGGTGGTTTTAATTTCAAAATTATGACAAGATTTTCTAGACCATCTACTTCCATCTCCGATGCAATCTTCATGCAAAAACATTGATATCTGTAGAAGTTACTGCAAAATAGGAGGATTTTTGTTTTATAGCAACAAAGACCGGATAAAATGCAGCAAATTTGAAAAAATGGACAGGGTTGGGGGAAATAGACTCCGGGTGGAGGTATGGGATTGATGCAAGGTTCGGGAGTCCAAGAGAGGGTGAGGAGAGTGTAGAGCAAGCTTCAACTTTTCACGGGTGGTGGTGGTGGTGGGGGGGGGATGGTGGTGAAGACATACTAGCCGAAGGCAGGGGGCGTGGCATTGGAGGGGCTTGCAGAGCATATGGACATGAGAGAAGGACGCAGAAGAGCAGCAATGAAATAGAAGTAGTGCCCTTCTTCCAATTTACACATTTGAGGGTACCAGAAAGTTTTTTTGTCTGCTACCTCCATCCTTGGACAGTTTTATCTACTTTCAAGTTGAACTAGTCCAAGTGTGCTAAATGCTACCGAATGTGAAAAGCTTTTAATCCAGCAGCGTATTATCCTATCATATATCTGCACACTGAAGAACCTCTTAGATCTTCTCATAATGGTCTCTGCTTAGTAACTTTAAAAGTTGCTCAGCTATGCCTATTTATGTTTCGGTTTTCTGAGTTTCTAAAAGCGTAAAAGATCTTTACTCTTTAACCTTGGCACTTTCTGGTAAAAAAACATTGTTCTTCCACAGTTCAGCTTCTTCAAGAACTGCAAGTCAGTGACGGCTCTACATTGTACTTATTCTGTTTGGTCTACTTGCCTATAGCTTAGAATTAGTTGTTTGGACGTGATAGTATTTAGCCGTACATAGATTTTGATCCCAGATTAATGCTGGATGGCCGTGGAGATAAAAATGCTCTCTTATCTGTCTATTTGGAAGGATCGAGGTTGCTAATCTTTAACATATTCTATTTGTTTCTATATCTTGACGAATGTCAAAGTGCATTGTTTCTGTTTTCTCAAGTGTGTTCATGTTTGTATGATTTTGAGGTTTCTTCCTTGTCTAGAATATAAGATATGCTATGTAAGCTATTGAACCTTTTGGTAATATTAATGTTTTAAGGTATTGTCAGGTGCCATTTTTTTTTTGTTGGTGAAACTGCCTTAGAGAAAGCTGCTTTCCATGTAATCCATTGGATATAAAAAAGAACGGGCCTCTGATATATTTTGCAATGCTGCTCTATTGTACATGCATGGCTGACTTTAATTGTGTATCTGTTTTCTAGTACGTACCACCGTTAAAAGAAATAACCAATGTGTTGGTCCTAAAACATTATGCTACTATTGCTATTTCATTTAATGTCTGTGGCACGAAGAAACACTTTTGAATTTTGTAGTCTTAAACTAAATGCGTGTCTAACATATCAAAAATACTCTTTGAATCTTCTGGTTGTAACATGTCATGTCATTCCTATAAGGGAGTCTCATTAAGGTAAAATAGGAATGTTAGAAATAAAAACTTATTAAATATATAAATGTGGCATTGTTTCTTAAACAAACTAAATAAATTGAAACGGAGGGAACATTTAGTTTGTAAAGCAGAGATGGTATTTGGCCCTTACCTATGTCACATGGATCCTTCATTATCGAATCTGGGTCGAAAGGAAACAGGTGTACATGGGGTATGAGTATTTCATTAGAATTATCCAATATACACTAAAAATTATGAAAAAAGATTCATGCAGTCATACGGATACTTACACCATGTGTATTGAACATGTAGCCCCGAAGAATCGCATGTAAGATAAGCCCTCGTCCTTCTTAGACATGACTAGTTATTTGAACTTGCCTACGCTCTTTGGTTTGAGTATTTATTTCTTGCAATTGTATTTTGTTTTAGTCCACTGGAAATTTTGATTTTGATATATATATATATATATATATATATATATATATATATATATATCTTGGCTTCAGGATATACATATATATGTATATCTAGACTTTTGAAGGGGAGCCTTGGAGCAACGGTAAAGTTGTCTTTATGTGACCTATAGGTCACGGGAGATTATTTATAGTCACCTAAATGTAATATGACTTGTTTTAGACCACAAATTTTAAAAAAATTCATTGTTAAACTCCATACACAATCAAAACCTTCACATAAAATGGGAAGGAGGGAGTACAATTTAAAGCAATAAATAGAAGTAATTTTTGTAGGTGTCGAAATGCAAAGTGGGATAGGTGTTGCAGCATGACTATAGTGTTAGCAGACAAGAAGGGAGCTCAGTATCCGATATAGTGCTATTGCTCAAAATTTCAGTCTTCGACTTTCCAAGCGGACTGTTGGGTTTTCATATTCCTTGCTTGCAGTTTGTTAGATGGGGCTTTTGATAATTAATTGAGTTAATGGTTAAAAAAATTTTGAACTATCACCTTTTCGAGTGTTTCACACCCCACTATCAGTTATTCTCTTTTTTTATCTGAACTATTACTCTCTGTGTATTAAAACACATCTCGAAACTGATTAGGCCAAC
Organism: Anisodus acutangulus; assembly: GCA_029783415.1. Classification (NCBI taxonomy): domain Eukaryota; kingdom Viridiplantae; phylum Streptophyta; class Magnoliopsida; order Solanales; family Solanaceae; genus Anisodus; species Anisodus acutangulus. The sequence continues at coordinate 40,339,059 of CM056503.1, forward strand.
TATCAGTTGTTCTCTTTTCCTACCTAAACTATCTCCTAGGTGTGTTTTAATACATAGATAATGATAGTTCGGGTAAGGAAAAGAGAACAACTGATAGTTTGGGTGTGAAACTCTTGAAAAAATAATAATTCAGGTGTGTTTTTGACCATTATATCTTTTTAATTCTCGTACATTCCTCATACTTCGTTAATTAAAGTTGAAACAGATTATAACAATGCAATACACGAGAAAATGAAAGCTTTTTCATGTTGATCCTTACATGTAGTGTGGGCTAAAGACTGTAATGCTCGTTGGATATTTACAGGTGAAGGATCAGTATATGAATGCTGAAGGTGCTGATGTTATACAACGTATGATTGATAATTTTATTGTATAGAAGCCAAATCAAATCTGGAATTTTCAAGGTGATAGATGATTTCCATCTATAGTCTCTTTTTTCTTTTTCTTTTTCTTTCCTAGAATTTTAATTGTTTTGCGTTGGAGGCCTGTTGTGCTATGCTGCACAAGTAATTTGAATTTGTCCTCTATGGTTACAGGCCGGGGCGGATGTAGAGGGTTTATTACGCGTTCACGTGAATTCAGTAACTTTTCTCGGAACTTTGTATATATATCAAAACTCTTACTACTAGATATTCATAAATATTTGAAATGTGAGCCTAATTATTATTGTAGCATTAACTTGAGCTTATTTTAGGAACATATAATTCAAATCCTGGATCCACCTTTGGTTGCGCAGGTAAGGTTCTTGGTCTCGTATGACCACTTCTATGAACTGTAAAACAGTAAGCCATTGTGAGGAACTTTGTTAATCATTGTGCTCTAGTTTACATGAACACAGTTCCATTCATCAGAGATGTATATTTTTGGATAGAATTTCCACTTTTGTGTGTACTGAAAATTGGAGTCTATCTTCCAACCAATGATTACATATCACCCTACCCATGCAAGACGATGACTTGACAAATACTGCTAAGGGTGAAAAGAGATTCATACTATCTCATGAAGACTACGTTAAGTTTAGGAAAATAACAGCAGGTAGTCTTTTATATATGTTAGCAAGTATAAAATGTTTATATTTATCATATTTAGTGTTATGTAATTATGGTAGAATTAGGATCCCTTGTTGTATAAGGATTTCACATTGTACATCTATATATATTTTGCATTAATGAGAAAGGCTCCCCAAGGGAAATTAATAAAATCTTATATGGTATTAAGAGCCAAAATTCTATTACTACCCTAAACCCCTAAATCGGCCGCCCTTCCCCTTCTGTTTTTACGGTGCTAAACCGGTCATATACCACCGGTATACCGCCATACAATGATATACACCTCGTATACAGCAAACTAGACCTCCACGGCCTAGTATACCTCTGATATATCACCAATATACGGTCCTCTTCCCTCTAATAAATCTCCAACATGCCGTATACTAGTATACATCTTCTCAAAGCCGATATACACTTCATATACTGCTGAAATTTCCGATCTACACTTCATATACAGCCTACCTAGAGCCGATATACACCTCGTATATGGCCAATTCTGCCTCCTATCCACGTTGGCCACGCCGCGAACCCCCTGAACCCCAAAGTTTTTTTTTTCCGGCAAAACCTATGGCGGACACCACCCTTGGTGGATTTTCTGGCAGCAGTGGGCACCAACAGCGGGCCTGGGCCTCCAGCAACTCCTCAGAGTCTGCAGCCCACATGTCCAATTGACTGCTTCATCGGCCCAGCAGCTTGGGCTCAACACCGTTGGGCCTCAGCCATCAAGCCCTAATGCCTGCAGCCCATCAACGACCCAACAGTCTAGGCGCACCAATAACAGGCCAAACCTTCCGGCCCACTATCTTGGAGCCCAGCAATCCGCTCCAAGCGTTCCCCAATTCAGTTTGGGCTAGGCTTTTGGTATGTTAACCCCTCGGAAGCCCGATAATGCGTGGTATATGGATACGGGCGCCACGTCTCACCTCACCAACAATTCTGGTAACCTTCCTCAACTGCGCAATTTAAATACTCCACAATCCATTCTGGTTGGAAACGGTCAACGCATTCCAATTCAAGGTTTTGGCCAAACTTTCACCTCATCACCGCATCCTTACTTCTCCCTAAATAACGTTCTTTATGCCCCACACATTATCAAGAACCTAATTTCTGTTAGAAAATTGGCTATCTATAATTCTGTCTCAATTAACTTTGACCCATTTGGGTTTTCTGTTCTGGACCTACGCATCGGGAAACTCCTTACACGATGCAATAGTGAAGGGGACCTATATCCTTTCCTATCCACGTCCGCTGCCAGTGTCACCCCTCCCACATCTCTAACTGCCCAAGTCACTCATCCCACAACCTTAGCAACAATCTCTCCATCTACTTGGCACGATAGACTTGGAAATCCCAGAGCCACTGTTTTAATTTTCTTTGGAAAAATAATTTAATTCGTTGTTCTAGTGGGAAACCTGCCCAACAATGTTTGTCTTGGCCTCTAGGCAAACACGTTCACCTTCCTTTTCAGTCTTCTTTAAGTGTTACGTTTTCTCCATTTGATATTGTTCATGCGAATTTATGAACATCTCCTGTTGTTAGTTCACCGGGTCATAAATTTTATCTTGTGTTCTTAGATGACTTTTTGCACTTTATATGGATTTACCCTCTCAAGTTCAAGTTTGAAGTCTATACCAAGTTTCTTGAGTTTCATAACTTTATCAAAACACAATTTGAAAAATCCATAAAATCATTCCAATGTGATAACGGTCGTGAGTTTAATAATTCCGCATTTCATAATTTTTGCACCAATAATGGCATGGTCTTCCGTTTATCCTATCCCCACACCTAACCCTAAAATGGAAAAGCCGAATGAATCATCTGTACTATCAACAACATAGTTCGTACCTTTCTTTTCCATGCCTCTCAACCCTCATCGTTCTGGGTCTATGCAGTCAAAATGGTAGAATATATCCTTAATAATTTACCTACCAGTACTCTTCACAACAAAACCCCTACATAAATTCTCTACCGTCGGATCCCCTCATATGACCACCTTAGAATTTTTGGCTGCCTGTGCTACCCGAACCTTGCCTCTACTATCCCTCATAAATTAGCACCCCGTACCACCCCGTGTGTCTTCATAGGCATTCCTTATAATCATAGGGGCTATCTATTCTATGACTTATCCACTCGTAAAATTCATGTCTCTCGTCACTTCACGTTTGACGAGACCACATCCCATTTTCGAATATCCAAAAATTCTGAAAATCAGACTATACCTTCCTTGAAGAGTCTGACATTTCCCCCGTCATCCTCAGGGAACTCAGTCGTACTTATACCTCTGACCAAACATCCCCGTCTCTGCCACCCACTGCCACCAGTCCAGAACGCACTTCGGCATCTCTGACCTCTGCCCCGCCTATAGCACCGACGCCACCGACTGCCAAAACCACAGACAATTTGCCCATGGTCTTAGTACCATCACCGGCCCCCTTTCCCGTGTATGTATCATCTCCAAAGCACCGCCACCAAGACGCATCCTGTCACGCCCCGACTTTTCTCAAGTCTTTCTTTAGGACGTGATGGCACCTGGACAACTATCCCTTTCCAGGCGAACCACTTACTTCATTTTCTTCCTAAATTAGACAGGTATTTGCGAAAATAATATATATAATAATCAATTTGAAGTTTACGAAGAACAATCTCATGTGGGGCATTCCCCGAGATAATAAAACTTAATTCTTTAAATAAACTTAGTCTAGAGTAACTTTCACCAAATCCGAAATAATGGATTGGTGGTACGATGAGGCTGCGGGACGATCGCTAGCCCTCTTGCAGAGCTTTTCCTCTATCGCGCCTTCCTGAAATATGTTAAATAAAAGAGTCAGCCCTACCATCCGGGGCTGAGTGAGAATCTCACCTTACATTCCAAAGTAACCTCACAATATTTTTAATTACAATCACATTATAAGAAAATAATAAGCATGTTGAAATAAACAGATTACAACCCTTTTATTAAATAAACCAATAAATATTCACGTGTAAAATTTTCTCCCCACTCGTCTTAAAAAAACAACTTAGTTTAATCAGTACTCCTGCTTTTTCCCATATAACATATTATACATTTGTTGCGGTACGTGCAACCCGATCCAGTGCATTTATATATTTGTTGCGGTACGTGCAACCCGATCCAGTGCATTTATATATTTGTTGCGGTACATGCAACCCGATCCAGTGCATTTATATATTTATTGCGGTACGTGCAACCCGATCCAGTGCATTTATATATTTGTTGCGGTACGTGCAACCCGATCCAGTGCATTTATATATTTGTTGCGGTACGTGCAACCCGATCCAGTGCATTTATATATTTATTGCGGTACGTGCAACCCGATCCAATGCATTTATATATATTTGTTGCGGTCCGTGCAACCCGATCCAATGCATTTATGTATTTATTGCGGTCCGTGCAACCCGATCCAATGCACTTATTTATTGCGGTACGTGCAACCCGATCCAATGCACTTATTTGTTGCGGTACGTACAACCCGATCCAATGCACTTATTTGTTGCGGTACGTGCAACCCGATTCAATGCACTTATTTGTTGTTTAAATATGTCATATGTTCAAAAGGCTCAAATAATATTTCCTTCCTTCAATATTTAGCCCTTTTCACTTGTAAGGGTTACAACTCTCAAACCGTAAGTCGGATTTATTCCCGTAAAGTCTCGAACTGTCGAGGACAGAGTAATCTATAACTTTTATTCAGCACAATCTTTCATATGCTTTACCTATTTGTACAGTTTTTACATTATACATTCTGCCCTTCCAGACTTCGGTTGATCCGAGGCAGAATGTTTAAACAGCGATAACTCTCAAACCGTAAGTCGGATTTATTCCCGTAAAGTCTCAAACTGTTGAGGACAGAGTAATCTATAACTTTTATTCAGAAAAATATTTCATATTCATTTCCTATTTGTACAGTGTTTACATTATACATTCTGCCCTTCCAGACTTTGGTTGATCCGAGGCATAATGTTCAAACAATGATAACTCTCAAACCGTAAGTTGGATTTATCCCCGTAAAGTCTCAAACTGACCATAACAGAAAGATTTACAACTCTGTAAAATTTCATCCAATTCTAACAAGTACAACCCAGTATAACAGATTACAATTTCACAATCCAAACTAGTTATTAAACAAATCATAAATTTCATGCTCATTCTTTCAATAACCGGATTATATTCTAACATAAGTGCAGATCTTTATCTTTCTGCAACACTCTTCCGACTTGATGCCGCCCCTGAATCCACAAGTACCGGCTTGATTACCCCCTAAGATAAGAGGAGGATTGAGGCTTTGGTTAGGCCGACTACTCTACTATATGTATTGTAACTTAAAAATAAAGGATTTTACTAAGAATTTTGAGTGAGAAAACTCACATTTGTTGCTTCGTAACCACGAACAAAACCTCAATTTCAACCAAACCTTTTTGAAACTCCTTAATTGCTCTCTTTAATCTTTTTTTTCCCTCTCTTTGTTTTGTTTCTGATTTGCTGTATCTCCTTTTTTGTTGTATTGAATATTTGATGTGTTGTATCATGTGTGTGTGTGTGTGTTGTATTTGTAACCAAGTGCAGAAAGTGCCCATGATAAATGGGATGTGAGGAAGTTATTGTGTGTGTGTGTGTTGAATCTGATTTTTTTCTTGCATATTCTGTTTTTTTATTTTTTTATTTTTTATTTTATTTTATTTTTTGACAGGACTTTACATTCTCCCTTCCTTAAACAACATTCGTCCTCGAATGTGAGTAAGGTCGTAACCCATGCACATAGACATGCAAACTGCACACACATGAAACACAACTTCCAAGACTTTACATTCTCCCCTCCTTAAACAACATTCGGCCTCGAATGTGAATAAGGTCGTAACACATGCACATAGACATGCAGACTGATGCAGACTACACACACATGAAACACAACTTCCAAGACTTTACATTCTCCCCTCCTTAAACAACATTCGGCCTCGAATGTGAATAAAGTCGTAACATATGCACATAGACATGCAGACTGATGCAGACTGCACACACATGAAACATAACTAAACACATTTTATTATCTTACTCAAACAGGAAAGGATATTTGATTTTCATCGCGTCTTCGGCTTCCCAGGTTGCTTCTTTTGTGGAGTGATTTCCCCATAGGACCTTCACGGATGCAATATCTTTATTCCTAAGACGTTTAATATGTCTATCCAGTATTTCTACCGGCATTTTTTCATATTGAAGCTCTTCATTCAGGACTATTTCTTGGGGTTGGATGACGTGACTTGGATCATGCAAGTATTTTCGTAACATTGATACATGAAACACCGGATGCACCGCTTCTAATTCTTGTGGAAGGGCTAGTTCGTAAGCCACATTTTTCACTCTTCGTAAGATCTCATATGGTTCAATAAACCTTGGGCTCAATTTTCCTTTCTTGCCAAATCGCATCACTCCCTTCATTGGAGAGACTTTTAAAAACACTTTCTCCCCTTCTTGAAATTCGAGATCTCTTTTGCGATGATCCGCATAAGACTTATGGTGGCTATGAGCTGTCTTGATCCGCTCCCGAATTATCTGAACTTTATCATTTGTTTCTTGAATGACTTCGGGTCCGAACAATAGTCTTTCGCCCACCTTGAACCACCCAAGTAGAGATCTACATTTTTGCCCATACAATGCTTCGAACGGAGCCATATGTATACTAGCATGAAAACTGTTGTTGTAGGCGAACTCAATTAGACATAAATGATCCAACCAGTTGCCCTGGAAGTCCAACACAAAAGACCGCAGCATGTCCTTCAACGTTTGAATTATTCGTTTAGCTTGTCCGTCGGTTTACGGATGGAAAGCCGTACTCAACTTGACCTTTGTCCCGAGGCCCTGCTGAAAACTTTGTCAAAAGTGTGAGGTAAACTGGGAACCCCTATCTGAAATAATTTGCAATGGAATCCCGTGTAACCTCACTATTTCTTTCAAATAAATTTGTGCATACTGCGGTGCCCGATATGTAGTCTTGACTGGTAGGAAATAGGCTAACTTTGTAAGTCGATCTATAATCACCCATACAGAATCATAACTTTCTCGTGTTTTTGGTAGACCAGTCACAAAATCCATATGAATCGCCTCCCATTTCCACATGGGGATGCCAATGTCCTGAAGTAGGCCGCCGAGTTTTTGATGTTCGGCTTTCACCTATTGACACGTAAGACATCTTCCGACAAACTCTGCAATATCTCTCTTCATTCCTTTCCACCAGTAATTTGCCTTGAGATCATGATACATTTTCGTTGATCCTAGATGAATGGAATACCTGGTATTGTGACCTTCGTCTAAGATCCTTCTTCTTAGATCCCTTACCTTAGGAACACATAACCTACTCTTATACCGAAGGGTACCATCATTTCCTCCTAATGTAAATTGTGAAGGTTTTCCTTGTTGAATCCTCTCCCGAAACCTAACAAATTCCATATCCTCAAACTGACTCTCTTTTATTTCTGAAGTTAAGGCAGACTACGAGGTATCACGTACCACCACCCTACCTTCACCGACCTCAATTAAACTAATCCCGAGGTTCCCTAATTTTTGTACTGCACGAACAATACCTCTCTTTTGTACTGCCAAGTGGGCCAAACTTCCCATTGATCTCCTACTAAGTGCATCAGCCACCACGTTAGCTTTTCTAGGATGGTAAAGAATGCTAAGGTCATATTCCTTATGTAATTCTAACCATCTTCTTTGTCGGAGATTCAAATCCTTTTGTGTGGTTATGTACTACAAACTCTTATGATATGTAAATATATCTACATGCACCCCATACAAATAGTGTCTCCATATTCGTAAGGCAAACACTACCGCGGCCAATTCCAAGTCATGAGTTGGATAATTCTTCTCATGTATCTTCAATTGTCGAGATGCATACGCAATAACTTTTCCAAATTGCATCAAGACACATCCTAACCCAACCCTAGAGGCATCACAATAGACTGTGAACCCTTCTTGTCCCGATGGTAAGGTTAGGACTGGTGCAGTAGTCAACAACTCCTTCAGTTTCTGAAAACTTGTTTCACATGCATCTGACCACTGGTACTTAATCGCTTTTTGAGTCAATCGGGTCAAGGGAGCAGCAAGACTAGAAAAGCCTTCTACAAATCTTCTATAATACCCAGCCAAACCCAAGAAACTCCTAACTTCTGTCGGAGTGGTAGGTTTTGGCCAGTTCTTCACTACCTCTATCTTTTGGGGGTCTACCATAATTCCATCACTTGACACAACATGACCCAAGAAGGCTACTTTTTCCAACTAAAATTCACACTTTGAAAATTTAGCGTATAGTTTCTCTTGTTTCAAGGTTTGAAGCACTACCCTCAGATGTTCTTCATGTTCTTCAACACTCTTGCTGTAAATTAGGATATCATCTATGAATACAATCACGAACAAATCTAAGAATGGTTTGAAGATTCTGTTCGTGAGATTCATAAAAGCTGCTGGAGCATTGGTTAACCCGAAAGACATGACCAAGAACTCATAATGACCATATCGGGTTCTAAACGCTGTTTTGGATATATCATCCGGATTTATTTTCAGTTGGTGATATCCTGAACGAAGATCAATCTTGAAAAAATAACTAGCTCCTTGAAGTTGGTCAAAAAGATCATCGATTCTTGGTAATGGGTATCGATTCTTGATCGTGACCTTATTGAGTTGTCGATAATCAATGCACATTCGGAGCGATCCATCTTTCTTCTTCACAAAAAGGACTGGTGCACCCCAGGGGGAAACACTAGGCCTTATAAAACCTTTATCCAGAAGATCCTTCAACTGTTCTTTTAACTCTCTCAATTCAGCTGGGGCCATTCGATATGGAGGAATAGAAATAGCTCTTGCACCCAAAATTAATTCTATAGCGAACTCCATTTCTCTATCCGGAGGAAGGCCTAGAAGATCTTCAGGAAAAACCTCTGGAAAATTTCAAACAATAGAGACATCTTGCACCGCTGGGGATTCATTTTGGGTATCTACTATATTAGCCAGATATGCGTACTCCACTTTGTGACTTCTTAATAACTTTTGAGCCCTAAGATAGGAAATAAGCTGATGTGAGGATATTCCAATCTTACCCTTTATAACAACTTCTGGTTCACCGGGAAAAGATAGTTTCACTATCTTTCGTCGGCAATCTAACATGGCATAACATGCTGACAACCAATCCATACCCTAAATGATGTCAAAATTTACCATACCAAGTAGTACTAGATTTACTATTGTTCCTCTGCCATTCACTTCTAATGAAATTTTTTTAACTACTCGAGAGGCCCAAACTGAGGCCCCTACGGGTGTCATAACCTCAAAAGGTTCACTTAAACAGGAAGGCCCTACATGTAAATTCTTAGCAAAACCCATTGACACATATAAAAATGTAGAGCCGGGATCGTATAATACAAATGCAGGAATACTCGAGACTAGCAAAATACCTGTGACCACCGCATTAGATGCCCCCGCCTCATTCCTCTGGGGCAAAGCGTAGAGCCGATTAGAATTGTTGGACTGTTGACCTCCCTGACCCTGTCGGGACTGGTTTCCCTGATTTTTCTTGTAGGCCGCTGTGGTTGCTTCTGACCTCCCATGAGAAAATTGAGTTTGGACTCTCCTCTTGCAATCCCTAGCATGGTGGCCTGGTTTTCCACAGTTGTAACATCATTTTGGTGAGAACCAACATTCTCCAATATGTTTCTTCTGACAAACCTTACAAACCGGGTTGCCACTTCTTGTGTTAGGGCCGGTGGCCTTGACCTTGCCACCTTGATGATTGACCCATCTATACCCATGAGGCCTGAAATGAGACTGACCTACTGACTGGTTCGGTTTTGACGAACCCCCTACTGCTTTCTTGCCTCTGGTTTTGATTTTGATTAAAGGATCCATGAAACCTCTTCTGCGAATACTCTTTTTTTTTGCTTTAGAAAAACCTTCTACCCTTATTGCCATGTCGACGATCTGAAGGTAAGTCTGATCATGGGCTAATGCCACTACCTTCCCTGTCAAGGTCAAGTTTAAACTCTCAACAAATATATTGACCTTCTCAATTTTCGTAGGAATACTGTGTGCGTTGTATGCCGACAATCGCATGACATGGGTATTGTGTTCTTGCACACTGCGGTCTCCTTGCTTTAACTGTTCAAATTCCCGTCTGAGCGCATCTTTGCGTATTAGGCATGTACTTTTCAATGAATGCGACTCTGAACTCCCCTCACGTCATCGATGGTGACATCGGGGAACGATTTCTTCTACAGTTTACCATTGCACAATCCCCTTCCATAATCTTTTGAAGGAGGTAGTACGAGAACCAAGTCTTTGAAAAGACTCAAGATAGGCACGAGAAGAGAATGAAAGAAGGGAAACTGTTTAGGATGTTATTTCGTTCACTTATTACTAAGGTGGCGCGCACACTGTCGCAATAAGTAATTGTTCAAACACCCAACTCAAAGAAAGTTTCTAAGATCACCAAACCTGGTTTAGCTCTGACACCAACTTGTCACTCCCCGACTTTTCTCAAGTCTTTCTTTAGGACGTGATGGCACGTGGAGAACTATCCCTTTCCAGGCGAACCACTTACTTCATTTTCTTCCTAAATTAGACAGGTATTTGCGAAAATAATATATATAATAATCAATTTAAAGTTTACGAAGAACAATCTCATGTGGGGCATTCCCCAAGATAATAAAACTTAATTCTTTAAATAAACTTAGTCTAGAGTAACTTTCACCAAATCCGAAATAATGGATTGGTGGTACGATGAGGCTGCGGGACGATCAGTAGCCCTCTTGCGGAGCTTTTCCTCTATCGCGCCTTCCTGAAATATGTTAAATAAAAGAGTCAGCCCTACCATCCGGGGCTGAGTGAGAATCTCACCTTACATTCCAAAGTAACCTCACAATATTTTTAATTACAATCATATTATAAGAAAATAATAAGCATGTTGAAATAAACAGATTACAACCCTTTTATTAAATAAATCAATAAATATTCACGTGCAAAATTTTCTCCCCACTCGTCTTAAAAAACAACTTAGTTTAATCAGTACTCCTGCTTTTTCCCATATAACATATTATACATTTGTTGCGGTACGTGCAACCCGATCCAATGCATTTATATATTTGTTGCAGTACGTGCAACCCGATCCAGTGCATTTATATATTTGTTGCGGTACGTGCAACCCGATCCAGTGCATTTATATATTTGTTGCGGTACGTGCAACCCGATCTAGCGCATTTATATATTTGTTGCGGTACGTGCAACCCGATCCAGTGCATTTATATATTTGTTGCGGTACGTACAACCCGATCCAGTGCATTTATATATTTGTTGCGGTATGTGCAACCCGATCCAATGCATTTATATATATTTGTTGCGGTCCGTGCAACCCGACCCAATGCTTTTATGTATTTGTTGCGGTCCGTGCAACCCGATCCAATGCACTTATTTATTGCGGTACGTGCAACCGATCCAATGCACTTATTTGGTACGTGCAACCCGATCCAATGCACTTATTTGTTGCGGTACGTGCAACCCGATCCAATGCACTTATTTATTGCTTAAATATGTCATATGTTCAAAAGGCTCAAATAATATTTCCTTCCTTCAATATTTCGCCCTTTTCACTTGTAAGGGTTACAACTCTCAAACCGTAAGTCGGATTTATCCCCGTAAAGTCTCGAACTGTCGAGGACAGAGTAATCTATAACTTTTATTCAGCACAATCTTTCATATGCTTTACCTATTTGTACAGTTTTTACATTATACATTCTGCCCTTCCAGACTTCGGTTGATCCGAGGCAGAATGTTTAAACAGCGATAACTCTCAAATCGTAAGTCAGATTTATTCCCGTAAAGTCTCAAACTGTTGAGGACAGAGTAATCTATAACTTTTATTCAGAAAAATATTTCATATTCATTTCCGATTTGTACAGTGTTTACATTATACATTCTGCCATTTCAGACTTTGGTTGATCCGAGACATAATGTTCAAACAATGATAACTCTCAAACCGTAAGTTGGATTTATCCCCGTAAAGTCTCAAACTGACCATAACAGAAAGATTTACAACTCTGTAAAATTTCATCCAATTCTAACAAGTATAGCCCAGTATAACAGATTACAATTTCACAATCCAAACTAGTTATTAAACAAATCATAAATTTCATGCTCATTCTTTCAATAACCAGATTATATTCTAACATAAGTGCAGATCTTTATCATTCTGCAACACTCTTCCGACTTGATGCCGCCCCTGAATCCACAAGTACCAGCTTGATTACCCCCTAAGATAAAAGGAGGATTGAGGCTTTGGTTAGGCCGACTACTCTACTATATGTATTGTAACTTAAAAATAAAGGATTTTACTAAGAATTTTGAGTGAGAAAACTCACCTTTGTTGCTTCGTAACCACGAACAAAACCTCAATTTCAACCAAACCTTTTTGGAACTCCTTAATTGCTCTCTTTAATCTTTTTTTCCCTCTCTTTGTTTTGTTTCTGATTTGCTGTATCTCCCTTTTGTTGTATTGAATATTTGATGTGTTGTATCATGTGTGTGTGTGTGTGTGTTGTATTTGTAACCAAGTGCAGAAAGTGCCCATGATAAATGGGATGTGAGGGAGTTATTGTGTGTGTGTGTGTTGAATCTGATTTTTTTCTTGCATATTCTGTTTTTTTATTTTTTTATTTTTTATTTTATTTTATTTTTTTACAGGACTTTACATTCTCTCTTCCTTAAACAACATTCGTCCTCGAATGTGAGTAAGGTCGTAACCCATCCACATAGACATGCAAACTGGACACACATGAAACACAACTTCCAAGACTTTACATTCTCCCCTCCTTAAACAACATTCGGCCTCGAATGTGAATAAGGTCGTAACATATGCACATAGACATGCAGACTGATGCAGACTGCACACACATGAAACACAACTTCCAAGACTTTACATCCACTCCTACCACTGGCAACCAACCCAAATACCGATCATGCCCCTCCTCCGATATATTACCCCACTGTACCAATCTTAGCCAGTTTTGATCTACCGAGACAGGTGACACAACCCAACCCAGTACCTGCTACAGACCTCAAACCACCTAGATGGATGACCCCCAACCTATCTACACTGCATTGAACCACCAATACACCTCCTAACCCAGATACCTCATTCTGCACCCAAGCTCTGCACCAAACCAAAACCATATCAGTCTACCCGACCTGACACCCAGTGCCCATACCCAGCCAACACCCCACGCCGAATGGAAATCTGTGCCCAACACGTGATTTTCAATCCCAAAGTCCAATTTAATTTGTCTACACAAACCATTTCCCCCATTCCCAAAAGCCCCAAATTAGCCAAACTAGACCCAAATTGGAATGCGGTCATGTGTGAGGAGTTTAATGCACTAACAAAATAGCGTACTTGGGATTTGGTTCATCAATCGGAGGGCGTGAATGTGATTCGATGCATGTGGCTTTTTCATCACAATTACAAAGACAGTGGTGACTTAGAAAGATATAAGGTCAGGCTTGTAGAAAATGGTACTAATCAGTAGGAGGGTGTTGATTGTGGTGAGACATTCAGTTCGATTATTAAATCGGACACCATTCACACAGTTTTGAGCATCGCTATGGAAAAGCATTGGCCGATTCATCAACTTGATGTGAAAAATATTTTTCTCCGTGGGGATTTAAAAAAACTGTCTACATATACCAGCTGCCCGATTTTGTCCATCCAACAACCCCTCAGTATGTATGTCGTCTTTGTAAGTCACTTTATGGTTTAAAACATGCCACTCGAGCGTGGTATGATTGCTTTGCTCAATTCATTATGCGCATTGGGTTTAAATGCATCAAGTGTGATAATTCTCTGTTTACTTTCCATAGAGGCAGTAACACTGTTTATTTATTGGTGTGGATGATATTGTTCTTACTGCTTCTTCCGATGTGTTGAAAAATGAGATAATTGCACTGCTCAAAACCGAATTTGCTATGACTAACTTGGGGAAGTTGGCCTATTTTTTGGGGATTTCTTTGACTAGATCTGCTATACTTTCTTTAATGTACTTGGTTTATCTCTTTTATCTGCGATAGTCGCTGCTCCTTTTTTTTCATACTGCTTTAACCTTTTAACCGGTTATGACTGTTTTTCTTCTACTTTGCTTGTCCTGAGCCGAGTGTCTCGCGGAAACAGTCGCTCTACCTACCAAGGTAGATGTAAGGTCTGTGTACACTCTACCCTCACAGACCCCATGTTGTGGGATTGCACTGGGTATGTTGTTGTTGTTGTCAGTGACTCAATATGCAGATACTATGTTTCTTTGTCAGCGTAAGTATGCAGAGGAGATTGTGTACTAGCTAAAATGTCCAATTGCAAGATCATGTCTACTCCAGTTGACTCTAAATCAAAGCTCAGTGCTTTGGATGGTAATCCAGTGTCAGATCCCACTCTATATAGGAGTCTTGCTGGAGCACTACAATACCTTACTTTCACCAGACCTGATATTGCTTATGTTGTTCAGCAGGTATGCTTATTCATGCATGCCCCCAAGGAGCCTCATTTTACTTCCCTCAAACGTATCATTCGATATGTTAAGGGCACATTTGATTATGGATTGCATCTCTACCCCTCAACACCGACCATGTTGTTATAACGGATGTTGATTGGGCATGATGTTCGGACACGCGATGATCCACCTCAGGCTATTGTGTGTTCTTAAGAGATAACCTCATTTCTTGGTCAGCCAAGAGACAAGCTACATTATCCCGTTCGAGTGCAGAAGTAGGATACAGAGGTGTTGCTAATATTGTTGCTGAGATCTGCTGGCTCCGAAACCTTCTTTTGGAGCTTCAGTATCCTCTCCGTAAGGCGTCTTTGGTCTATTGTGATAACATATCCACTATATATCTATCTCATAATCCGGTTCAGCATCAGTGAACCAAGCACATTGAGATAGACATCCACTTTGTTCGTGAGAAGATTGCTCTCGGTCATGTTAAGGTATTGCATGTGCCTTCTTCATATTAGTGTGCGGATATATTCACAAAGGGCCTTCCTAGACAACTCTTCCTAGACTTCAGATCCAGTCTTAGCGTTTGTCCTCCTCCCGCTCCGACTGAGGGGGTGTATTAGCAAGTGTACTATGTTTATATTTACCATATTTTGTATTATGTATTATGGTAGAATTAGAATCCTTTGTTGTATAAGAATTCCACATTGTACACCTATATATATTTTGTATTAATGAAAAAATCTCACCGAGGGAGATTAATACAATCTTACAATATATAAAAGAAATATGTATTTTTGATAGCCGAAGGTAGTTTTTTAGATAGTGTTTTTTACTAGCACTTTATTCAGGTAGGAAGAACAAAGTGACTTTTGAATCTGCCACGGTCTATGGCTTATAAAAGATGAAGAGAAAGTTGGAGGGCAATTACTCGATGTAGTTTATCTTAACTAAAGGCAAATTCTCATAGCTTTTAGAAAGCAGTGAGGTATTGGAAGGGATATCAGATGACATTAAAGGCTTTTCGTAGCGAAATCTCTTTCTACCCTGAGTTCAAAAAAGGTTGTATGACCAACAAAAAATAAGGCGGGATAGATCGATCTACATAAAAAGTTTTGGTTTTTAAAGAGTGTGTCGCATTCGTACTATACCATATGATGCTTGCCAAGTACTAAGATTTGAGACAGACTAACATTGCCATCAATTGGGTGCAAAACATTCAAGATACAGAGTTTTTCATATTTTTTTGTTGACGAAGGAACCCGCAGTCGCTACTCTTTCGAGTGCGTACAGGGTAAACCCCGAACTGACGCAATACCCTGCAAACCACGTCAGCCGATTAACCACACTTGGCAAGCCATGTGTGACAGGCTCAACCAAGAAGGTTTATGCAGGGGATCGAACTCGTGACCTTGCGATCCCGCGCTCTACTGCTACACCAACTCGTGACCTTGCGATCCCGCGCTCTACTGCTACACCAACTCGTGACCTTGCGGTCCCGCAGTTGTTCACTAGACAATATACTATAAGTTAACTTGTGTTTTGTACTTGTAGTAATAATCTAAAACATAGATGCCAATATATTTCATTAATCTAAGATCTTTGTATTTATTAGCAAATATTATAAAATATTATCCTGACTATAAATTGGAGAGGACCACCAGCTAGATATATTTTGTAATTATTAGTGTTGTATAATTATGGTAAATATAAGATCCTTATTGTATGAGGATTACACATTGTACACACTATATATATTTGTATTAATGAGAAAGACTCCCCAAAGGAGATTAATACAATCTTACATGGTATCAAGAGCCAAACTCTAAAACCCTTTTCTCTCTTCCTAGGGCTGCCGCCGACCCACCCTACCTACCTATCCTTTTTTTTTCCGTTTTTTGAGCCACCATGTGTTGACACCCAATTTTGTCCCCTCTTTTTCGATTATTTGTTTGCGATTTGAAATATTTTGACACATCAAAATAATTTTAATACACACACACACACACACACACACACACACACATATATATATATATATATATATATATATACAAATAAGGCCTTTAATATCGTCATCTATTCTCAATATCATTATTTATTATCATTATTATTATTCGTATTTCTACTATCATTTGTCTTTTAATATCATAATCATAGTTTTACCCTAATATTCTATGTTTTTATCTTCGCAAAACGTCATCACATTTTTTATTATTTTAAGCAATAAGCATTTCATAAATATTATGTTTTATTATTATCACATCGTTATTTTTTATTTATAATTTACATTTCTTCAAAATATTTTTTTAAAATAATAAACCCCTTTTATATTTTAACCCACAACCCATTTTTCCCTTCACCCAAAACATTCCACCAACCCACCAAAAAGGGGCCCAATCTGCAACCCTATGTTCGGCCCATCATCCCATCTTTTATTTACCCAACCGGCCACCAACTCGGCCCAACCCCACACCCCTTTTATTCTTCTACCCTACACCGTAACCAAACCCTAGACACCCTTTCTTTCACCCATACCTCTGCCTCCCCCAAAATCTACCGACACCACCACCCGACACACCACTACACCCTTCACCTGACACCACCACACCCCTCCCCATCACTTCACCCATACCCTATCCCCCAAAACCCGCGACCTACACCCCTCAAATCCGCTTTCAAAATCGTCACTTTTGCCCCTTTTAATTTGAAATTCAAACTCGGTTGAAAAACGGGTATGGGGTGAACCGTTTGGGGGGGGGGGAATCCACCTATAAATATCCCCCTTGTTCTTCATTTTAAGGAGTCCGGTCGGAGGTCCGGAAAATAGTCCGAAAAGAAATAAAAAAAATGGGTCGATTTGCTCCTAATTATTGATTAGAAAATACTCCTTTTTCGGTTCCTAATTTTCAATCCAAAAAAATTCCCCTTTTGTTCTTCACGTTGTCGGGTCAGGCTAGAATCCGGGTCCAAAATCATAATTCCAAAATCCGAGTCTGAAATCAAAATAAAAAAAGTCAGAATTCCCAAAAATAACTTCTCCGAATGGATTCGACGATTTGAGACGACGCCTCAGTTCGCTGCCCGGAGAAGGTCCGTAAACTCGAAAGTTCTCTCAGTCTATTTTTTTATTTCTGTTTGTATTTGAGTTAATCATAGATTAGTTTAGTTTATTTATTACTATGTTCATTAATTCTTGTACATGATGTTTGGTAAGCCTGCTTTAACTAATCTAGGTATGTTCTTGCTTGCTAAGTCATTGATTAGGTTCACATTTAATGTAATATTGTTCAGTACCTATTTAAAGAGACTGTGATTAATTAAATACCTCACGATGTTTTTACTGCTTAGTTGTTCTGCTAACCCGTTCAGTGGACTGTTCACACCTAAGTTTACTATGTAGGTTTATATCCAGTATTATGTGCAGGATAGGTGCTGTCTGGTACTTGTTTAGTGAATTATTGTGTAGATTTAGCTAAGTATTTAGCATGTTTAGTCTGATAAAGTGGTTTTCTTATTTTGAGAATTATGATTTGTTGTTGTTGAAATTTAAATATATGACTATGGTCGGATCCTTTATATGTTTAAGATCATGTTAAGTAGTAACATAGTTTAAGTCTCTTTAGGAATTTAAATAAGTATTGGTTAACCTGTTGCACATCTTCTGTGACCAAATAAGTAGTATTTAGACAGTTTTTCTTTAAGTCCTTGATTTTCTGTTTATGAACATGTATGCATGAGTTAGGCTAAGTAAAATGTTGATAAGAAGTTTTGCGCATATGTTGGTTTCTGAATATTGTCGATTAGTTGTAGCCTAAATGATGTTGAAGTATGTTGGTCTTGTGGAGTTCTTGTAACTAGTTCAGTAGGTGTTAGTTATTTATTAGCCATGATATGTTGGTAATTTGACTTGTAGTATACTTAATAACCATCCAAATTATGTTGTGCCTCTTTGTTCTTATTTAAGCCTGATTCGGGATATATGGTTGGAAATTAGCCTTTGGCGGGAGTTGCGACCGACCAACTTTAACGGCTTAAACACTAGTGTTACGTATGTTGGAGAATCCGGTTCTTCACACATGCATGATCTACTAAGTACGTAGATAACTGTAGGGCCAAGAATCGTCAAATTTCATTGAGAAATGAAAGAGATATTGGTTCACGAAGTGAGGTGTTTGAAGCATGGAAAGTGTGGTGTTGTGTTCAATTCTCCCTCATCTGTAGAGGAAGAAAGAATTGTTGTGTATATAAGACTCGAAATTGGTTTGGGGTTTGGGACCCCAAGGGGTATCCCATGTGTTTAAAGGAGGGAGGACCTAGATGTGCTTCGGTTCGAGGAAAGACCACACGCGCGCCACCGCCGCCCGCCCGTCTGGTTCCGATATTATCTTTTTGGGTTGTGGGCCTTCTGATATTATCTTTTTGGGCTAGAGAACTTTGCCAGAAGTACAGTTTGATCCCAGAAGTTCCAGATGTACAGTTCGGACTAGAATTTTTTCAGATGTACAGTTTGGTCCCTGAATTTTCAAGATGTACAGTTTGATCCCTGAAGTTTCCAGAACGTCAGAATTTGGACAGTCAAAGCAGAAACGCCAAGCACTCAATTCAGCCATTTATTTTGGCTGAATTACTCCTCCTATAATGGCCAAATCCGTTGGTCTTTCACCTTTTATGTTGGTGACTTTACTACCTCCATAATGGCCATTATTTGGCTATTATGGAGGCAGTTTTCAGCCCCTCCATCACCTATATAAACACCCCCTTACACCATTGTTGAGCACTAAGAACACACATATAATATACACGAAAATTCAGAAGCTTACACAAGCAGAAAGTTTTCTTCTTCCTACAATTTCCAAGCATCATTTCGTTACTCAATATTCTTCACGGTAGCTCTTGAGTTTCCTTTGCTCAAGTGTTCCATTGCTGTTTTATCTTGGGAGACAAATTGTCCAGGACGTATAAAGGATACATACGGGGCAATATTGTCTTAAGGACAGAGTGCCACACTCGACTCAGCAAAAACAGTTTCCATTTTTCCGTCTTCAACAAAATTGTAATTCCAGTTTTGTGGATCTCTTGTAATTTTCAGATTACTAGTTGAATTATTGAATCTTTGTTTATCCTTTCGAATACTTGTAATAGTTATATACTTCCCGTACTGCTTTATAAAGTACCATAGAGAAAAAATACCCAACATATATTTAGTAGGATTTTTCTACCATGCCTACTCTATTTTTATGTTATTTATTTGAATCATCTGAGTATTTCTTTTGTTGAAATCTGGATTTGTTCATCATGCCTCGTTTAGCCAAGTGTTACTTGTTTGACTTATGAGAAACATGCAAGTGTTTCCTTCCCTCTTATTGTGTTCTGGGTCTGCTTCTGCCTTGTTTTCTTACATTCTATTTGGTTTGCTGAATTTGTGATGATATAATTCAAAAGTATATAAGGTACATACACTTTAGTACATACTAGGTGTATATAGAAGTTGTATATCTTTGTATACCTTCAAATATATTCTATTTACTCTAAATATTGTATGTATATCAGCTCTTATGTATGTCTAAGTATATATTTCTGCATATGTGTTGAATTGAGCCATGTTACGCATCTGGGCTGTTCTATTCTTTTTAAGTTTGATAGTTACCATTTTGGGCATGCTCTGTATTCTTTTTGCACCTGCCTATATCCTGAGTCCCAACAACATCTTACTTTTCATGAATTGTTTATTTACATTTTTCTTATGTATATATTTTCATTGTTCCGTCTACTAATCATTTTCTTTTCTTTCGTTTACATGAATTGCGTCGGGAGCAACGAAGAGTCTCGTTATGAAACTCATCATGACTATTGTCAAACGAAGACCTGCATCCACGATCATTTTGCAGAATTTATGTTAACATTTAGGTGCCCTAATTCACCGTAGAATAATTAGGTGGCGACTCCTTAAGCTTTAATTAATATAGGAATCACCAATTGCTATTTTTGCGGCTTTCCACTCCGTGCATATTATTTGAAGCAATAATTACTCGCCTTATACTAACTTGGTTTTCTTCATTTTTTAGAAGGCTTATTTTACATCGTTTATTTCCCCAAAATGTTGGTTCGCGTTCACTTAAACTGGCGGAACACCCATACTTCACAAGATCAAAGGCACAATCATCTAACAAAATGACAGATTCAGGAGCATCCGAACAAACTGGCCTGAGACTTGTCGCCCTCTCGGGAGATGAAACGGAAGCTTCAGAAAGGAGAAATACTACCATCCAGGATCAATACCTTGCTCAACTATTGCAAAAGATGGAAAACATGCAAATTGAGATTGAGCGGCTCCGAAATCTCGCCAACCTGTCTATCAACCTCAATACTTCACTCCTTGAACAAAGGACGAGTGCAACTGCACCGCAAACCTTTCCATCTCCTAAACTGTCATTTCCCCAAAATCCCTCACTAAGCAAAACCAATCCGCAACACACTAACCCACATCCTATCAACCCACTCAGGGAGATTGTATGTGCTTCTAAAGCTGAAATTACCCAGGTTCTCACAATGGTGGCCCAGGAAATATTGTCGAGGTCTCGGATTGAACTTGGAAGGTGTAGCAGAGCCGATTCATTTGCTTAGTAAAAGAAATACTTTTGGTCTCGGATACGAACCCAGAAAAAAATAATAAGACTTAGTCTCATTGCCTGCAGGGAAAGAAGCCATTGGCTGCAAGTGGATTTACAAGATCAAGCATAAAGCAGATGGCTCGGTAGATAGACTCCTGAAGAAGTCTTATCGACCAATCTCCGAAGGAAAAGAGATACTTCCTTGCCAAAGCTTGTTCCGCCTCTGAATCAGTCATTTGTCAAAGCATGCGTTGCTCAGGAATCAAAGGAAGACCATGCAGACAACCTTGTGGAAGGACTCAAAAGTATTTTCATTGCTGAAGAAGAAGCGAAATGCAATGTGAATCTGGATGATTACGACCCAACCATTTGGGATGCAAATCAGGGAGATGTTTTGAAAAATTGGACATGTGTCCTGACCCTGTTTCTCTGGGAAGCTTGGTAGAAATTGCATTAGTACTTAATGAAACAATGCGATTCAGATATGCGATTCAAATTGAGGCATGAATCACATTTATGCATTTAATGTGTTTTGCCTCCACCTTTTGAAAGCTTAAACGACAAATCCACATTGCTTTTGCTATTTCAAAATTCATTTTGTTTCATAATTTTTATTTTCTCTTTCAGCATGCGAACTAATAATTATGTTGATAATGTGAATATGACATGTAATTAAATAAGCAAACAAAGTCCAAACGACGAACAAGACTTCGAGGAATATGATGAAGACTCACAGCCGGAAGAATTGACCGAAGAATTGGAGCATTTTGAGAATAAGCCAAAGCTAAATTTGGATGAAACAGAGGCAATAAATTTGGGAGACGCAGAACATGTGAGGGAAACAAGAATCAACGTCCATCTGAACACCGCATAAAAGAAAGAATTGTTGGATCTTTTGAGGCAATATATCGACATATTTGCTTGGTCTTATGACGATATGCCAGGTCTGAGCACAAATATTGTTTCACATAGATTACCCATTGAGCCATCTTGCCCTCCGGTGAAGCAAAAGCCGAGGAAAATCAAGCATGATTTGAGTTTAAAAGTCAAGGAAGAAGTTTCCAAGAAATTCGATGCAAAGGTCATTCGAGTTACAAGGTACCCCACTTGTCTAGCCAACATCCTACCTGTGCCAAAGAGAGATGGGAAAATACGGGTATGCGTGGATTATCGGGATCTCAACAAGGCTAGCCCGAAGGATGATTTCCCTCTCTCAAATATTTACATACTCATTGATAACTGTGCGAAGCATAAGTTGCAGTCATTTATTTATTGCTTTGCTGGTTACCACCAAATCCTGATGGATGAGGAAGATGTAGAAAAAACAGCATTCATTACACCTTTGAGGGTATACTATTATCGGGTAATGTTGTTCGGACTCAAGAACGCATGTGCCACCTATATGTGAGCCATTACTACTATTTTTCATGATATGATCCATAATGAAATCGAGGTCTGCATGGATGACGTTATTATCAAGTCGCGAAGGACTTCACATCACTTGACAAATTTGAAGAAATTCTTTGACCGGCTGAGACAGTACAATTTGAAGTTAAATCCTGCAAAGTGTGCATTTGGTGTCCCTGCTGGAAAGCTATTAGGTTTCATCGTGAGTAGAAGGGTCATTGAATTGGACCCCTCGAAGATAAAGCTATTCAAGACTAGCCACCTCCAAAGAGTCAAAAGGACGTGATGAATTTTCTCGGTCGTCTCAATTACATCCGCAGTTTCATAGCGCAATCAACAGTGATATGTGAACCAATATTCAAGCTACTAAAGAAAGACACTGCTACCAAGTGGACAGTAGATTGCGAGCAAACTTTTGATAGAATCAAGGAATATCTGTCTAATCCGCCTGTTTTGGTGCCACTAGAACCCGGAAGGCCTTTTTTGTTATATCTATCTGTGTTAGAAAATACATTTGGATATGTGCTGGGACAACCCGATGAAACAGAAAAGAAGGAGCAAGCTATATACTACTTGAGCAAGAAGTTCACGCCTTATGAAGCTCGGTATACTTTGTTGGAACGCACTTGTTGTGCCTTGACTTAGGTTGCACAAAAGTTTAGACATTATCTGTCTGTATATACCATTTATCTCATCTCAAGAATGGACCTGCTCAAATACATCTTTCAGAAGCCCATGCTTACTGGGAGCAAAATGACAAATCTTGCTAAGTGAATTCAACATCATATATGTTACCCAAAAGGCCATCAAAAGGACAAGTGCTAGCTGATCATCTTACTGAAAACCTCGTAGATGAAGAATACATGCCTCTCCGGACTTATTTTTCGAACGAGGAGCTATTGTTTGTTGGAGAAGATATCTCAGAAGAATACTCGGGTTGGAGAATGTTCTTTGACGGAGCTGCGAACCTCAAAGGAGTTGGTATCAGAGCAGTCTTGATTTCAGAATCGGGTCAGCACTACCCAATCTTGGCGAAGCTCAGATTCTCATGCACCAACAATATGGCCGAATACGAAGCTTGTATACTCGAACTTAGAATGGCTGTTGATATGAACATACAAGAATTATTGGTTATCGGTGATTCAGACTTATTGATTCATCAGGTACAAGGCGAATGGGCCACCAAGAACGTGAAGATACTTCCTTACCTGCATTGCGTGAAAGAATTGTGCAAAAGGTTCAGCGAGATAGAATTCGAGCATATTTCACGAACGCAAAATAAATCTATTGATGCTCTGACAACTCTGTCCTCCACGATTCAACATCCAGATAAGAATTACATTGATCCTATCAAGGTGAACTTACTAGATCAGACAACCTATTGTTTCCACATAGATAAAGAGCTAGATGGAAAGCCCTAATACCACGATATTAAGAGGTATCACAAGGAAAGCAAATATCCAGAAGACATAACCAACACTCAAAAGAAGATACGTCGGAGGTTAACAAATTATTTCTTCAGAAACTGAGAAATCTTTTATCGGAGGACTCCTGATCCTGGTTTGTTAGGATGTGTTGATGCCCAAGAGGCAAGTAGGTTAGTTGAAGAGATACATGGAGGAACGTGCGGGCCTCATATGAATGGTTTCACTTTAGCAAAGAAGATTCTGCGAACAGGGTATTTTTGGATGACCATGGAAACAGATTGCATTCGCTTTGTGCAAAAGTGTCATCAGTGTCAGATTTATGGCGACTTAATCCGGGTACCTCCTAATGAGCTCAATATGACGAGTTCTCCTTGGCCATTTGCAGCTTGGGGCATGGATGTCATTGGTCCTATTAAACCTGCCGCGTCAAATGGACATATATTCATTCTAGTGGCAATTGACTACTTCACGAAGTGGGTAGAAGCATCGTCACACAAATCAGTGATGAAGAAGGTGGTAGTTGACTTTGTCCGCAATAACATCATTTTCTTATTTGAAATCCCCGAGTCAATTATAACAGATAACGGAGCCAATCTCAACAGTAATTTAATGCATGAGGTATGTAAAAAGTTTAATATCACTCACCGTAATTCCACTCCATATCGACCTCAGATGAACGGAGAAGTCGAAGCAGCCAACAAAAACATCAGGAGAATACTACGGAAGATGGTGGATAATTACAAGCACTAGCATCAGCATTTGCCCTTTGCACTTTTGGGTTATCGCACTACAATCAGGACTTCTACTGAGCAACGCCGTATCTTTTGGTTTATGGAACAAAAGTTGTGTTACCAGCAGAGGTAGAAATACCATCTTTGAGAATTATCCAAGAAGTTGAGTTGAGCGAAGCCAAGTGGATACAAAATCGGTATGAGCAATTGATGCTGATTGATGAAAAGTGGATGAACGCAGTTTGTCACATGAAACTTTATCAGAACAGAATGTCCAAAACATTCAACAAGAAAGTAAAATCAAGGATTTTCAAACCTGGGCAATTAGTGTTAAAACGTATATTCCCGCACCAAAATGAAGCTAAAGAAAAATTCGCACCTAACTGGCAAGGGCCTTATATGGT
Source organism: Anisodus acutangulus (assembly GCA_029783415.1). Taxonomy (NCBI): domain Eukaryota; kingdom Viridiplantae; phylum Streptophyta; class Magnoliopsida; order Solanales; family Solanaceae; genus Anisodus; species Anisodus acutangulus. The sequence continues at coordinate 40,364,227 of CM056503.1, forward strand.
TCACCGAGTGCTAACTGGAGGGGCACTAATCCTAGCTGAAATGGATGACGAAGTATGGCCAAAAGCTATCAACGCAGATGCAGTGAAAAGATACTACATTTAGGAATTCTTCTATGTAGTAAAAGTCGGGTTCCGTCTCTTTAAACCACAAATTTCCCCAAAAATCCCATTTACTTGTAACATAAACTACGTTGTGATCTGATTCCCTCGGCGGGATAAGTAGGCGGACCACATCGGCTTCGGTCCCATTTTTTAGAAAACCTTACAATCCCATTTTGCTTGTAACGGACTACGTTATGACCTGATTCCCTTGTTGGGATACGTATGCAGCCTATATCGGCTTCGGTCACACCACTAGAAATGTTTCCCCCTTATCTTGCATGTAATGAAATACGCCCATATGATCGCCTTGATAGGATAGGCAAGCAACCCACACAAGACCCAGCCTTGTCCAGTTGAAAGTTCAGCATCCTCACGTACCAGAAACTGGGGCAAATTTTAAGGGTTCATTGCAAGAAGACGCCGATAGACATGGAAAAGTGTTGGCCAACTAAGTCTTCAGTCAAAAAAAAGCTTTTGGATAAGACGTTTACTTTGTTTCACTGCATGTCACTATTCGAGAGTTCGACAAAAAATCTTATTAATATACATACTTTCTTATAAGTAAATTATTTTCAACAAATATTTTCATTAACAACTAGCTAAGATTGGAAATCAGACAGGGGCTACAGGTCTGAACCAGTGGGACGTGCAAGTATCAAGAGCCAAAGATACAAAGTCAATGCGAATCAACCACCCCTCCCCCCAAACTCACAAATTTCTTTGAGTACAGGTTCTTCAGGTTGAAAGAGGCAGGGAAGCCACAAAATTTATGTTTAATTTCTCAAAGAACTTCCGTATTACAGTTCGGTCCACAAGGATCACGTTTATGTTCTGCGTCTGTACAAAGACGTCATCTCGACCTACAAGGTCTCAACCGCATTATGTCTGTACAAGCATAGTATTTTGACTCACAGGGTCACATTCTCATCCTTATCTTACATCGCCTATGTCCACGCATTAACTTTTCATCCATATTGAGTTTGCAAGAACTTCAACATAGCATTTCGGCCTCAGGGTCACATATCATTATGTCTGTGCAAGGACGTCATTCTCATTACGTCTGTGCAAGGACGTCATTCTCATTACGTCTGTGTAAGGACGTCATTTTACATTTCGTCTGGAAAAGGACAACATTTTGCATTACGTATGTGAAAGAACGTTATTTTACATTGCGTCTGGGCAAGGAAGACATTTTGTATTATGTCTAGGCAAGGACGTCATTTTGCATTACGTCTGTGCAAGGACGTCATTACATTTCGTCTATGCTATGCAAGGACAACATTTTGCATTACGTATGGGCAAGGACGTCATTTTACATTTTGTCTGGGCAAGGATGACAGTTTTCATTACATCTGGGCATGGACGTCATTACATTTCATCTGTGCAAGGACAATATTTTGCAATACGTCTGGGCAAGAACGTTATTTTGCATTACGTCTGTGAAAGAAAGTCATCTCATCACGTCTGTGCAAGAATGACATTTTGCATTATGCTTGTGCAAGGATGACATTTTGCATTACGCATGTGCAAGGACGTCATTACATTACGTCTGTGCAAGGACGTCATTACATTACGTATGTGCAAGGACGTCATTACATTACGTCTGTGCAAGGACGTCATTTATTACGTCTTTGCAAGGATATCACATCTCATTACGTCTGTGCAAGGACGTCATTCATTACGTCTGTGCAAGGACATCACATCTCATTACGTCTGTGCAAGGACATCGCATCTCATTACGTCTGTGCAAGGACGTCATTTCAATTCACATGGTCGTATTCTCATATACCCATTGTATGCAACAGTTATGCACTAATTTTTATCTTAGCTCTATTCTGCGGGAGTTTGAATCGATAGGCGCTTCAGCACAACGTAGAACTATCTCTTGCAGCGAACCGAGACAATTTGTTGGAGAACTAGACTTACCCGTAAAGGTCAGCGGCCTACTTCGAATGTCATTCCGCTCTTTCCCGATATTTTGACGCACCTGCAACCGATGTCATCATAACTCGATACTAGGGCAATATTTCTTGAATCTGCACCAATTTTTGCTTCTTAATTTACCGATATTGCAATTTCTTCTCCCTCGAAATTCTATCTCCACCCATGTATCCCTTATCTTCGTTCAAGTCCCGATGATCAGGACAAAATTGGCTAATCAATCAACTTTTTTGTCCGAAAACATTTTCATCGTCTGCAGCCAAAGAGGGGCAAGCTGTTGACACCCAATTTTGTCCCCTTTTTCGTTTACATGAAATGCGCCGGGAGCAACGAAGAGTCTCGTTATGAGACTCATCATGACTATTGTCAAATGAAGACCTGCATCCACGTTCATTGCTCTCTCCTACACTCGGGACTTCTAAACAAATAGGACAGGATGACATCGTCATCCGCCCTAGTCGCTGCTTTTAATTCTTTAATACCGCCTTTTTTATTTTTCCAGTTGTAATTTAATTATTCAATTTTGTGCGATCATTAGGATACTCAGAATAATTAGGCCTAGAATGGATAATTAATAGCGTAGTTTAAAATTGGGAACTCACCGCTACTTTATTTATTTTAGGCTCGGGTAGTTTAAAATTAGAAATTCGTTGTTAGTTTATTTATCTTAGGCTCGTCATGCATGTTTAGAACTATAAAAATAATTTGGTCACCCTTTATTCGCATTATTAACCATACAAATAAGGCTTTGTTTTTATCCGATTTGCGATTTAAAATGACCTCCATATAAATCACTTATTTGCATTACAAACAATTTCCATTTCTCCTTACTATCAATTGCCAAAAAATAGGTATTTTACAAACAATGTCATACAAATGCATGCTTTTATCCAAAAATTAATTTTACATGTATTTTATAAACAATGTCATGCATACTTTTTCAGATTTTATGCCGGGAATTTATTTCTCAAAACCGCGATCACTTTTGTGAGACTCCTCAAAAAGAATAAGTGGTAAACAAAATTACGTTGTCAAAATGCATCTTTTAATTAACTACTTGCAACATCTTTTTTAACTTTATACTTTTAAAGATGCATTTTCTCCTTGGCATAATAATTAACCTAAGTTTGACGGGATAACCGTAGTTAGCGAATCTTAAAGGATGCCTAACCCCTTCCCTTTAGGATAATAAAGAACCCTTACTCAGAATCTCATAGATTAGCAGACCATTAATCGGAGTTCATTTTGCAGCATTTATGTTAACATTTAGGTGCCCTAATTCACCATAGAATAATTAGGTGGCGACTCCTTAAGCTTTAATTAATTTAGGAATCACCAATACGTCGCGACCATGTTGGATCCCCCTTCTTCGCGATTGGGGGGTTAAAAATGGGTGCGGCACCATGTCTCCTCCCACACCTCCTAATGCTTCCGCCACCTCCACAGTCGTCATCGACAACCCCCCCCCCCCTTCATTTTTCCACCTTTTCTTTTCATCTGGCGTTTACCGTCACGAATATCACGAATTTCATTCCTTTAATTCTTGATCAAGAAGATGTTCAATTTTCTTCGTGGGTTGAACTCTTTTATATTCACGCATGCGCGTACAACATGTTTGACCATATTAACGACTCTATCCTTCGCCCTCTCGACATCCCAGACACGACATGGGATCGCCTTGACGCTATTGGCAAATAGTGGATTTATGGCACCATCCCATTTTTTCCTCATTTAGTGCTCTCGTAAAAACACAATTTGAAAAAAGCATTAAATATTTTCAATGTGACAATGGCAAGGAATTCAAACAATTTTTCTCCAATAACGGTCTTACCTTTCATTTTTCCTACCCTCACACCTCCTCCCAAAATGGTAAGGCCGAACGAAAAATTCAAACCATAAACAAACCTAATTCGTGCCCTACTTGCTCACGCCTCAATTCCCCCTCAATTCTGGCATTAGGCACTCTTCATGGCCACCTATCTCCTAAACATAATTTCAAACAAGTCTCTAGCTCAATGATCGCCCACTCAGGTTCTATTTCATAGTAACCCCTCCTACCAACACTTGTGTATCTTTAGATGTATCTGTTATCCTCTCCATCCGACCACTCATAAACTCCAACCCCGATCTTCCTCGTTTGTGTTTCTGGGTTACCCCACCAATCATCGTGGTTACTCGTGCTATGTCTTATGAAGCCGTAAAATTATTATTTCACGCCATGTCCTATTTGATGAGTCTCAATTCCCCATTGCCTCCCTAAACTCGCCACCTCGACATTCCTACGACTTCCTAGATGATGGTCTAAACCCTCTTCTAATTCTTCATTTACATAGTCTGCCGTCCCAGACCCCGGCACTGGCCCCCCACCTTGGACAGTTCGGGACACACTGCCCACCCAGCTCTGCCGACGGTGGCCCAGAACAACCCGACTCAGGGTGATTCCGCAGCCACCTCTCGGCAAACCGAGCATCGGCCAGCCGGGCCCGCCACCCCTGCCTTTCCTTCTCTTCCTAGTAGTCCTGCAACACACCTCCATCCCATCCCACATCTCGAGACACGCTCTTAGACCATGGAAACATGTGCCATGCATGGAATTCATAAACCTAAACGGTTGTTTAACCTATCTATTTCAGTTGTCCCTTCTCATGTCCCTCGAAATTCGAAGGATGCTTTGCTCGACCCTAATTAGAAAGCCTTAATGATTGACGAATATAATGCTCTTATTGATAATAAGACGTGAGACCTAGTACCCCGTCCACTTGATGTTAACATTATTCGTTATATGTAGAGTTTTAGACATAAAAAGAAATCGGATGGTTCTTTTGACAGGTACAAGGCTCGTCTTGTAGGTGATGGCAGGTCTCAACAGGTGGGAGTGGATTGTGATGAAACGTTCAGCTCGGTCGTAAAGCCCGCAACCATCCGGAAATCGCTCTATGGACTAAAACAGACTCAACGAGCATGGTACCAACGGTTCCCCGATTATGTATTCTCTATCAGTTTTTCACACAGCAGATCCGATAATTCCATGTTCATCTACACCAAGGGTACATATATGGCTTACCTATTATTATATGTTGATGACATTATCCTCACCACATCATCTGATGCCCTCCGCCGGTCTATTATGTCTCTCATTTCCTATGCGTTTGCTATGAAGGATTTGGGGGCCCTGAGTTATTTCTTGGGCATCTCTGTCACTCGACATTCTGGCGGCTTATTTCTGTGTCAGAAGTACGCCGAAGATATCCTTGACCGTGCAGACATGACATCTTGCAAATCATTCCACACGCCAGTAGACACCAATTCCAAGCTTAGTGCTGATTCCCCCCCCCCCCCCATATTCAGACCTGACTCACTATCGTAGCCTGGCTGGGACCCTGCAGTACCTCACATTCACGAGAAATGACATATCCTATGCCGTGCAACAAATCTGCCTACACATGCACAATCCGCCGGAAGCACACATGCATGCCCTCAAACGTATTTTACGATACGTCCAGGGTACACTTCACTTCATATTACATCTATATAGGTCCTCGCTCACTGGTCTCACTACTTATTCTGATGCTGACTGGGGTGGATTTCTTGACACCCGACGCTCCACGTCTGGTTACTGCGTTTTCCTATGAGATAACCTATTTTCTTGATCTTCCAAAAGAGCAACACTATCCCGATCCAGTGCCGAAGCAGAGTACAGAGGTGTCGCCAACTTCGTCTCTGAGTCTTGTTGGATCTGTAACCTTCTACTTGAACTTCACTGCCCGATTCAAAAGGCAACACTTTGTACCCATAGTTCATTTGATTTCTAGGTTCAGAACATACTGTTTGTACCTATATAGTATGTTTTAAACATACATACAATATTTGAATCGAAGCTACTGAATTCGATTGGATCCGCCTTATTATGCCTTGTTTCCAGATGAAGCATGACCTATCTAGACTGCATGACCCGGACCAGTGTGTTTAGACTTTTACAATGCAGTCTATGCCTTCAGATTTGTGATGTCTTATTGTGAGTAGTAATATCTAGGTAAGACCATCTAAAGGCAAACATGCTCTATTAGGCAATTGTTGCAAATGTATACGAGTGTTGTTATTATGGTTTACTTCTCTTCCCTTGGGTGCTGGAACAACTGAACAGGAGCAAAGGCCATACTTTGATTATTGACCATATAATTTTTCTATATTAATATTTTATGCATATCAATTCGTGTATTGTATTATAGTTTCTCCATAATAGAACTATACCATGAATAGAGATAGCAATGGATCCTGGACCCGGTTTGGATCCGGTGAATTCAGATCCGTTTTATAGGATATGGATCTTTAAAATTTGGACCCGACGGATCCGGATCGGACCCGGATCCATTTCTGACGGATCGAATATGGATCTGGATCTTGTATTTGAGATCCGTATCCGGTCCAGATCCGACCCGTGGATCCATTTTTTATTAAATATATTCATAAACTAGAATGTAATTTTATTAGTATTTTCTTAAAATTGCTAAGCACATCATTTAAGTTTAATTCTCAAAACAAGTTTAATTTATCCCCGCGTTAACTCAAAAACCAAAAAATAAAGAGGTTAATTCGATAATAAAATCAATGTTATATTAGTGAATGACTAACATCTCCATAGACAAGTAGTTAAAATTATATTCACTTCATTTGTAAAGATTTCAAGCACATGAGTTACGCGTTGTGGAAATACTAGTCAGCATTTTCCACAACTATTGTCATTGTCCAACATTTTCAATTAATAGCTCACAATCAAAATGAGACAACGAACAAAATATCTCATATGAACATTTCAAAATTGAAACACAGTAAACTGTTAGCTAAGTAAAAATCGTTTGTCAGTTCAAAAAAAAATTCTTAGCAAGACAAATTTTTTTACATGTGGATCCAGATCCGATCCGTGGACCCGATGGATCTGATGGATCCGGATTTGATTTTTATGGACCCTACGGATCTGGATCTGGATTCAAGTATTAAAAACGGATCTAGATCTGAATCTAGTAGGATCCAGTTCAGATCCGGTCTGTTGCCATCCCTAACCATGAACCATATGATTCTTGGATAGGATGCTCTCATCCCTTTCTTGGTTGGGCTCATAATGAACAGCGTCTTTCATATAAGTTTTAATTGAAAATTCTTGGGATTTAACCGAGAGTACATAATTTTGTAATAATACAGTTAAGAAATTTCTTATAATTGATGGATTAAGTTAATTCTACTTTGGAAATTGTTCACATGAGTTTCCACAATGATGCCTACGTATTTCGTTATTCCAAGATCTTTATATTGATGATTTGTTATTTGTCATTAGAAGAAAGAGACGTGGCATCTGGAATTTGCAGATACAAATCTAGAACAAGTTTTCCGTGGGTCCAACTAGACTTATTATTTTCAATTCAAACTATATATATATATATATATATAGATATATATATATATAAACTAAAACGTACATATCCAATAAGATTATATTCATTTGAACTCACTGTTTTAAGATCCCGTACTTTACTATATGGGTTCAAGATTTTTTGTAGCATGTATAGTCATTTGATTTTCTTTGTTCATAATAGTGGCGAATCTAGAATTTTTAATTTATAGATTTTGGACCATAGTCCTTTTTACTTATTGGATTTTGTATAAATTATTTATGCATATTAAATAAATTTAATGTTTTAACACAAGTTTGAGTCAAAACTACTTAATTTTTTGGAACCCGTAATTGTAACAGTGGCTCCGCCCCTAGTTCAGATTTCAGAACATGTACCAATCTAGTGCATCTTTAACATAAATACACTTTCTTAAGTGAAACCACTAAATTCGATTAAACCCGCTTGTTACATGGTGGGTTTGCCAGTGGTGAATGTAGTGTATGATGTGCGGGTTCACAGGAACCAATTACTATTATATTTATATATTAATTCAAAATTATTGTATTAACTCATAAATTTTAAATTCTAATTCGCATATCAGATCCGCAGTTATGCCCGGATTCCAGATGAAGCTTGACCTATCTAGACTGCATGACCCCTGGACCAGTTTGTTTAGACTAATTAAATGTAGTCTATTAATATTCTGGATCAACTTTAGTAGCAGTGTTGAAGTTGCACCTATATGAAGTAATAATAACGCAGTGTACAGTAGTTTGGAAAGTTCTTCTATTCATAAAAATTATTTATAGGATATAATATACTCTCTCCGTTCCATATTACTTGACCACATTATTAAAAATATATGTTTCAAATTACTTAGTCACTTCCTAAAAATAAGATAGAATTAATAAAAAAACTATTTTTCCATTAACATTAATTACTTTTTAAAGTAATTAATATTAATTATAACGTAATTAATTAAATAGAGTTAAGAATAATGTGATAAAAATATTCTCCATGGCCCTAGTATGAAAGTTATGGGCCTTTTGGATTTTTGCGGCTGCTTCCACTTGGTATTTGTCCAATAAATGCTTGAAAATATCCTATTTGTTTTGGGTAATAACTAGGGGTGGCCAGTGGGCCGGGCTCGGGTCTGGCGGGCCGGGTCTGGCGGGGTCGGGGTCGGGGCGGGACGGGAGAAGGGGCGGGGTCGGGTCTGGTGGCCTCTGGCGGGGTCGGGTCTGACGGGACTGGAGCAAGTCCCGTCCCGATCCCGATCCCGTCGGGCTCGGGGCGGGGCGGGCTCGGGTCGGGCTCGGGCTCGGGTAGGGATACGGCGGGTTTTTTTTTTTTTTTTTAAATAACATATGTATAAAAAAAACTCAATAAACAAAACAAGATAGTATAATAAAAACATCCCAAGGCTGTTTTTGTGCCTCTTATATTATTTAATAGACATATGATTTTTTTGTAATACCAATACAATTGTCTAAAATCTAAATTGCAACTTTGTGGTGTTGTCCAAAAGTTACAAATTACATAATAAAATTACAATTAAAAAATTACATTCTCAAAAACTCGTTCTAATTGCTTGATGATTTCATGTGGTTCTTGGTTGGAATTGGTATTTGTTGGTCAAATTGATCCACGCCGCTTCCATCGCTTACATTAAGATTTCGTTGTAGTTTTCATCATCTTCTTCGTTGATCTCCTGGTTGACCGCACCTTCTCCGCTCCGCCAGATCCAATCTCTGAATAATACCGCAATTTCCAAGTCGCTCTCCGGCTAATGAGTGTCTGTGGTCTCCTATTTGATATCACTGCGAGAAAAAGCGCTTTCAAACGCAGCTTGACGACGCTTGAATGTTCAAAACATCTCGAGCCATCATTGAAAGTGTCGGAAAGGTCTTCTCATTCCCTCCAAAGATTTCAAATAAGTCTTCATGTCCATCTTCATTGATAACTTCTTGATACGGCATGTAACCCTGCAAAACAAAAATATCCAACTCGCTAATTTGGTTAGTAGTAGAGGTACGACCGCACATTCTATTTACGAGGCTTTCAATACTAGCCGAAGAAACAAAGATGTGTTTTGAGAGGTTGTATTGAAGATGAAGAAGATGGTATGGAAGCTGGTAAGTTACTAGCATTTTCTTGTTGATAAAATCTATATATATTTTTGCATTGGTGTTCTACGCTAGACATTACTTCTTCTTTAGTTTGTTCAATAGGTGGTGGGTGATTTAGATTTTTGGGACTTGGAGGTGGTAGTACTTCTATACAATCGTAAATAGTTTCAATTAGTGATTTAGTACCGTCTATTTTAATAGTAGGATTTAATACTGAACCAATAATATAAATAGAGGGAATAGGATTAAAATATTTTTTATTTTGAGAAACATTTTTTAATAAGCCTTATAAGTTGATTTTTCCATATATTCACTAAGTAATAAAAATATTAGAGTTATATAAAATAACATAGTTGAAATAGTAGGATAATATATACCAAAAATTCTTTTGTTGCTTGAAAAATTTCTCTAAAAATACAATAAGTTCGGAAATTTTTTCCCAATCACTATCTAAAATCATATCAGTGGCTTTTTATTATGAGAGTTAAAAATAAAGTTATAGGTAATTTATAGTCATAAGCAACAAGTAGTTGCTCGTATAAAGAATTCCACCTAGTGGATACTTCTTGTGGAATTTTTCTAAAAGGTAGTCCACAATCATGACAAATTTTTATATTCTTTTCTACGTTGTACTTTATTACTTTTAAAAATAAAGTTTATAGCAAATTGTATTTTACTAAGAATGTCTTCAAAAAGTGATAGACCATCCTTTACAATTAAGTTATATATATGGCACGCATTTTATATGAAAATGGTCCTGAAAAGACTGAGTTAAGCTATTTTTTAAAATTGTAATTGCGTAATTGTTATTAGAAGCGTTATCTAATGTAATAGTCATAATTTTATCGGTAATTTGTAATAATCGCACACTTGATAAATATTTTCTGCAATAAAAGTACCGGTGTGCCTATCATCTATATATCTATACGCTAAAATACGTTTTGCATAGACCATTTATAATCTATCCAATGACAAGTTACGCTTAAATAATCATGGCCGTTAGTACTACGACCTATATCAGACGTGATGGATACTTTGCCATTAAAATGATATAATGAAAACGTAAATATTGTTGATATTCATGCGCGAATTTAAATACATCTCTCTTAACGGTTGATCTAGGAAAACCGTTAAAAGCGAGGATTATATATATCTCTAATGTAATGAATAAAACCTGAGATGAAGGAAATGAAAAAGGCAAACCCTCCACAAAGAACTAATTTTGATATTGCTTCCCTATCTCTATGTTTATTGTATTTAGAGCCTACAATTCCCCGTCATAGGGTTAATTTGACCACTGCTTGGTCCGAACAGTGTCGGTATGTGAACCTTGTCCCGATGGAGCGGGCGTTTATGCACCGGTTTTGAAGCCTGGTATTGGGCATACCTAGCTGGATGAGCACTTACTACGTGTTTAATTAAACCCCGCCCCACCGTGACCTTTTCAGCTTTTAAATTTTAAAACATTTTTACAAATTTTACATATGGCTACTTGATTCTCTACGTCCCTATCAAAAATGTCCATGCATCCGATTTTAATGGTCGTTTCTTTGGACCTCGTCTCATACTAGGGGGAATATGAGGTATTTCAGTTGAAGGTGCACTAGTGGGTGTGTTGTCATCAACATTAGTGGGTATATCATCTAGATCATCGTCTAAATTAAAGTCTTCTTGAGTTCCAGAAAATAGCTCCTGGTCTAAAACTAATGGTATTGTAGGAAAATGTTGAGTATCAATAAAATCATCCTGTGTAGGAATAAGATGACTAGAAGAAGTACCCTTGCCCTGGTTGCCCCTACTAGAAGAAGCACCCTTACCCTTACCCTTAAACATACCTTTTAATCCTTCCATTTTAATTATGATAATAAATAAATAAATAATTAAAGACAATAAAATTAAGTGATCTAAAGTTCTAAACTAAATAAACAGACAATAATAATTTAATGAAGGAGCAGATGTACCAAGCAGCAAGCGTAACGTCGACGTGTAATCGAGAGGTTGAAAATTGAAACTTTGCTCGATGGAAGATCCTCAAGCTAGTTGCCAACTTCACTACCAATTTCCAAATGAATAAATAAAATTGAATATTTAGCAAACAATGTAGAATTGTAGAGAGATATATTGAGAAATTAGAGAGATTGTAGGAAGATTTGTGAGAAAGATGAAGAGAAAATGAGTTATTTATAGTTGAAAAATTGGGTTAAAGTGTAAATATAATAACTTATGGGTTAAAAATAAATATTAAGGGGTAGGGGGTTGGGGGGCTAAAATGGCCGTTGGCCAACGGCCATAATCTAAAATGGCCGTTGGTGCAACGGCCATTTTTGCAAAGGGCGAGGGCGGGGTCGGGGTCGGGGCGGGCTCGGGTCTCGCGGGCCTGGGGCGGGCTCGGGTCTCGCGGGACGAGACATCGTCCCGTCCCGAGTTCGAGTCCCGCCCCCGTAAATTTTTTTTTTTTTATGGCGGGGTCGGGACGGGCTCGGGTCGGGGTCGGGCTGTCCCGGCCCACTGGCCAGCCCTAGTAATAACTTTATGTATAACCTACTTTAATAAAAATCAAATTTGACATTTTAATTCGGTGATATGCGATATTATTCTTTCTCTTTCTTAAGATTCTATTGATCCATATTATATATCTTTTAAAGATTTCTGTGCTCTAAGATATTTAGTCGTCCTAACAAGAACGTTTGTCTAAACAGTATTATTTATTTCTCTTTGAACGTCTCGCTTAGTGAACACTCGATTAATTGAAAAGGTATATATTTGAAAAATAAGTAGAAATGACTTCTGGTTTCCTAAAGCGTTGACTAATATTTTAATTTTTTTTTAAATTTTTCATCCGATGTTCGGTACCCGCATTAGAGTCCGATTAATTCGGATTTCCGCCGGTAGGGCCCCATTAGGGGGTAGAGCTCCCTACCAAGGATTTTTTCATACATAAGGCTCGAACCCGAAACCTCTGGTTAAGGAAGGAGCAGCCCCATCCATTGCGCGCACCACATCCTTTGGTGATTTAAAATACATTAGTTAATTGTCCGAGAGAGTACTATTTTGTGACAAACAAATACGCATGAGTTAGTGTGTGTAGTGTTTTATTTATGAGTTTCAGTTATATACACCGTTTGTGTAAGAAAGTTTTATATCATTAAATCACCTTTAATCTGACTTCTTTTCAATATTACAAATCTCATTTCTTTAAAAAATTTACATGCAAATATCATTTGGATAATATAATAGTATAAAATTATTTACATTAACAAATAACTTAAACTATATATATATATATATTTATAGTACAAGTGGAAGATGTGCTCAATGTAGCAAAGGCACAAGTCATGCCATTGATAGTGACATTGATGATTTTACCAACAAATAATTGTATGTGGTAGTAGTTAATTTTTCCTTGTAGATTTTTGTGATATATCCACTTGCTAGTTTCATATATTTGTAAAACTTGTCTATATGCATTGCTATATATCTATAGTACTATGTTGTGACCTATAAACTTTCCAATTTTTGGTCATTGTCTGTCGTTCCTCAGACTCTTGTCGACATAGGAGTAATGCATGAACCAAATTTAAAAGGGTAGGGTCCAACTACAATCAATAAAATTTAATATTTATTATATTTATATAAAAAATATTTTTAATCTTATATATACCGTCAGGGGTCGTTGATTTGATGCACTTGAGCCGAGAATCTTTCGAAAACAACCTCTGGATAAGATCTGTGTATATTCTACTCTCCCTAGACTCCACTTGTAGGATTACATTAGGTACATTGTTGTTGTTGTTGTATATACAGGGTCGATCCAAAGCTTTAGGTACGGGTTCTTCGGAACTCAAATTTTTGCTCATATCCTATATATGCATTAGAAGTTTCATTAATAATTTGTAAATATTTGATTGTGAATCCACTTATCATTATAAATTTGATTAAGATCATTATAGGATTTCATAAATTTCAAATTTTGAATTCAACTTTGTATAGTGCATAAGTTTTCAATAAAAGAGGTTTAGATAAACCTCTTGCGCCACTGGTCCCCCCCATGGGTCCAAGGCCTTAACTTCAAGCATCTGGAAATGGTCCTCTGTTTGGTTCATAAGTGTGAAGTTATTCTTTGTTTCTGTTGTTGCTTGGCCCATCTCATCCACTTGCGTAGACCCCGGGTCATGCACACCAAACATTATGAAATTTACCTAGAGGTGAAGTAAGAATTTCAATTATATGGTTCTAGATTTTAGAATGATAATTTCATGTATTAATAATTGAATTTTAAATTTAATTTGTGTATATATTTAATAAATTTCTTGACAAATATATTATTTAAACAAAAATTATTAAGTTTGGTCGAACCTGTATTATCTACTTCCTCCATTAACTCTATTTATATAGGTCCTTGAAAAATAATATGTATATGTAAAAGAGGTCGACATAGCTAAAAAGTAATACAAAGTAAATATTACTATTAGCGGGAAAAGTAAAGTTTAGAACCGTACTGCCCCAAATCTAAATTCATGAACAAGCATTATAAAGTAGGCTTGCTTATCGGACGGTTAATCGCATTCATATGTGTATCCGTCGGGCTGTGCATATGTAAGCATATTTGTTGCACGACATAGAACATATCTGGTCTCGTGAAAGTCAGATATTGTAATGCGCCTGCTAAACTACAATATTGAGTCGGATCGGCATACAGAGAACCCGAAGAGGCACTGAGTTTGGAATTAGTGTCTACCGGTGTGTGGGTCGGTTTGCAAGACGTCATGCTTAATCGATCAAGGATCTCTTCAGCGTACTTCCTTTGACAAAGAAATAAGACACATGCATGTCTCGTAACAACAATACCCAAAAATATATTAGGGGGCCCAAATCCTTCATAGCAAACTCAGAGGCAAAGAGTTACATAATGGATCGGCGAAGTGCATCAGAAGATGTAGTGAAGATGATATCATCAACATATAGTAGGATGTATGCCATGTCATTACCCTTGCTATAGATGAACAACGAATGATCAGATTTTGCTATGTGAAAAACCGATAGAGGATACAAAATTAACAAACCGTTGGTATCATGCACGAGGAGCATGTTTCAGTCCATAGAGTGATTTCTTCAAAAGACACACATAATCTGGATGAACCGAATCCCTGAATCCCATAGGCTATGCATATATACGGTTTCATGAAGGTCCTCATGCAAAAACATATTTTTGACGTCAAGCTGATGAATAGGCCAAGATTTGGACAAATCAATACTGAATGGTCCGAATAGTCACCGGTTTTACTACCGGGCTAAAAGTTTCATCACAATCCACTCCTGCATGTTGAGACCTGTCATCACCTACAAGACGTGCCTTGTTCCTCTCACAAGAACCATCAGATTTCTTTTTATATCAAAAAATCCACATAGAATGAATAATATTAGCATCAGGAGGACGGGGTACTAGATCCCACGTCTTATCTTCAGTGAGAACATTATATTCGTCAATCATTGCATTTTTTCAATTAGGATCGGACAAGACATCTTTCGAATTATGAGGAATAGATGAATGGACAACCGAAGTGAACAAGTTAAATAGCTGTTTGGGTTTGAAAATTGAATCTTGGGCCTAACTCAACCCTAAAAGCTATCTGGTAGGGTGATGATTGTCCAAGTTCATATAAGGAATCTATGTTCCCATTCCATTTCTGATGTGGGACTCTTAACAAAATGTACTAATCCGCTAGCCAACCGATAACGACTAAATCAATAAGGAAAATGAATAAATCAATAAGGAAAATGAATAAATCATAGCCAGCATCGTTAAATCGTTAACTATAATATTCTAAATTGTTCCCCAACCGTTAATCCGATAATCCAATACTAATAAACCTATTTTGCGATTGAATTATCGATTACGGTTCAATTTTCAACACCCTAAGCTATTGCTCCTAAGAAGGTGTTCAAACTGGACAAGTGCTCAAGTAGTTAAGCACCTCCACATTAATCGGTAGTGGAAACATTATTAATCCTTCTGAAAATAAGTGGGAACACTATTGATCCTCCCCAAGGGATGGAATAAAAAAAATGTATTCAAAGTAAAGCTTAAAATTGAATCAAACTGAAAAATTGAACCAAACTGTTTAATAAAATCTAGTTCCATAGCAAATCAAAGTAAATGTACTTTCTACTCGGTTCAATCCAACTTTTTCTAGTTGAACACCAAACCAACTCAAACTAAACTAACATAGAAATAAATATAATTTTATATATTTTAAAAACTGTATATAGGGTTTTATCTTTAAAATTGTTTAGAAATATTTGTCAGCTACATGAGATGTACTATTTAATAGAATTATTATAGTGCATACTTTAAGTAATGCTCGTCTCTAATGTGATCACTTTCCTATTAAGTATTATTAAAATATTTCAATCACTACGTTTTATTCACAAGTTAAGATTTATTTAACTCTTAATATATTTCTCAATTTTAAGCTAATGTTTTATCCGTAATTTTAAATTAGACGGAGCGTATCATTATTTAGGTTCCATAATTTTAACTTAATCTGTTTTATAATAGTCTAACTTAATCTCATAATATATTTAAAAAATACTATCAGAGCACCAAACATAAATTTATATTTCTTAAAAGGATTTATATTACTTCCACAATTAACGTTATTTAGTACTTCTTTGTCTCACTTAATGTGATTATTTGATTAGACATAGAGTTTGAAAAGAAAACAATTGTTTGAAATTTGAAATATAAAACAAGTTATAGATGATTGTTTAGCAATAGTTCACCTCAATAAAAATAAAATAAAAATTGTAAAGTTAAAATATAAAAATAATTATTCCTTTTTAGAATAAACTAAAGAAGGAAGTGCATCACACAAATAAGACAAAAAAAATATAACATTCATCGCTTTTAAGAATTCAAATTAGTTAATCAAGATTTAGATTTTGGTATGATATTTTCTTTAGTTTAAACTATATGTTAATAGTATGTGGAAAAAAAACTACTATAGTAACTAAAAATGTAAAGGTTTAGTTAACTTTTAAACTTCGTGTAACCAACAGTAAGAACAAACATTTATAAAATTTATGATGGAGGGTAAGTAGTACTCTTTTATGTTTAGTTAGAAGTTGCAGATTTGAACCTTATGATTCACCTTTGTTAAAAAATACATTTTTCAATGTGAAATTTTGTGACGCAAATTCAAATTTAGCGGACCCCAATTTGAATATCAACATTGAGTAAGAAATCAAAAAACAAATAGGTAGAATTTTTTTTTAGAGAGGGAGTTTAATACGTTTAATACAACTCTTTAAAGGATTAGCATATACTTATTCACACATTTTCTTTCTCCTAAGTAAAAAAAAAAAAAACTTAACATCGTTACAAATTCATCATCTCCACCAACTCCATCTTGTTCACTCTTCTTCTTCTCCGGCCAATATTCGCCGGAGCTCCACACTTTCCGGCATCCAATGGGAAATTTAATATAGCTTTTCTTCCTCTCATGTTAAACGCTGCACAATCATAAGCTCTAGCAGCGTCCACATCAGTATGATAAGTACCTAACCAAATCCTTGATCCTTTTCGACTCGGATCTCTAATCTCAGCTGCGAATTTACCCCATGGCCTTCTCCTTACTCCTCTATAATTCTTCTTATTATTATTTTCATTATTCTTTTCATTATTACTACTACTACTCGTTGAATCCGATGAAACTGTAGTAGTGTTGGAACCGATAGAACTGTCGGATGTTGGGCTGAGAATGGTGTCTGAATCGATTTTGAATTCGGGGAAATCGTCGTAGAGATTGAAGTAACGGGAAATTAGTGAATTGGAAATAGAAGGCTCAGTTTTTACGAAAATAGGGGAGATGTCGGAGATATGATCGGAAAAACAAGAATTGAGGCTATTGATGAATGATTCTGTACTTGTGAAATCTTCGAGGAGATGTTGTCGTATGAGTTCTAACGTTAATCCTTCGTCTTGTGTGGTCGCCATTGTAGTATTTGTATGGTTATTTTTGGTGAAGTTTGAAAGTTGTGGTGAAGGTGTTTTGTGTTGTATGAATGTGTGAGTATATATATATATATATATATATATATATATATTAAGAGTCTTATATCGGATATTGAATGGGAACATGGATTCATTATATAGATTTGGATAATCCTCACCCTACAAGCTAGTTTAGGGGGTTGAGTTAGGCCCAAGATTCATTCTTTACATGGTATTAGTCAGGCCAATTTCAATTCTTTTTATATTGTCCACGCTCCAGTTAACGAGGTCTGAGCGTGCGGCGAGTGTTAAGAGTCCCACATCGGAAATGGAATGGGAACATGGACTCCTTATATGGATTTGGACAATCCTCACCCTACAAGCTAGCTTTTGGGGTTGAGTTAGACCCAAGATCCATTCTTTACATGATATCAGAGTCAGGCCCATTCCATATCCGATGTGGGACTCTTAACACTTCCTACACGCTCAGACCTTGTTAAATGTAGCATGAATAATATAATTTGAGGGTCAAACATCGGTGGACAACGAATTGGAATGGGCCTGACTCTGATACCATATAAAGAATGGATCTTGGTCTAACATATTAAGAGTTCATATAAGGAGTTCATGTTTTCATTTCATATCCGAGAGACTTTTAAGTTTTAACAATATATATGGAGTAGTAGGAGTGTTATATATACGTGACACACACGTTTATACACCGACGAGTGCTAAGGAGGGAGTGGGGATCTGGGGTGGGGTATGGCGTTGGGAATACGGTTTGGACACTTTTAGATTTGTGTGTGAGAGTGAGTTTGTTAATAGCTGGAAAAAGAGGACACTGTTTTTTTATTTGTGTTATATTAGTATGAGTTATTCATAATTTAATAATGGTGTGTTGTTAAAACTTGTATTAGCTGATTAGGCCAAATACTCTTTTCCTACGTGAATACCCAATTAGGTGTGTTTTAATATTATGATGATAGTTCATGTAAAAAAAAGGAGCAAGTAATAGTTTAGGTGTGAATTTTACCATCATTTCTTTTATCTTTTAATCAGAAATCTCGAATTTGAGCTTTAGAAATAGAGAACATGGTAAGGAGCACTCTCCCCTTTAATGGACTTTGGCACCCTATGTGGCTAGTGCATGAACTATATGTGACGGGCTAGTGCATTTCATATATCATATGATTTTTATATATTCCAATAGTGTAAAATAATTTTCACACTATTATGTTACTTAAAAAGATAGTTATAGGTTGCTATTCCTTACAAGTAAAAACTATTTTTTTTGGATAATAAGATAACCTGCTACATATGTTAAATTACACTATAAGTATAAATAATTAGCTGCATTGTCAGCTGAAATTATACTTATAGTGTAAATATTAATTTAAATTATATCCGTTATTCATTTTAATATAAGAGTTATCCACAATTTAAGAAGGGTGTGCATGTAGGTCGTGGGTAGGGATGGCAACGGATAGGATCTGGACCGGATCCTACTGGATCCAGATCCAGATCCATTTCTCATACCTGTATCCAGATCTGGATCCAGATCCATCGAATCCATAAAAATCATATCCAAATCCAGATCCATCGGATCCACGGATCAGATCTGGATCCACATGTAAAAAATTTTGAAGGCTGCAGTTTACTTCATGTTCAAAAACTCAAATTGCGGAGACAAATAGGAAGGCTGCAGTTTACTTCAGCACACAAACAAAGTAAAAACATCAACAGTTTGTCCAAAGCCACCGTTACAAACATGAAACAACCTAGTGTTTCCTCTAACACCTGAAAACTTCAATAATTTATTGTCAAATGAAATTTTATAAACCAAAATACGAAAAGAACACCAAATAACCAAAAGCAGAACATTATATTCTGCAGCTTCTGCTTCCCTTGACCTCCCAGAATCATTCTCTTCTACTTATATTCTGCGACTTCGCTTCCGCCATGAGAACATTATATTCTAAACTTACGCTTCCCTTGACCTCCCAGAATCATTTTCTTCTACTTATATTCTGCAGTTTCTGCTTCCCTTGACCTCATAGAATCATTTTCTTCTACTATTACTATTACATGATTTCAGAAGCCAAAAGCTTAAGATTTTTTAGTTTACAACCTCCCAAGAAACAAGGGTAAAAGATCTTGTCCAGTGAGTTGGCATTTCCAGTTTTGGATTTTCAGTTTGGCATTTCCAGTTTGAGATTTCCAGTTTGCCAAACTTCATAAACTAGTCTTCGAAATCACTAGTTTCAACGTCATCAACATCCTAAAATAACAAAGAAACAATCATATTAAAAAGAGATTACTAAAAAAAATCATCTCAATAAATATTTATGATTAAATATATCATTTACCATATCAATATAGTCAACTACTTCTCCTTCTTCTTCAGAATCTTCAGTAACTATCGAACAAGCATGTGTGCCCTCCAAAGTACCTTTATTTGAAAGAAATTGAAAAATAAATAGAAGGTTCATGTTAGGGGAAAAATTGATATTAACATATATGAGAATAATCAATACATAAATAATAGATACCTTTAATGTCTTCGATCATCTAATTTTGCAAGCACATTAATGCCTCCACAGTTTTAGAGTGAAGCCTAGAACGATGAGAACTAATCACCCTTCCACCCATGCTAAAGGCACTTTCCGAAGCCACAGAAGAGACAGAAATTGCAAGGATGTCCTTGGCAATTTTCTGTAAAGTAGGATACATTTGATCCATTTTCCACCAATTAAGTACATCAAAATCATCATTCTCGGGTATAGGATCATCCTCCAAGTAATGCTCCACCTCACCCCTCACATTCATCTTTCTTTTCTTTGTTCTTTTAGCTTGAGCATATTCATCCTCATCATTATCACAAGACTCTGAAATTCCTCGTTTGCCACTTGGAAAAGGTTCTTGACTTTTATTTCCCTCACTTCTCATTTGATATTCAACCACAAGTTTATCAAGATTTTTTCTAACTTTTGCCACTTCATTATCAGTATCATCTTTGTACAATCTCTTAAAATAGTACTCCACACAATCCATTTTATTTCTTGGATCTAAAATTGAAGCAACCGCCAACATCTCATTAATATTATGCCAATATTTGTCAAACTTGTCAATCATATTTTTACCCATCATTCTAATGGTCTCAACATCACTCTCCATAGCAGCCTCAAAGCAAGTCTTATCTCACACACTTTTCGAAAAAAACAAATTAGAAGTAGGATAATTTCTCTGGGAAAACACTCTAGTGGCCTTGTAGAAAATTTCCAACTTCTCACAAACAAGTTTTGCCATCATCCAATCATTCTCACTAGGAATAACTAACTTGAGCTTCTTATTCATACGTTTTAACTTAGCAAATACATCTTGAAAAGGCAAAGCGGTATTAAGCATCAAGTAAGTAGAATTCCACCTAGTTTTGACATCAAGAACCACTCTTTTAGGTTTAGAAATATTCAAAAGCCGACAAGCCTCCTCAAAATTTTCAACCCTTTTAGGAGTAGACATCCAAAATAAAATGCAATCTCGAACTTTTTCAATTGCCGGATCAATTACTTCTAAACCATCTTTCACAATCAAGTTTAGAATATGAGCACTACACCTCATATGCAAAAACTCCCCACCTAACATTAGATACCTACTTTCCAATTTCTCCAATAAAATATTCATCATTGCATCAAAAGTGGTACAATTATCAACTACAATCGATGAAATTTTGTTTTCCAAAGAATATTGAGACAAACAATCCATCAAAATTTTTGCAATAACCCCCTTTGTATGTGGACATGGCACAAAACAAAACCTAAATAAAAACATACATTAAACACATACAATAAACCTAAAAAATCAGCATTTATAAATAAGAATAAGCTCATTACCTCAAGGTTCGATTGCGTAAAAACCATTGTTGATCAATGAAGTGAGATGTCACGTCCATGTAGCCCCTTTTTTGGTTGGAAGCCGTCCACATGTCGGTAGTTATTGCAATTCTACCCTCATTATGCTCCAATAGAGCTTTAAGAGAACCCTTATCTTCATTGAACTTTTTCAAAATGTAACTCTTCAAAGTGTTCCTCGAAATCATCTTGAAATGAGTATTTAGACTCCTCACGAACCTTTTAAAACCTATATGATCTACAATGGATAAAGGATACTCATGAATCACCACCATACCAACCAATTCTCTCATTGAAAAGTCTTGATCAAATTCCTTTTCCTTTCCCTTTTCTTTAAGTTCTAAAGTAGTAGACCCATCGGCTTCCATTTTAACCTTCAATTGTGTTTGACCACTAACTCCAATCCGCAAATGCTTTCCCGGACATGTCTTCTTAGAATGTTTAAGAAGATGTGAGGTTCCATTCGCACCATTATAAGAGAGTAAAGATATACAATATTTACACTTTGCTCTTGTAATACCTTTCACTACGACCCTATCAAAAGATTCCCATGCCTCGGAAGTGAGTTTCTTGCTTGTTAGTTTACTTGATTGACTTTTTTCTTTTACTCCAACCTCAATAAGACCTTCTGAATCCATTTCTAAATCATCCACTCCACAAAGCAGAGGCACTGGTGGTGGGCTAAAAGAAGCAGCATGCCTTTTATTAGTAGCATTTGCATTATTGTTAGATTGTTCACTATCCATTTCCTACAAGAAAATATTTGAATACATTACTTAACCACATAACAGAGAAGTATCATGCACATTTTAGTCCAATTAACATATTTAAATCTCAATACTGTAAAAAAAACCAGTGCATTGTATATATACTCTTGAGTCTTGACTCTTGACTAGTGCATTGTATATAATATAACAGAGAAGTATCAATATCATGCATATAACAGAGAACAATAATACACACACACACACACACACATTATCTTTCCTTCACCAGAAAACCAGTGCCACTGCCAATCTGCCACCATTACCTTCGATTCCCATACTCTCCATCATTTTTCCTAAAGAACAATAATACACACATACACTAAACCAGTGCCACTGCCACCATTACCTTCGATTCACATACTCTCCATCATTTTTCCTAAAGAACAATAATACACACACACACACACATTATCTTTCCTTCACCAGAAATTTCACACACCCTATATATAAATGACTGTTAATAAATCTTTCAAAATCTCAAAACATCAAATATTAAATAAATGACTGTTAATATATCTTTCAAAATCCCAAAACATCAAATATTATATAAATGAAAAAACAGAACTAACAAAAAGAAGAACTAAAAAAAAAAAAGAACTAACAGAGGTTAAAAGGCCAAAAAAAAATCGAACATACCGTTTAGGCTTAGGGTTTTGGTCTTTGTAAATGAACTGTCGTCTGTCAATGAAGAACAGAAGAGAGATGGAGTGAACTGAGGAGACTTGCGGGTTGCGGCTTCTTGTCCCTTAGGTTAGGCTTAGGCATAGAGATGGCTTAGGAACAGACTTACAGAAGAGAGATGGAGACATGGAGTGAACTAGAGATGGCAACGGCTTAAGCATAGAGATCCCTACATTTACCCTTTTGTTGGCTAACATTTAAACACATGGGCTGGGCCTTCGGTCCTTTATGGACTTGGGCCTGGCCGAGAAGATTAATTTGTTGGCTAACAGTTAAAACGCATGGGCTGGTCCTTCGGTCCTTTATGGACTTCGGCCTGGCCGAGAAGATTAAAGAGATAATGTATAAATGTTTAATCTATTTAATAAAATAACGGATCCACGGGTCGGATCTGGACCGGATCCGGATCTCAAATACAAGATCCATATCCAGATCTGATCCGTCAGAAATGGATCCGGGTCCGATCTGGATCTGTCGGGTCTAAATTTTAAAGATCCATATCCTATAAAACGGATCTGGATCGGGTCCAGGATCCGCTGCCATCTTTAGTCGTGGGTACATGGAGATAGATGCAAATTGTGTTCCGTGATGTTGGAGGGGAAATTGATTTGTTGATTAACTACCCAAGTGGGAAGAAGACAAAAGACTATCTGTCTTCTTTATCACAAGTGGGAGACTGTAGGGTCTTGTCATAAAATTCACCATCTTAGTATAAAATTGACATCAAGTTGAGGCAATGTGATTTTGAGGTACTTCGTGAATGTTCGAAGGCGAAACCTCCCACCTGTATCAGAGGTCCCTTGGCCAGGTGAGATGTAAATCGAGGGATATGCGTGAGTGAAAATCCTGCAAGGGAGAGGATCAACGGGACACGAACCCAGCAACAACCCTTGCAATATTTCAGCAAAGACTGTCACCACACGGATTCGAACCCGCGACGTCGGAGTGGTTGTACCCCAATCACCTTGCCACTTACCAACTTTCCTGTGCCCCCGGGGGCTGATTTTGAGGTACTTGAAAGTGATTAACGTAGTTTTAGCTACGGGTGTAAAAAGAAAACCTACAAATGCCATCAAATCGATAATTTGAGTCAAATTAATAAAAAATCCAATTAATGATTTGATTTAACTTGGTTTGATATTAGGAAAAAAAACGACCATAAGTGGTTTAGTTTAGTTGATTTTAACCAAACCAATCCGAAAGTACATGTATACAATTTTAAAAATATTTTATACATAAATTTTTTATTTATAATGTAATTTATAAATATTTCTTAAGTTTTTTCATAATTTTTGTCTTTTAACAAATTATTTCAAAGTTGAACTTAGAAATTTTTAATGGTACAATAAATTTTATAGATTATTGATGTTAGTAACTCAAATAAAGCCTAAATCAATACTAATGTTAATAAAAGAAATTCAATTCTAACACTAGGAATAACAATAATGTTGGATATCAGATACAACATATTATTAGTTTTGTTTTGGTTAGACAGTGAAAAAACATAACTTAATTTAGTTTTTCTTTAATATATAATTATGTAATTAGTAATTACGCGTACTTTTTTCTTTTAGTACTTTTAGAGTATGATCATTATCATTGTTGCTTAGCAATTTCATTATTTTTTTGTTGAATATTTTAGTACAATGTCATCACTTATCTCACATTTTGTGTCATTTTCTTAGGAAACACCTTAATTAGATAGTTGTATCATACTAGTACTAAAGAAATATTTGAAGCACAAGTTATATGTTTTGTATGAAGACTTTACCGGAAAAAACAAGAACAACCCGATAAAATCGCAAAATCCGAAAAACCCAAATTTTGAAAAACCCGACTGGTTTGGTTTAATTTATAAATTTAAAAACCCAAAATAATTGATTTGGTTTGGTATTTGAGAAATCCGAACCAACCCGGTCCATGTACACCCCTAATTTTAACCATATAGAGTCAATTTTTACTTGTACTGGTGAAAATACATACTCTGCGTCCTAATTTATTTAATACTATAGTATAATTGAGTACGGATAGGAGTTAAAAAAGCTACTCCAACTGTTTCAATTTATATGATTTTTTTTCTTCATTTTAGTCAGTCAAAAAAAGAATGATATCTTTTTATATTTAGAAATAATTTAATTTTATGAGATGATTTACAACCACAAAAATATAGAAGACATATTTTGTACCACAAATTTTAAAATATTCCTTTATTTCTTAAACTCCGTGTCAAGTCAAACACATTCATATAAAATGGGACAAAGATAGTATTAAAAAGACGTAGATTTCTAACAAATATTTTCAGTAGAAACAAAGTGAAAAAATGCTTACTCTTTTCTTCTTTACTTTGGGTTTTTCTTTATTTAATCTTTTTGTTGTTTCTGCTCCTAATTCATACTAGGGGTGACCAGTGGGCCGGGTCGACGCGGGACGGAATTTGGGGGGACGTGGTGGGGGTCAGGATTGGGACTTGGCTGGCTAGGCGGGCCGGGATAGGGGGGACGGAAAGAGGTCATGTCCCGTCCGACATCCAGCCGGAAGAGGGGACGGGTTTGAGGGGACGGAACAGATCGGGTAGGGGATTTGGGGAGATTTTAAATTTTTTTAGACACTTAATTTTTTTTTAAAATATTTAAATATTTAAATAGTTGAACAAGATAGTGAATAAAAACACCCCAATGCTGCTTTTTTGTACCACTTATATTATTTAATAGAAATATTTTTTTTTTGTAATACAATTTCAAAATTGTAACTTTGTTTCGTAGTTCAAAAGTTGCAAATCATATAGTAAAATTGTCATTAAGAAATTACATATTCAACCATACTCTTTCTAATTTCCTCACAATCTCTTGAGGATCTTCTGTTGGAATTGGAAGTTGTTTGTCAAATTGTTCGACGTCGCTTCCTGCTCCCTTGGATAAGATTTCGTTGTAGTTGTAGTCGTCTTCTTCGTTGATCTCTGGTTGACCGCACCTTCTACACTCTGCTCTAATCCAACTCTGAATAAAACTGCAATCTTCAAGCCGTCTCCCGCCAATAAGTATGTGTGCTCTCCTATTTGAAACCTTCCTGCAGAAAAATCACTTTCAGAAGCTGTTGATGACGCTTGAATATTCAACACATCTCGGGTCATCTTTGATAGTATCGAAAATGTCTTCTCATTCTCCCTCCAGTATTTCAACAAATCTTCACGTCCATATTCATTGACAATTGATTTGTACGGTACAACACCCTACAAAACATAAACATTAAACTCGCTAATTTGTTAAGAACTTGAACCACTATACATTCTATTTCTAAGGCCTTGAATACTAGAAGCAGAAACATCATGTCTTTTATTAGGTTGCAGTGAAGTAGAAGAAGATGATACAGAAGTCGGTTGATTATTTGCACTTTGCTCTTGGTAATATATATATATATATATATATGTGTGTGTGTGTGTGTGTGTGTGTGTGTGTGTGTGTGTGTGTGTGTGTGTGTGTGTGTGTGCATTCAGTGTGTATGCTAGACATAACTTCTTTTTTAGTTGATTCGTGAGTTGGTTCTTCAGTTGGGTCTGTTGGAAGTATTTCTAAGCTTTCATAAATCATGTCAGATTTACAGCCGTCTACTTTAATAGTCGTATTTAATTCAGCACCAATAAAATATATAATGGGAATAGGAAAAGGTATTTTTTTAATTTTATAAACATTTTTTTAATAGCTGGAGCGTAAGATTGTTTTTTCATATATTCATTAAGTAACAAAAATATTAGAGCTATATAAAATAACATAGTTGAAATAGTAGGATAATAAATTTCAGAAAATTCTTTAGTAGGTAGAAAAAAATTCTCTAAAAATGCAATAAGTACTGAAATTTTTTCACAATCATCATCTACCAGCATATCCGTTGGACTTTCATTATGAGGGTTAAATAATAAAGTTAGAGGTCTTTTATACTCGTGAGTAACAAGTAGTTGTTCATATAAAAAAATTCACCTAGTCGAAACATCTTATGCAATTTTTCTATAAGGTAATCCACCATCATGACAAGTTTTTTAATACTCTTTGCGTCTTTGTATTTTATTAACTTTAAAAATAAATTTTATAGCAAATTATACTTTATCAAGGATGTTTTTAAAAACGTTTTAGGCCAACTTTTACAACTAAGTTATAAATATGACATGCACATCTAATAAGAAAAATATCGAGAAAAGATGAAGTAAATCGAGTTTTTAAAAATGTTTACAACATAATCATTAGAAGAAGCATTATCTAATGTAATAGTCATAATTTTATCAGTACTTCCATAATATTCACAAATTTCATGAATATTTCTTGAAATAAAAGCTCCAGTATGCCTATCATCAATATATCTATATGTTAATATACGTTTTTGCATAGACCAATTATCATCTATCCAATAACATTTAACAGTTAAATAATCATTACCATTAGTACTACGACATATGTCAAAAGTGATACCCACTTTTTCATTAAAATGATATAATGCATAACGTAAATACTGTTGATATTCATGTGCAAATTTAAAAACTTCTCTTCTAACATTTGATCTAGAAAAACCGTTAAAAGCAGAATTATATGTTTCTCGAATGTAATGAATAAAACCAGGAGATGAAGGAAATGAAAAAGACAAACCCTCCACAACAACTAATTTTGCTAAATTTTCCCTACCTCTTTGTTTATCATATTTAAGACCTATAAACTCCCCCCGTCATCAGGTTAATTCGGATTTATACTTGGTCGGGGACACTATGTGAACCATGTCCCGACTCAGAAGGCATTTGAACACCCGATTTCAGCCAAGTATTGATTATACCTTGCTTTGAGAGAGTTTTCTACATGTCTCATTAAATCTCCCATCCCACCTTGACCTTTTCCAGTTTTAAATTTATAAACTTCGCAACAAATTTTACATATAGCTAGTTGATTAGGAATGTCCCTATCAAAAAATCTCATGCGGATGATTTTAATTTTCGTTGCTCTTTGCCTCGACTCATACTGGGGGGAATAAGAGGCATTTCCGTTTCAGTTTCAGCCTGAGACTCAGTCTGAGCCTAAGGTGGAGGTGCACTAGTGGGTATGTTATCTAAATTATCTTCTAATTCATTTTCTAAATTAAAATCTGATTCAGATGCAAAATATACCTCATGATCTAATGATATATTAATATTAACATTAAAAAATTTAGTTTTATCTATATGAGTGAAATCATCATAATTAGGATTACTAGAAGATGCACTCTTACCCCTGTTACCCCTAGTACCTCTACCAGAAAAACGTTTACTTTGTTCCATTATAATTATACAAATAAATAATTAAAGATAATGAAATTAAGTACGATAATTAAAATAAATTAACAATAATAATTTAAAGAAGGAACGAATGTATCAAACGCCGACGTAACGTCGACGTGTAATCGAGGTTGAAAATTGAAACTTTGTTTGATGATCCTCAAGCTAGTTGCCAACTTCACTCCCAATTTTTGAACTTTGATAGAAATTAGCAAATAAATATAATATTTTGTATGCAATGTAGACTTGTAGAGAGAGAGATTAGAGAGATGGTAGGAAGATTTGTGATCAAAATGATGTATTTATAGTTGAGAAATAGGGTTAAATAGTAAATATACTGACTTAGAGGTTAAAAATAAATATTAAGGTTTTACGAGGGGTTTATGGGGTGGGGGGGCAAAATGGCTGTTATTAGCCGTTGCCAACGGCCAAAATCAAAATTGGCCACGACTATTTTTGTGTGGGGGAGGGGGGGGGAGGCGGGATTGGGATGGGTGGGCGGTTGGGGCGGGATCGGGACAGTTATTCCTAGACTTCAAATCCAGTCTCAGCGTCCGGCCTCCTCCCGCTTTGACTGAGCGGGTGTATTAACGAATATTACCATATATTTTGTAATTAATAGTAGTGTATAATTATGGTAAATATAAGATCATTATTCAATTAGAATTCAACATTGAACACACTACATATATTTGTATTAATGAGAAATACTCTCCAAGGGAGATTAATACAATCTTACATGGTATCAAGAGCCAAACTCTAAAAACACCTAAACCTACTCTCCAAATTTCGCCCCTCTCTAATTCGGCCGACAAGAATCCCCTACCCGAACCCTAAATTCTTTTTGCTTCTTCTCTTCTTCACCAAAATCCATCCCTCTAATGGCTCTCATGGATATTACCACCTCTCCCATCGCTTCATATTACTCCCTAGTCGTCACCCACAACAAACCCACTACCTCCTCCACTCCTTCTTTCCATGCGGCTTTCGCCGTCACCAACATCAAGAACGTCATTCCCTTAGTTCTTGATCAAGAAGACGATCAATATTCTTCGTGGGTTGAACTCTTTATAATTCATGCATGTGCCTATAACGTTCTTGATCATATTGACGACTCTCTCCCTCGCCCCCTTGAGGTTGATGAAATGGTATGGCGTCGTCTTGACGCCATTATCAAATAGTGGATTTATAGCACCATCAATAAGGATTTGCTTCATACGATCATGAAAACTGGTGCCTCGACTCGTGAGTTATAGACACGGTTGGAGGAGATTTTTCAAGACAACAAGCACTCCCGTGCGGTGTACTTGGAGAAACAATTCAATATTACATGTATTGAAAAAATTTCTAGTACTCCCGAGTATAATATTTAAAGCTAGTTGCGGACCAATTATACAATGTGGGGACACCAATTTCCGAAACAAAGATGGTTCTCCAACTAGTTGCTGGCTTATCGAAATGTGAATACGATACTTTAGCAACCATAATACAACAAGTCGATCCCCTATCCAGCTTCAACAAGGCCCGGTCACAATTATTGTTGGAAGAAACCCGACGTGCCAAACAGGATAAACATAATCAAAAGGCATTAGCAGTTGAATATCTGGCAACAAACGTTGCTACTACCACCCCTCCGGACAACCAACAACCGCGGGGCAGCCGTGATGGTGGCAGAGGCGGTAGTAGAAAATGGGGTAGAAGTCGCGGCCGAGGGGGTCGGGTAGGCAGCAGTAGCAGCCCAACGCCTCTCCGTATTGGGCTAGCCCCGGCCAGTGGCCAAACACTGGCGGCTGGGCCCTGATATCATTCCAACAACACCCGACTGTGGCCCAGTTCCCAAATCAGTGGCAGCCCAAGATTTTGGGCCACTGTCCAGGCCCACGTCAGGCATAACTCCCTGGCACAACAAGCTCATCTGGCTTCGGCCTAATAGACACCACTCTCGGCCCAGCAGTCTACCTATGGCATGGCCTCCACTGATTTAGGCCAGCCTTCAGCACATTAAATCCTCAATAGCCCGATGAAAATTGGTACATGGATACGGGAGCCAACTCTCATCTCACACGACGATCCTCAAGTAATCTCTCCAAATTGTTTCGTTTAAAGTATCCTCAATTTATTAAGGTCGGTAATGGTCATCACATTCCAATTCAAGGTTATGGTACCACCCATACAAAACCACCTCACCCACTTTTCTTCCTAAACAACGTCCTATATGCCCCTAACATCATTAAAATTTTAATATATGTTAGGAAATTTACTCGTAACAATTCCATTTCTGTTCAGTTTGACCCTTTTGGTTTTTCTGTAAAAGATATACTTACAGGGACACCTCTTACGACATGCAATAGTATGGGGACCTCTATCATTTCTCATCCACTTCCGCTGCCAGTCCCCGATCACATACCTCTCTAGATGCTATCTCTCCGTCAACTTGGCACAATAGACTCGGACACCTAGGCGCTCCTATTTTTAATTTTCTTAGAAGCAATAATTTTATTCGATGTAATAATGAGAACTTTTCCCAAAATTGTTATTCTTGCCCGTTAGGCAAGCATGTTCGTCTTCCTTTTCAGTCATATTTAAGTGTTACATTTTCTCCTTTTGACATTATTCACTCGGGTTTGTGGACATCTCCTATCCCTAGTTCTTCAGGCCATAAATATTATCTTGTTTTATTAGATGATTTTTCTCATTTTATCTGGGTTTACCCACATAAATTCAAATCTAAAGTGTTTGCCAAGTTTCTTGAATTCTGCATCTATGTCAAAACATAATTTGAAAATTCCATAAAATCGTTACAATGTGATAATGGTCGTGAGTTTAATAATTCTGCTTTTCACAAATTTTGCACTAATAATGGCAAGGTTTTTCGGTTTTCGTATCCCCACACCTCCTCCCAAAATGACAAGGCCAAACGAATCATTCGTACTATCAATAACATAGTTCATACGATTCTGTTTCATGCCTCTCTCTCCCATTTCCTTTTGGGTTTATACTGTTAAAATGATCGAATATATTCTTAATATTTTGCCTACTCATACTCTCCAAAATAAAACACCCACCGAAATTCTGTTCCGTCGGATCCCTTTCTATGATCACCTATGGATTTTTGGCTGCCTTGTTACCTGAATCGTTCCTCCACGACCCCGCATAAACTTACACCCGCGTCACTCCTTGTGTTTTCTTAAGTTTTTCGTCTAATCATATGGGGTATTTGTGTTATGGCTTGTATTCACGTAAGATCCTCGTTTCTTCCTATTTGCAAACATCCAAAAATACCAAACCATAAATTACACATTTCTAGATGAGTCTGAAGCCTCCCACGTCGTCCACCACCTACTCTACCGTGGCACCACTGTTTAGTCAGGTCCAATCCCATCCATCCTATCACAACTAGGTTCCGCCACTGCCACCCATGTTTCATCCAATCCACCATCACCAGCACTGACCCAGACCGCCACTACCTCACTCACTCATTGGCCTCACAACCCGATACACCCACCGGTACCGACACCCGACAGCCAATACCCACCATCCCGTTAACACTCCGGACACCACTTTCTGTCAAAACCCAGACCTACTAACTCATCACCATCAAACCCAAATCCCGACACCAGTCACCATCATCGCACCCTCTACCTCTCTTTTAGTAAATCTGTCCTTGCCTTCACCCGACTCATCATAAACCCGAGAAAATACTAACCCGAGCCAACCCCAATACGCACCCTACCCTCCTGCCCAAACAACCTCTATCCCTACGCATAGAATGGAGACTCGAGCTCAATACGATATTTTCAAACCCAAAGTCCATTTTAATCTCTCCACTCAAACCGTATCCATAATCCCTAAAAATCCAAAACTAGCGAAACTTGACCCGAATTGGAATGCGGTCATGCGTGAGGAATTTAATTCTTTAACGAGACAACACACTTGGGATTTGGTTCCGAAGCCATATGGGGCTAATGTGATTAGGTGTATGTGGCTTTTCCGTTATAAATTCAGAGACAGTGGTGATCTTGAGCAATATAAGGTGATACTTGTGGCTAATGGCATAGGCCAGCAGGAGGGCATTGATTGTGGTGATACTTTTAGTCCAGTGGATAAACAGCTACAATCCGTACAGTTCTGAGTATAACTATGGGTAAGCATTGGCTGATTCATCAGCTTGATGTGAAGAATGCGTTCATACATGAGGATTTGAAAGAAACTGTTTATGCACCAGCCATTTGATTTTGTACATCCAGGGGCTCCTCATTATGTATGTCGTCTTCCCAAGTCACTGTATGGTTTGAAACAGGCCCCCAGGGCGTGGTACGAGCGCTTTGCTACCTACATATGCAGATTGGGTTGGTATGCAGCAACTATGATCATTCTCTATTTATTTTTCATCGATGTGGTAACATTGTGTACTTGTTAATATATGTTTATGATATTGTTCTTACTGTCTCCTTTGTTATGTTGAAAAATGAGATCATTGCCTTTCTTAAATTTGAATTTACTATGACTGACTTAGAGTAGTTGAGTTACTTCTTGGGGATCTCAAGTATGCCTAAGAAATTATGTACAGGGCCAAATGGCGAACTGCAATATCATGCCTACTCCGGTTGACTCGAAGTCGAAACTCAGTGCTAATGATGGTAATTCAGTGTCCGATCCCACTCTGTATTGGAGCCTTGCATGTGCACTCCAGTATCTTACTTTCACCAGGCCTGACATTGCATATGTTGTTCAGGAGGTGTGTCTATTTATGCATGCCCCCAAGGAGCCTCATTTCACAACTTTTAAATGTATCATTCGATACGTTAAGGGTACTTTTGATTGTGGATTAAATATGTACCCATCTGCACCAACCAGGTTGATATCCTACACGGACGTTGATTGGGCAGGTTTTCCGGATACGCGATGCTCCACTTCCGGCTACTGTGTGTTCTTAGGAGATAATCTCATTTCGTGGTCTTCCAAGAGGCAAGCCACCCTATCCTGATAGAGTGCAGAAGCAGAGTATCGAGGCATTGCAAATATTGTAGCAGAGATCTGCTGGCTTCGAAACCTTCTATTGGAGCTTCATTTTCCTTTGCGTAAGGAGTCTATGGTATACTGTGATAACATATCCGCAATCTATTTATCTCATAACTCGGTTCAGAGAAAAAAACCAAGCACATTGAGATGGATATATATTTTGTTCATGAGAAGGTTGCTATAGGTCATGTTAAGATGTTGCATGTGCCTTTTTCGTATCAGTATGCAGATATCTTCAATAAAGGTCTTCCTAGACAACTATTCCTAGACTTCAGATCCAGTCTCAGCGTTCGGCCTCCTCCCACTCCGACTGTGCATGTGTATTAGCGAATATTATCATATATTCACCATATATTTTATAATTAATAGTAGTGTATAATTATGGTAAATATAGGATCCTTATTCAATAAAGATTCAACATTGTACACACTATATATATTTATATTAATGAGAAATACTCTCCAATGGAGATTAATATAATCTTACAGAAACAATGAAAATTCCGGTGCTCTCCACTAATGGTGTTAAAATATCTCACATTGGTGATTTAAGGGATGGGTGGATTCCTTATATGGACTTGGAAATCCCTTCCTCATAATCTAGCTTTTGGGGCTGAGTTAGGCTCAACATCTATTCTTGACATAGTATCAGAGAAGGCCTCATCCCTTGGCTTGAGGTAGGGTGTTAAAATATCTCAAATCGGTAGTTTAAGGGATGAGTGAGTCCTTATATGGACTTGTGTAATCCTCCCCTTATAAGCTGACTTTTAGGATTGAGTTAGGCTCATGATCTATTCTTGACAGATGGACAATGTGTTGCATAGCTTGTCTATAGGTCTTGAGACGTTTTATATTTCACGTATTGTGTATTTAAGTCACCCTATTATTTAAACTATGGTTGTCCAGTGGGTCGGGTCGGCCAGATCCCGACTCGGCCCGCCCTACCCGTCACCCAAAAAAAATGAAATTGTAGGTAGCGGGGTTCGATCTCGGGACGGGACTAGGGCTCGTCCCGACCCCCCACCCATCCCCCTTATAAAAATAGTCATTGTTGCAATATACCATTAGATCATGTAAGGGTGCATCTTTTAGTAATCCT
Source organism: Anisodus acutangulus (assembly GCA_029783415.1). Lineage (NCBI taxonomy): Eukaryota > Viridiplantae > Streptophyta > Magnoliopsida > Solanales > Solanaceae > Anisodus > Anisodus acutangulus. The sequence continues at coordinate 40,398,548 of CM056503.1, forward strand.
ATTCCTAGTCCTGAAGATTTCACTCATATAGATGAAACTAATTTTTTAATGATATTAATATACCATTAGATCATGAGGTATATTTTGCATCTGAACCATACTTTAATTTAGAAAATGAATTAGAAGATAATTTAGATAACACACCCACTAGTGCACCTCCACCTCAGGCTCAGACTGAGTCTCAGGCTGAAACTAAAACTGAAATGCCTCTTATTCCCCCTAGTATGAGTGGAGGCAAAAAACAACAAAAATTAAAATCACCTGCATGAGATTTTTTTGATAGAGACAACTCTAATCAACTAGCTATATGTAAAATATATCGCGAAGTTTATAAATTTAAAACTGGAAAAGGTCAAGGTGGGACGTGAGGTTTAATGAGACATGTAGAAAACTCCCACAAAGTAAGGTATAACCAATACTTGGCTAAAACATCGGGTGTGAAAATGCCTTCTGAGTTGGGACAAGGTTCACATAGTGTCCCAGACCAAGTACATGGTCGAATTAACCCGATGACAGAGGGAATTATAGGTCCTAAATATGATAAACATAAAGATAGGAAAAATATAGCAAAATTAGCTGCAGTGGGAGGGTTTGCCTTTTTCATTTCCTTCCTGTCCTGGATTTATTCTTTACATTAGAGAAGCGTATAATCCTACTTTTAACGGTTTTCCTAGATCAACTGTTAGAAGAGACGTTTTTAAATTTGCACATGAATATCAACAATATTTACGTTATGCATTATATCATTTTAATGGCAAAGTGGCTATCACTTCTGATATAGGCCGTAGTACTAACGGTAATGATTATTTAACTGTTACATGTCATTGGATAGATCAGACTTGGTCTATGCAAAAACGTATTTTAGCATATAGATATATTGATAATAGGCACACTGGAGCTTTTATTGCAAGAAATATTCATAAAATTTGTGAATATTATGGAATTACTGATAAAATTATGATTGTTACATTAGATAATGCTACTTCTAATGATTATGATGTAAACCTTTTTAAAACTCGATTTACTCCATCTTTTTTCGATATTTTTCATATTAGATGTGCATGCCATATTTATAACTTAGTTGTAAAGGATGACCTAAACCTTTTTAAAAACATTCTTGATAAAGTACAATTCGCTATAAACTTTATTTTTAAAGGTAATAAAATATAAAGATGCAAAGAGTATTAAAATATTTATCATGATTATGGACTACCTTATAGAAAAATTGCATAAGATGTTTCGACTAGGTGAAATTTTTTATATGAACAACTACTTGTTGCTCACGAGTATAAAAGACCTATAACTTTATTATTTAACCCTCATAATCAAAGTCCAGTGGATATGCTGGTAGATGATGATTGCGAAAAAATTTCAGTACTTATTGCATTTTTAGAGAATTTTTTCTAGCTACTAAAGAATTTTATTGGTGCTGAATTAAATACGACTATTAAAGTAGACGGTTGTAAAGCACTTGTTGAAATGATATATGAACGCTTAGAAATACTTTCAACAAGCCTAACTGAAGAAGAAGAAGAAGAACCAACTAACGAACCAACTAAAGAAGAAGTTATATCTAGCATACACAATGAATGCAAAATAATATATATGTATTACCAACAAGAAAGGGAAAATAATCAACCGGCTTCGTTACCATCTTCTTCTACTTCACTGCAACCTAATAAAAGACATGCGGTTTCTGCTGCTAGTGTTCAAGACCTTAGAAATTGAATGTTTAGTGGTTCAACTTTTTCACAAGTTAACAACTTTGATGTTTATTTTTGCAGAGTGTTGTACTGTACGAATCAATTGTCAATGAAGATAGACGTGAAGACTTGCTGAGATACTAGAGGGAGAATGCGAAGACATTTCCAACACTATCAAAGATGGCCCGAGATGTGTTGAACATTCAAGCGTCATCAATAGTGTCTGAAAGCGTTTTTTTCTTTTTGAAGATTTCAAATAGGAGAGCACAAACACTCATTGACGGTAGACAACTTGGAGATTACAGTTTTATTCAGAAATATTAGAGCGAAGTGTAGAAGGTGCGGTCAACCGGAGATCAACGAAGAAGACGACTATAACTACAACGAATTCTTGTCCGAGGGAGCTGGAAGCGATGTCGAATAATTTGACCAACAACTTCGAATTCCAACCGAAGATCCTCAAGACATTGTGAGGAAATTAGAAAAAGTATGGTTAACTATGTAATTTTTTTAATGTCAATATTACTATATGATTTGCAACTTTTGACCAACGAAACAAAGTTGCAATTTTGAAATTGTATAACAAAAAATCATATTTTTATTAAATAATATAAGAGGCACAAAAACAGCCTTGGGATATTTTTATTACACTATCTTGTTCAATTATTTAAGTGTTTAAATATATTTTTTTAAAAATTAAGTGTCTAAAAAAACCCAAATCCCTCAAGCGGACCCGTTCCGTCCCATCCCCCCAAATCCCGGCCCCTCTTCCAGCGGGATGTAGGATGGGATGGGACCTCTTCCCGTTCCGCCTATCCCAGCCCGCCAATTCCGTCGTACGTCCGTTAACATGTCCCTAACATACCGTTATCCTCAAATAAATCCCAAGTACCTCTCCAATTTTGCATTAACTACAACTATTAGTTTAGTTAGTCTAAACTAGTTATAAAACATTTCGGGACGGGTTTACAACTAAATAGTTGCACTGCCCAATATTAATTCACTCATCAGATTCAAAGCTTTATTCATGCCAAAATCTCCTTCGAGTGTGAGAAAAAGTCAAGTGAAAACATTCAACACAAAATTCATGAGAAAGGCAAATGATTTATGATGATACGATGGACCTTCACATAAATTATTTAGTTTGAAAAAAGTCACGGGCCATCTTACTTTATAACAACTTCACTACGCTTTTCTTGACATGCATATAATCACTCTTTACACTTTTTACACGCATATATATACAGGAGACCAAAATACTATAAGTCAAATGCATGCTATTTTCTTGATGAGCTAGCAAAGAGTCAGACTCCATTTCTTTTCTTTTTTTGGGTAGAGTTATGTGGTATCTATATAGGTGGGAGATAGTAAGTATTTGATGAAATCATCAAGTTACGTACAAGCGGACTCATGTCATCGATTGTTAAAATCGAGACAGAGACGAGTGAAAGAAATAATCCCCTTGATTATTTTCATTAATTGAAAGGTATTTATACAAGTTACAAAATAGGAGAATCCTATTCATATTCTACTCCTAAAACCTTATTCTACTATAATTCTAACTATACAATTATGGTAAGTGTATAATCCTAATTTAGGTAACCTTTACACTACAATATACACCAAATATATTTTCCTAATATACATTTGTTACACTGCCCGTGATGGGCACCGTTGGGCCTCTACAGGCCACTACCGTTGGGCTTCTTCATTCGGTACCCGTGGTATACACTATGTATATCAAGTGTATATCACAGGTATATTACCTTGTTTAACACACCCCCGCAGTCATAGCGGGCAGTCTTCGAACGCTGAGACTGTCCCTAAAATCTTCAAAAAAAACCGCGGGTAGACCCTTGATAAAGATGTCTGCAACTTGATATCGGGACGGGACATGGCATACGCGAATGTGACCCCTAGCAACCTTTTCACGGACAAAGTGAATGTCCATTTCGATATGCTTAGTGCGTTGGTGCTGAACCGGGTTACCTGAAAGGTAGATGACACTAATATTATCGCAATATACCAAGGTTGGGTTCTGAATGGGACAATGAAGCTCCAAAAGAAAATTACGTAACCAACATGATTCTGAGACCACATTAGCTACTCCTCGATATTCGGCCTCTGCACTTGAGCGGGATAGAGTTGCCTGACGATTCGCAAACCAGGAGACCAAGTTGTTGCCAAGGAGCATACAGTAGCCAGACGTCGACCGTCTGGTATCTGGACAACCACCCTAATCAGCATCTGTGTATGATACAAGTGTGGATGGCGAGGAAGGATATAAATGCAAAGCATAGTCCAGTGTACCCTGAATATACCTAATGATGCGTTTGATTGCATTCATGTGCTCAATTCGGGGATCATGCATAAATTAACACACATGTTGGACGACATACGTAATATCCGGTCTTGTAAAAGTAAGATACTGAAGGGCCCCTGCAAGACTACGATAGTGGGTCGGGTCCTCGTATGGTGCGTCGGTCGGGTCACTAAGCTTGGGCTTTGTATCAACTGGAGTGGAAGTGGACTTACAGGATGACATCTCAACCCTCTCGATGATCTCAGTCGCATACTTTCTTTGAGACAAAAACAAACTGTCTAAATGACGCTTGACGGCAATCCCCAAAAAATAACTCAAGGACCCTAAGTCTTTCATAGCAAACTCAGAACTGAGCATGGCCATAATAGACTGGCGTAAGGCATCGGAAGAAGCAGTCAAAATGATATCATCCACATACAACAGAATATAGGCCAAGGACGAACCACGACGGTAGATGAACAAGGAATTATCTGACCTGCTGTGAGTGAACCCAATAGTTGAAACATAGTCAGCAAACCTAGTATACCAGGCCCGTGGAGACTGCTTAAGCCCATATAATGACTTCTTCAATAAACAGACATAATGAGAACGGTTGGGATCCCTGAATCCCAACGGCTGATGCATATAGATTGTTTCCTTGAGATCACCATGTAGGAAAGCATTCTTGACATCCAACTGATAAATAGGCCATGCCTTTGAAAGAACCAAGCTAAGCACAGTGCGAATGGTAGCCGGCTTGACCACCGGACTAAACATCTCACCACAATCAATCCCAACCTGCTGAGTCTTACCATCAGCCACAAGATGTGCCTTATGTCGAGCGAATGAACCATCCGAATTTTCCTTATGAGCAAAAATCTACATAGACCTGATTACATTAATACTAGAGGGACGGGGCACTAACTCCCACGTCTTATTATCAATAAGAGCATTATATTCATCAGTCATAACAATTTTTCAATTCGGGTCATTTAAGGCAGACACAGGATTACGGGGCAAGGGGATTTAGAGACATTAGAATGTAAATTAAAATATCTTTTAGGTGTAAAAATGCCCCGCTGACTACGAGTGATCGGTCTATGACTCGAGGAAGAATTGAGTGAATTTTGGGAATTTGCTAGGCTCGGGGATTTTGATCGCCAAAGATGCACGATGGGCATCTTGGCGCAAATCGGTAATTTGGGGTCGAAATCGGGCGAGTTCGCACTGGGCCGGGTAGCCCAATCGGCTGGAACGATCCAGTGATGAAACCGACTCTGAATAGTAGGGCCAGCGGGCAGTGGGCCAGCTGGAGAATTTTGGGTGCCGGATATGTCCGAAAAATGGTGAGTAATATATGGGAATATACCATCGTCCAAAAATTATACGAACTCGGCTCGGGAGTATGAACTTTAGTAAATGGAAATTGGGTTTCATCAAAAATTACGTGGCGATTAATTATGATTTTCTTGGAGGATAAATCAAAGCATTTGTAACCACGATGATTCGATGGATAACCCAAAAACACACACGGAGTAGACCGGGCCTGAAGATTGTTGATTGTGGTGGAAAGGAATAACGGATAACATAAGCACCCAAAAATCCGAAGATGAGAATAAAATGGATTTTTATTATATAAAATTTGGAGGGGGGAAGAATATGTCAGACCTTTGGAAGGAATTATGTTAAGGAGATATGTTGTCATTTGAAGAGCATGATGCCAAAAATAAGGGGGTACGGAAGCATGAATTAAGATAGTTCGGACAATGTTATTTATGGAATGAATTTTGCGTTCGGCTTTCCCATTTTGTGAAGATGTATGAGGAAACGAAAAACGAAAATTAATCCCATTATTGGCACAGAACTCCCAAAACTCCCTATTGTCATACTCTTTTCCATTATCACACTGAATATTTTTTATTTCTCTTTCGAATTGTGTTGTAATGAATGCTCTAAACTTTATGAAGACGAAAAATACTTGAGATTTATTTGCAATTGGAAACATCCAAAAAAATTTAGAATAATCATCCAAAAAAAGAACATAATACTGATGACCCAACGAACTTAGAATAGGAGACGTCCATAGGTCGCTATGAATAATATCAAATAGCATTGAAGTATGAGAATTTAAGTCTACAAATGGAAACTTAACAATTTTTCCTAACGAATAAGATTGAAAATTTTGAGTACGACTCATACCCTTACAAGAAATAAAACTCTTTTTATCTAAAACTGATAAAATAGAAGATCCCGGATGACCAAGGCGAGCATGCCACAAGGAAGGAGAAATGGCTGCAAAAGCTGATCGCAAGGCTTGACTTGATGGACTGAAACCGGGTGTGATAGGATACAGATCTCCCCTACTATCATACCTCATGAGAGGAGTCCCCGTCTTGAAATCCTTCACAGAGAAACCAAAAGGATCAAACTCAACATAAACAGAATTGTCAGTGGTGAACTTGTGGACATACACTAAGTTTTTAATCAATTTGGGGGGCATGTAAAATATTTTTCAAGATAAGGGGTGGATTGAGGGGAGACAACGTTTTATGACCATAACCCTGAATTGGAATAGAGTTACAATTTCTGACAATTATACCACGAGGGTTGCTCAAATTAGAATAAGATGAGAAAGTACCTTGATCGGAGGTCATGTGTGTCGTTGCACCGGTGTCCATGTACCAATTTGGATCTGGTTGCATCAACCCAAGTGTGTGCATTGCGGCCTCAATGTCGATGTGAGTGGGGCCCGCTGCGTGGTGAGCTTGTGGAGGCCGGGGCCCAAGAATCCCAGAACTGGGCTATGGGTCATAACTACTGGAATTGCTGGGGTAGTGGGTCGTGACTGCTGACTGTTGGCCTGAAGGACTGGCCAGCCCACTGGCTGCTGGACGCTACTGGAAAATAGGGGTTGCTGGCCCACGGCCCATTGCCATGGCCCCACTGCTGGGACTAGTAGGGTGGTGGGCCACTATTCATTGGACTGGGCCCACTACCGGCCTGCTGACCACCGGAACCGCCGCGTTTGCCCTCGTGGTTTTTGTTATTATTCTTACGATTATTTTTGCCTCCACCATGAGTATGGTTTTGGCCTAAATTATCAACAAAACCCAAAGAATTTGTGGAGGACGTCATTAGGACAGCAGGGCTGGCTCCGGTAGCCGTCTTTTTAGCCAAACCTACTTCTTCCAAAGTAAGCATGGAGCGGGCTTGATAAAAAGTGGAAAGTGGGTTGCTTTGACGAAGGAAAGTCCCAACGCCATTATAGGCCTCAGAAAGACCGGCAACCAGTTGTAGAACCAGACGATTATTTGTCACAGGTGCGCCAACATTACGGAGTTGGTCCGCCAACTCCTTGAGTTTCTTGTAATATGCAGACACGTTTGGAAATTCTTTCATGCAAACTAGAGAGAATTCCTGCTCGAGTGTGACAACACGTAAATGTTGGTTATCTTACAATATGTCACACAATCTATTCCAGGTAGCCATAGCCGTGGTATCCGGCTCAATAATCGTCTGTAAGAGGTCAACCAAAATAGTGGAATAGATCCACTGGAGAACGGTAGCATCAAAAGTAATCCATAACTGAGGATCCTCTGCGGGAAGAGGTGTAGCAGGAGGAATTATATGATGGATAACTTGATGGGAGATAGCGTGAATTTTAAACAACTCTGCCCACGTCGCATATTAGATGTTTTCCATCTCAAGCACAATAGGGATACTGTTCTTGACGTTAGAAACCATGAGGGCAGGATGAAATTTGTTCTTAGACATATTGAAAGAACAAAGGAGGGGAAATTTGGGAATAGTAAGAGAGATTTTGGAGAGCGGAAGTCGAAATTTGGAAGAGAAACCCGAGGGGGGGTTTCGGCCGAGAAAGGGGCACGAAATTTGGGAGAGAAAATTTTTGTTTAGACCTAGTCTCTTGATACCATGAAAGAAAGAATCCCCTTGATTATTTTCATTAATTGAAAGGTATTTATACAAGTTACAAAATAGGAGAATCCTATTCCTATTCTACTCCTAAAACCTTATTCTACCATAATTCTAACTATACAATTATGGTAAGTGTATAATCCTAATTTAGGTAACCTTTACACTACAATATACACCAAATATATTTTCCTAATATACATTTGTTACACTGCCCGTGATGGGCACCCTTGGGCCTCTACAGGCCACTGCCGTTGGGCTTCTGCAGGCCACTGCCGTTGGGCTTCTGCATTTGGGCCTCTACAGGCCACTGCCGTTGGGCTTCTGCATTCGGTACCCGTGGTATACACTATGTATATCAAGTGTATATCAAGGGTATATTTCCTTGTTTAACAACTAGAATTTAGAGAGACAAGAATAATGGAAGAATTCTTTTCTACTTTGTATTCATCATAATGATCTCCTTATATAAGAGCAAGGTTCTCCTTCTCCTAGTCTTATAAGGTAACCTTATACCAATAGGACTATAAATCCTATATTTACCAAATTATAATTGTATCATAAATAGACTAAACTATTATAATTAGACTAGAATAGAGTCTTCAATACCCCCCCCCCCCAAGTCGGAGCATGAGGGTCTCGAATGCCCAACTTGCCAAGTAAATATTCATGCAGCGATTTTTTCAAAGCCTTTGTAAATATATCGGCCAACTGCTCACTGGTTGACACATAACTGGGAATAATGTATTGGATTGGATTACGTCCCGGACATAGTGACAGTCCACTTCAATCTGTTTAGTCAGTTCATGAAACATCGGATTCCGGGCAATATACAAAGCTGTTTACTGTCATAATACATTTTAACCGAAGACTTTTGTTCAATGCCCAAACTATGCAAGATTCTCTTTAACCATTTCAATTCACAAACGGTTATTACCATCGATCTGTATTCAGCCTCCGCTGACGAGTAGGAGATGATATGTTACTTATTATTTTTCCATACCACGGGTGAATTCCCGAGGAAGATAAGCCAACCTATAAGTGATTTCTGAGTAAACGGACATCCAGTCCAGTACGAATCACACCATTCATACAACTAGAGATCACAATATTTTCTCATCACTATGCCTTGTCCTGGGTTATTCTTCAACTAACACACCACACGAATAGCCATATTCCAACGTGTTTCTTTTGGTTGTTGCATGAATTGGGATAGACCATACACACAATATGACAACTCGAGTCGCATAAAATTGAGATATATCAATCGACCGACCAAACACTGGTATGGTTTTGGATCACCCAAATTGGCTCCTCCGGTCAACGCCAAACCATGATTCTGTTCTATGGGAGTATTGATTGGTTTAGCTCCCAATAATTTAAACTCAGAGATTATATTCATGGCATATTTCCGTTGACAGAGAAATAACTCAGTTGGTTCACGTGCAACTTCAACTCCCAGAAATACTTCAGATGACCCAAATCCTTCATGTGAAAATAGATGTGGAGATAGTCTTTGAATCGTTTAATGACACTGGTCAATTTTGGAGATAATCAAGTCATCCACATAGACTAAAGCGTTAAGTTGCATACCTATATGGTGCATAGTGAATAGAGAATAATCTGAGTACGAATATTTGAACCCATATTTCATCAAAGCACTTGACAATTTTGAAAACCAACACATTGGAGCTTACTTCAAACCATACAATGATATTCAGGAGTGCACATACTTTCCTTGGATTAGAAACATAGTATTCCGATGATAATTTCATATAAACTTTCTAGGTAAGCTCGTCCTGTAAGAAAGCCTTATGCATATCCATCTGATGCAACTTCTAATTTTGCACAGCCGCAACAGCTAAGAAGGTTCGAACAATTACTACCTTAGCAATCAGAGTAAAAGTTTTATTGTTGTCAATTTCTTCCTCCTGTTTATTTCTGAAGATAACCAAACGAGCCTTATAATGCTCGATTGTGCCGTCAGGGTTGTACTCAATTTTGTACAACTATCTACATCAGAGATTTTTCTTATCCGGTGGAAAAGTTTCTAGTGTCCATGTTCCATTATCCTCTAATGTTTGGATCTCTTGCTGCATGGCTATTTTTTAATATTGCTTTTTCATTGCCTCTGAGAAGGTTTTTGGTTCGGTTCTTGTGGTAATTGTTGTAAGAAATTTTTGGTGTTCCGAGGAGAATTATCATAGGACATATAGATAGCAAAAGGATAAGGTGCACCTGGGGGCTATTGAGGATCGTGATGACACGTTGATGGACTTTGTTTCAGGAATGTTTTTGTGATGTAATCACGTAACCGAGTTGATTCATGATTCTAACGTACATTTACCCTGACCTAATTATTATTCTAGGGGTATTTCATTAGTCTAATTACCTTTAATCTGTACTTCCTCCATGCTTTCTCTATCTAGACCGGCATCTGTCCGGTCTAATGCAGGCTGATCCGTAGGTTTAGTATTCAGTGTCCGTACTTCGTCCATCCGAATTTCGTTCGTACCTATATTATCGGATGTGTCTTCTTCGAAGTCGTGTTGATTTCATTCTTCTTCCGTTTCATCTGGGATCACTTCTATATTAACGTGCATGTTACGATCCTACAGAAAAATGGATCTTAGTCTCGTAGAAGACAACATCTCGGAAGAAGCATCCTCACCTTGGAACGCCGAAATCCACCTGCCCGGACTCACACTCGAGCTCGCGAAATAGTAGAGGGACCTGTATCTACATCAGAAAAGATGCAGCAAGCATAGCATGAGTACACCACATACCCCCATAGACATTATAGGTAGACAACGACAGAAGATATTTAACAGAGAAAACTATTAAATTAACACAAGGTAAGCATATACTAGACAGTTCAACAACTTATATAAGTCACGTTGTACACATGTCAATTCATTGATTCTTCAAGTCACATTATTCACATAAGGTTCCAATCACCGTCCACTACAATCAATCCATACACATACACATGGACCTTACTATCACAGTACTCACCGACTAGTACTCTCTCGTCCAAGGCATATTCAAGATTAACCCCATTTACCCAACCTTAAGACATCAATAAACAAGTCAACACTTAGATCAGAACGACACCTTTAGAAAACTTTTTAAGAGCATTACACTTAAACTAACCATGATGACATTAACTCATTTATACTTCTTAGCCTTAGATTTAGTTAAGTCTATATACTGTTACAGTCTGACACACATAGATCATTCATGTCTACTTCTCTAATAACAACACTTATCACAAGTTCCTTTGTAGACTCGGTACCCAATCACACGGTCAATTACCAGACAACACACAATTCACATATTTTCCATGGATCTAGACAATAATCCTAACATATTGACACTTTCGAGCACAATAGCAGTAGACATCAAAGACTTAGGCTTACAAATTATAACCACAAAACTCATGCAAAAGAAATCAATACACACATGGCAACAAATTTAATATTTATCAATATGTTCACAAATCCAAGTATCCAGATATCCACAAAGACAAGCCCATTCATGTAAATCAATATGATTCAATAGAAACAAATCAATTATCCAGGTATTCATATATGACCAATCATAGAAATCAAATTGATTCGATAGAATCAATCCATTTATACGGGTATTCACATAAGCCCAATCATAGAAATCAATCTGATTCAATATAATTAATCCATTTATGCATGTATTCACATAAGCCCAATCATGGAAATCAACCGATCTATATTACCAAACAACAGATAATCAAGGCAATATGTATGATATGAATGCAATGCATATGCCAAGATACATGTATCCTCCAGTATACAGTACGTCAAGTTTATATTATGATTGCACACCCATGGGAGACCCGTGAAGTCCATATACTCCCTCCGCACTGAAATTTCTCATCGGATCATGGAGCCCAACTCTTGGCTATAATAATATATGTTGTAGGCATACAACATAGTATCATCATCTCAATATTGCCAAAATCTCATAAGAACCTTGTCTTTCCAATTTATTCGACTCACAATATTTTCATATCACTCTCATACCAATATCATCAGAACCATATGTGTATGAATGCAAATGACAATACAAGACAAAAAAGCAGAATCTATGAGACGCAACCAAGTATAGAAAATGAATAACACATGCTTTCACAATTCAACAAAAACTAACTGAAGTACAATCCGAATATCATATCAAATAGTCCAACCACAATAATTCAAGTACAATCAGGATATCATAACAAATAGTCCAACCACAATAATCCAAGTACAATCAAGATATCATATCAAAATATGTGTGATGAATACACACGATAATATCAAATATGGTGAAGATTCCACATAATAGCAGTTGGAATCAACTTAATGTTGATTCCCCAAATCACCCACCAACATAGTTCAACACTGATACTCACTCAATCATTAATCACAACCATCTGAGTGGGACCTCCAAACACACTCAATACCCCTCAACATTTATAACTACTACGTACTTCTATCGGAGTCTCAAAAAACAAAACTATAGTCTATCTCAAAGCCGAGCAGGAGCCACAAACTCCTAATCCACAAGTCATCCCGAGCGAATATCGAACAGTCGTAGTTCAAACGAGCACATGAAGTTCCTATGCTACCACACACATTCAATCAACATATAAGGACCAATTCTACATTATACATGATTCTAATGATACCAAACATGTCTTGTAAGAAACTCGAGTTAAAAGTAAATCTAAAATCTCATCCCGGACCTCGAGAGTCAAAATGGTAATTTATTGAGAAAACAAGTTTAATGTTATCAAAATAGTGTTCTACGGGTTCATATGAATCTAACAACACCCATATTGCTATACTTTAGTCCAAAATCCAAAATGTGACCCTGAGCCTACAAGGGCAAAATAGGAAATTTAAGTTACAAAACACGTTATTCACAATCTAAATAGTCATAATTCAAAGTGTCATGAAATTCTAACTCCAATTGAGCCTCCAATTTTATGATTTTATCAAAACACTCTTTGTGTCAAAACCCCATAAATATAATGTTTGCAAAATCCGGATTGAAATCGAAATTTATGTTAGAAATAGTTTATCCAAGGTTTTAACAAGCCAAAAATCTTGAATTTACTAAAATCCAACCATAATTAATTGAAGAAAACTCAAATTTCAACTTAGGGTTTAAACCCCCCAATTTTCCCCAACCAAACACGGATAAAATTGAAAACCAACGTAAATAATCTTAAAGAAATGTCAAAATAAAGGTTGGATACATACTCTCTTGTTGATATGAGAACGTATCTAAAAGCACCTCAATCGGAGCTCTAGAACTCAAGTTATGTGCCAAATACTAAATGGACGCAGTTTGATTTTTAATACACAGACATTTCCACTTCGGCAGACCAATTTCCGCCCCAACGGATCCGCTTCATCACCAAAAATCTGCCCCGGCGCACAGCAGAAATCATCAATTTTTTCCAATATTAAAATGGTCATAACTCCCTCATTCGGTGTCGGAATTTCACGATTCAAGTTCTACAAATCGCCAATTTTTATACGCTTGTATTCCGCAATCAAAACTTAATTCCAACATCAAATGAATATAATGGTATATCGAAGTGTCGAAGGCGAGAGACTTATGTCAATGACTCAAACACCTAAACTAGATCAAACGGAGTCCAAATCCAATTCTGAAAATTCCTACAAGTCACAAATGATCATACGAAGCTGCTCGAACTTATAAAATACCCAAATAGATCAATCTTGACCCGATGTTGATCATGGTCAATTCCAAATCATCTCAAAAGCTAGTTCTCAACCAACCACCTTAATCACATCTGAACCTCTCAGAAACCGAACTGACTCAACTAAGTCATAAATTGCATTCCAGAGCTAATGAAATCGACAAAACGTCAAAAAATATGCATTTTCCCCCAATGTTGAATTTGGTCGGACTTCTTCATTTCTTAACTTAAGGATTTCCAAAATAGCATTGTTCTTATCTAAAATTCCTTCAAAAGTCTCGAGAATTGCTCCACCCATCAGCACAAGTCGAATAGACTCTGACGATGCTAGGGGGAAGGTCAATAGGGGTAAAAGGGTAAAATGCCTAAACGGATAAATGAGTTGTTACATCATATGCCAATTAAACATACATTCATTCTCAAATAGAAAAAGGAACGTAGGAAAGCCGACGAGTAATTAAGGAATATCCATCATAGCATGAAATATGATGACAGTACCGCTTGTTCACTGTATCATTAAAATTGCCGTTAACATAGCTCAACGGCTCAAAACTCCATTCTTTTATAACTAAAATTTCTTTCACAGGTGATTCTCGAATGTAAGAAGTGACTAAGCTCAAATTCCCTGATTTGATCACTACTGTACCTCTTTACGCGTCCGATTGAATATGTAATTATCACCATTATCCTTTAGTTATAGCCAGAACCAAAATCCAACATGTACCTAATAACATAGTCTCATTTTACTATCCTTCCCTCTCAACTATCAAGGTCGTCATTGCACAAAATTCCTTAGAAATACATAAACACATATCACAAGTCCAATTTTTCTCGAATCTCCAAATGCATACCAAGTACCCGTGTAAATCATTATAACTGTCAGAATAATTTCCATCCGAAAAATATCATAAATCCTACTTGCAAACTTCAATGTGAATCAGTAACACTGTCATACCTTCATTCCGAATTGAGATCCATCGAACTCCTATATGTGGTTTACTAGAATATGATAAATCCTTCAGGCAATATAAACACGAGCCACGCGACCCTAAATGAAAAAATCTGACTCAGAATAAAATATTGAATCCCTAAATCATCAATAGTCATCCGAACTGATTCCATACATAACTGATAGACTTCTCATAAGCATGTGGTGACCTATTCCATCCCTTTTCTTATGAGTAATCAATCATGTGTCATCACCCATGACTCCAAAAGTTGGATTCCATCCAAGTTATCAACTTAGTACCGAAGATCTGTACCTTTGATTGTAACCTTTATGTTTCTCAATTTCCACATGATATGCAAGTCTGATAGGACCCTATGAACTCTAAATACATCAAATACTCTTTGTACGCTCTCTTAAATCACCCACACTCTAGACACCTTGTCGAACCTCTATTTTTCATGTCTCGCTATTTACCAGTGTTATCAATTAATTTCACATGATCTGAAAGATGCAAAAATAATGCCACTATAATATATATCTAACCCAAGAATTTCCATTGTTCCAAATCCAAATCCTACCATATCTCGAAGAGTCACCTTACTCATTCCAAATTAGACCAATGATGCATTTATCAAAATCCTTACATTTCCACATTTCATTTCAATCATATTCACCACTAGCAATTGATCATTACTCAAACCTATTCCAGAACGTACTAAAATATCATAAATCGATCCTGGAAATAGTAGGACATCACATACTCCACAACAAAGAGCTTCTCTCGCCTTACTCGAACCTTCATATTGTAAGCTCCTCCATAACCGACACATCCCACACGCCATCCTTTATCAAATTTCTCCACTAGGAAAGATACCGATCCACTCTGGTTACTCTGACCAACAATCATTTAGTAACCAAACGATAACCTGAACCATCACTGAACTGATCCATAATTTGAAAGTGATCCCTAATTATCGAACATACACTCTTGTTAACATTCTCATATAGTTTCATCAAAATACCCTTGCCAGAAATCCTTAACCAAAATAATCCTCTTTCTATACTAGTTTATGCGTTTGCTGACCCGATCATCGATACCCGAAGCCTTTCACAACTAGAGTTAGATCAAACCATCATCAACATGTTACCATGAATATTCTGATTGACCAACACCTTATTTGAAAGTCTATATGATGTTTGCCTACAAAAACATAATATTTACCTTATTTTCCAAAACATAACACATCTAACCAACCGCACATTTTCTTTGTCCTTCGGTCAACTCCAAAGTCATTATACATGTAACTATAGAACTTCTCAAGTAATAATATTTACATAATAAAGCCCACAAATCTTATCAATGATCTAGGTACAACACCTGGTAATCCTTCAAATAGAACTCCACACTTGTCCAACGCAAAAGTTATTCCTACTAGTCGATCACTTGCTCCCATTACCCTATGATGAGTCTAAACAGTAACATATTTTCCCCACCACCCCCTCCCCACATCAACATACCACCACTACCACTAACCACTGACCGTCGATGCTGCTCCATCCGCCGACCACCGGTGACTAGGTACGCTGTCCTGACACTACGTTGTCCTCTATTTTCTCTTTATCTTTCCACCACCACTGGTGGCCGGAGTATCTGGTTGTATCATCGCCGGTGACTATCAATTGTAACACATCACTCGACACCACCGACAAATATATCTGGTCAGTAAGGACCTTCAGAGACCACCACCACCGATAGCAACCTTTGGTGGCCTATAACGATGAAGAAAATTAGATTTCTTCTTGTTTTCAAAATCAAAATAGAAACCCTCGGGTAGGTTTTCGGGCAAGTTTACATAGTTACGCAAGTTTCTGGCAAGTTCAGGCAGTGAACAGTAACTTCCGATGGTGAACAAGAATTTTTCGGCAGAGAACAGTAATTTGCACTGTTGAACAGCGAGTTTTGGCGGCGAGCAGGTTCGATTCACCTGGAGTTGGTACCTCCAGGTTCTCGTATTCATTCTTTGTCCTTATCTTCGTAGTTCAATTTTACATGTTTTGCTATATTGTATATTTACGCTACATTATTGCCTTTACTCATCTTCTCATTAGTTATATCATTCTTGTTGTAGTAGCTCGACTTACATTTAGATTCTTGCTAACTTGTGTTTTTCGCATTGATTTCTGTTTGTTTAATGGTAAATCGTTGATTATTTTATATCTGTTTTATTGGATTTGGTGACTGATGGTAGACTAGGGTCATGTTCTCGGTCGGGGACGGGGCAAGAGTTAGGGGAGTAAGTGGGGTAAGAGAGATTCTAGGCTGAGAATAAGGTCTTGGAACATTGGTACTTTAACGGGGAAGTCCATAGAGCTAATTAATATTCATAATAAGAGAAAGATTAATATAGCTTATGTCCAGGATACCAAATGGGTAGGACCTAAGGCTAAGGATGTGGACGGGTATAAGTTATGATTCTCGAGTAGGTCGAGGTATAGAAATGGGGTAGGCATTTTGGTAGACAGCGAGCTAAAGGATCAAGTGATAGAGGTTAGAAAGGTCAATGACAAGATGATGACAATTGAGTTGGTAGTTGGAGGGTCCATTATGAACATTATTAGTGCTTACGCGCCGCAGTCGGGCTTGGACGAGGAGGAGAAGAGGCGCTTTTAGGAGGATTTGGATAAGGTGGTGGGATGTATACCACCCACTGGGAAGTTATTTATAGGAGGGGTTTTCAATAGACATATTAGGTCACTTTCGGGGTTTATGATGACGTGCATGGAGGCTTTGGCCTCGGGGACAGGAACGGGGGAGACATCTCACTCCTGGAGTTTGCTAAAGCTTTGGGATGGTGATAGCCAATTTGAGGTTAATGAAGAAGGAGGATCACATGGTGACTTTCCGTAGCTCTGTGGCTAAGACCCAGATAGACCTTTTGCTCCTTAAGAAGGTTGACAATGGTCTTTGTAAAGACTGCAAGGTTATACCGAGTGAGTATCTTACAACATGACATAAGCTTTTGGTAATGGATTTGGAGATCAAGATGGATAAAAAGAGGAGGGTGGTGGATGACAGGCTAAGAATCAAATGGGGGAGTTTGACCATGGCTAGTGCAAAGGAGATGGGGGAGAGGTTGATGGCCAAGGGGGCTTGGGGGAGTAGAGGGGATGCGACCGGTATGTGGGACATGATGGTCAGTTGCATTTAGGAGGTAGCTAGAGAAGTGTTAGGGGTCTCGTGGGGTAGCCGTGGTTGGAATCGAGTGGATTGGTGGTGATGGTAAGGTTCAAGAGAAGGTGTAATCAAAGAAAGTGGTGTATGCAAAATCGGTAGAAAGCAGCAATGAGGTAGAAAAGTAGACGAATAGGGAATTGTATAAGATGGTGAGGAATGAGGCAAAGCTAGCGGTTACGACGGTGAAAACAATGGATTTTGAACGCCTGTATGTGGAATTAAAGGGAAAATGCAAGGATAAGAAGTTGTACAAACTAGCCAAGCCGAGGGAGAGGAGGGCCCGTGACTTAGATCACGTGAGGTGCATTAAGGACGAGGTTGACAAAGTACTGGTAGAGGACGCGCATATTAGACGGAGGTAGCAGTCTTACTTCCATAAACTCTTGAACAAAAAAAGGAGATATTGACATTGTGCTGGGAGATCTGGAGTAATCCGAAAGGTATCGGGATTTTGGATATTGTAGAATCAATAAGGTGGAGGAGGTTAAGGGTGTTGTTCACAGGATACACAGGGGACGAGTCCAGAGTTACAACAACTATAGGAATATCAAGTTGCTAAGCCACACTATGAAAGTTTTGGAAAGGGTTGTGGAGATGAGGGTGAGAAGAGGCGTATCTATTTCCGAAAACTAGTTTGGATTCATGTCGGGGCGTTCGACTACAGAAGCCATTCATCTTATTAGGATATTGGTGGAGCAGTATAGGGAGAGGAAGAGAGACTTACATATGGTTTTTATCGACCTCGAGAAGGAATATAACAAAGTCCCTAGGGAGGTTCTGTAGAGATGTTTGAAGGTTAGATGTGTACTTGTGGCATATACTAGGGCGATCAAGGATATGTACGATGGAGCCAAAACCAGGGTACGGATAGTAGGAGGAGACTCGGAGAACTTTCCAATGATGATAGGGCTGCACCAGGGATAGCTCTTAGCCCATTCTTATTCGCCTTGGTGATGAATGGTCTGACGCGACAAATCTAAGAGAAGGTGTCATGGTGTATGTTATTCGCAGATGACATAGTCCTGATTAATGAGAGTCGCAGAGGAGTGAATGCTAAGCTGGAGGTTTGGAGACAAACGCTAGATTCTAAAGGGTTCAGGCTGAGTAGAACCAAGAAAGAATACTTGGAGTGCAAGTTCAGTAATGAGAGTGACCTTGAGATAGACGTGGAGGTGATGCTTGTTACTCAGGTCATTCCAAAGAAAAAAAGCTTCAAGTACCTCGGTCTACTATCCAAGAGAATAGTGAGATTGATGACGATGTTACACATCGTATTGGGGCAGAGTGGATGAAATGGAGGCTCGCATCTGGAGTCTTGTGTGTTAAAAAGGTGCAACCAAAACTTTAAAGGCAAGTTTTATAGGGTGGTGGTTAGACCGACTATATTGTATGGGGCAGAGTATTAGCCAATCAAGACTTTGCAAATCTAAAAGATGAAAGTTATGAAAATGAGGATGCCGAGATGGATATGTGGGCATACAAAGATGGATAGGATTAGAAATATTAACATCCGGGACAGAGTGGAAGTGGTCTCGGTGGAGGATAAGACGCAGGAAGCGATGTTGAGATGATTCGTTTATGTATAAATGAGATACACAAATTCCTCAGTGCAGAGGTGTGAGAGGTTGGCTATGGACGGGTTTAGGAGGGGTAGACGTAGGCCGAAGAAGTATTGGAGAGAGGTGATTAGACGGGATATGGCGTAGGTGAAACTTACTGAGGACATGACCTTAGATAGAGGGTTGTAGAGGACGCGGATTAGGGTAGTAGGTAGTTGAGTGTAGTCCTACTTACGCTTACAAAATGGTAGTTGTAGTGTTATTATTGTAGGCATGCTTAGCCTATCATACTAGTAGACACAATATTGCTTTATAGTCCCTTGTCGTTTGATTTCTGATGCTAAGTGTTCTTTAGTGTACTTTGTTTATCTTATTTACCTTCGTTAGTTGTTGTTTCCTTTTTTCAAAATGCGATATCATGGTTTATTCGCTCTTGTTACTATCATTTTCATATTGGTTTAAACTTTTTGTCCGGGTATGACCATTTATCGTGTTTTGCTTGTGCTTGTGCTTGTGCTTTGTTTTGACCCGAGGGTCTTTCGGAAATAATCGCTCTACCTATCAAGGTAGAGATAAGGTCTGCGTACACTATACCCTCTCCAGACCCCACGTTGTGGGATTTCACTAGGTATGTTGTTGTTGTATATATCGAAGACTGATCCATCCAAATTATTTCTCTTTCACCTCTAAATTATCATTCCCACTTTTCAAAGATACCACCGAACGGAAGAGTTAGAAACCTAACCCCAATCAACTGTACCCTCAAATCATAGCTGAAGACTGAAGTTGGTCACTCGCTCACATCATGGTAACACATATCATACCCTACCGCGTGACGTCATAGCACACCACTCACGCATGAATTTAAGAGCGTGTTACCATCATTGGTGATAGAATAGAAAAAAGAAATTTCATATACCAATTTGATTCAACTTAGCATGAAAGGAATAAAGAAACTGAAATTTCCTAAATATCCCATAGCCTCTCGAATATAAGCACGGACGTCTCCGCACAAATTCGTAGACTAATAGAGATTGCTCTTGTATTTAAGACCGCTTAACCTAAAACTTTAATACCAACTTTATCATGACCCCTTTTCAGGAATCGTGGTGGAACATACACATTACCACCGGTAGGCGAACCACTTCCCATATAAATAAAACAATATTAAAGAAATGCGGAAATATACTCAAACATCAATACAACCCCTAAAATATGATTTGTAATACTAGAGCACTAATGCGGAATACAAGTATGAATGAAGACAACATAGGCCAAAGCTGGATAACATAATCAAAATATCTAACTACAACACACCATGCTCATATTTTCCATGGATCTAGATAATAATCCTGACATATGGACACTTCCGAGCACAGTAGCAGCAGACATCAAAGACTTAGGCTTACAAATTATAACCACAAAATTCATGTATAAAAAATCAATACACACATGACAACAAATTTAATATTTATCCAAATGTTCACAAATCCAAGTATCCAGATATCTACAGAGATAAGCCCATTCATGAAAATCAATTTGATTCAATAGAATCAAATCAATTATCCAGGTATTCACATATGACCAATCATAGAAATCAAATTGATTTGATAGGATCAATCCATTTATCCAGGTATTCACATAAGCCCAATCATAGAAATCAATCCAATTCAATATAATTAATCCATTTATCCAGGTATTCACATAATCCTAATGATGGCAATTAACCGATCCACATTACCAAATAACATATAATCAAGGCAATATGTATGATATGAATGCAATGCATATGTCATGATACATGTATCCTCCAGTATACAATACATCAAGTTTATATTATGATCGTACACCCATGGGGGACCCGTGAAGTCCATATACTCCATGCGCATTGAAATTTCTCATCGGATCACATAGCCCAGCTCTTGGCTATAATAATATCTTTTGTAGGCGTATAATCCCAATCTGCGCATATCATATCTATTACGGCGTGCAACCCGAGCCAACTGTAATATCATCATCTAAATATTTCCAAAATCTCATAAGTACCCTGTCTTTTCGATCTATTGTACTAACAACATTTTCATACTACTCTCATATCAATATCATCAGAACCATGTGTGTATGAATGCAAATGATAATACAAGACAAGAAATCAGAATCTATGAGACGCAACCAAGTATAGAAAATGAATAACACATGCTTTCAGAATTCAACAATAAGTAACCCAAATACAATCCGAATATCATATCAAACAGTCCAACCACAATAATCAAAGTACAATCAAGATATCATATAAAAACATGTGTGATGAATACACATGATAATATAAAATATGGTGAAGATCCCACATAATAGCAGCTGCAATCAACTTAAGGCTTATTCCCCAAATCACTCATCAACACAGTTCAACACCGGTACCCACTCAATAATTCATCACAACTATCTGAGTGCCTCCAAACACACTCAATACCCCTCAACATTTATAACTACTACGTACTTCTATCGGAGTCTCAAAAAACTAAACTATAGTCTATCTCAAAGCCAAGCAGGAGCCACAAACTCCGAATCCACAAGTCAACCCGAGCAAATATCGGGCGGTCATAGTTCAAACGAGCACATGAAGTTCTTATGCTACCACACACATTCAATAAACATATAAGGATCAATTCTATATTATACATGATTCTAAAGATATCAAACATGTCTTGTAAGGAACTCGGGTTAATAGTAAATATAAAACCTCGTCCCGGACCTCGAGGGTCAAAATGGTAATTTTATTAAGAAAACAAGTTCAATGTTATCAAAATAGTGTTCTACGGATTCATACGAATCTAACAACACCCATATTGCTATACTTTAGTCAGAAATCCAAAATGTGACCTCGAGCCCACAAGGGCAAAATTGAAAATTTAAGTTAGAAACACATTACTCATAATCTAAATAGTCATAATCTAAAGTCTCACATAATTCTAACTCCAGTTGAGCTTCCAATTTTATGACTTTATCAAACACACTCTGTGTCAAAATCCATAAATCAAATGTTTGCAAAATCCGGATTGAATTTGAAATTTATGTTAAAAATAGTTTACCCAAGGTTTAAACAAACCAAAAATCTAAAATTTACTCAAATTCAACCATAATTAATTGAAGAAAACTCAAATTTTAACTTAGGGTTTAAATCCCCTAATTTTCCCCAACCAAACGCGGATAAAATTGATAACCAACGGAAATATTCTTAAAGAAATGTCAAAATGAAGGTTGGATACTTACTCCCTTGTTGAGATGAGAACGTAGTAAAAATCACCTCAATCGGAGCTGTAGAACTTAAGTTATGTGCAAAATACTAAATGGACGCAGTCTGATTTTTAATACACAGACATTTCCACTCCGGTGGATCCGCTACGGCGCCCGGCCAGTCCTTCCCCGGCGCACAGCAGAAACCAGCAATTGTTTCCAAAACTAAAATGGGCATAACTCCCTCACATGGTGTTGAAATTTGACGATTCAAGTTACTACAGATCACAATTTTTTATACGAATCTATTCCAACAATCAAAACACAATTCTAGCATCAAGTGAATATAGTGGTATATCGAAGCATCGAAGGCGAGCGACGTATGCCAAAAACTCAAATACATAAACTAGACCAAACGAAGTCCAAATCTAATTCTGAAAGTTCCTACAATTCACAAATGATTATAAGAAGTTGTTCGAATTCTCAAAACATCCAACGGGTCTGTCTTGACCCGATATTGACAGTGGTAAACTTCTAACTATCTCAAATGATAGTTTCTGAACCAACCACCTTAATCACATCTGAACCTCTCAGAAACCAAACCAACAACTCGACTAAGTCATAAATCATATTCTGGAGCTAGTAAAATAGATAAACTTTGAAAAATATGCATTTACCTCCGATGTTGATTTTGGTCAAACTTCTTCATTTTTTAACTTAAGAATTTCCAAAATATCTTTTTCCTTATCCAAAACTCATCCGGAAGTTTCGGGAATTCCTTTATCCATCCCCACAAGTTGAATATACTCTAATGATGCTAGGGGAAGGGTCAACAAGGGTAAAAGGGGAAAATGCCTAAATGACCAATCGGGTCATTACATTCCCCGTATAAAATTTCATAGGGGGTTTTCCCATTCAACACTGAATATGGCGTTCTATTGATTAAATACACCGTAGTCAAAATACATTCTCCCCATAATTTAATCTGAAGATGACCTTAAAATCTCAATGCTCCCACCACATTAAGAATGCGACAGTGTTTCTTTCGACTCTTCCATTCTGTTGTGTGGTCCTGGTGCAAGATGTTTAGAAAAAACTTTCATGTTCGAAGAAGTAAGTCTTCATACATATGAACTCAGTTCCGTTATCACTTCTAACAATCTTTACTTTCTTACCAAACCGTCTATCCACATAGGCGAAGAAATTCTTCAAGGTTTGGAACACTTCTTCCTTATCAACTAAGACAAAGATTCACACAGCTCATGAACGATCATTTACAATAGTAAAAAAATGTGAAGCACTCTAAGAGGAAGGGGTTCTATATGGTCCCCATAAATCGCAATGAATCATCTCAAAAGTATTCGAAGCAATATTATCAATTAAAGGAAAAATACTTCTCATTTGCTTTGCCCATTGGCATATATCACATTTTCTATCTGATCTATCACCGCTCTCCTTTAAGCCTAATGCAGTAATATACTTCGTTACTTGTGTTGAAGGATTACCCAACTATTTGTGCCAACGATCGAACCAATCAACGGCCTCTGCCTTCATAGCCCGTATCAGCGACACATTTCGGAAATAGTAAAGTCCACCTCAACGCTCACCCTTTCTAATCAGCTTCCTCATAGTGGAGTCCAATATAGCACACATAATTCTATTAAATGTGATATCACAATCTAAATAATCAATTAGTTATGATACAAAAATCAAATTGCATGTCAAATCTGAAACATAAAGTACACTCTTCAATCATATCATGTCATTCAGCCTGATTGTTTCTTCTTTTGTAGCCACCGAGCTACTTTCGTCCGGAATACCAACTGGACACTTAGGAATGTCTTGCATATTGCTCAATGCTTCTAGATTACCTATAACATGGTTGGTAGCTCCGGAGTCTATGATCCAGGATGAGTTTTCGCATCTTTTCATTCGGGTTTATTCTCTGGGAATTCATCATGTGAATCACAGTTTTTCGGATCTCACCTCTCAAATTGTGAAGTCTTGTGCCGCATGTGTTCACCGTTCTTGTTTCCATTTGAGTTCCTTCTTTGGCAACTATGACATTAGTACGGTAGTTGCCTTTACCCTGACCGGATCCTGGTCTACTCCTCTGTTGTTATTGTTGTCTTCGTCATCTTCCTCTAATTTTTTCATCTCCTTTTTTATTTTCTGGCCACCAATCTGGATAACTAATGAGTCAAAAATATCCATCCACAACGTGTCTGAATCTCTTGAAATGTGTGCAGAATGCACCATCATTTTCCTTCACCTCAGTCACTGTAAGGGTTTCTCTCTTGTGCGGCAAAAGTCATGGTTTCACTTCGGTCCTCTGTTTTTCGTGTGATTCCTCTCACACACTCTTCTTGCACCAACTTCGAGTAGACCTTGATCAATGATGGCAACGATTCATGTGTCGGTATGTTCGATCTCACCGTTCCATACGTTCCCTCATCCAATTTCATGAGGAAAATATGCATTTTTCTTCTTCTTTTTTGGCTTTTAGGACCGTTCCTATATTGCACGTGCACTTTCCGCACGTACAAGATGGGATCTGTTCGTAAGTCGCTAATTTCTCCCACAACTTAGGGAGTTTTCCATAGTAATTCACTATGGTCCTTCCCTTTTGCTTGCACTTCGCTGGTTCTGTCTTTAGTTGTTGCATTCGAGGGTCATTAATAACGGCGAACCACTCTCAAATGCTCGTCCATAGTTCTCACTTCCTCTTTATGTGTAATCGTTGAGCGAAGCATCGGTTGTATGGTGTTGTGAATCCACGACACCAACATTGAGTTTATAGTCCACAAATCTTCCAAGTCCGGCAACTCTTCATTCGGCTTTTTGATTGTACCATCGACGAAGCCAAACTTCTTTCATGCTCTTAGGGTTGTCCTCATGTATCTAGCTCATTCTTCATAATTTTCGCCCTTCAATTGGACTTATGTCACCACAATTCCAGGGTTATCATTCGACGCAATATCATAGGGAGAGATTTTTGTTTTTTTCACCGGCGATTCTTTTGCCTTTATCGCCGGTTTCTTTACCATCACCTGCCATTATTCTAGGATTTTGATGTTCTTTCTCTCGTGGCTTTGATATCATGTTAAAATCGAGATAGAGACGAGAATTTAGAGAAAGAAGAATAATGAGAGAATTATTTTCTATTTTGTATTCATCATAATGACCTCCTTATATAGAAGTAAAGTTCTCTTTCTACTAGTTTATAAGGTAACCCTATTCCAATAGGACTACAAATCTTATATTTACTATAATTATAATTGTATCATAAATAGACTAACTATTATAATTAGATTGGAATTGGATCTTCAATATCCCATAGTTATATACAAAAAGAAAGAATAGATGAGAAAATTGGTTGTTAATTTTTGGTTATCCAAGACCAACTTACCATTTCTAAGTTCTTCTAATACTTCTTTAGAAATTAGTTGTTTATGAGGCTTTTTTTTTGTCTCATAATTTTGTGGATCGAAAAATGAAAGACTTGAATTTACAAATTTGTGGAACAAAAAGAAGCTTCAAATAATAATTAGTATCAGTTAAATAAGGTATCAAAAAATTCATCTATTATATCCCTTTCATGTACTTTTATGTTCTTTCTAAGTCGATGGTCTATCAAAAATGAATCTCTCTATTTTTATGAGATAGAGATAAAATTTGCATACACTCTACCTTACCGGTGAGATTATCATTTTTATTATTATACTTTTGTGTCAAAAAGAACATAAGGGAAAAGGGTAACGGAAAAATAAGAAAAAAGAAACTACAACCAAAATTTGTTTTTAAAAAAGTAGATTCACTCCTTTTCTCTGTAACGTCACTTCCCAAATCAACAAGAAAGTCAATATGGTACTTTGTACCTTGTTGTAATTCAGTCTTATCCAAGAGTAGAAATATCTTGAAGAAATGCAAGTAGATGATGTGGACTTGTGGAGTGCTTTTTCACAGCTATAGGACACTCTATCTATATGCTGCATTGATCTTTCTATTACAGTTCAGTCACGTATCTTTTCTTCCACCTTTCTTTTTCCTTATTATATACGTGACAAAATGATCTTTTATATGGACATCATTTGTTAGATACTTAAATTTTAAACTAGTTTTAATCTTTTAATTTATTAAAAGTGAATTATTTTCGTCTCCCTCTAACAAATTTTAATTGTTAAATTTATAGTCGGTTAAGTGTTTATTTTCTTATGAGAATGATTATTTTAAAAAGTTATGATGTTTGACCTAGCTTTGACCTCATTGAAAAAAGTAGTGCAAATATGTACTTCCGCCATAATTTCTCCTTCTTCTTTTCAATTTTCTTCATATGTGCTAATAGATATTATAGAATTGTATTAATCTCTCCGGCAGAGTCTTTCTCATTAATACAAATATATATGGTGTGTATGTTGTGAAATTCTAATCCAATAGGGATCATATTTCTACCATAATTATACAACACTAAATATTACAAAATATATAGAGCATATTTAATAATATACGCTAATACATCCCCTCAGTCGGAGTGGGAGGAGACCGGACGCTGAGACTGAATCTGAAGTCGAGGAATAACTATCTAGGAGGTCCTTTCGTGAAGATATCTGCATACTGATACGAAAAAGGCACATGCAACACCTTAACATGACTGATAGCAACTTTCTCATGAAAAAAGTGTATATTCATCTCAATGTGCTTGGTTCGTTGATGCTGAACCGGATAATGAGATAAATATACGACGGATATATTATCACAGTATACCAAAGACGCCTTACGCAAGGGGCACTGAAGCTCCAAAAGAATGTTTCGGAGCCAGCAGATATCAACAACAACATTTGCAACGCTTCTATACTGTGCTTCTGCACTCGAATGAGATAATGTGGCTTACCTCTTGACAGACCAAGAAATGGGATTATCCCCTAAGAACACACAGTAGCCGGAGGTGGAGCGTCGCGTGTCCGGACAGCCTGCACAATCAGCATCCGTATATGATAACAACATGGTCGGTGCTGATGGATATAGATGCAATCCATAATCAAGTGTGCCCTTAACGTATTGAATGATACTCTTAAGAGCAGTAAAATGAGGCTCCCTAAGGGCATGCATAAACAAACACACCTGCTGAACAGCATAAACAATGTTAGGCCATGTGAAAGTAAGATATTGAAATGCATCTGCAAGACTCCTATAAAGTGTGGGATCAGACACTAGATCACCATTAACAACACTTAGCTTTGATTTAGAGTAAATCGGAGTAAGCATGATCTTGCAATTTGTCATTTTAGCCATGTATACAATCTCCTCTACATACTTACGCTGACATAAAAACATAATGTCTGCAGATCGAGTTACTGATATCCCAAAAAAGTAACTCAACTTCTCCAAGTCAGTTATGGAAACTTCGGTTTTAAGCAGTGCAATGATCTCATTTTTTAAAACATCATATGAGGCAATGAGCAGAATATCATCCACATATAACAACAAATAAGGAATGTTACTACCTCAATGAAAAATAAAAAGAGAAGTATCACACTTGCTGCAAACAAACTCAATCTGCATTATGTAATTAGCAAATCATTCATACCACGCTCTGGGGCCTGTTTCAACCATACAACAACTTACGGAGACGACATACATAGTGAGGGGCTGCAGGATGGACAAAACCTAGTGGTTGGTGCATGTAAACAGTTTCTTTCAAGTCCTCATGTAAAAATGCATTCTTCACATCAAGCTGATGAATCAGCCAATGCTTACTCATGGAAATACTCAGAACTGTGCAAATAGTGCCCGGTTTAACAACCGGATTGAATGTCTCACCACAATCAATATCCTTCTGCTGATTAGTACAATTAGCCATGAGTCTCGCCTTATATATCTCAAGGTCACCATTCTCTCTGTATTTGTGATGAAAAATCCACATGCAGCGAATCGCATTCACCCCCTCCAGTCTAGGAATCAGATCCCAAGTGTGTTGTTTCGTTAAAGCATTAAATTCCTCACGCATGACTGCATTCCAATTTGGGTCAAGTTTGGCTAATTTTTGGTTTTTGGGAATTGGAGATATGGTTTGTGTGGAAAGGTTAAATTAGACTATGGGTTTGAAAATCCCGTGTTGGACATGGGTTTCCACACGGTGCGTGGGGGCAGGGGCAGGATCGATATTTATGTTTGGGATCAGAGCAAGGGTAGGCGAGGCAGTGGGGGGTGGCGATTGGGACAGTGGGGTACGACATCGGGCCAGAGGTGGTCTGGGTGGGTGTTGTCACTATTACGGGATGAGGCGGTGGTGTTGACTGGTGGTGAGGTTGGGGAGATATTGGTGGCGGGTTGGGGTTTCGTCGGTGGGTGCGTGTGTCGGTTGTGTTTGGTAGTAGATCAGAGGTGTGAATGATAGATGAGATTGTCGGTATTGGATGTGGGGTCGGGATTGATGACCTGGGTGTGTGGGATATAGCAGCGGATTGGGTTGACATCATGAAGGAGAGATCCGACGGAGTCGAGTTGGCAGATGTGGAGTGTCAGAACAGGGGATGTGACATCGGGGACTGTCGTAGACACATACAGTCGATTGTCGGAGGTGGCGATTGGGACAGTGGGGTACGGCATCGGGCCAGAGGTGGTCTGGGTGGGTGTTGTCACTATTACGGGATGAGGCGGTGGTGTTGACTGGTGGTGAGGTTGGGGAGATATTGGTGGCGGGTTGGGGTTTCGTCGGTGGGTGCGTGTGTCGGTTGTGTTTGGTAGTAGATCAGAGGTGCGAATGATAGATGAGATTGTCGGTATTGGATGTGGGGTCGGGATTGATGACCTGGGTGTGTGGGATATAGCAGCGGATTGGGTTGACGTCATGAAGGAGAGATCCGACGGAGCCGAGTTGGCAGATGTGGAGTGTCAGAACAGGGGATGTGACATCGGGGACTGTTGTAGACACAGACAGTCGATTGTCGGAGGAGACAGAAGCAGTTAGCCGAAATCGAGACTGGGTAGGGAGGCTGCCGGTGGTGGTAGCGAAGGGTGGCAGTAACGGTGACTGGGGTTGTAGTAGCTGCCGGAAGTAGCAGCGATGGTACAGTAACTGGATGACTGAGCAGGTGGGGGACGGCAGGAGAGGGTTCAGACTTCTCGAGGAACGTGTAATTAGTAGTCTAGAATTTTTTAAGATTGGAAAATAGGAAGATTTCTTCGTTAAATATGACATG
This sequence comes from Anisodus acutangulus, assembly GCA_029783415.1. NCBI lineage: Eukaryota > Viridiplantae > Streptophyta > Magnoliopsida > Solanales > Solanaceae > Anisodus > Anisodus acutangulus. The sequence goes on from CM056503.1 coordinate 40,428,414, forward strand.
ATGGGACATGATGATCTTACAGTAAGACATGTCATAACATAAATACCCCCTATGATTGGGTGGGAATCATAAAAAGACACACAAGGTGCTACGAGGTACTAATTTATGAGGAGCAGTGGAGGCAAGATTTGGGTAGCACAGGCAACCGAAAATTCTAAGGTGATCATAGAAAGGGATCCGACGGTAGAGAATTTCAGTGGGGGTTTCGTTGTGAAGAGTATTGGTAGGTACAATATTAAGGATGTATGCTACCATTTTAATTGCGTAAATCCAAAACAATGGGGGAGAGATAGGCATGAAAAAGAATGATATGAACCATGTTGCTGATAGTACGGAGGATTCTTTCAGCTTTTTCATTTTGGGGTGAGGTGTGGGGACATGAGAAACGGAAGACCATGCCATTATTGGTGCAAAAATTATGAAACGAGGAATTATGAAACTCACGACCGTTGTCACATTGGAATGATTTAATGGATTTTTCAAATTGTGTTTTAATAAAGTTACAAAACTCAAGAAACTTGGTAAAAAGACTTAAATTTTAGAAGGTAAATCCAGATAAAGTGAGAAAAGTCATCTAATAACACAAGATAAAATTTATGACCCATTGAACTAATAACATGAGATGTCCATAAATCGGCATGAACAATGTCAAATGGAGAAAACGTAACGCTTAAAGAAGACTGAAAATGGAGGTGAACGTGTTTACCTAAAAGGCAAGAAAAATACTGTTTGGGCAGGTTTCCCACTAGAACAACGAATTAAATTATTATTCCGAAGAAAATTGAAAATAGGAGCTCCTGGGTGTCCAAGTCTATTGTGTCAGGTTGACGGAGAGATTGTTGCTAAAGCGGTGGGAGGAGAGACTTGGGCAGTTAGAGATGTGGAAGGGGTGACACTGGCAACAGACGTAGATAGGAAATGATAGAGGTCCCCCTCACTATTGCATGTTATAAGGAGTTTCCCGGTACGTAGGTCCGTTATAGAAAACCCAAATGGGTCAAAATTAATTGATACGGAATTATTTGTGGCAAATTTTCTAACGAATATTAGGTTCTTGATAATATTTGGGGCATATAGGACGTTATTTAGGGAGAAATGTGGATGCGGTTGTGGAGTTAGAGTGTGGCCAAAACCTTGAATTGAAATACGATGACCGTTTCCAATCATAATAGATTGTGGAATATTTAAATTTCGCATTCGAGGAAGATTACCAGAATTGTTGGTGAGGTGAGACGTAGCACTCATATCCATATACCACGCATTATCGGGCTTTCAAGGAGTCAATGTGCCGAAAGCCAGACCCAAATTGGATTGGGGAAGGTCTGGAGCAGACTGTTGGGCTCCAGGACATTAGGCCGGATGGTTGTGCCCCGTTAGTGCTGATCCCAAACTGTTGGGCCACTACTGAGCTACAGGCAATTGGGCCTGATGACAGTGGCCCATCGGTAGCAGGCCGCTGGGCTATTGTAGGGCTGCAAAAGCTTGGACCTGGTGATAGTGGCCCGTCAGTAGGGCTCCCATGCTGCTGGGCCGCAGAGGTTCTCGGTATTTGCTGAAAGCCCAGTCCCCATCTGTGCTCCTGCCACGATCAAAAAAACCAGCGTGGTTGCTCTCCGCCATGAGGATTGCCGGAAAAAAAAATTGGGGGTTCGGGGAGGTTGAGGAGGCTGTATGTTAGAGGTATAACAACGTATACCGGTGGTATACAACCTGTTGGAGAAATAGGGAGGTTGAGGAGGTTGTATATTAGAGGTATATCAGCGTATACCGATGGTATACAACCAGTTTTGGCGCCGGAAAAGGTAGGGAGGGATGCCGATTTCAAGGTTTAGGGTAGGGAAGAAATTTTGGCTATTGATACCATGTAGAATTGTATTAATCTCCCTTGAGGAGTCTTTCTCATTAACACAAATATATATAGTGTGTACATTGTGGAATCCTAATCCAATAGGGATCCTATTTCTACCATAATTATACAACACTAAATATTATAAAATATATGAAGTATATTTAATAATATACGCTAATAGATATAATTGAAGACTCATTTCTTATCTGTGATTATTTTTAATTGATTTTAGTTGACAAACTTGAAGAATACCATTGTTAAGTTTCATTTAGCTTATTTGTAGATGAAAGTAAGGTCTACTGAGTTTTGAAGCTTTCAATTGAATCTAACAATTAAAAAGTTTGTTGGGATTAACATTAAAAGGTAGGATATCCAATATGGAGTCATTTCGAACAAATTAGATCAATTTCGAAGTAAAAACGTGTTATTGAAATTTTCACACAATAAGTTACAGTGATCATAATCGTCAGAATCCTTGCAAGTTGCAATTCATCAGGATTATGACCAAAATCCTGATGATCATCACAATTGTTAAGGGGGCCTTTCAATCTCCAGTAACAAATAAAATATCGTAGCAACCCGCTAAAAGTTTGCTCCTACTTCTGGCGAAACAATTGTTTTTTTAATGAAGTCAAATTTTAACTAGTGGCATAGAAAGATCACATTTGTGCAACTTATCCATAATTTATTTTTGGGTAGTAGTAAAAATTATTTTTTAGAAGCTAAAAAAATAGCTTCACCATAAACACTTTTGGGATCTTGGCCAACACGAATTTCTACTCTAGTATTGATAAAAATACTTTTCAAATTGATTAGTCAAACACAAACTGATGTTCTCATAAAATACTTTTTCGATAAGCACTTCTAAGAAAATACTTTCAAATTGATTAGCCAAACACAAACTATTGCTCTAAAAAAATACTTGTTTGAAAAATACTTCTAAAAAACACTTTTCAAAATTAGCAAAATATAATTCTCTCAATTGATTAGCCAAACACAAACTATTTGACATTTTTTGCTTATAGAGATTCAAAATACTAAATAAAATTTTACCAACATCTTGAAGTATTTTTTCTCATTATTTTGATGTAAAAGAAATGCAGCTTATTGTATTTTTTTTTAAATTTAAATTTTAAAATATTGATTTGATCTAAAATTTAATTTAACTTCAAAGAGTCAAATTGATTCTCAAAAAGTAAAAAGTGTCACATGAATTGATATAAAGAGAGTATTTATCTAAATAACATCTATTTGTTTCTAATAACCTCTATGACATTATCAGAAAAAACAAGCATATAAATCTAGTATTTTTCAATAATAAAATACTAATTCTAAAATATATATGTGTTTAATGAAAATTTGGGGCCCTTAATTTGGGGGCCTAAAGTAATTGCTTTAGTTGCCTCCCCTAGAGCCGACACTGGTTTCAAGCCGCCTTGCTTAGCTGTAGGGATATTGAGAGAATTATATTTTTACTGGTCGAATTGATGAAAGTAGAGTGTCAAATGTGGTGGTTCAAACCTTGGGTGGATGTAGATGGTTGAGTAATAAATCAATCATAATCTAACTCGTCTAAAATTAAATTAAATCACAATAGGTTGGATTAAGGCAGGCGAGGAATTTAGAACCGCATCAAAAGACGCATGCATGATTCTTAAGGGATACAATTTGATTCTAATCAATTGATTTATTGAGAAAAAATACATTTTTAGGATAAGCGGTTGTAGTAAGATTTGTTGGGTACGGGTTTGCTCTATGGTACTTTATAAAGCAGTACGGGAAGTATATAACTATTACAAGTATTCGAAAGGATAAACAAATATTCAATAGTTCAACTAGTAATTTGAAATTACAATTGTTACACTAGTAAAAACTGGAAATTCCAGTTTTGTAGAAGACGGAAAAATGTAAATCGTTTTTGCTGAGTCGAGTGTGGCACTCTGTCCTTAAGACAATATTGCCCCGTATGTATCCTTTATACGTCCTGGACAATTTGTCTCCCAAGATAAAACAGCAATGGAACACTTGAGCAAAGGAAACTCAAGAGCTACCGTGAAGAATATTGAGTAACGAAATGAAGCCTTGGAAGGTGTAGGAAGAAACTGTTTTTGTTGTGTATTTTAGGTACCTTTGTTTCTTTGCATCTCTTCTTGTTTTTAGTGCATATGTCTTAGTGCTCAACAATGGTGTAATGGGGTGTTTATATAGGAGAGGAGTGGTCATTCTTGCTGAAATCGCCTCCATAATAGCCAAATAATGGCCATTATGGAGGTAGTAAAGTCACCAACATAAATGGGAGAAAGACCAACTGTTTGGCCATTATTGGAGGTGTAATTCAGCCAAAATAAATGGCTGAATTGAGAGCTTGGACGTTTCTGTTCTGACCGTCGAAATTCCAACTTTCTGAAAACTTCAGGGACCAAACTGTACATCTGAAACTTCTGGGATCAAACTGTACTTCTGGCAAAGTTTTCTGGCCCAAAAAGATAATATCCCACGGACCCACGGGCCCGAGGACCCGGAACCGGACCGGACGGGCGGCGGCGCGCGTGTGGTCTTTCCTTGAACCGAAGCACATCTAGGTCCTCCCTCCTTTAAACACATGGGATACCCCTTGGGGTCCCAAACCCCAAACACATTTCGAGTCTTATATACACAACAATTCTTTCTTCCTCTACCGATGAGGGAGAATTGAACACAATACCACACTTTCCATGCTTCAAACACCTTACTTCGTGGACCAATATCTCTTTCATTTCTCAATGAAATTTGACGATTCTTGGCCCTACGGTTATCTACGTACTTAGTAGATCATGCATGTGTGAAGAACCGGATTCTCCAACATACGTTACACTAGTGTTTAAGCCGTTAAAGTTGGTCGGTCGCAACTCCCGCCAAAGGCAAATTTCCAACAAGATTTTGGATCAATTTAATGATCTTATGGTAAATCTCAGTATTAAGAATGAGATGAAAGATATGAATTTATTTTTAAGTTCTCCTGAAGGCTAAGTAATACTTGAGGATTCTATTTACGATACAATTGTGCCACCAAATATCTATTCAATATGCATGAGATTAACCGCTCTAATGAGATTTTTTATCCCAACTTATTCACCACTTCAATTTTGGCGAGTTACAATTTTATAGGTCACATATTACGTATTTAATTAGTTCGTTTATAATAGGTTGAGATATTAAAGTTATACTACTCCTTAATATGAAACTTATAATATAAATTCTTTTTTACTTTGAACTTCAAGAAAATCCTATAACCAAAAGATGTAATGAATAAATTCTTCCGGTCCCGATTTGAGCCAGTGTACTAAATGAATAATTTCGCTAAATGCATAAGATAATTTTTTTGAAAATCCTTAAAGGCCCAACAATAATATAAATGAATAATTGATAAAATGTAAAATAAAATGTTAATTGAAAATAACACATAATATTGTTATTTTTATTGATATTACTATGACAACTTCTCAAATTCAACTCTTTTGAAAATATTCATCTAAAGTTTTTGATTTTTTCTTTGGTCCTATGTTTAACTCAATCCCATCCTTAATTTTCTGCAAAGCATGCACTGCATTTGATGCATCTTTTTCTTGTTGTAAAAAATAGTTATTTAAGACTTTCACTGCTTGCATTGCTTCTTTTGTTGATATCATTGGCAAATTCTGACTATCATCTGGATCTTGATCATTATCAGCAAATGTTTTCATTACTCCTTGAATAATTTCTTCATCAGTAGGAGACTCCATCAGTGCATCATTTTCACTAAGATAGTTTAAAAGGTCTTTCACATCCATTGCATTTCTATAACATAAACCATTACTTCATGTAAACCTGAATGCCTTCATCTTCACCAAGTGGTTGTTCAGTATTCATATCTTCGTTTGACTGAATTTTGCAATGTCAAAAACAATTTGCAATAGTTGTTGTTTTCACATCAATATTCCAAACCGCACTAATAAAATTGATAGCATTCAACACACTAATTTTGTTTGGACTTGTCTCTCCTGACTCATAGAGTTGTGAGATGCTTGAATAAAGACGACGTCGATAATGAATTTTCAATGCCCGAATAATTCCAGCATAACATGATTGAATCTTTGAGGTTGTATTTGGAGGCAAGAAAAATAGTTCAACATTTCTCAAGCCTTCAATAACCTTAGGAGGGGCAATTGTCCACTATCAAAAGAATTTTTCTGTCATCCATTCGTTTATCAAACCAACAAACAAATTCTTGAAAAAGTAATCCAGTCATCCATGCTTTCTTGTTAGCTCGATAGTGACAATTAAGGTTATTCAAATTCACATTTTTAAAACATCTAGGATTAGCATACTTACCAATTGTCCAAAGTGACACTTTGTCAGAACCGTCGTCATTGCAACAAACAACAATCGTAATCCTTTCCTTGTCCTTATTTCGTCATTCCAATTGCTTTGTTGCAAGTGAATTGATCTGCTTCCAAAAAAATAAACCAATTTCATCCATATTGTAGATATCCTTCCATTGAAACTGATAATTTAGCCCGTATACTTGGTAAAGCATCCTCAACATTCTCCATAGCAACTGGACCACTTTCACCAAACCTTCGATAAGATTTAATTACATGTCTCGCCTTAAACCGTTCTAACCATCCACTTGAGAAATTAAATCCTTGATCAGAGCTTCCATACATTTTTTGCCAAAACTTTTTTGCTTGGGCTTGGATCATTTATCCACTAATATTAAATTTCTCTTGATATTGGAGAAACCATTCATACAACAATTTTTCTAACTCTTGATTTTTTGATGACTTGTGCCTCTTGACGTTTTTATCCTTTATCTCCATTGATAAATACTTTGTTGATCTTTTAAGAGTATTTGATATTGTTGACTATCTGATAGAGATGTTGAACTTTTGCTCCATCCATAACTGCAAATCTTTTTTACTTAGAGACTTAGAGTGAGCTGCTCATTTTTATGCTCACATAATGTTATTCTCATTTCATCAGTCAAGGTGAATTTTTTCACTCCTTTCAAATTTGAAGTCATAAAGGAGAATAAAAGAAAAATCTAGCGATTTGAGAATGAAAAGAAAATTAACGTATTTATAGAGTTTGGATTCATGCATAACATTTAATAAATGTTTGTTACAATGTACTTTGTTTTATCAATATACAATTCATGCGTTTCTTTTTTTGAAATTGTTTCTTACAAAGTACTTGGTTTAAATTTTAGTTTCTCAATTAATATAAAATTCATGCATGTATTACGTATTTACTAATTTTTTTGTTAGATAATTTAACTTAATTCCATCTTTTAGTTTCTCAATAATTATAATTAATAATTATTAAAAGAAAATTCATGCATACGTGATAGTTCATGTTCATCCTTTACTAAATTTGTTACAATGTACTTAGTTTAACTTTTTTAGTTTTTCAATACATATATTTAAAATCACATGCATGAACCTTAATTAAAATAATAACGAAAATGTATAACAAAATGAATGTCACACAAAAAGAAATGACTGGAACTCGCAACTTGCATTTTTAAGTACATTATACAGTAAAACCTCGATAAATGAATATCATTGGGACCGAAAAAAAATTCATTTAGCGAGGTTATTTATTTATCGAAATTTTACAGTATAATGTACTTTAAAATGCAAGTTGCGAGTACCCGTCCGTACCATGGGTGGACCTTCAAAAGGACTTAATTATAACTTGTACTATTAATATTGTACACTATTGACAAAATCTCTTTTATTTTTGTTGTTTCCCTTGGCCACTTTGCGTTGTGTTTATGCAAATAGAGGATAGGAATTTGCCTCCACTTGCTACATCTTTGTCTTAATACTTAAAGTTATCACTATGAGTATAGTAGATATCTCTTTCGATAGAATATTCTTTTTTTATTATTTAATCATTTGATAATTATCTCAATTAATTAATTTAAATTTGTGTTGGATGTGTCCACTATGAAACGTAAAACGCTTCTTACTAAAAGATTCTCTATTTCCGAGATTAGAACTCCAGATTTCTGGTTTAATAATGAAAGAACTCCAACTATTTCATCACATCTCTACATGCCAATAATTTATATTGTTATCCAATTACGATGTGGACTGATTAAAGGGTCAACAAGCAGCAAATTTAATTAAAATAAACTATAAGTAAAAGTTGATGAAATGGTAATTAAATGAGAGGGCGTAGGAGGAGAAAAGATTGTGAAATTGAAACGCTGCACTAAACCGTACGATCGTTACACCCTTTGATTCTTTTTACTTGTCTCTGGTGGACTTGACACTCCTTTTAAGAAATTATTTTATTAAAATTTATTTTTTAAATTACTTTTATTAATCATGTTTTAAAATTTTAAGTTTGACTACTATCTAGTTACTTAATGATAAGGGTTATATTGAAAGAAAATAATTTTTTTAATTTTTTATTTTATTTAAATGAATAAGTAAAAAAGATCTATGTTTAATATAAAAGACAAGTAAAAAGGAATGGAAAGAGGAGATTACAAGCCAATTCTTAACTCATGATTATTTCAATTTTTTGGTTGCTTCTATATTTTCGATTATCGTGGCCTTAATCAGATAATGTCCTTTGTAATGTTTCCCTTTCATTCTTGCAACTTGTAGTCTAACCTGTATAGTAGTGAAAACGAAATAAGGACTTCAACTAGTAATTCCTATTTAAACATGTTCAACTTCAATGTTGGTAATGTGAAAATTTCTCAATTTGCTAATCCAATTGATGTGGTACTTTTCAGAGATATGATTACAGCTCAGTAGTTCAACAATCAATTAATCTGGGGCCCAAACTAAAACAAAGAAAAGACCCCATTGAATTTTTTTTCCATCGGCGTCCGATAACATCATTGAAGCCCGATTATATTTAGATTCTCGCCGAATAAGGCCCATTTTGGGAAATCGCCCTCTGTCAAAAAAAATTTCATACCCAAATCGAATTAATTATCAACCAAAATATAAAAGTCTACTCAATGTCAACTTGATTGTGTTTTTGTTTCTATATATCCCAAGTCTTTTTTTTTGTTTTTCACCATGTGTTCAATACCTGCATTGGAATATGATTATATCCGGATTCATGCTGCGTATGGCTCCATTCGGGAAAACGCTCCCTATCAAAAAAAATTACACCCAAAGCTCGAATCCGAGACCTTTGATAAAAAGAGAAGCAACCTCATCTGTTGCACCATATTCTTTCGGAGTCTATATACCCAAATGCACATAGAAATAAATATGAAAAACTGTCTAGAACCTGACAAATTCCAAGTTGCAAAAGGTTCACTGAGTTTCAGATTTTCCGGTATCCCCACAACTGAATTTTGAAACAAAAATAGATATCCTAACAATAGACCTTACCCTACTCCCACGCAACACAAAGTCACAAACCAGGGGGCGGAATTAGTATTACATATTTTGAACATACTTTGTAATTTTGCTTAGGCTAAATATATTTATATTAGAAAATTCATTAAATATTTATTATAGAATAGTGTAAATCTCATTCATTGAATTCTATTATTAATGTGATATATATAGTATACAATTGTATCCTAATAGAATTAGGATCTCTATTTTACATTAATTACATTAATTATACTAAATAAAAATTACATAATATATTGTGAATATATATGAAATATATTCACTATCACACCCCCTCAGTCGGAGCGGGAGGAGGCTGAATGCTGAGACTGAACCTGAAGTCAAGGAACAGTTGCCGATGAAGCCCCTTTGTGAAGATATCTGTCTACTGATATGAAGAAGGAACATGTAACACTCTAACGTGACCCATTGAAACCTTCTCACGAACAAAGTGAATATCCATCTCAATATGCTTGGTTCATTGATGTTGAACCGGGTTATGAGACAAGTAGACAACAGATATGTTATCACAGTAAACTAAAGATACATTACGTATGGGACAACGAAGCTCAAGAAGGAGATTCGGAGCTAATAATATAGCTCAGCCACAACGTTCGTAATGCCTCGATATTTTTCTTCTGCACTCGAACGGAAAAGTGTGGCTTGCCGTTTCGTAGACCATGATATGATATTATCCCCAAAAAAACACACAATAGCTGGACGTAGAGCGACGGGTGTCCGGACAGCCTGCCCAATCTGCATCTGTGTAGGAGAGCAATCTAGCCGGTGCTGAGGAATATAAATGAAGTCCATAGTCAAGTGTGCCCTTAACGTATCAAATGATACGCTTAAGCGCTGTAAAGTGAGGCTCCCTAGGGGCGTGCATGAACAAGCACACCTGCTGAACCGCATATGCAATATCTGGCCGAGTGAAGGTGAGATACTGAAGAGCAGCTGCGAGACTCCTATAAAGAGATGGATCACTGATCGGATCCCCATCATCTGCACTGAGTTTGGACTTGGAGTCAATGAGAGTGGGCATGATCTTACAATTTACCATTTTAGCCCTGTAGATGATCTCATCTGCATACTTACGCTGACACAAGAACATGGCATGGGCGGATATGGTCACTGATATCCCCAAAAAATAACTCAACTTACCTAAGTCAGTCATAGAAAATTCAGACTTGAGTAGAGCAATGATCTCGTGCTTCAGGCCTTCTGAAGAAGCTGTCAGAACAATAACATCCACATATAACAAAGGTAAGTTGTGTCAGTACCTCGATGAAAAACGAATAATGAATGATTACTCTTGCTGCACACAAAACTGATTTGTATGATGTATGTATCAAACCGCTCATACCAAGCAATAGGGGATTGTTTCAGCCCATATAACGACTTACGAAGAATACAAACATGATGAGGAGCCTCCGGATGCACAAATCTTGGCGGTTGATGCATATAGACGGTTTCTTTCAAATCTGCATGTAAGAAAACATTCTTTACATCAAGCTGGTGAACATGCCAATTCTTCCCCATATCAATTCTCAAAACCGTGTGGATGGTAGCTGGTTTAACCACTGGGCTAAAAGTCTCACCACAATCAACACATTCATGCTGCCCTGTACCATTTGCCACGAGTCTGGCCTTGTAACGTTCAAGGGCACCATTATCTCTAAACTTATGACGAAATAGCCACATACAAACAAATTACATTCACCCCCTCAAGTCGCGGAACAAGATCCCAAGTGCGCTGTGAAGTGAGCGCATTAAACTCTTTTCGCATGGCCGCATTCCAATTCGGGTCAGGTTTGTCTAAGGTTGGGTTTTTAGGAATGGGTGAGATGGTTTGAGTCGATAGGTTAAATTGAACTTTTGGTTTGAAAATCCAGTGTTGTGCACGGGTTTCCATGCGGTGAGTGGGGACGGTCACGAGCGGAGTGGAGGACTGGATGGTGATGGGAAGGACTGGGCAGCAGGGTCGGAACTAGGCAATGGTAACGGGAAATGGGGCTGGACATGGTGGCGGGCAGGGTTTAGCGGGCAGCGGGTTGGGGTGTAGTTTCGAGCAGTAACAGGGACAGTACCCAGCAGTGGGGTGGGGTTGACGGGATGGGTGGTTGGATGGCCGAAGATTGCAGATTTTGTAGGGCATTTTGGAGTAGAGGGGAGGTGTTCGAGTCATCAAGGAAACCGTAATCAGTGACTCAAAATTTTTGGATGTTGTCGAACGAGAAGACGTACTCAACAAACGTTACATGGCGTGAGATTAAGATTTTATCTATGGATATTTCATAGCATAAGTACACCCTATGGTTTGACAGGAAACCGAGGAAAACGCACGGAGTAGAGCTAGGTGCTAATATGTGAGGGACCGTGGAGGCCAGATTTGGGTAACAAAGACACCCAAAAATTCAAAGGTGATCATAGGAATGGATCCGACGAAAGAGAATTTTAGTGGGTGTCCGATTTTGAATCATACGGATAGGTAAGATGTTAAGAATGTGTTCTACCATTTTTAATGTATAAATCCAAAAGGTAGGGGGGAGACACATGAAAAAGAAGGGTACAAATCATGTTGTTAATGGTGCGGAGAATTCTTTCGGCTTTACCATTTTGAGGTGAAGTATGGGGGCAGGAGAAACGAAAAACCATGCCATTAGCCGCACATAAATTATGAAAGTGGGAGTTATTGAACTCATGAACATTATCACATTAAAATATTTTGATGTCTTTTTCAATTTACATTTTAACCAATGTACAAAATTCAAGAAATTTGGAGTAGACTTGAGACTTAAGTTTAAGCGGATAGACCCAAACAAAGTGAGAGAAGTCATCCAAAAATACCAAACGATATTTATGACCTAGGTTGATAGTTATAGGAGATGTCCATAAATCCACATGAATAATATCAAATGGAGAGAAAGTAATACTCGAAGAGGACATAAATGGAAGTCTAACATGTTTTCCTAGATGACAAGAGAAGCAACTATGGGAAAGGTTCCCTTTATTACATTGGATTAACTTGTGGTTTCTAAGAAAATAAAAAATATGGGCTCCGGGATGACCAAGTCTACTATGTCATGTTGATGAGGAGATAACAGCTAGAGATGTGGGAGGATTGACACTGGCAATGGACGTGGATAGGAAATGATAGAGATCCCCCTCACTATTGCATCTTGTAAGAAGTTTTCCCGTACGTAGGTCCGTTATCGAAAACCAAATGGGTCAAAATTAATGGAGACGAAATTATCGGTGGCAGATTTCTGACAGAGATTAGGTTCTTGATAATGTGAAGGGCATACATGACATTTTTAAGGGAAAAGTGGGGATGTGGCGGTGGGGTTAGTTTGTGACCAAACCCTTGTATTTGAAAGCGATGCCCATTTCCGACCATAATATATTGAGGAGTATTTAAATTGCGCAGTTGAGGAAGATTACCAGAATTGTTTGTGAGATGAGACGTGGCGCCCGTATCCATATACCACGTATTATCATGTTGCAGCTGGGTTGCTGTGTAGTGAGCCTGGTGGTTGGATAGTGGCCCAGTGGTGCTGGGTCGATTGGAAGTGGGCCTCGGCAGTGGCCACTGTTGCTATTGGGCAGCTATGTAGTGGGCTTGGTGGCTGGACAGTGGCTCGGTTGTACTGAGCAGTGGGCCTCGGTAGTGCCCATTGTTGCTACTGGGCCTGACCTGGAACGAGACTGGGTGACTGGGCCCAGTGCTGAATTTGTTGATGAGGGCCTGGGTTGGCCCACTAAGTCGAGTATTGGGCCTACGTTTGATAATTTGTGATGTTGGGTGTTGAGGAAGCGGGATAAGTTATGTGGGTCATGGGTGACGCCATTAGGGCTGCCAGAAAATAGATAATAATGAGAGGGAAGGGTTGGGATATATAGATATGAGGTGTATACAGGCAGTATCAGCCATATACGAGTGTATATTGGCTCGGGAAGTATGCAAAAGTTGTATCCAAGGTGTATACGAGCAGTAGCGGTCGTATACAAATGTATATTGGTTTGGGAAGTATGTAGAAGTTCGTATATGAGGTGTATATGGGCAGTGACAGTCGTATACTAAGTGTATATCGGCGTAAGAGGGCGATATACAGAGTGTATATCGCGGCAGACGGGTTAAAGCATTCGAATATATGGTGTATATCGGCTGTGTATAGGCCTGTATACGTGCAGTATATCGCGGCAGAGAGGGTATATCAGTTGTATACATGGTGTATATCGGTTGTTTCCGGTAGATATGGCGTCAGAAAATTAGGAGTAGGGGGGCCGAAATAGGGTTTAGGGATTTTTGACTTCTGATATCATGTAGAAGAGTGTAAATCTCCTTCATGGAGTTCTATTATTAATGTAATATATATATAGAGTATACAATTGTATCCTAATAGAATTAAGATCTCTATTTTACCTTAATTACATTAATTACACTAAATAATAATTATAGAATATATTGTGAATATATATGGAATATATTCACTATCATTTATAAGTATTTAGTTGTGAATTCAGCAACTAAAACAAGTTATGAGTTTAGTGAAAAATTGAGAATCTATTAATTTTAAATTCTGGCTCTGCTTCTGACACGAAGAGGTCATGAAAACTGTACTATTTAATTTACTTCAAACCATATTTACATGCTGGTTCTTGTTATTCTAGATTTGTAGTTTCTTCATTGACTAGTGTAAGAGATTAGACAGTTATAAACTTGCATCATACACAAGGAAATTTGGCAAATAGATCTCAATTTTGTCGATATCTTGATATAGTTTCTTGTTCAACTTGCTGCCTTTCTTCTTTGATTCAAAGGGTTGAAATTTGGGAACTCCTAGAATGAGATTCCCCTGATGTAATAACTTAATTAGTAGTACCAATCTAACTAAAAGGCATCTGCTAGGCCAGCTTCTTGTGAGTAAGCTAGTGCTAAAGAAGAGGCTTCGGGTTTCTCAGTGATACAAACAAAGAAAAGACGACGATTTTTAATATATTCTTGAACAAAAATCAATCCTTACCAAATTGTGTTCATACTCCCGAACCTAGTTCTTTATATGTCCTAATATAATTGTGTTCAAAATAGTTGAATTTCAGCACTTTATATGTCCTAATATTGCGGTTTAGTGCTCTTAGCCAAGAAGTTCACAACTTTGACATGTACATTGAAAACAAAAGATACAAAATCACATGTGAACCCATCATGGTTGATTTGCAATAATTAATTCTTTTTGAGGTTAAATCCGGAACTAACATTATATATAATGTTTTTTATATATCAAGTTAATATGTAATTTTCATATCACACTAGATACGGTAATTTAATATGTAAAATATTTTTTTTTATAACCGATTCAACTGCACTGATACTAGATAAGTTATAACTTAAACTCTTCCTAGAATCCGTAAGTTCACTTTGCACAAAGAGTGAATCCATAAGAATAGAAAATTCTTGTTGGTGCACTTTTTGTTAATTTCCACAACCAAAAATATCTAAGAAATTATTAGAAATAGTGAGTAATTCAATATTTACTACCTTTTATATGACTTGAGAATTTAAACTCATTAAGCAATATCCCTTTTTTTATACATGTCTATTTTTAGCCTAACTTCCTGAATGATTTGTTCTAATTTTCTGCTTTAGTTGGTGAAATTTGAGAAGGAAGTGATAATATAAGATTAGCTTAATATATAGGTAGCCCCTTATACTTTAGACACTCCAACTAAGTCATGTTCTAATTGAACATCTCAACTCCCAATAAAGTATTCCAATTATACATTTTCGGTTCAAATTTTGAAATTCTTTTGCATGTGTTTTCATTCGTTTATTAGATATTTAAGTTAATCACATAAATATGTCATCTCCTTTAATTATACGCATTCGCCTCAAACCTGTAAACTCTCAAATATTTTTTACTTGAGGTTGATGTGTATAATTAAAGAAAATGATATATTTTATGGTTAATTAACTACCTAATAGATGAATGAAAATACAGGCCATTCCCCCACCCAGTTCCAACAATGCATTTTTCGGAGCGAGAAAGAGGAACTGCTTGACGTTGCATATTAGAACTCATTAAAGCTCGATTCGCATCATTATGCTCGATAAAAGGAATGAGGGAAGCTCCAATTTGAGAATCAACTGAAGCTTATTCAGGATTGATCTTTCTTATCCGAGAGTCTTATCAAACTCTCTGCCACTGTAGGTGCGACACAGGTAGTAGTGACTGAAAGAGCTGATGCGGCATGATCGCGATTATAAGTGTCCTATTTAGTTTAGGGATTTAGGGATTAGGCATGTTGAGGAACTGAGACCCTCTTAGGGCCTTTTTGTTTAAGGGCTGCTTGCCTTTTGAATTGAAGGAAGTGGGAGAACAGAGGTTATTTCGGTAAACCAATCTGATTTCGAGGGGCATGTAGGCGGAGAAAGGCTGGGAAACTATAAGGTCTCGTAGATTTGACTAACTGTATGAATTATTGAATTTTGACACAGATAAAATGTGTATTACGTACCACCTTTTTGCTGACTTTTCTTTGTAAAATGCTTGCAACTCTATAATCTGGAAGTTGTAGTTCTCAGTATAACTTTCACATGGTTCAATTGATTGCTTTCATTAAGTTTAGATTAATTTCATATTTACAAATTGCAAGAAATAAAATTGCATTGAGAAATATAAAAACAAACTGTTGGAAATTTGCCTTTGGCGGGAGTTGCGACCGACCAACTTTAACGGCTTAAACACTAGTGTTACGTATGTTGGAGAATCCGGTTCTTCACACATGCATGATCTACTAAGTACGTAGATAACCGTAGGGCCAAGAATCGTCAAATTTCATTGAGAAATGAAAGAGATATTGGTCCACGAAGTAAGGTGTTTGAAGCATGGAAAGTGTGGTATTGTGTTCAATTCTCCCTCATTGGTAGAGGAAGAAAGAATTGTTGTGTATATAAGACTCGAAATTGGTTTGGGGTTTGGGACCCCAAGGGGTATCCCATGTGTTTAAAGGAGGGAGGACCTAGATGTGCTTCGGTTCAAGGAAAGACCACACGCGCGCCGCCGCCCGCCCGTCCGGTCCGGTTCCGGGTCCACGGGCTGTGGGCTGTGGGCCTTCTGATATTATCTTTTTGGGCCAGAAAACTTTGTCAGAAGTACAGTTTGATCCCTGAAGTTTCAAGATGTACAGTTTGGTCCCTGAAGTTTTCAGAAAGTCAGAATTTCGACGGTCCAGAACAGAAACGTTCCAGCACTCAATTCAGCCATTTATTTTGGCTGAATTACACCTCCAATAATGGCCAATCCGTTGGCAATCTTTCACCATTTATGTTGGTGACTTTACTACCTCCATAATGGCCATTATTTGGCTATTATGGAGGCAGTTTTCAGGCAGCAAAACAGTCCATCCCTCTCCTATATAAACACCCCCCTTACACCATTGTTGAAGGAAGAGTTAACAGTAAGAGATGCAGCAAAACAGTGCACGAAAATACACAACCAAAATAGCTTTCTTCCTACAACTTCCAAGCATCATTTCGTTACTCAATATTCTTCACGGTAGCTCTTGAGTTTCCTTTGCTCAAGTGTTCCATTGCTGTTTTATCTTGGGAGACAAATTGTCCAGGACGTATAAAGGATACATACGGGGCAATATTGTCTTAAGGACAGAGTGCTACACTCGACTCAGCAAAAACAATTTACATTTTTCCGTCTTCTACAAAACTGGAATTTCTAGTTTTTACTTGTGTAACAATTGTAATTTCAGATTCCATGTTGAATTATTGAATCTATGTTTATCCTTTTGAATACATGTAATAGTTATATACTTCCCGTACTGCTTTATAAAGTACCATAGAGCAAAAATACCCAACACAAACAAGATTAACATCCTAATAATTTGCAATTTCCCTACTTTTTTTTTACTTAGGGTGTATTTTCTTTTTCTTTTTCTTTTTCTTTTTCTTTTTGTTTTAGACATTTTGGATACGCAACCAACTGACTCTATTAATTTGTATTAGCACCAAATTGGCCTAGCTAACACAGATAAATCTGCAGTCTTCTTTAGCAAAAATACATAAAATCAAGAAAAGGGAGAGATTTGTGATGTGCTGTGAAATATGAAAATATGTACCAATGGTATGTATTTGGGCTTATCCGCAGTGGTGGGAAGATCAAAGAACGAAATGTTGGGTTTTATGAAGGATAGAGTTCGAACAAAGATAAAGGGTTGGAAGGAACGATTTTTAAGTCCAGCAGGAAAAGAAGTATTGTTAAAATCGACCCTTTCTGCTATATCCACATATGTCTTGACATGCTTTAGAATGCCAGATTGTGTAAAGAAGTCAAATCTTTGTTTAATAGATTTTGGTGGGGGCAAGATGAAGGGGTACAGAAGATGCATTTAGAAAAATGGGAGAGACTATGTGATCCAAAAAGCAAAGGGGGCCTTGGGTTTAGAGATTTAAAACGTTCAATATGGTTTTATTAGCTAAAACGACATGGAGAGTGTAGAGAAATTTAGAATCGTTAATGTCCAAAGTTTTGAAAAGCTAATATTTCCCAAATTCTTCTTTTATGAATGCAGAGGTGAAAGGATCATCTTCATAGATTTTGAGAAGTTTGATATGTGGAAGAGACCTCTTACGAATGGGAGTGAGATGGAATATTACTGATGGTGCACATGTGAATGTATGGACTGAACCATGGATAGCTATGAATGATAACTTTTACCATGTTACTATTCGTGGTAATAGAGATAGGAAGTTAAAGGTTTTAGATTTGATTGATAGTGAGAGCTCAACTTGAAAAGTATATATGCTTAGTGAATTATTTTGTAAGGGTGACATTAAAGCTGTTCTTTTTATTCCTATGTTTAGGTCGGGTGGGAAAGATAGAATGTTATGATACTTTACAAAATTTGGAAGCTATGAGGTGCGATCAGGCTATCACCTAGAAAAATCTTTATTGAAGGCACAAGAATGAAGAAATGATAGAATTAAATCGAGTGACCAGTCCTTTTCGAAATTTTTTTGGTTAAATCTGTAGAAGATGAACATTAAGAATAGATTAAAGCATTTCTTGAGGAAGTGTTTGATGAATGCCTTACAGGTTAAAAGTGTGCTAGCAAAGAGGCTAAGGCTACAAGATGCAACATGTAGGGTTTGTGGGATGGAAGAAGAAACAGTTCAACATATGTTCTTTTATTGTCCTATATCTCTAGCTGTCTGGAAAATGAGTCTTGTTTTATGGCCTGATATTCATAAAGTTAATACTTTTGCTAGTTTGTGGTATGATCTTTTTTTGAATGTTAAGCAATTTTCATATTCAATTAACCTTTTGAATTTATCTGTGCATCTAATGTGATTTATTTGGAAAGCTAGGAATAGCTTAGCTAGGCCTTTAATAATGAAATGTGGGATGTTTCTAATATTGTATCACATGCTTTATTTGATTACCATGAATTTAAAGAACTTGGCTCTACTTGTAATCCTAAAAATGATACATCCTTGATTGATGAACAACTAATTTTTTTATCAAGATGAGATTTTGTTTTACTGATGCAGGCGTGCAAAGGAACACATGTGATTCTAGTATTGGTGTTGTGGCAGTTGATGTTAGTGGTTCAATGCTTCATGCCTTTGACTCTTCAATTCAAACGGTTGGAAAGTCAATCATTGCTGACGCAATTGCAGTTAGAGAGACATTGCAGATTGTGGTAAACAAAGGATGGAGGAAGGTTCATATTCTATCGGATGTAATGAAATTGATAATGATAATTTAGGGACTGAAATCAGCACTATGGACTGTTCAAAACGTATCTGAAGATATCAGACAGCTCCGGGACACCCTTGATGTTGTTCGGTTTTCTTTTATTAGAAGGAACAAGAATAGATGTAGTTACCGTTTAGCTAGTTTTTCGAAGACTCTAGTTGATGCAGTTTCGTGGGATGAACAATTTCCTATATGGCTTGTACATGAAATTTATGACTCTCTTGCTCTATTATCAAATGAATGAAGAAGATCAACCTTTTGATGAAAAAAAAGAGTAGTTGGGTTACTTCTTTTGCATAGAATTTTTTTTTTAAAAGTAAAAATATTTAAAATTTACGCCAAAAACATTCGGTTTGGATTACATTTGCTTTGCTCTTCACTACCTATCGGTCCATGAAAATCCTTACCAATATGCCCATCCAACTAATGTATATCAAATTTAGCTCTCACAATTACCACCGTGGAGAAACAAGAGGCCAAATTTACCCCTAAACTATCAAAATATACCATATACAATAATTTTAAGCTTTCCTCCGAAAATTTGTAAAGGTCCAAATATATTCTTGAACAATTGAAAAATATTTAAATATACTCGGTGTGGCTTCCAATATATTAACTTAGTCAGATAATATTTTCACGATGGAAAACCATTAAGTCGAAGGGACATATTCGAAATGAAAGACAATGATTAGGGAAACGGAAGACAATTATAAAATAGATATCAAACATTAGAAGTGTATTTGAACCTTCTCCCTTAAATAAACCAATCAAATAAAATTTTCAGACTGAATTCATATTTACATGAAATAAAGCTTAATCAATGAAATCAAAAAAAAAAAAAAGTTATGCATGATCCAAAATACTTCCATTCTTCCATCTCCCCATATTTCTTGATTTGTACTTTGTCATCCACGTTTATAAAATATGCTAATCTTCAAATATTATTATCCAATTTTCCAACAGGAACCCCATCCCCCTCTACTCCCTTTTTTTTCCCTTTTTACTTTTTTTGGACTTGAAATAATCTAATATCAATCTTTCTTCTACTTTTTCCAAATACTTGTTCACAATCTTTTTGAGGCATCAGCGCGATAGAAGTTTGAATCTCAGTGGGGATCGGAATAGCAAGATCACTCTGCTACTTACAATACGTGCAAGTCGATTTTGTGTTCATCCCATCATGAAACCAAAAGTTGAGAGTAACCAAAATGTGGTGATAATGGTGACAAAGGTGGCACCTCAAAAATACCCTTTCCATCTCCACAATCCCAAATTGATGACCAACTTGAAGGTGTTAATGGAGTTGCCACCATTTGTTCTTTCTTGACCACCTTCTTCATCACAATTTCATCTTCATTCTCCACTTCTCTTACCCTTTTTCCACAAGAATTTAAATTCAAATTTACTCTTTTCTCAATCACATTATTTTCTTGCTTGAAATTGCTAACGTCAAGAGGGAAATTCAAGATTGCTTTACTTCCTCTGAGTCTAAAAGCCGCTCTGTCATATGCCATGGCAGCATCTATTGCAGTATCGAAAGTTCCGAGCCATACCCGCGTGCCTTTTCGGGTTGGGTCACGAATCTCCGCTGCAAACTTCCCCCATGGCCTTTGCCTCACTCCTCTATATCGCTTTTTCTCCGATTTTCCCCCTGTTTTCAATTCCCCTGTTTTTTGTTCTGTTTTCTTGACAGAAGGAATTGAAATGTTCAATGAAGGTTTTCTTTCATTGAAGCTGTTTTTCTTCTGGGTTTTTGCTTGGAATTCATATGAATTGAATTCACTTTTCGGGCTATTGAAGAAGCTGGCGAATTCAAGATTTGAACTTTGAGCTGTGTTATTCGTTGTATTGACGAAATCGGGATAAAAAGAGAAATTGCTTTCATTTTTTATATCAGAGGTTAAAGATTCTAAAGATTCAGAAGTAGATGAGCTTTGAGAATAAAGGGTACTACTTGTTTCTGATGAAGAACAATAATTTTCAATAAAAGCAATATCATCAAGAAGATGTTGCCTTATCAAATCTAGTGAAGAAGAAGCCATTTAAATAAATTTGGAGAGAATTGTTTTAGTTGAATATATGGAAGAATTGAATTGAGTGGAAAATGAAGAGTGAAAAGGGAGATTATAAAGGGTGGAAAATTATGAGTCCAAGGGAGGTTTCATGGAGCTTTCTTGGTTAGAACAAGGAAGCATCTTGTGGGCTATCTAGTTTATTTTTTAAGTATAACTATAAAATAGTACAAGTTGTAGTTTATTTTATTATTTAGAAAAATAATGGATGATTAAAATCTAAAAGAAGAAAGAAACAAAACAGGTGATGTTGTTTTATGTCTTTGTTTGTTATTGATGATTAATTGGTTATTGTGTCTTCCACCTAGACCCCTGTTTCCAGGTTGCTTCTTCATATTTTTTTTATTTTTCTTTTCCTTTTATCAGATGCCTAAATAAAATTCACATTAATGGTTGAAAAGAAAAAAAATATAATTTATTTTTAATCATGTGAGTCATTTTTGAGTGTTAATCATATCTTTCATATATTTTAGCCCACCAACTTATATTAAAATTAATAATTTGACGAGACGAGTATGAAGATGACAAAACAATGATTTGAGGCCTAACTTAGTGTTTTTCGTTTATAAACCTATCTTTATCCGTAACATGGAGATGCATATACAAAGATAAGCTTGTGGCCTACAATACTCGGATAATGTGGGTATATCACACAATGAATCTCCAGATTAGCCCATATATCTTGATGATGGTTATATAGTGCTTTACTCAAACCAAACAATGTCAAATTATTAAGAATATCTTTCAACTATTTTAGCTTAAACTCTTTTTTCTTCTATCACTTTTCTTCTTCGTTTTTGTTTTTTGTTTTTAAGGTTTAAGTCAAGGTTGAAGATAATTGATATTATAGGAAATGTCTTCCTAATTTAGTTTTCATTTGTGATCTTCATAAATAGATTATGAAGAAAAAGCTGAGAGAAGTGAAAATTAAGCTTCTTCCTGATCTATATTTATTTGAAGAGTTGCTATAGTTGAAAGCTTATGTATGCTTATGACTATTAAAATTAGAATTTATTGAATTTTTTATTTCCATGATTTTAACTTAATATTGTTTCAGACTTTCTTACCTTTAATAAACATAATTAACAAGAGAAATTAGTAATCTGAAATACAAAATAAATAACATTCTACAATAAGGGCATATCCGAGGAAAGAGGTGTGGGTTCTTGTATATCAATGTTACATTTCTTCAAAATTACTTTTATGTGTGTGTGAGGGAGAGAGTCATATTGTACATTGGTTATTCAGTACACCCCACAGCTAAGTTTGAGGGTTCAATTTGCACATCATGGGGTTCAAAAGTAAGAACCTAAAAATTGAATCGTAAAATTTATAATTCTGGATCCGTTTATTTATATAGTACACATTTTTTCTTGAAATCCTAAATTTGTCCCCGTCTACAACAAGTTACATTGTACTAAGACCATTTAGAGGTAGTTTGGTAGGATACATTAGAGATAATAATGTATGTATTAGCTTTGTGTATTATTAATATTTTGTTTGGTATCATTTTTCAATCTATGTATAACTAATACAAGTACTAGTTATACACTCTATTTGATATTGTCATATGTATAACTAATAGATATCAAACCATGATATTAACAATACAAAGGTTTTTAATATATGGATAAGTATGGTTAAAGGCACAATTGCCCTTAAGTTCTTCATGTAGTAAGAAAGTATTTTTGTAAACAACCAACGCGTTTTAGAAATTATGCAATTCACATTTTTTCTAATACATCAAATCAAATAGTGTCAGCATTACTAATACATTTTATTCAGTATTATTCTTATACACTCTATCAAACGATCACTAAAAGTTTTATTATATTGTCACGGAGTATGAGTTAAACTTTATAATACTGTCACAGTGAAATTAGTTTTTAGCTTTACTAGATTACGGCTGGTTGTTATTTTGACTACTGTTCCAATAATTAGACGGATATTTTCAAAGGAAGTATGGTTAATTTGAACACATGCAAATTACATAAAGAGTCAGTGTGATTGCGGTTAAGCTTTCAAGTCAAATATTATCTTTTAATGGATATTTTTCCAGTGAGCTGGTTCGGTGGGAATGAGATGGAAAAAATCATGTTTTATAGCACAAATTTTCTACGGAATATCGTTGGGAAAACTTCTATTTCTAGGTGTGAATGCCAAAGGGTATAAATAAAAGGTTTCAGTATATAAAAGCACAAATTTATTAATTTAATTATTATATTCATGTATAACTAATTCAAATATTACTTATACAACACAAAGAGATAGGAATAATATAACGACTAAGGTATACATTATAAGTATAAGGATTGCCCATGTATATCAGGACAGAAATTGTAATCAAACAAAGAAATAACAATGTATAATTCTATACTATGACTATTTTATCCTATAGTACATCAAATCAAACGATTAACTGTCTTAATAGCGGCATTATATTAATATATGGGTTGTATCTTTCAGGTTTCAACTTCTGATTTAATTATCAAACAAAGCTGCATGTTTTGTAATTTTGTTTATTGGTAATACCTATATATGACATAATGTTTAGCCGACATGATCAATTATAATCTTCATTACTTGGACCATTTGCTTATTCTATATTCTCATGGTCCAAAATTTATCTTTTTTTGAAAAAGAATTTCCATTACATTGGACTAAATTTATATACACTAATAATGTAAAAATTGCTATTGGTGCAATTTAATCTTTGTTACTAGGTTAATTTTCAATTTTACCAAGTTACTCATTACTAATATTTATTATGTATAAGATTAATTTGCAATTATCTTATAAGTAAAAAAATTTGTGTTGTTAAAGTATTGACTTTAACTCTTTATTAGACTTTAGATATAGAATAGGGAACTTGTACTTTGTGAAAAGAGTATGTGCGATATGTTGATCTGCAATAACTTGTCAAAATAGCATAATATTTTCACTAAAAATGCAAAATATTTGGGGTTAAAATTTTAGTGGAAATATTGGATCAGGTATTGACTAAATCGATAAAATATTAAGAAAAAAGAAGATACTTTCTCTGTTTTAATTTATGTGAATCCTTAATTATTGGGAGAGTCTACGATGTGATTCTTTGATCACGTTTTCCTTACATTTTTCTAAAGTATTTGAATTTTAAATTATCATGATTTATAGAACTTTTAATATAGTTTCTAAATATATAAATTTTATTTTTACAAACTAGAAAAATTTATGTCAAAATTTAAGATTAAAATTATAAAGTTTGCCCTCGTATGTATTCTGAAAAGGTTCACATAAATTGAAACTGATGGAGTATTATTTAGGATGTTAATAGTAATTGTAGGTAAATAATTTCAAAACCAGCCGCAATGTATTGCTTTCTGTAGAAATATCAACTGCAATTCTTCTGCTAATTAGTGTAGCATTCAAGTTGATCAATTTTTTAATCAATATATCACTTTTTTCATTCACACGCAGATTTTGGTATGAACCTTTACTCATATCCCATCATTTTGGGAAGAAAAACAGAAGTTAATAATAATAAATTAGTTATACAAGCAAAGTCTGATTTTGTGACGAAATTGTGCCGATTTTTTTTTCCGGTTTCCACTGGATATTCAGTATCCGCACTAGGGCGCAACCAAGATTAATCTAAATTTGCATTGTGTAAATCCATTAAAAGAAAAGAGATTTCTATATGATTTTTTTCATATCTAGATTCGATCTGAGACCTTTAGTTATGAGATTGTGTCAATTGACAAATATCCTAGAGTTAATCAATTGACCTTTTTTCTTCTATCACTTTTCTTCTTCGTTTTTGTTTTTTGTTTTTAAGGTTTAAGTCAAGGTTGAAGATAATTGATATTACAGGAAATGTCTTCCTACTTTAGTTTTCATTTGTGATCTTCATAAATAGATTATGAAGAAAAAGCCGAGAGAAGTGAAAATTAAGCTTCTTCCTGATCTATATTTATTTGAAGAGTTGCTATAGTTGATGAAAGCTTATGTATGCTTATGACTATTAAAATTAGAATTTATTGAATTTTTTATTTCCATGATTTTAACTGAATATTGTTTCAGACTTTCTTACCTTTAATAAACATAATTAACAAGAGAAATTAGTAATCTGAAATACAAAATAAATAACATTCTACAATAAGGGCATATCCGAGGAAAGAGGTGTGGGTTCGTGTATATCAATGTTACATTTCTTCAAAATTACTTTTATGTGTGTGTGAGGGAGAGAGCCATATTGTACAATGGTTATTCAGTACACCCCACAGCTAAGTTTGAGGGTTCAATTTGCACATCATGAGGTTCAAAAGTAAGAACCTAAATATTGAATAGTAAAATTTATAATTCTGGATCCGTTTATTTATTATAGTACACTCATTTTTCTTGAAATCCTAAATTTGTCCCCGTCTACAACAAGTTACATTGTACTTAGACCATTTAGAGGTAGTTTGGCGGGATACATTAGAGATAATAATGTATGTATTAGCTTTGTGTATTATTAATATTTTATTTGATATCATTTTTCAATCTATGTATAACTAATACAAGTACTAGTTATACACTCTATTTGATATTGTCCTATGTATAACTAATAGATATCAAACCATGATATTAACAATACAAAGGTTTTTAATATATGGATAAGTATGGTTAAAGGCACAATTGCCCCTAAAGTTCCTCATGTAGTAAGAGAGTATTTTTGTAAACAACCAACGTATTTTAGAAATTATGCAATTCACATTTTTTCTAATACATCAAATCAAATAGTGTCAGCATTACTAATACACCTTATTCAATATTATTCTTATACACTCTATCAAGCGATCACTAAAAGTTTTATTATATTGTCACGGAGTATGAGTTAAACTTTATAATATTATCACAGTGAAATTAGTTTCTAGCTTTACTAGATTACGCCTGGTGGTTATTTTGACTACTGTTCCAATAATTAGACGGATATTTTCAAAGGAAGTATGGTTAATTTGAACACATGCAAATTACATAAAGAGTCAGTGTGATTGCGGTTAAGCTTTCAAGTCAAAAATATTATCTACTACTAATTAATTATTTCAAATAATTTATTTGGTAGATGTTGAAAGGAAGACGACAAAAATGATCTTTGAATAAATTTGGTATTTCCAGGTATCATTATGGTAACACAAATAATGGAATTTTTAGGGGATATAGTATAAAGTAATGAAAATTTTAATGGATAATAATACACGTTTCTTACAAATTACTCATTATTTTCATACTAGAACTCATGAAATAGTTCTATATCATACAATTGTCAAAGAATGAAAGAAAACATATGCAGTACATTATCTTTTGTATTTATATAAGCTATTACGATTTTTTGGCTTTTTATTCTTCACTGGAAGTATGTTATAAATGAACTAATAGCTAATGAAGAGTGGAAATGTTTGCCTAAATGGAAAATGATAGTGCTTGTTATTAGTGACAGAGAATAATCGATTGATGATTTTATTAATGTAATTGGTTTATATATATGATATATAATAGTTATTTTAGGCTATAATAACAGAAATCAAATATACACTTAATTAATACAAATGATTACGACCATAATTACAGATATACAATATCACTAATAATATCAAAGGAATATATTGTGTATATTCTATCACACCCCCGTAGTCATAGCGGGCGGTTATCGTACACTGAGACTGTTCCTAAAATCTTCAAACAGAACTAAGGAAGGCCCTTAGTAAAGATGTCAGCAATTTGATAACGTGAGGCGACATGCAAGACACGTACTTGTCCACGAGCTACCTTTTCACGAACAAAGTGAATATCCATCTCGATATGTTTAGTGCGTTGATATTGGATAGGATTCCCCGAGAGATATATCGCACTAACATTATCATAGTAGACTAATGTAGCTTTTCGAATAGGAAAAGAATCTCTAAGAGGAGGTTACACAACTAACAAGAAACATACAATAACCAGATGTCGAACGCCTGTTATCTGGACATCCACCCCAATCAGCATCTGTATAAGACATGAGAGTAGATACCGATGATGGATATAAGTGTAAATCATAATCAAGAGTGCCCTGAATGTAGTGCACAATGTGTTTGAGAGCGTGCATGTGTTCTTCCCACGGATCATGCATGAATAAACACATTTGTTGCACTGCATAAGTAATATTTGGAGGCTGAAATTATTTGGACCAGCAGGTAGTGGGTCTGCTGGCAGAAAATGTGGACCGAGAGTATTTGGGCCAGCAAGAAGTGGGCCTGCTAGTAGAGTCTCAGGAATGGAATTGTTTGGGCCAGCAGGCAGTGGGCCTGCTGGCAAAAAATTTGGACGAGTGTGTGTTAGGCCAACAAGCAGTGGGTCGGACTGTGCCTGCTGGTCCAGGTTCCGAGGTGTGGGCTGGACCAAATGGTGGATCACATACGATGATAGCCTATCATCCAAAAATGCATAAGACTTGGACGCGGAATTATGCAACTTAGCAAACGAAAATTGGGTTTCATCAAATATGACATGGCGACTAATGATGATTTTATTAGAGGATAAATCAAAATATTTGTAACCACGATGATAAGATGGGTAACCCGAAAACACACAAGCGATAGAGCGGGCTTGATGTTTGTTAATTATAGTGGAGGGAATATAGGATAACATAAACACCCTAAGATGAGAATATGAAGGGTCTTTTTGATAAAGAATTTTGAGTGGAGATTGGTATGCTAATCCTTTGCTAGGGAGTATGTTAAGAAGGTAAGTCGTCATTTGTAATGTATGATGCCAAAATGAAGTTGGTAATGATGCATGGGCTAGCAATGTACGAATAATATTATTAATGGTGCAGATTTTTCTTTCGGCTTTTCCATTTTGTGATGACGTATATAGACATGAAAATCGAAAAGATATACCATTAACCTTACAAAATTCTCTAAATGACCCATTATCAAATTCTCTTCCATTATCACATTGAATGTTCTTAATTTTCCGTTCAAATTGAGTACGGATGAATGCTCTAAATAATAGGAGTGTGGAATAAACCTGGGACTTTTTAGATAACGGAAATGTCCACAAAAAATTAGAATAATCATGCAATAACAAAATATAATAACGGTGTCCCGAAGAGCTCAAAATGGGAGACGTCCAAAGATCACTATGAATTATATCAAATGGCAACAAAGTACTAGAATTTGAGACAACAAACAACAATTTAACATGTTTCCCAAGCGGACAAGAAAGCCAAACATTAGTACTACGAGCGTTATTAAACTCAATAAATTTATTGTTCTTTAGGGAGGAAAAAATAGACACTCCCGGATGACTCAAACGCGCATACCATAAGGAAGGTGTTGAAGCGGCCAACGTTGACGGTGTGACTTGTTTAATGGTGATGGGATAGAGCTTGCCCCGACTATCAGATCTAATTAGATTTATCCCCGTCCAGAAATCCTTCACATAAAATCCAAAAGGAATAAATTCAACAAAAAACCGAGTTATCTGCTGTAAATTTCTGAACAAACACCACATTTTTAATTAATTGAGGAGTATGAATGACATTTTTCAAGGCGAAAGGTGGGTTTAGGCGAGAAAAATTTGTGTGACCATAACCACGAATTGGAATTGAATGACCATTACCCAAAATTATGCCATGATTTTTACTCAAATCGAAATAAGACGAGATATTACCTTGCGCAGATGTCATATGAGAAGTAGCATCGGTGTCCATGTACCAATTTGCATCAGGAGAATTTAACCCAAGTGTATGTATTGCCGCCTTGATGTCTTTGTGGGTCGGAGATACGGTTGGGCCCGCAGCAGCGAAAGCCTGTTGTGGCCGAGGCCCAAACAGGTCAGGGTACTGCCAGGACGAATGATTTCGAGGCCTATTCTGGGCTTGCTGCTACTGCTATCGTCCACTAGGCCTGGCCTAGTTTTGTATTGGGGAAGGGTAGGGCGGCATGGGCCACTGCCCATTGGCCCAAGGCAGGCCCCATGACCACTGACTACTGGCCTAAGCGTGCTGCCAGGGGTGCTGTGGCCCAGCCTCTTACTGGCCGCCACTGTCGCCACCACATCCTCCACCGCGGCCACCACCCTTGTCGCGGCCGCCGTTGCGGTTTTTGCCACAGTTTTGACCCTTTTGCAGCCCCTGTTGTTACAGTTTCAACCATAATTTTCGGAGAATGATTGAGATTAATATGTTTCTCGGGACGTGGCCACCATCATAGAAGAATGGGCTCCGATTGTGGCCTTTTTAGGCAACCCTGCTTCTTCTAGGGTGAGCATGGAATGTGTTTGGTAGAACGGTGGTAGAGGATTTCTTTGGCGAAGAAAAGTTTCAACCCCATTATACGCCTCGGAGAGGCCTGCAACCATCTGAAGAACGAAACGATCATTTGTGACGGGCGAGTCGACGTTCTTGAGTTGATCCAAAAATTTCTTGAGCCTTTGACAATAGGCGGAGGCATTCGGAAAATCCTTCATATTTGTGTGAGAGAATTCTTGCTCAAGGGTTATGGCACAAGAATTTTTATTATCTTGGAATATATCACGCAACCTATTCCAAGCTTCCATTGTCGTGGCATCGGGTTCGATAATTGTGTGTAAGAGGTCCGTAGAGATGGTGGAATATATCCATTAGATGACCGTAGCATCAAGAGTTGCCCACAACTCTATTTCATCAACGGTGGAAGGTACCTTCTCCTTGGCTTTTTTCGGTTTGACGATGTGATGGAGGACTCTATAAGACCTTGTCTGAATTTTAAAAAGTTCCGCCCACGTCGCGTATTGGACGTTCTCTATTTCAAGAACGATAGAGATGTGATTCTTGATATTGGAGACTGGAAGAGCATGATGAAAAGTATTCTTTGTGTTAGACATGATGGAGGAATAAAAGGAGAATTAGGGTGGCAGAAAAAAATAATTAAAGGGGACAAAAAATTGAAAGGGCGGCGGAAGTGGTATGGAGAAGGAACAAAAGTTGCCCTAGAATGTTGATACCATGAAAAAGAATAATTCCTTGTTGATTTCATTAATGTAATTGGTTTATATACATAGATATACAATAGTCATCATATGCTATAATTACGGAAATCAAATATACACTTAACTAATACAAAAGATTACTACCATAATTACAGATATACATGATTATTAATAATATCAAAATAATATATTGTGTATATTCTATCACTTAGTAGTAGTAGTTATTTCATTAAATATAAAAGTAGAATTTTCCCCAAAACCTAATACAAGTAGGTCAACTATTCTCCACACTACACGAAGAATTGTTGTCATATGTTGGATGTTGTTATCAAAAATATTTTTTCGCAACAACAAAAATTGTTGTATGTCATTACAATAACCTTCGATGTTAAAAATTTCACAACAACGAGTTATTTTTTTTGTTGTCATTTACGTTTGTTTATCAACAATATATTAAATTTTTGTTGTCATTTACGTTTTTAGTAACAATATATTTATTGTTGCTAAAGTTTTATTACATGTCAATTCTATACTTTCTTCTAGTGCCTAATTTTTTGTTGGTGTTTACGTACATTTTTTAAGACTTAAAATTAAATAAATAAAATAAACACAAGCTATGTATATATAACTTGTATATCACATAAAAAGAAAGCAGCTAGCAAAATATGTTACGTAAATCGACTAAAATGACTTGATAGCTTGACTTTATTGCTTCTCTAAAAGTTGAAACGACTATTCAACGACTTTTTAATATTCCAATCAGAGTTTTGTACTCCGTCTATCGTATTATTAATTGTCATATTTCATTTTTCGAAAGTTAATTAAATTAATATTTAGAATTAAATTTAATTAAATTATTTTGAAGTTATAATTTAAATATATGAAAAATATTATAAGTTATAAATAATTTTTATTTTAAAATATCAATCAAAATTTATATAATTTAACTCTTAAAATAAAAATATAACAATTAATATGAGCTAGGAGGGTATTATTAAAGCTTAGTAAGATATCTATATATGGTAATAATAATAGATAATTACATATACTTTGACTTCGTATACCACGTCAAATCTAACAATGCAAGCAAGTTTTCAACCACTTGAAAAGGGTCATTTTCTTTGCTTTGATGGCTTTAATCAACTTGGTGTTGGCCCAAGGAATCATCCGGGTTGCTACCTCGATTTTGTTTTGTTTTGTTTTGTTTTTTCTCCTTCTTTTTTAAATTCTTTTATATTTTTTTTGTTTCTTTCCTTTTTGAATTGTTTACGTTTGCTTTTAGTGAGGCCTGAGGGGATGAATCGTCACTTTCTTTGGGGGAGGGGGTCGTTTGATTTTTTTTTAACCCCTCCGAGTTCCCTTTTGTTCATTTGTTGTTTCGAATTCGCAACATTCAAGTTGAGAGTGAAGGGCGGCTTACCATCTGAGTAATCCCCTCTTGTCAAATAAGTCATTTGATTGTTAGTTAGAGTTATACAAATATTAATAATATAAAAATATTAATATATGAATTAGCTGTACAAAATATGATTATTTATGTATTAATTATTTCATCTCCTACCATGTACAAATAATACATAAATTACTTCACAATGTATCCACTTGAATTAGTTATGAGGGATTGAGAATTGGTAACAAAACACCATGCTTGGTGCTGAATTTTATACAAGAAAACTAAAATACTACCGAACATCATAATATTAGCTATGTATAGTTCTAATACATAAATAACACCCTTTCTAATCAGCAACCAAACGACCCCTTAAAATTTATTTGTTTCATAACTCGGTTATAATGTGAAAATTACGCATGCGATTAATAATATAAGGATGTTATATAATGAACATTAATATAGGGATAATTATGTGGAATTTTTATTTTAAGGATTTTTTTATTTTTAATTATTCTGATTTCATGTATTGTTAATGCACATATTTTTATTTATATTTTTCTGATATAAAATGATTTACATATTCGCATAAAATTTATGCACTGTTGAGTTTAACAAATACTTTATGCAATCGTTTTTTTTTCTTGTACAACCAATCTTAAATGATAACTAGTGTAGAATCATGTGCTAAGATTATTTCTGTCGGCAAGGGGTCTGCTTTAAAAATATGTTATACTAATACATGGATTAATAATGTAGCGGTTAGTCAGGGCCCTTTTTGGGCTCGTGACTCCCGAAAAATGAAAAATTTTAGGGGCTCATTTTATTTTATTTTTTATTAAGTAATATTAACCAGAATTTACTTTAAAGGTTCATAATTCGCAGGTCTTAGCCTAATCTAATTATTAAAATAATATATTTACTTATATTAAGGGTCCACTTTTACGAATTAGAACAGACCCCTAAAATGTTTGAGACGGCCCTGCGGTTAGTGATAACGGGGTTATAATATAGAAATTATTTTTATCAAACATCTGGTTATTATTATATTAAAAATTAGATTTACAAAATATAACCTAAATTATGTATTCGATTTAAGTTGGATTATTTTTTATTTCCTACTATAACCCGATCAAAGAAGGACAAATCACTATAAAAGAATCTCTATTTTCCACTGAAAAAATGTTCAGTGGCTATTTTTCACTGAATGTCAGTGGGAAAAATCTGAATAGTAATGTTTTCACATGAAAAAATTAAGTTCTCCAGCATTTCAATGAAAACATGTTTTCCACTATATATTTTTCCAGTGAGCTGGTTCGGTGGGAATGAGGTGAAAAAAATCATGTTTTATAGCACAAATTTTCTACGGAATATCGTTGGGAAAAACTTCTATTTCTAGGTGTGAATGCCAAAGGGTATAAATAAAAGGTTTCAATATATAAAAGCACAAATTTATTAATTTAATTATTATATTCATGTATAACTAATTCAAATATTACTTATACAACACAAAGAGATAGGAATAATATAACGATTAAGGTATAAATTATAAGTATAAGGATTGCCCATGTATATCAGGACAGAAATTGTAATCAAACAAAGAAATAACAATGTATAATTCTATACTATGACTATTTTATCCTATAGTACATCAAATCAAACGATTAACTGTCTTAATAGCGTCATTATATTTAATATATGGGTTGTATCTTTCAGGTTTCAACTTCTGATTTAATTATCAAACAAAGCTGCATGTTTTGTAATTTTGTTTATTGGTAATACCTATTTATGGCATAATGTTTAGCCGACATGATCAATTATAATCTTCATTACTTGGACCATTTGCTTATTCTATATTCTCATGGTCCAAAATTTATATTTTTTTGAAAAAGAATTTCCATTACATTGGACTAAATTTATATACACTAATAATGTAAAAATTGCTATTGGTGCAATTTAATCTTTGTTACTAGGTTAATTTTCAATTTTACCAAGTTACTCATTACTAATATTTATTATGTATAAGATTAATTTGCAATTATCTTATAAGTAAAAAAAATTGTGTTGTTAAAGTATTGACTTTAACTCTTTATTAGACTTTAGATATATAATAGGGAACTTGTACTTTGTGAAAAGAGTATGTGCGATATGTTGATCTGCAATAACTTGTCAAAATAGCATAATATTTTCACTAAAAAGGCAAAATATTTGGGGTTAAAATTTTAGTGGAAATATTGGATCATGTATTGACTAAATCGATAAAATATTAAGAAAAAAGAAGATACTTCATCTGTTTTAATTTATGTGAATCCTTAATTATTGGGAATCTACGAGGTGGTTCTTTGATAACGTTTTCCTTACATTTTTCTAAATTATTTGAATTTTAAATTATCATGATTTATAGAACTTTTAATGTAGTTTCTAAATATATAAATTTTATTTTTATAAACTAGAAAAATTTATGTCAAAATTTAAGATTAAAATTATAAAGTTTGACCTTCGTATTTTGAAAAGATTCACATAAATTGAAACTGATGGAGTATTATTTAGCATGTTAACAGTAAGAGTAGGTAAATAATTTCAAAACCAGCCGCAATGTATTGCTTTCTGTAGAAATATCAACTGCAATTCTTCTTCTAATTAGTGTAGCATTCAAGTTGATCAATTTTTTAATCAATATATCACTTTTTTCATTCACACGCAGATTTTGGAATGAACCTTTACTCATATCCCATCATTTTGGGAAGAAAAACAGAAGTTAATAAAAATAAATTAGTTATACAAGCAAAGTCTGATTTTGTGACGAAATTGTGCCGATTTTTTTTCCGGTTTCCATTGGATATTTAGTATCCGCACTAGGGCGCAACCAAGATTAATCTAAATTTGCATTGTCTAAATGCATTAAAAGAAAAGAGATTTCTATATAATTTTTTTCATATCTAGATTCGATCTGAGACCTTTGACAAATATCCTAGAGTTAATCAATAGAGTCAAATTCAGAATTTGAAGTTTATGAGTTTCTACGGCAATCTCAAGTTAATACTACAATAATAATCGATTGCATAATCAAATATTTACGTAATAGATTTCTTAGCACACAAGATTTGAACAAAAACTACTAATTCATGAGTAAGCAGAACTCTAAATCCGCCCCTATTGACCACTAGACTTCTTGTTTTGGGAATTTAAAGGATAGTATAATAATGGGATGATGAAGTTTGTAGGAAAGTAATTTTTTTATTAATATTCTTTCCATGGTACAATATATATACAATCAAAATATACTTATCTTATGAAAGACTAATATATTTTATCTAAAATATAAGATGCTAATTACAATCATACTAATTACAATATATTACAATGTCAATTAAAATTAATGAAGATTTGAGGTAATTATGGCATTGCCCCATAATTACTCTAACAGTCCCCTACAGTCTTAGCTAGATGTTTTCAGATGCTGAGACTGTCCCTGAAATCATCAAAGAGTACGCGCAGAAGACCTTTTGTGAAGATGTCAGCAATCTGATAACGGAACGGGACATGGAGAACACGGACCTGACCACAGGAAACCTTTTTTCGGACAAATAAGCTATTCATTTCAATGTGTTTAGTGTGCTGATGCTGAACATGATTGCCAGATAAGTAGATCGCACTCACATTGTCACAATAGACCACTGTTTCCTTTTCAATCGGACAATGTAGTTCCAACAGTAGATTAGGGAGCCAACATGATCCAGCAACTACATTGACTACCCCTCGGTATTCTGCCTCAGCACTTGACCGAGACAGTGTGGATTGGCGTTTGGATGACCATGAAATGAGATTGTCACCCAAGAACACACAATAACCAGTAGTGGAACGACGTGTGTCCGGGCAGCCATCCCAATATGCATCTCTGTAGGTAGAAAGACTCGAGAAGGAGGACTTATACAGATGAAGTCTAAAATGGAGAGTACCCTTCACATACCGCAGAATCCTTTTGAGAGCCCCCATATGTTCTTTCTTCGGATCATGCATGTGTAAACAAACTTGTTGAACCGCATAAAAAATATCTGGTCTTGTAAAAGTCAGATACTGCCAGCCCCCTGCTAGGCTACAATAATGGGTAGGATCGCTGTATGGAGTTCTGACATCGTTACTCAATTTTGACTTTGTGTCAACTAGAGTATGTGAGGGTTTGCAGGATGACATCCTTGCTTTGTCAATTATTTCTTTTGACTGACTAATATACCACCTGCATATTGGGTGACGGCAATGCCAAGAAAATAATTCAATGGACCCAAGTCCTTCATCGCAAATTCTGCTGCAAGAAGGGACATAATAGACTGGCGAAGTGAAACGGATGATGCTGTGAGAATAATATCATCGACATACAAAAGGATATATGCCATGTCAGCGCCTTTCTGATAAATGAACAATGACTGATCAGACTTGCTGTAAGAGAATCTCAACTTGGAAGCAAATCCTGCAAACCTGTTATACCATGCCCGAGAAACTTGTTTCAAACCATATAAGGATTTCTTCAATAGGCAAACATGATCTGGACGAGTATAATCTCAGAAACCCAACGACTGATGCATGTACATTGTCTCATGTAAATTGCCATGCAAGAATGCACTTTTAACATCTAACTGATGAATGGTCCAAGATGTGGAAAGAGCCAAGCCGAGAACAGTATGGATAGTTGCTAGCTTAACTACCGGATTGAACGTTTCACCACAATCTACCCTAACCTGCTGAGACCTGTCATCACCAACAAGACGAGCTTTGTATCTCACAAAAGAACCATCAGAATTCTTCTTATGACAAAAAACCCACATAGACCGAATGACGTTCACATTAGACGGGCGTGGTACTAATTCACACGTCTTATTTTTAATAAGAGCATTAAATTTATCTAATATGGCAGCTTTCCAATTCGGGTAAGACAAGGCAACTTTTGGATTTTTGGTAGAGGTGATGTTGAACGGAGGATAATAGGTTAAAGTGATGTTTGTACCTAAAAATCTCGTGCATGGCACGAGTTTCAATGGTCTGAGGTTGTTTCCTCACAGGTTGGGTAGGAAGATTCTCGGGTATGTTATTGGTCCGAGGGGATGGATTGTGGCCCAAGTGAAAAGGTGTGGCCATTTCGGTATTGGGCTGGGCTTTGGGATTAGGTTGGGTTAAGGGTATGGTTGAGGTAGCAGTGGACTGTCCCACTTGGGCCTGCCTGCCACGGAAATAAGACTGGGCCGAGACCAGTGGTAACAAAGTTGTGGTCTCCGGTCCAGTCCCATTTAGTGGTTGGGCCGAAAGAGGTTGGGCATTTTGTTGGGTTGGTTCCACTTGTGTTTGGATATGAAGGTGGTGGTGCAAAATGGGATGTATTATGTTGTCCAAAAAATCATATGAAGGCGAGAATGCCACATGAGACTTAGCAAACGGGAATGTAGACTCATTAAAAATCACATGACGACAGACAATTATTTTTCCATTCGTCAAATCATAACATTTATATCTCCTATGATTTTGTGGGTATCCGAAAAATACACAAGGAGTTGAACGAGCCTGCAACTTATTAATGGAAGTAGACGGAAACAAAGTATAATACAAACATCCAAACACCCTCAAGTGTGTAAAAGATGGGAGACGATAATATAACATTTGTGTAGGAGACACATTGGAGAGCAATTTACTAGGAAGAATATTTAAACGGTATGTAGCCATTTGAAGTGCATGATGCCAAAACTTTGGTGGTGGAAGAATGCACAAGAAGAGAGCAAATCATATTATTAATCATTCGAATTTTTCTTTCGGCTTTCTCATTTTGTGGTGAGGTATGTGGCCACGAAAGACGCAAAGACATCTCATTTTGGTGACAGAAATCATTAAAGTGGGCATTTATGAATTTCCCCCCATTGTCACACTGAAAACATTTAATGCATTTGCCAAATTGAGTTTTGATAAAAATACTAAATTATTTTAAAATGGTGTAGGTTTGTGATTTATGTCCTAATGGAAAAGTCCACAAAAAATTCGAATAATCATCTAGAATGAACATATACTATTTATGACATGCAGAACTCAAAACTGGTGATGTCCACAAATCACAATGCACAAGATCAAATGACATAAAAATATGAGAATTAGAAGATGTAAAAGGAAGCTTAACATGTTTACCAAACACACAAGTTTGGCAAACAGAGTAGTCCAAAGGTTTGTTACAATAAAACAAATTATTCTTCCTAAAATTATTAAAAATTTGTGCTCCTGGGTGTCCTAATAGATTGTGTCATAGAGTAGGAGAAATGACAGCAAAGGTTGATGGTTTGTTCGTGCTATTT
Organism: Anisodus acutangulus; assembly: GCA_029783415.1. Taxonomy (NCBI): domain Eukaryota; kingdom Viridiplantae; phylum Streptophyta; class Magnoliopsida; order Solanales; family Solanaceae; genus Anisodus; species Anisodus acutangulus. Next base: position 40,466,188 of record CM056503.1, read on the forward strand.
TTGGAAACAGAGGTGATGGGATATAAGTTCCCCGTGCTATTGCATCTCATAAATGGCATCCCCATCTGAAAATCCTTCACAGAAAAGCCAAACAGATCAAAATTACAGAAACATTGTTGTCAATTGTAAAACGTCTAACAGATATCAGGTTTTTAATTATATTTGGTGCATGTAAGACATTTTTCAAGTGTAATGGTGAGTGTGGAGAGAGTAGTGTTACCTGACCAATACCACGAATTGGAATCTCTTGCCCACTGCCAACAACAATATTTTTATTATTGCTCATATTAAAATAAGACGCGAGATTACCTTGAGATGTCGTCATGTGTGACGTAGCCCTAGTGTCCATGTACCATGACTCATCTAGAACACTCAGATGCATGTTGTTCATGGCTTGTTCAATGTCCGTGGGTGCATAACCAACAAAAGATGGTACCTGAGCCGTAAACGAATATTGTGGACAAGATTCGAAAATACCGGGTTGGCTATTTGAAGAGAGAGGAGGTCGGGCCCACGATGAAGTTGGATATGAGCATGGCTGGGCAACCCACTGTGGGGCCAGGCCCACGGTAGGTACTGCCCCCACTGATTACCGCCACTACCCGGACTGGCCACTATCGCCGGAAGGTTGGCCACCGCCTCTTCCCCGTCCCTTTCCATTATTATTTTTCCTTTTACTGTTACGGTTTGAACCCCATTTTTTACCATTCTTAGAACGATTACCATGGCCCCCCGAACCAGAATTTTGGGGCTCTAAATCTGTGGAAGATGAGTTGGTGGAGATGAGAGCAGTTCTAGCAGTGGTTGCTCCAGAGGATGTCTGTTTTGCTTTCCATGTTTCCTCGAGAATTAACCTCGAACGGGCCTCATCAAAAGGACAACGAATTGTTTTGCTGAATGAACGTAGCAACATCATCATATTATTCATTCAACCCCGCAATCAACTGAAAGACCAACCTTTGATTTGTCACTGGCGAACCAATGTTGGATAGTTAGTCAGCAAGTACATTTAATTCTTGACAATAGGCGGAGATTTTGGAAAAGTCATCCAATTTAACATTAGTAAATTGGTGTTCAAGATAAGCGACCCTAGAAATTTTGTTATCTTGAAAGATGTTTTGTAAATGTTCCCACGCCTATTGAGCCGTAGAATTTGGTTCTATTATGGTATGGAGAAGATCATTCGAAATTGTGCCATAAATCCATTGAAGGACTATATCATCTAAGCGGGACCATAGTTTCTTGTCCATCGTAGTGGTATCCGACGGTGACTCGGACGGAAATATGGTCAAATACCTCATAAGCGCGACAATGAATTTTGAACAATTCTGCCCAAAAGATATACTACCCTTTCTCCATTTCAAGAGTTATGGAGATAAAATTCTTGACGTTATTAACGGCAAGAGCGGGATGAAATGTTTAATTTTTGGCCATAGGTTCCACAAGAAATCAAACTAGAGAATAAAAGAAGTAGTGTTTGATGTTTTGGATGTGGAAAAACCCCTTAGGGTTTCGGATAGGATGTAGCCTAGGAGGGGGTGGATTTTAGATGTCGGCTAAGGTTTTGCTAGGTGTAAGAAGTGGTTTAGGGTTTTGTGAGTGTTGGCCGAAAAAGTTAGGAGAAAGAGAAGGGAGAAATCGTGTAGGAGGATGGAAGAATTAGGGCAAATGATCTTTGACTCTTGATATCATGTAGGAAAGTAATTCCTTGATTAATATTCTTCCCATGGTACAATATATATACAATAATAATATGTTTGTCTTATGGAAGACTAATCTACTTTATCTAAAATATAAGATGTTAATTACAATTATCCTAATTATAATATATTACAATATCAATTATGATTAATGAAGATTGGAGGTAATTATTGGATTTCCCCATAATTACTCTAACAGAGTTAATGTTACTATACTTCCAAGGACGGAAAAAAATCTGACTATTTCAAAGAACAACTTATTAACAAAAAAAACTTACTTTATCTTTTCAATTTATGTGAAAGAGTTGAAACTATGGTGAGCTAGAGCATCAAATTTTACGATGAGATTCTGAATAATTGATTTTGAAGCATATACTGAAGGTCAAGTAGTAAGAAAAAAAACTAACAAACAATGGTTCGGACAGTATAGATAGAATTCCTACATTCTTAACTAGCTAGAGATTTCAGGTACGATGATTGAGTATGGAAAAAATCATATTAAGGAGCGATTTCTCTTAAGTGGGTCTTACGCGGTATTAATATGGATTAATGAAATCCGAATACAGATATCGAATACCAGTGGAAAAAAAAAGTGCACCAGGGAATAGTTGAAGGAAGGTAGGGCATCAAACTAACACATTTAGTCAAAAGTCAATATGTAAGACTCAAAATAAATAAAAGATAGATCAACGTCAATCTTCAAACGTTGAATGTTGAAAATGCTTCTGCACCGTCGATGCAACGACTTTTCCTCCTCTATTTTTTTATATTTTTTTATTATTTTATTTTACTTGCTTTGTCAAAAATTGTCTGTGTAAAAATTGTTTTAAATGAACTGTACGTGCGTCTGTGTATTATCTCATATTAATTATCCACATTACTAAAAATATTCTTCAACAATTACTTGATCACTTTTTAAAAATAAGATAGAATTAATTAAATTTTATCTACTTTTCCTTGATATTAATTATTTATAAAGTAATCAATATTGATTAGAGTGTCATTAATAAGAAAGAGATAAATGTAATATAGTAAAAATATCCTTTTTATTTATGATTTCTTAAAAGACGTATAAAAGATAAAGTGATCAAGTAATTTGAGACGGAGGGAGTATATGTATATCTTACTTGAATATGTTTTTTAAAAATAAAATATTGATGACGAATTTTCTACTGTTTACCAAATCATGATTTTGATATAAAATGGTGAAAACAAGAAGAATATTCTTGGGTCCACTCATTGTGCATGCATCTGTACATACCCGATTGTATCAAAATTGTACGACTGCTCCTTCCTTATAATAATTAATAATAGCAATAATAATAATATCAATAATAATAATAATATATTTGGGAAATCAAATTGGAGTACTAATAGTTATGTTCTTAAGGTTAAAAATACGTTATTAAAAAAGTTATTATAATACTTTTATTGTTGTTTTTAATTATAATATCTAAATTTAATCTAAAAAAACTTATATAAAGAATGGATCTTGGACCTAACTCAACCCCAAAAACTAGATTGTAGGGTGATGATTGTTCAACTTCATATAAGGAGCACATGTTCCCATTCCATATCTGAGGTAAGACTCTTAACACTCCCCCGCACGTCAAGATCTTGTTAACTGGAGTGTGAATAATATAATTTGGGGGCCCAATATCGGTGAACAAAAAATTGAAATGGGTCTGGCTTTGATACCATATAAAGAATGGATATTGGGCCTAACTCAACCCCAAAAGCTAGCTTGTATGGTGAGGATTGTCCAAGTCCATATAAGGAGTCCATCACATTTCATATCCGATGTGGGACTTTTAACAACTTAGAAACTAATATCCGAATTGATAAAGAAAATTAAAAGATTTGATCACTGAACATCAAGCCCCTTCATTCTTTTTAAAGTGAGGGAGAAGAAAACAACAAAATAATGACGACGACAATAATGGGTTCATGTCCGTCGTAGATCAAAGGTGAATTCCAATATGTGATTTGAGCCTCGTTTGCTTTTATAAACATTAAGATGTCTAAATTTTAATATTTATTTAATTATTAAGATATTGTCTTTGTATCTACTTTGAGTTTCCATCGAATAGCATAACACGAGATTTCTCCAAGTATAGAGAGATGTAAGAGTTTTTTTTCGCTACCAGAATCACCATTTGGCATGGCTAGAACATTGAATAATTAAAATTATTTTTTCCTAATTAAGTATTTAAGTGTGCATAATTTATTTTTAGTTAAGACATATAATGATAATTTTTTTAATAAATCAATGATTTAATATTGTAACCAAAAAATAATTAGGAAAAATATTAATATACATGAAATTATAAAAACTATTTGTTTGATATTGCAAACTTTAAATGTTAGCAATGCTGATCACGATGATGACAATGACGCGAAGGCTAGTAGTAGATGTGGTTGGTGGAGGTGATTGTGGTGAAGGACTCTAGTCTAGGTAGTTGATAGTGGAGGTGTTGGTGGTGATTACGAATTGTGGAGCTAATTAGTGGTGTTAGTGATTCGAATGCGACATGAAATTTTACCTTCTAATTAAAAGCTTGACCAAATCAAGACTATTAAACTTCGATACCTTTTCATTATTTATTGGTTGCATATTGACCATAATTTGTTTAAGTTTGTGGAATTCCAAAGGAAGACAATGTCATTATCATTATGATTCAAGTAGATTTGCTGAAATTACCAAGGAATATTTGTAGCACTCATTTCCTTCGCACCCACCCCACATAGAGAAAGCTCATTGTTTGCCTAGCGAAGTGACAAAAATACCTTTTAGTCGGGACCGGGCTACAATTTCACTTACGAATTCGACAAAATTGAGTAGATTTGACTCAGATTTTATATTCATATTTAAAAATTCACTTAATATGTATAAATAATTTATTTAAAATATAATATTAAAATGCGATTTTAATATTCGAAACTCATAAACTTAAAATTCTAGAATTATAAACTTGCAAAAGTTACAGATTAGTGACCGGTATCATTCTAACATGCTTTAAAAATTTATTTGTTTATATCTAAAGAAGAATAGTTTTTTTAAGAAAATAATATTTATGATGAATATACTGAATTGTGGATGTCCACTCGACACTTTTACAATTTCCTGAAAAAACTTGCAATCAAACAAGTAGTTTGAAGTAGTTCAAACAAGTAGTTCATGTAAACAGCTCCTGGAAAGCCTTGCAGTAACTTCCTAAAGAGGTTCGCAATCAAGAAAGTACTTAGGTTGCAAACAGTTCTTCTTGAAAAGTCTTGCAATCAAGCAACTAGCTTGTAAGTAGCTCATGCAGCAACTTCTCGAAGAGACTATACCAGGCTCAATAAATAATGGAATGTAGAAAGAGGATCCTAAACAAAAAAGGACTCCATGAGACCATGACCCCTTTTTAGAGCGTATAAGGGAGGTCGAATTCCAAACCTTTTCTCTCGGCTTACAATCAAGCAACTAGCTCATTGATAACGTTCAAATTCACTCCTCAAAGAGAAAGTGCACATGGTCGCCGCAATATAATTTACCCAACTATGAATCAGGATCGAATCCCATAGAGAATAATATAAAGACGATTTAAAAAGTAAATGGTTTATCACCAACTAAGCTAAGTCAAATACTTTATAATATTTTGATTTTGAGAAATATTATAACTAATGCGGAAATATAAACTAACCTAGAAATAAAGTAAAATGATCAATGATCACAAACATGGATATGTAAGCTTTTTGTATTAAACTTGTAGGTAAAAACGGGGTAAAGTGTATTCGAAAGGTTAAACAAGAGAAACGTTGAGTCGAGAGATGACTCTCTGTCTTTAAGACAAAATTGCCCCGTATAAATGCTTTTACGGTATTGGGTGTTACACCTCGTAAGATTAAGAAAATAGGATTCAAATACCGCAAATTAGTATACAAGAGGATGTGATTCCGGAAAGATGTTGGTCACAATGAGGGTGACGTTGGAAACTTATAAAAATTGTATAGTCCTGATATGGGTTAATAATGTATTATAAAAGTATGACATTGAGGATACGAGGCTTATGAAATTCTCAGAAATTAAAAGAAGTGGGTTTGAGATTTATTAATTGAAGAACTTGGGGGGGGGGGGGGGCAAGTGTAATAAGAAAAATTCAGATTTTTGTTTATAACCTACACTTACCTCTTCATCTTCATTCTAACTTAACCAAAAACTCTCCTCTCTTCTCTCCTCCAAGCCCAGCCGAGAAACCCCCCCCACCCATAACCAAATTTAAGGTTTTTATCTCCTCTTCTTAGACTACATTTTCACCAAAAATTAGAAGCCAAAACAACACAAAAAACAGTGGCAAAAACAACCACTGCTTGCCGAGAATTTTCCCAGAAATTTTGAGATGTTTGGAATGAAATTTTGGAAAAAAAACGTGTAGGGATGATGGCTTAACATGGTAGAACACTTGCATGTCAATTGGAGTTGAAGAAGTGAACAAAAAAGGGAAAGAAATACGAAAACAGTGGGGATTTTCGGACCCGGGCAGTGAGCAAATTTTGCGGACTGTTTTGGACGAAATTTGAGGTATAAAATTCTTCTTTCTATAATCTAATTGGAATGCATGTTGTTAGAATTAAGGATATGAATTTGTGTTAATGAAAAATTTGGAATTTAAACAATGCATGTGAGAATTTTGGGCTAGTTGCCAATTTGGGACAGATTTGGGTGATTGTTGGATTCGTTGGTTATTGTTGTTATTATTATCACTAATTGCATGATGAAATTGAAAGGAAACATTGATATTAAAGTTTAAAATTAGTTATATGGTAGTATTGAAATATGGAATTGGATTTTAGGAGTTAAGAGAAGAGTTATGGAATTAGGACATGTTGTGGCCAAGAACTTGCATGAAATCGTTGGACATGTTGAGATGGATATGGACTGTTTTAGGGACTATTTTGTGGTGTTATAATGCTGAAAATTTAGTTACCATTATGCATGTTTAAGTGTGGTAATTGCTAATGTAAGTCCTAAATGAATAAGAGTGTAGAAAGGTGTAGAAAGGCTTCACATTCTACCCTCGTTGTTGTTGGAACATGGACTATTTTTGTGGGCTATTTTAATGTGGATTAAGAGGCTAAATTTACATGAGAAGTGGGTGTGTAAATCCCCTTTGTTGCTGTTTTGGTTGTGCCCTTAATTGGTGCTTGGCTATTGATGTTATTAGCCTCGTTTGAAAGTTGTGGAAACATGTATAAGCAAGGGAAGTGCTGCCCGAATTTTTATAGAATAGGAAGTCGTTATTCGATATAAAGTATGCCAGTGATCATAGAATTGACGAACGTATTATCATTATTATAGGTTGAAGTTCTAAAACGAGACGTACTCTAATATTGAGTTGATTAGTTCGTCTAAGAGGTATGTGAACTATTCCTTCTTTCTTTGGCATGATTTTTATTTAATGAAGGTACGGCGGACGTACATGATTCTTATACAGTTTAATTCCTAAATATGTTAGTTATGAGAAGTGCCTATGATTTTTCAGTAAAGAGTTTATTATGACATTATTATAATAATTTTATTGGGAGTCAAATGAAATTTTTGATTGCATATGGTTACTCATGAAATCTACTCGTGCTAAGTGTTATTACTTCACTTCACCGAGTCCCAATATGGGCCGGGTTATGTTCGTGCACAGCCTTGCATTTTTCACCGAGTCCCTCACTAGAGGGCCGGGTTACGTAGGATGGATCCATAGATGAGATATGACTTTATCGAGTTCCAGTATGGGCCGGGTTATGATATGACTTCACCGAGTCCCAATATGGGTTGAGTTATGATATGATTCCACCGAGTCCCGCATTAGTGGGCCGGATTACGTTACAGGTATATATATGTATATGGACATGCATTCATGTTTTCTTGACTTGACTCTCATTTTTATAAGGCACAACTGACTTTTATTGTTTATGGCACAATTGGATTTGGATCCTGATTTTTATACTGACCTCTTGTTATTCATTGGCTACTTATGATCTCATTTGCAGTATTTCATGTTTACATACTCAGTACATTATTTCGTACTGACCCTCTTTTCTCGAGGGGCTGCGTTCATGCCCGCAGGTACATGTGCTCAGTTTGGTGACCCTCCGGTTTAGGTTCCTTCGCAGCTATTTGGAAAGCTCCTTTGATCCAGAGCTTTACCATTTTGGTACAGAACCCTATCATTTTGATTTATGTATATTTAGGGGCACGACGGGGCCCTGTCCCGTCATATGTCGTTGTCCTTCTTATAGAGGTCTGTAGACAGTTGTGGATTGTACTTATGTAAAGGTTGTAACTCTGTTTTGGTCAGTCATGCTATTGTACTCTGTGTTGGGGTGTCCCCGTGTATATATGATATTATCTAGTGGCAGCCTTGTCGGCTTGCCTGTTGTATTGTGTTCTCTAGTTGTGACTCCTCACGAGGCAGGTACATTCGGGGATAAAGGCAGCCTTGTCGGCTTGCCTACCCTGATATATGTTTTTATTGCAGCGTTATGCTGCCGAATTTCAGACTCATTAGGTGTTAGTTGGATTATGTGTGACAGGTCAGGATAATGACGTCATTAGGCGGTTAGTCGCGGCCCGTCGTGTCGGGTCGTGACAAAGGAAGTATTATCGAGCGTTTAGTCCTCGGAATGTCTACAGACCGTGTCTAGTAGAGTCTTGTGTATGGGTATGTTGTGCACCATACTTATACGCAGGAGGCTGCAGGGCATTTAGGATTGGCTTCTATTCTTTCATCTCTTAGATCGTGCAATAGAGCTATGTTATTAGGATAATCCCTTTCTGATGACTTACTATGTTTACAGCTATGCCTCGAAGAAGCGATAGCGACCCAAAGAGCAAGCCTACACGGGAGATACTAGTTTCGGATTCAGAGAGTTACCAGGTCCCGTGCACTCGCCTATGCCGGAGATTATGCCCCAGTCGACGAGCTCTGCTTCGTCGCCACCATCAGAGGCTCCAGTTCAGGGGGCAACATCACCAGTTTCCGAGGCCCCAGCACCTGAGCCTCCAGCTCCTCAGCCGGGGGCAGAGGACAGAGCCATGAGAGATGCGGTGCAGCTGCTGACTAGGTTAGTGGCAGGGCAGACTTATAGACAGGGACCAGGAGTTGGCCCCAGAGAAGATAGTTTAAGGGTCCGTGATTTCTTGAGCTATAGTCCACCAGAGTTTTTCGGGTCAAGGCCCGAGGATGACCCGCAGGAGTTTATTCGACAGATGCAGCGTACCTTGAGGGTAATCAGGGCTTCGGAGACTGAGTCTGTGGAGTTGGCTTCGTATATGATGCGGGATATAGCTACAAACTGGTATGAGTCTTGGGAGTTGTCCAGGGGAGAGGATGTTCCTCCAACTATATGAGAGGAGTTTACAGAGGCCTTCCTTGGTCACTACTTGCCTACAGAGATGAGGAGAGCTAGAGTGGACAGATTATTACAGTTGAGGCAGAGTGGCAGGACCATTCGTGAGTATAGCCTGGAGTTTGATTCATTGTCCAGATATGCACCCACTATTGTAGCAGATATGGCAGACAGAGTGCATCGCTTTGTGATGGGGCTGGACCATTATCTGATCGATGGTTGTATGGCGGTAGCTCTTCAGCCGGGTATGGATATTGCTCGTATCCAGGCATACACACAGGGGGTTGAGGACCGACATAGAGGGCGACAGCCAGACAGAGGTCATGACAGGGACCAACATAAGAGGGCTAGGTCGACAGCTTATTCCGGTGAGTCTCGAGGCAGACAATTCCAGCAGCAGATCAGATATTCATCTCAGGTAGAACAGAGTGCTCCTCTACAGTCTACGGGCAGAAGGTTCGACCGCCCCGGGTATTCAGGAGCCGGACGGAGATCCAGGGCTTCGGGTTCTCGGAGGAACAGGGGCTCTAGTCAGTTGAGGCCATCTTATCCTCGGTACTCTCAGTGTGGTAAGCTTCATATTGGGGAATGTCGTTCGACCACATGTGTTTTCTTCTCTTGCGGCCGTCAGGGCCATATGATGAGGGAGTGTCCCAATATGGGTGGTTCAGGTGGGATGGCTCGGCCTACGGGATCGGGTGTTGGTTCATCGTCATCTATAGCTATGCGCCCCACCGGGCGGGGTATTCAGATGCCAGCAGGCCGTGGTAGAGGTCGTGGTAGAGTTTCTAGTTTCGGCGGTCCTTCGAACCGCATATATGCTTTGTCCAGTAGACGTGATCAGGAGGCGTCACCAGATGTTGTTACAGGTATACTATCGGTCTTTTTCTATGATGTATATGCTTTGATAGATCCATGTTCCACCTTGTCCTACATATCCCCTCTTGTTGCTAATAGAATAAGGATAGAACCTGAGCTGATAGAACCATTTGAGGTAGCTACACCGGTAGAAGATTCGGTTATAGCCGAGCGTGTGTATAAAAATTGTTCGGTGGTGATATATAGCCGTCATACCTTCGCAGATTTGATAGAGTTGGATATGACCGAATTTGATGTCATTATGGGTATGGATTTGTTGGCTTCTTGTTTTGCCAACGTTGATTGTAGGGAGAAGTTGGTTCGATTTCAGTTTCCAGATGAGCCAGTTATAGAATGGAAAGGGAATGCAGCATCGCCGAGAGGTAAGTTTATTTCATACCTCAAGGCAAGGAAGATGGTCAAAAAAGGTTGTATCTATCATTTGGTTCGGGTGCATGATACAGAAGCGGAGGTACCAGCTCTTCAGTCAGTTTCGATAGTTAGTGAGTTTCCGGATGTATTCCCAGATGATCTTCCAGGTCTCCCTCCAGAGCGGGATATAGATTTCAGTGTAGATGTATTGCCAGGTACCCAACCTATATCCATTTCTCCTTATAGAATGACACATGCAGAGCTGAAGGAGTTGAAGGAGCAGCTGAGAGACTTGTTGGAGAAAGGCTTTATTAGGCCGAGTACATCTCCATGGGTAGGACCAGTGTTATTTGTGAGGAAGAAAGATGGATCGCTGCGGATGTGTATTGATTATAGGCAGCTGAACAAGGTAACCATCAAGAACAGGTCCCCCCTCCCCAGGATTGATGATTTATTTGACCAGTTGCAGGGTGCTAAGTGCTTCTCGAAGATAGACTTGCGGTCATGTTATTATCAGGTGCGGGTAAGAGAGACAGATATTCCAAAGACAGCATTCAGAACCCGATATGGATATTATGAGTTTAGGGTGATGTCTTTTGGACTGACCAATGCTCCAGCAGTGTTTATGGATTTGATGAACCGGGTATTCAGGCCATTCTTAAACATGTTCGTCATTGTATTCATTGATGATATCCTGGTTTATTCCCGTTCAGAGCAGGAGCATGCAGACCATTTGAGGACGGTACTTAGGGTCCTCCAGCACCAGCAGTTGTATGCCAAGTTTTCCAAGTGTGAGTTCTGGTTGACTTCGGTGGCATTCTTTGGGCATATTATCGGGGCTGATGGTATTTGGGTGGATACACAGAAGATTGAGATGGTGAAGACTTGGCCCAGACCTATGACACATACTGAGGTACGCAGTTTTCTGGGACTAGCAGGGTATTACAGAAGGTTTGTGGAGAAGTTTGCCTCGATCTCAGCGCCTTTGACTAGGCTAACCCAGAAAGCGACTAAGTTTCGATGGGCCGGATGCTTTTGAGCACAGTTTCCAGTTGTTGAAGGATAAGTTGACTACGGCTCCAGTTCTGACTCTTCCCGAGGGACCGGATGGTTATGTCATCTATTGTGATGCTTCAGGTATTGGGCTAGGTTGTGTGTTGATGCAGCATGGCAAAGTTATAGCTTATGTCTCCCGACATCTCAGAAAGCATGAAAAGAATTATCCCACTCATGATTTGGAGCTAGCAGCGGTGATTCATGCCCTGAAGATTTGGAGACATTATTTGTATGTGATTCATGTTGATATTTATACGGATCACAAGAGTCTCCAATATATCTTTAAGCAGAAGGAGTTGAACCTATGGCAGAGGCGGTGGTTAGAGTTGCTAAAGGACTATGATGTTGATATCTTGTACCATCCGGGGAAAGCCAATGTTGTGGCAGATGCTCTTAGCCGTAGATCTATGGGTAGCTTGACGGATGTGTAGTCAGATAGAAGGGAGATGGTTCGTGAGATACACAAGCTAGCTAGTCTTGGAGTCTGGTTAGCGGATTCGGGAGATAGCGGGGTTCTTATTCGGGATGTTGCTGAGTCCTCTATCGTGGAAGAGGTAAAGAAACGTCAGTATGAGGATCCTGTTCTGGCCCGGTATAGAGATGCAGCTCTCCGAAAGGGAAATACTTTATTTGAGGTTACACTTGATGATGTGCTGAGGTGTGAGGGCAGGTTATGTGTACCTGATGCTGCATGGCTACGACAACAGGTTATGAGAGAGGCACACAATGGCCGTTATTCCATTCATCCAGGGTCGACGAAGATGTACCATGACCTTAGATGCTTGTATTGGTGGGATGGCATGAAAAGAGACATAACAGAATTTGTTGCCAGTGCCCGAATTGTCAGCAGGTTAATGTTGAGCATCAGAAGCCTGGTGGATTATTACAGGAGATTGAGATCCCGACTTGGAAGTGGGAAGTGATCAATATAGACTTCATTACAGGCTTACCTCGCACTCAGCGGAAGTGTGATTCCATATGGGTTATCGTGGATAGGTGTGAAATCGACCATTTTCTTCCAGTGAGGACTACTTACTCAGCTGAGGACTATGTTAGGCTGTACATCAGGGAGATAGTGAGACTGCACAGGGTTCCCACATCTATTATATCAGACCGAGGAGATCAATTTACAGTTAACTTCTGGAGATCATTCCAGAAGGGATTGGGGACACAAGTGAGTCTCAACACAGCATTTCATCCTCAAACGGATGGGTAGGCAGAGCGTACTATCCAGACATTAGAGGATATGCTGAGAGCCTGTATTATTGACTTCGGAGGTAGTTGGGATGATCATTTACCACTCATTGAGTTTGCCTATAACAACAACTACCATTCTAGCATCCAGATGGCACCGTACGAGGCCTTATACGGGAGGAAGTGCAGGTCACCTATTGGTTGGTTTGATGTAGGTGAGACTAAGTTGATCGGCCCAGACATGGTTCAGCAAGCTGTTGATAAGGCGAAGCTCATTTAGGAGAGATTATTAGCAGCACAGAGTCGACAGAAGTCATATGTTGATAATCGACGTCGACACTTAGAGTTTCAGGTTGATGATTGGGTGTTCCTAAAGGTGTCACCCATGAAGGGTGTGATGAGGTTTGGCAATAAAGGGAAGCTTATCCCAAGGTACATCGGGCCTTACCAGGTCATTCGTAGGATAGGCAAGGTTGCCTATGAGTTGGATCTACCATCCGAATTGGAGGCGGTACATCCAGTCTTCCATGTATTTATGCTGCGTAAGTGTATTGGTGATCCGTTTAGAGTCTTCCCAGTAGATGATGTCCAGGTGACAGAGGAGATGTCTTATGAGGAAAGTCCCATAGCCATACTTGATCGCCAGGTCAGGAGATTACGGACGAAGGATGTGGCTTCCGTCAAGGTATTGTGGCGAAACAACAATAAGGAGGAAATGACTTGGGAGGCAGAAGATGAAATGAAGAAGAAATATCCTTACTTGTTCGCTATGACTCCAGGTGGATAGATATAGTTATAAAGGAGACTCTGCCGAAATTTTTCTAGCATAAGACTTATTATGAACATTCGAGGACGAATGTTTCTAAGGGGGGAAGAATGTTACACCTCGTAAGATTAATGAAATTGGATTCAAATACCGGAAATTAGTATACAAGAGGATGTGATTCCGGAAAGATGTTGGTCATAATGAGGGTGACGTTGGAAACTTATAAAAATTGTATAGTCCTGATATGGGTTAATAATGTATTATAAAAGTATGACATTGAGGATACGAGGCTTATGAAATTCTCAGAAATTAAAAGAAGTGGGTTTGAGATTTATTAATTGAAGAACTTGGGGGGGGGGCAAAGTGTAATAAGAAAAATTCAGATTTTTATTTATAACCTACACTTACCTCTTCATCTTCATTCTAACTTAACCAAGAACTCTCCTCCCTTCTCTCCTCCAAGCCCAGCCGAGAAACCCCCCACCCATAACCAAATTTAAGGTTTTTATCTCCTCTTCTTATACTACATTTTCACCAAAAATTAGAAGCCAAAACAACACCAAAAATAGTGGCAAAACAACCACTGTTTGCCGAGAATTTGCCCAGAAATTTTGAGATTTTTGGGATGAAATTTTGGAAGAAAAACGTGTAGGGATGATTGCTTAACATGGTAGAACACTTGCATGTCAATTGGAGTTGAAGAAGTGAACAAAAAAGGGAAAGAAATACGAAAACAATGGGGATTTTCGGACCCGGGCAGTGAGCAAACTGTGCGGACTGTTTTGGATGAAATTTGAGGTATAAAATTCTTCTTTCTATAATCTAATTAGAATGCATGCTGTTAGAATTAAGGATATGAATTTGTGTTAAGAAAAATTTTGGAATTTAAACAATGCATGTGACAATTTTGGGCTAGTTGCTAATTTGGGACAGATTTTGGTGATTGTTGGATTCGTTGGTTATTATTGTTATTATTATCACTAATTTCATGATGAAATTGAAAGGAAATATTGATATTAAAGTTTAAAATTAGTTATATAGAAGTATTGAAATATGAAATTGGATTTTAGGAGTTAAGAGAATAGTTATGGAATTATGACATGTTGTGGCCAAGAACTTGCATGAAATCGTTGGACATGTTGAGATGGATATGGACTGTTTTAGGGACTGTTTTGTGGTGTTATAATGCTGAAAATGTAGTTACCATTATGCATATTTAAGTGCGGTAATTGCTAATGTAAGTCCTAAAGGAATAAGGGTGTAGAAAGGTGTAGAAATGCTTCACATTCTCCCTCGTTGCTGTTGGAACATGAACTATTTTTGTGGGCTGTTTTAATGTGGATTAAGAGGCTAAATTTACATGAGAAGTGGGTGTGTAAATCCCCTTTGTTTCTATTTTGGTTGTGCCCTTAATTGGTGCTTGGCTATTGATGTTATTAGCCTCGTTTGAAAGTTGTGGAAACATGTATAAGCAAGGGAAGTGCTGCCCGAATTTTTATAGAATAGGAAGTCGTTATTCGATATAAAGTATGTCAGTGATCATAGAATTGACGAACGTATTACCATTATTATAGGTTGAAGTTCTAAAATGAGACGTACTCTAATATTGAGTTGATTAGTTCGTCTAAGAAGTATGTGAACTATTCCTTCTTTCTTCGGCATGATTTTTATTTAATGAAGGTACGACGGACGTACATGATTCTTATACAGTTTAATTCCTAAAGATGTTAGTTATGAGAAGTGCCTATGATTTTTCAGTAAAGAGTTTATTATGACATTATTATAATGATTTTATTAGGAGTCAAATGAAAATTTTGATTGCATATGATTACTCATGAAATCTACTCGTGCTAAGTGTTATTACTTCACTTCACCGAGTCCCAATATGGGCCGGGTTATGTTCGTGCACAGCCTTGCATTTTTCACCGAGTCCCTGACTAGAGGGTCGGGTTACGTAGGATGGATCCATAGATGAGATATGACTTTACCGAGTTTCAGTATGGGCCGGGTTATGATATGACTTCACCGAGTCCCAATATGGGCTGGGTTATGATATGATTCCACCGAGTCCCGCATTAGTGGGTCGGATTACGTTACATGTATATATATGTATATGGAGATGCATTCATGTTTTCTTGACTTGACTCTCATTTTTATAAGGCACAACTGACTTTTAT
Source organism: Anisodus acutangulus (assembly GCA_029783415.1). Taxonomy (NCBI): domain Eukaryota; kingdom Viridiplantae; phylum Streptophyta; class Magnoliopsida; order Solanales; family Solanaceae; genus Anisodus; species Anisodus acutangulus. Next base: position 40,481,697 of record CM056503.1, read on the forward strand.
TGTTTATGGCACAGTTGGATTTGGATCTTGATTTTTATACTGACCTCTTGTTATCCATTGGCTACTTATGATCTCATTTGCAGTATTTTATGTTTACATACTCAGTACATTATTTTGTACTGACCCCCTTTCCTCGGGGGGCTGCGTTCATGCCCGCAAGTACATGTGCTTAGTTTGGTGACCCTCCGATTTAGGTTCTTGCGCAGCTGTTTGGAAAGCTCCTTTGATCCAGAGCTTTACCATTTTGGTACAGAACCCTATCATTTTGATTTATGTATATTTAGGGGCACGACGGGGCCCTGTCCCGTCATATGTCGTTGTCCTTCTTATAGAGGTCTGTAGACAGTTGTGGGTTGTACTTATGTAAGGGTTATAACTCTGTTTTGGTCAGTCATGCTATTGTACTCTGTGTTGGGGTGTCCCCGTGTATATATGATATTATCTAGTGGCAGCCTTGTCGACTTGCCTATTGTATTGTGTTGGCTAATTGTGACTCCTCAGGAGGTAGGTACATTCGGGGGTAAAGGCAGCCTTGTCGGCTTGCCTACACTGACATATGTTGTTATTGCAGCGTTATGCTGCCGGATTTCAGACTCATTAGGTGTTAGTTGGATTATGTGTGACAAGTCAGGATAATAACGTCATTAGGACGGTTACTCGCGGCCCGTCGAGTCAGGTCGTGACATTGGGCAATAGTCTTTCAAGATAAAACAACAACTAATAAACTTGCACAAAGCAAATATAGTTGATTCTAGCGAAGATAATGAATACGAACAAATTGCTGAAGAAAGAGAGCGAAAAATATTTTCTACCTGCTTTCTGTACTTTCCGTTCTCTGTGTATATGTTATGGACGATGAACAGAACAAAAAAGAAAAACTTGTTTGAGTTTCTAGATAGAAGAGATGTGTTCTGTGTGTGTCAGTGTATCTATGTGTCTTTGAGTGTGTCTTCTTAATTTAAAATGACGTGTTCAATATATAAGACCAAAAAGGGAGGCCAACAGTCATGAATGTTGATGTCTTCAACGTCTTGACCTGTTGACCCAAGACCCGAGATGGAGCCCGAACTGGACGGGACGGGCGGGCGGCGGCGGTGAGCGTGTGGGGCTTAGCCCCGAACCCAAGCTCACCTAGGTCATCTCCCTTCTAATCACATGGGTTACACCTTGGGGCCCCAAACTCTTACTCAAACTTAGAGTTTATATCTAGTATAAACTCTCATTCTTTTACCAATGAGGGAGATTTGTCATTTTTGGCCAAAAAATACTCCATCTTTTCATGTCTCAAACACCTTACTTTGTATACCAATATCTCTTTCATTTCTCAACGAAATTTAACGATACTTGGCACTAACATCATCTACTCACTTAGTAAATTAGGCATGTGCGAAGAAATAATATTTTTGATATACGGGGCCCATGTGTTTAAGTCATTAAATATGGGATAAACTCAATCCATATTAGTAAAATTTCCAACAATCCCCTCTTGAAAGAGAATTGGTGCACACAGGGTGCCAAAGTTCAGCAATCTTTCAGCAAAAAAGATATTGCATCAAGAAAGGTAACTTTCGGCTTTGAACCTTTCTTAGTCGATTACCATCGAATTTACTTACTGTGCGGTGAACGTGATATCTTGAACCATCAGTGTTTAGTGTAAACCAAGACAGTGATATCGACACAATAACTCTTCTTATTCATTTCTTCTTATTATTTTGTCTGTTGTGGCCATGGACAACGCTTGGATTCTTAAGTGCGTACGTTTGAAACGCTCTGTCTTCACACTTAAATAGGTGATCTTCTATAAGGTATATAGCTTTACCCCACTCGCAAGTGTTAGGAATCATTAAAAATTTCAGAAACTTATCATTTACCCATTATGCAGGTAGCACTTTATGTCTATCGCGAGAACGACTTTGGAGTTATCTTTCTTTAAGGAATGATAATCTGAAGTGCTCTTACTTCAAGTGAAGCGCTAAAATGAACCTCTATAGCTTAGTTTTTCCATTGAACCAAATTCCTGGGATCTCCAGTCAGTAAGGTTGGGTTACCACCATAAATATTCTTATTGTTTGAGTTTTAAGCCCATTCCCCTAGACATGCATAATATTTGATCTTTGGGTAGGCCTTTAGTTAAATGATCTGCTAAGTTATCCTTTGATTTACGTAATCAATGGAAATGACACATGTAGTGATCTATTTCCTAACGGTCTTATGTCTCCGATGAATATATCTAGACTTGCCGTTGTACATATTACTTCGTGCCCTTCCTAAAGCCGATTGGCTGTCACAGTAAATTATCACCGAAGGCACGTGTTTATCCCAACAAGGGATATCCTCTAAGAAGTCGTGAAGTCATTCTGTTTTTTCTCCTGCTTTGTCCAAAGCGATAAACTCTGATTTCATCATGGATCGAGCGATGCATGTTTTCTTAGAGGACTTCCAAGACACAGCCCCACTACCAATTGTAAAAACATACCCACTGGTGGATTTGGTATTCTTTATGTCCGATATCCAGTTTGAATTACTGTATCCCTCAAATACGGCTGGATATCTAGAATATTGTAATCCATAAGTCAGCGAATATTTCAGATATCGTAGTATCCGATTTAACGCTTTTCATTCCAGGATTATGAGTGAACCTAGCCAACTTATTGACTGGATAAGCGATGTCGGGTCGGGTGCAGTTTGTAATGTACATTAAATTGCCAATGACTTGTACATATCGCTCCTGGGATACGGGTGCACCGCGAGTTTTATCAATTCTATGCTTCATATCCATTGGTGACTTCATAGGGGGACTGTCAAATGCATCAAATTTCCCTAAAACATCTTCAATGTAATGACATTGAGATAAGACCAACCGTCAGATGTCTTAGAAATCTTAATTCCTAAGATCATATCTGCAATACCCATGTCTTTCATCTGGAAACATTGTTTCAACATATTCTTGATTTCCAGGATAAACTTAAGACTACTTCTGGTGATGAGCATGTCATCTACATAAAGGCATATCATGACAAATGAGTCAGAGTTCCCTTTGATATAGATACATTTATCACATTCATTTATGGCGAAACCTTTTGATAATAAAGTATTATCAAAATTTTTATGCCATTGTTTCAGAGCTTGTTTGAGTCCGTACAGAGATTTAACAAGTCGACATACTTTCTTTTCTTGTCATGGAATCTCAAACCCCTCGGATTGTTTCATGTATATTTTCTCTTCCAAATCTCCGTCTAGGAAGACTGTCTTAACATCCATTTGATGTATCTCAAGGTCACACAAAGCTGCAATGTCTATGAATACTCTTATGGATGTTAATCTAGACACATGGGAGTATGTGTCGAAGTAATCGAGACATTTCTTTTGTCTGTAGCCTTTGACTACTAATCTGGCCATATACTTGTCAATAGTTCCATCTGCTTTGTACTTTCTTTTGAGTAACCACTTACAACCCAAAGGTTTTCTTCCCAGAGAAAGATTAACCATTTTCCAAGCATGGTTTTGCAGGATGGAATCTATTTCGCTTTCTATAGCTTCTTTCCAAAGCGGTGCTTCTGGAGTTGACAATGCTTCTTTAATTGTCCTCGGTTCATTTTCAACCATATAGGTTAGAAAGTCTGGACTAAAGGTTTTGTCCTTTTTGGCCCTTTTGCTCCGTCTTGGTTCCACCTCTGGAACCCCCAAGTTCTGTAGGTCTGGAATATTATGTTTTGGATAATTAGAAACTCCAGAGTCCTGTAGATTTGGAATGTCTAGTTTCTGATAATCAGAAACTCCCGGGTCATGCTCGTTTTGAGCATCGTGTTCATAACTTCGTTTGCGCGAAATTGCTTCTTTTTCCTTTCTAGGAATGATCGCTTCAAAGAATTCAGCATTTCTTGACTCTATGATCGTACCCTCGTGGATATCAGGTATCACCGACTTATACACTAAGAAGCGATAATCACTACTATTATTTGCATATCTAATGAATATGCAATCTACAGTCTTAGGTCCAATTTTGACCTGTTTTGGTTTAGGTACTTCGACCTTTGCCAAACAACCCCATACTTTAAAATATTTGTAAGTGAGTTTCTTTCCTTTGCATAATTCATATGGAGTTTTATCCTCACCCTTATGTGAAACTCTATTAAGAATTGCATTAGCGGTAAGAATCGTTTCGCCCCACATGTTTTGGGCTAAACCGAAATTGATAAGTAAAGTATTCATCATTTCCTTTAACATACGATTTTTGTATTCGGCAACACCGTTAGACTGAGGCGAGTAAGGAGCGGTCGTTTGATGAACAATGCCGAATTGAGCATAGCATTCTTCAAACGGTGCTATGTATTCTCCCCCTCTATCACTACGAATTCCCTTAATCCGTAGGTTTAGTTGATTTTCAACTTCTGCTTTGTAGCGTTTAAATTCTTCAAAGGCTTCATTTTTACTTTTCAACAAGTAAACATAACAATACCTTGTACTATCATCAATGAAAGTCACAAAGTACTTGATCCCCCCTCTAGTTTGTACAAACTTCTAATCATATATGTCCGTGTGAATAAGTTTTAGAGGAGCGGTGTTTTTTCGACTGAGTGGAAAGATGACTTGGTTAATTTTACCTCTACGCACACCTCACATTTATGTTGAGGGTTTATGTCAAAGGAAGGCAATAATTCTAACTTTACTAACTTTTGAATGGATTTGAAGTTAATGTGTCCTAATCTATGATGTCATATATTAGAAGATTCAAGCAAGTAGGTAGAAGGCTTCGTTTCATTAAGTGAATGGATTACAAACATAGCATTCACTTTGAAGAGGTCGTCGCATGCAAAGCCCCTTCCTACAAAATTATCATTCTTAGTTATTACAAACTTTTGGACTCAAACACTAGTCTAAAACCAGCTTTGACCAATAGTGGCCCTGAAACCAAGTTCTTGCGGATGTCAGAGACGTGCATCACTTCCTTTAGAGTGATCTATTTGCCTGAAGTCATTTTGAGGACAACCTTTCCAACCCCTTGCACTTTAGAGGTGACGCCGTTGCCCATGAACAACTTCTTGCCCGTGACTGGGGCATATGCGGAGAATGCATTTTGTCAGAGCATATGTGATGGGTTGCACCCGTGTCTATCCACCATTGCCTTGGATTTTCCACCAGATTTGCCTCTAGCACCACTGCCGAGAAATCCACAATCTTGTCGTCAAGATCCGGAGGATTACCCTTATCTTGTACAACGTTAGCCTCTGCCTTACGTTTGTTCTTGTCCTTCAGGTCATTTGTGACCTGGGTACTTTGGCCCACTTCAGTCGGTATGTTAGACTGAGTGTCCATTGCATCCCCACTAGACGGAGGATCTTTTAGCTGAGATCGTGACAGACTCAACGCAGTAAGATAGAACAACATTTTTAGTCTCCTTCTCTTGTTGTAATTGTTATCTAAAACCTTACCTTGGCGTTTGCTTTGAAAACTGTCAGGAGCATGTACAACAATATTTTCTTGAGCAATGCCAGAGATAACAACATTTCGTTAAGCAGTGGCAGAGACAACAACATTTCCTTGAACAGTAGCAGTGCCTTGAATAACAACAACAGAACTAGAAACATAACTGTTGACAGTAGTAGAACCGGAACCACCAACGTAATTGTTAATCGGACTGTCAACAGAACAGTTGGCAGAAACAGAGCCAAAACCAGAATTAGAACCAGAACTGGAAACATAACTGTTGACAGACATCTTTCGAACACTTAGAAAATAGCAAATTTTTGTCTTAAAATTGTAAGCTTTTGCCTTAAACTTGTAGGTAATAAAGGGGTAAAGTGTATTAAAAAAGTCAAACAAGAGAAACGCTGAGCGGAGAGATGACTCTCTGTCTTGACAAAATTGGCCCGTATAAATACTTTTACGGTATTGGGCAATAGTCTACCAAGATAAAACAACAACTAATCAACTGCACAAAGCAAATACAGTTGATTTTAGCGAAGACAATGAATAAGAACAGATTGATGAAGAAAGAGAGCAGAAAATGTTTTCTGCCTGCTTTCTGTACTTTCCGTTTTCTGTGTGTATGTTCTGGACGATGAACAGAATAGAAAAGAAAAGCTTGTTTGAGTTTCTGGAAAGAAGAGATGTGTTCTGCGTGTGTTAGTGTATCTCTGTGTCTTTGAGTGTGTCTTCTTAATTTGAACTGAAGTGTTCAATATATAAGACCAGAAAGGGAGGCCAACAATCATGAATGTTGATGTCTTCAACGTCTTGACCTGTTGAACAGTCATGACTGTTGATGTCTTCAACGTCTTGATCTATTGAAAAGTCATGACTGTTGAAGTATTTTAGACTGTTGTGATGTTCCAAAAACTTCAAAGACCAAAATATAAATAGTTAACATTTCAGGGACCAAAAATAAAGTTCCCCAACAACCCACGACCCACGACCCGTGAACCTGGACCGGCGGGCGGCAGCGACGCGCGTATGGGGTTTAGCCCCGAAGCCAATCTCACCTAAGTCCTTTCCCTTCTAAACACATGGGTTACCACTTGGGGCCCCAAACCCTTACTCAAACTTAGAGTTTATATCTAGCATAAACTCTCCTTCTTTAACCAATGAGGGAGATTTGTCATTTTTGACAAACAAATACTCCATCTTTTTATGTCCCAAACACTTTACTTTATGTACCAATATCTCTTTCATTTCTCAACGAAATTTAACGATACTTGGCACTAACATCATCTACTCACTTAGTAGATTAGGCATGTGTGAAGAAGTAATATTTCTGACTTGCGGGGCCCACATGTTGAAGTCATTAAAGATGGGATAAACGCAATCCCACATTAGTAAAATTTCCAATAGGATACAAGAAAAATTACTCTCAAATAACGATCCAATGTATTTTACAATTTTACAACTAAGAGCGAGTTTATATTAATAGATAATGGTTTCTAAGATCTCATTGGAAGTCTTCCAACCAAATTACTGAATTTTATTCTAAATTTTTCCTAGCATTAGAGTGTGATATTAAGCACAACCAATTGAATCTCAAGTTAACTTTTCTATTCATAGCTCAAGTTATTAGTTAGGTTTAAAGTCCTAAATTCTTGCTATTTAATCTTTTCCTAACTCTTACTTTCTTTTTTCAAGCAAAGTAAAGGTAACTAGGCACAATTAATGTTTACAACCATTAACAGACATTAAAGCTTGAAAAATAATAAATAGAGAAACATTAACTCACTTCATTAGAAATAAAAATCATTCAATACATAAGCATAACAAGAGATTTAATCCAACTTTGCAAATAAATATTTAAATAAATAAGATTAAAGTGATGGAATAAAATGCTACACACTTAGATATACAATAGAAAATAAGGAATTGAAGAAAGGGTTAAGAATTTGCTCATTAAAGTGCTCCAATCTTCTCTTCTAAAATGTTGGTTGATGAAACCCTAGCTCCTCAAGCTTGAAAATGTGGCCAAACATGATAGATATTTCTCCCAACTCTTGCTATTATAGTCCCACAATTTTCCCAATCAAAATAAGACCAAAACAACCCCTGTTTTTTTGGAATTATAGATCTGTCATTTTTGCGCTCCTAACCACTTTTCTCATTTTTTTCAGTTTGGTCTCTTTTAACTTGTTTTTCACTTAATTTCTTCCTGATTACTTCTCAGTCACATAAACCTGTAAAAATGAAGTAAATCATAGTAAATGCACTATCTTATCAATTAAACATGATAAAAAAAATTAAGATTAAAAAAAAAATAAGTGGGTAAAATACCAACTTATCACTCATGCAGACAGCCTGTAAGCCGCTCCAGAGAAGTCTTGAAGCAACTCTTTGAAAAGTCTAGCAACAACTTTCTTTTTTCTATAAATAAAAAGCTAAATTAATTCATTTTTACATCAATTTCAAGAGAAATCAAATATCTCTCCCTTCAACTTCTTGGATACATCTCTTGTTGTTTTGCATTTTTATTATTATTTCATAAAAAACATTTATATACAAATATAAAAAAATATCACTTAAAAAGGTACAAGATAAACATCAAATCAAAATAGAAAATAAAGCCTTAAAACTCTCATAACCAATATCCCCTGCCTAAAATTAGACCTGCTTACGAGACGAATTGTGATAATATGCTAACACTTGCTTACGTAAATCGTGAGTGTATGCACATACCCAAAAAATAAAATAACAAACAACATAAGAAATAGAAAACTACAAGTACTTCTCAATCAAAATAGAGCATATCGATCATCTTAATTCTCTAATCTTGAACCTTCACCATCGTAAACTATATAATAACTTAATAGATTTTTAATTCACAACCAACATTGGGATTGTTAGATAATTCATGATTTGGCCTTTTGCGTCATTCAGTTTAGTCTGGGTTTTCTCACCAATCGTACGAATCTCAACTATGGTGAAAACTCAAGAAATTCATTGATTTTTCTCTAAGATGCCGAGGATCTTCTTTTGGTTAGTGTTATATAGTAAAAACTTTAGGTCTTTTCTTATCCCTGATGTTGAAGAAAGACGTGATTTTAACCTGATTCGTCATTTTTCCCCTTCAATAACATCTTCACTTTACTATAAGATGATAGTATTTTTTTTAAAGAAATATTATTTTTTTAGTTGAAAAAACTGAAAGGATGAACGAGCGCCGCGGTAACGAGCCATAAGAAAAATGATTATGTAAACTTGCTACAAATCTCATAATATCTGATTTTCCTTTTAGTCCGGAACAAGAAGTATATCAAATGCCTTATATCAACACTTTTATCGTGGTATAAGCAACAACTAGTATTATACTATTGTTAATTAAGCCCTATTCTTAATTTATTTTTGCTTGAGATAAACATCAAAGAATTACTTAAGCATGATGTCTCTTTTGAAAAAAAAACTTTATAACGAATAGACAGGTGTCTGTGGTTAACACGCATCCATTGACCTTATTGTTAACGCTTTCAAGCAAGTTTAATAAGAAAAATAAAGACACCATTAGACTACATACATTGATCATATGTGGATAATAGATCATAATACACAATATGATTTATTAAGTAATATTATTACTCCTAGCATATAAGTCTTAAACAGCCGAATAATCAAATCATATTCACTCTATGTTGCTAACATAAAAATTAGAAAGAGATTTGCTTAGTTAATTAAAAAATCATCGACAAGATATGGACCATCATGTTCATAACTAATTAACAAGTGACCATCCGCATACTAAGACAATTTACGTATCTTAACGTTAACCAGTAGACAAAGGTTATCAGATTCAGTATATTACATAATCAGTAGCTAATAGCTTAGGCGGTTACGCCATAGTGTTTTTTTAAATCAAATTTAATAGAGAATAATCCCTTGATTATTTTCATTAATATAAAGGGTTTATATATATAATATACAATAATAAATTTAGCTTATAATTACAAAAATCAAATATACATTTTTCTAATACAAGATTGCTTCCATAATTACACATGTACAAGATCTCTAACAATATCAGGGAGTATACGTAGTTTATTAGAAATATACTACATATATTCTATCACACCACCGCAGTCATAGCGGGCGGTTGTCGTACGCTGAGACTGTCCCTGAAATTTTCAAACAGAACTAAGGGAAGACCCTTACTAAAGATATCAACAATTTGGTACCGTGAAGGGACATGCAAGACACGTACTTGTCCACGAGCTACCTTTTCGCGAACAAAGTGAATATCCTTCTCGATATGTTTAGTGTGCTGATGTTGGAAAGGATTCCCAGAGAGATATATCGCACAAACATTATCGCAGTAGACCAAGGTAGCTTTCTGAATAGGAAAGTGAAGTTCTAAGAGGAGGTTACGCTGCCAACGGGACTCAGAAATCACATTGGCTACCCATCGATACTCGACCTCCGCACTGGAACGCGATAAAGTAGTATGGCGTTTAGCCGACCAAGAGACCTAGTTATCACCAAGAAACATACAATAACCAGATGTCGAGCGTTTGGTATATGGACATCCACCCCAATCAACATTTGTATAAGACATGGGAGTATATACAGAGGATGGATATAGGTGTAAGCCATAATCAAGAGTGCCCTAAATGTAACGCACAATACGTTTGAGAGCGTCTATATGTTCTTCCCTCGGATCATGCATTAATAAACACACATGTTGCACTATATAAGTAATATCGGGCATCGTGAACGTAAGATACTAAAGAGCCCCTGCAAGACTACGATAATGGGAGGGATCATCGTAGGGTGTGCTAGAATTAGCACTCAACTTTGTTTTGTGTAAACCGAAGTAGGAGATGACTTACAGGATGACATGGCAGCCCGTTCAATAATCTCAGCTGCATACTTCCTCTGGGATAGAAATAGACCACATGTATAACGAGTTACAACAATATCCAAAAAATAATTCAAAGGCCCCAAGTCTTTCATAGCAAATTTGGAGCTAAGAAGAGATATGATAGACTTGCACAGTTTATTAGAGGAGATAGTCAATATAATATCATCCACATATAACAGAATATATGCCAGATAAGTACCGCGACGGTAGATGAACAGAGAATGATCAAACATATTGTGAGAAAACTCAATAGTAGACACATAATCTGCATACCTTTTGTACCAGGCCCGAGGGGCCTGTTTTAGCCCATACAATGATTTCTTCAGGAAGCATACATGATTAGGATGATTGGGGTCCCTGAAATTCAAGGGCTGATGCATGTATACAGTCTCATTGAGATCAGCATGTAAGAACGCATTTTTCATGTCCAGCTGATGAATGTGCTATGCTTTTGAGAGAGCCATACTGAGAACAGCGCAAATAGTTATCGGTTTGACCACTGGACTAAATGTCTCTTCACAATCCACGCCAACCTATTAAGTTTTGCCATCACCGACAAGACGGGCCTTATGCCTCTCAAAACAACCATAAGATTTTTTCGTATGAGTAAAAATCTACATAGAACTAATCACATTAACACCAAGCGGACGGGGCACCAACTCCCACATCTTATTTTCAATAAGAGCATTATATTCATCATCCATAGATATTTTTCAATTCAGGTCACGAAGGACAGACGATGGGTTATGTGGTAGGGGTGATTTAGTGACATTAGAGTTGAAATTAAAATATCATTTTGGTCTAAAAATACCCCGTTGGTTGCGAGTAATGAAATACAAGTGGGCTAGACCTGGGTCGGTGTATGGACGTCGAAACTGACTAGATCGAGAGGCGGGTCACAGGTTGGGCCAGAAGGCAGTGGGCCTGCTGGCTGGGACTCAACGGAAGAGGAAAATGGGCCACCATGCAGTGGGCTGCTGGATGAAATTGATCACGGGAAGGGTCTAGGCCAGTAAGCATTGGGCCTGCCGGTGTCTGCTGGTCCAAATCCCGAGACATGGGCCAAACCAAATGGTGGACCACATACGGTGAGAGCCCATCATCCATAAAATTATAAGAATTAGACACGGAATCATGCAAATTAGCAAACATAAATTGAATTTTATAAAAAATGGCATGAAAACTAATGATGATTTTATTAGAGGATAAATCATAACATTTGTATCCATGATGATTAGACGGATAACTCAAAAACACACAAGCGGTAGATCGGGCTTGTAGTTTATTTATTGTAGTGGAAGAAAAGAGAAGATATCACCCAAACACCTTAAGATGAGAATACGACTGTCGCGCCCTTTTTTCGACCCGCGGGTCAAAGCGGAGTACAACATATCCGGCGATTCCTGGGTATGATTAAGGAGTCGCCACCTAATTATTTTATGGTGAATTAGGACACCTGAATATTAACTAAATGCTGCAATGTAACTTCAATTTTAAGGTCTGCGAAACTAATGAGATTCTAGGTAAGGGTTCTTTATTATCCTAAAGGGAAGGGGTTAGGCATCCTTTAAGATTCGTTAACTTGCGGTTATCCGGTCAAACTCAGGTTAATATTATACTAAGGAAAATGCATATTTAAAGTATAAAGTTAAAAAGATGTTTGCGAATAATTAATGAAAGGGATGCATGTTGTACAAGTATTCATTTGTATGGTATTAAGAAAATATATGTAAAGTGGAAAAAGTATGCATTTGTGCCAGTTAATAGTAAGGAGAAAAACGAATTACTTATAATGCCAAAGAAGTAATTTTGGAAATCATTTTGAGTTGTACAATTAATAAAGTGAACAGAAGATGATTAAAGTTGTTTTGAAAATTTTAAATATGCCTGACGAGCCTAAAAATAAATAAACTAGCGGAGGGTTTCTATGTTTGAATTAACAGGGCCTATAAGTAAATAAGCTAGCGACGGGTTTTAACTACCCTACTAATTATCCATTCAAGGCCTAATTATTCTAAATATCCTAACAATCACACAAACATTAAATAATTATTACAGACCCGAAATTAAAGAATAACAATGAAAGGGAACTAAAGCGGATGACGACGTCATCTCGCCCTATTTGTTTTGAAATCCTGAGTTTGGAGAATGCAAGGAAGGTGGATGCGAGTCTTCGTTTGACACTTGCTCCCGATACGTTTCATGTAAATAAAGAAAAGAAAAGGATTAGTAAACGGGACATGGACATATATACATATGAAAAATGTAAATAAATAATTGATAAATAAATATATATATATATATATATATATATATATATATATATATATATATATGTTGTTGGGACTCAGGATATAGACAGGTGCAAAAAGAATATAGAACAGGCCCAAATCATGAAGCAGCCCACAACAAATCCATGCATTTATCGATATGCCAATTACCATGCATTTATCGATATGCCAACCTATATTGGACACTCATTTAGCCACATGAAACTGATATACACGAAAAATTCAAAAGATATGTGATATACGTGGAGATATACAAGGATATACAGTCTTGATATACACCTGGTGTATACCTCAGTCTTCACACCTTGCATACCTCGAGGTATATCATTGCATACTCAACAAAACAGGTAGAAGAGCTAAAACGAAGCTGGCCCAAACATAAACATGTTTTCGATATCATCATGAAAGGGAAAGGCCTACATGTTTGGGTCCACATAGCACCAAGAGAAACACATACAGACACATTCATTTTTAATCAGGAAAAGAAACAATGTACTGCACATCTTTCCCATAACCCAAAATAGACATACCACGCATTTACATGCATAATAGACAAAACAGATAAAAGGACAAACTTGCATGAGGATTTTCAACATGTACTATATACTCTCTTTATAGATATACATAGGCCTGAGGTCCTCTACATTAGTTCAGAGGCATGCTTAAGAGGGTAAGTATAGGAGACCAGATTACATTTGAACAGGCAGCAAAACATCACAAGACATAGACATTTTTTCTATCCATACAAAGGACATGGTTTACTGAGCAGTTTACTAGGATTAAGTCATTTCAAACACACAAAGTGGTTATCATAGATGCAAACATGCTTACATAAACCAATCTAAATACTAAGGCAAAATGAATACACGGTCTTTGCATACAGCTTGGATAACTAAAACAGACAACATATATCCAAACAGAGAGCGTATATGCAGGTATATTTTTAACTTACTTAGTCTACAAGTTTTCGTATCAAACATGGATCTTAGATCTGTGCATACTTGTAGAAAATAAACTTGTAACCCAAGTAGACAAGCAGAAACTTCAAGACTTATCATGACATAATCATTTTCATTGAATACTTATCCCTAATCCAGATATCATTTTAAAATCTTAACAGGTAAGGTACATACCACATAACTATATGATGACATTGGCTAACATGATGCATTCTCCTCTCTAAATATGAAAGGGAAATATATAAACAGTCCAGCGGGCATATGAGGCAAAGTGATGAACAAATGATCATTTTAGAGTAGCATCTTGAAAGGCACAAAATCACTAGCTTAGGCAGCACACACAAGGCCTTATTCTTGCTATATAACCAGATATAATGACCTTAAAGCAAATAAACAGATGCACAACTAGGCCAATAGACATATAGACACTTGATAGACCAATCTACAGACAACATACTATAGTTGTGGGACTGTCTAAGCTAGCAGAACATTCATACTATTGAGCTAATCAAAACATGATCTAACATGATTCAGAAGACTTTCAGGCTAACATAGAGGTATTTTCTGCACTAAACAAGTAAAGTTGAATATGCAATTGGTTCAAACAGACATGGTTGATTAACCTTTGGAACACTATCTTAATCAAGCCATCAGAAACTAGTTTCAACATCCACGTCATACTAGACATTTATGACAATTGGTATTAGACATGGCATGGTTGGCATAACACTTAGAAATAGTTATTTATACTAAAGCAAATATGTCCAAACATGATAATCCAATATAAGGCCAAGATAAGAACAAGCATTTTCCAATACCACTCAACACATCCTTAACTAATCATGTTCAGGAACATCCACAGACATACACAAAGTTTATGTTGAAAGTCCCAACCCCCCCCCCTTTTCTTTTACACAGATTCATGCTGTTAAATACTCAAAAGCAAGACAACTCATCCCCTATTACTTCTAAGCCATAAAAGACATGAAATCAGTTCTTATTACATACTAAAGCTCACATGGGACTTAACAACTAACTATTTCAGGGCAAATTACAGGGAGGTTTATTATCACCGCATATCGTAATCCCTCATATAACTAAATTCAGTTACACTAACAAAATTAAACAGACTAAATTGATTAAAACAAACTAAATTAGCAGTAAACACCTATATCACATAAAAAAGAAAATAGGCGGAATTTGAGTTTACTGGCCTTCTCTGGGCAGCGAACCGAGGAGTGTTTCGAATCGTCGACCCACTCGGAAAAGTTTGTTTATGCGATTGAAAAGAACAAAATGCTTGTGGCTTTGCCGGGCCAGAACCAAGAGTAAAAAAAGGGATTTGAGAATCGAAAGCGGTTCAAGAGAGGGGTTATTTTTTTCTGCCTATCTTTGCCTCTGAACAAGCCTAAGAAATGGGGAATTTTTAGTCCTGCTTTTAGAAAAAATCCGAGACCTTTTTGTCAAAAAAAAGGCTCCCTCAAACACAAACCAAAGGGCTATATTTATAGCCAAAACTTGAGGGGTTTCAACAGCTAGAATTCGAAATTCGAATTCAAAGAAAAGAAAAGAAAAAAAGTGACGGTTTATCTTCATTTTGAAAACCGAGACAATAACAAAGGGGTATGGGTTCATGTTTTTACCCACCGGATTCTTGAAGGTGTTCTAGAGGCCCACTGTAGCATGCAGGTCGATCCGACTCGGGCAAGCTATTCAAGGATCTGGTTTTTGTAAAAATTGGGAAAAGAGAACTGTGCGGTGTGCGGGCTCGTCGGTCGAGGGGCATGGTGGCAGTGGTATGGTGAGGGTGTTTGTCTGGCGGGTAAAAGGAGGCGAAGACGGTTTCGGACGAAGGACCACTGGTCTCTTCGACAACTTCTTGAGGCATGGGTCGGTGAGAGGTGATGGGGTAGGTTGGTGGTGTCAGGCGGCTGGTGGTGTCAGGCGTAGGGTGCGGCGATATAGGGGTGTAGGGTGTGCGGCGATTGGGTTTTAGGTTTTAGGGAATGGGGGATTTGGGAGCTGGTTTGGTGTTAGGGAATAAAAAGGGTATCGGGTTTGGTCGAAAAGGGGTGTTGGGCCGATTTAGGGGGTGGCCGATTGGGCTTGGTAGAGGGGTTTAGGGTGGGCCGAAAATAAAAAAGGGGGAGGTGAATTAGGGTTTAATGGGTGTTGGGTTTGGGGGGTAAAGGAAAAGGGGAATGGGTTTGGGCCCACCGAATTGGGCTGCGGGTAGGGGATAAGTGGGGTGATCGGTTGGGCTTGGTCGAAATGGTTTTTTTGGGTGAAATTAGTTTGGGTAGAAATTGTTTTGGGTTGGGAAATAAAAAGTGGGTTAAAAATAAGAGGGAGTTTATTATAAAAAGATGTAAATTATTTAAAATAATATAACGATGTGATAATAATAAACATAACATTTGCGAAATGCTTAATGCTTGATAAAAAGTGGTGTCATTTTACGAAAAATAAAAATGCATAGAATATTAAGGTAAAAAATATGATTATGATATTAAAGGCAAATGATAGTAAAAAATGTGCATAATAATAATAATAAATAATGACATTGAAAATAGACGACGATTAAAAGGCTTATATATATATATATATATATATATATATATATAATTTTGAGGTGTCAAAATATTTAAAATTGCAAAAATAAATTAAAAAGATGGGACAAAATTGGGTATCAACAACGACGGATCTTTGTGATAAAGCATTTTGAGTGAAGATTGGTATGCTAATCCTTTGATAGGGAGTATGTTAAGAAGGTAAGTGGTCATTTGTAATGCATGATGCCAAAATAAAAGTGGTAATGAAGCATGGGCTAGTAATGTCTGAACAATATTATTAATGGTGAGGATTTTTCGCTCAGCTTTCCCATTTTGTGAGGATGTATGTGGACAAGAAAATCGAAAAGATATACCATTAACCTTACAAAATTCTCTAAACGGCCCATTATCAAATTCCCGTCCATTATGACATTGAATGTTTTTAATTTTTCGTTCAAATTGGGTACGGATGAATGCTCTAAATGATAGGAATGTGAAATAAACTTGAGACTTTTTAGATAACGGAAAGGTCTACAAAAAATTAGAATAATCATCCAAAAATAACACATAATAATGGTGGCCCAAATAGCTCAAAATGAGATATGTCCACAAATCACTATGAATAATATCAAATGGCAACATAGTACTAGAATTGGAGGCAACAAATGATAATTTAACATGTGTCCCAAGCGGACAAGAAGGATAAAAATTAGTACTACACGTACTATTACACTCAATAAAGTTATTATTTTTAAGAGAGAAAATAATAGACACCCCGGATGACTCAAACGCGCATGCCATAAGGAATGTGCTAAATCGAAAAACGTTGACGGTGTGACTTGTTTAGTGGAGGTGGTGGTGGTGATGGGATAGAGCTCGCCCCGACTATCATATCTCATTAGAGGTATCCCCGTCGAAAAATTCTTCACATAAAATTCAAAAGGGTCAAAGTCAACATAAACCCAATTATCAGTAGTAAATTTCCGAACATACACCAAATTTTTAATTAATTTAGGAGCATGAAATACATTTTTCAAGGCTAAAGGTGGGTTCGGTGGAGGTAAATTTGTGTGACCATAACCACAAATTAGAATTCAATGACCATTACCAATAATTATGCCACAATGTTTGCTCAAATTGAAATAAGATGAGAGATTACCTAGTGCTGATGTCATGTGAGAAGTAGCACCGGTGTCCATGTACTAATTTGCATCCGGAGAATTTAATTCAAGTATATGCACCGCTGCCTCGATATCCGTATGGGTCGGGGCAACTGCTGGGCCCGCAACAGTGAAGGCCTGCTGAGGCCGAGGCCCAAGCAGGCCAGGTTGCTGCCAGGCTTGGTTCTGCCGAACTTGTTGTTGGTTGCTATTGGGCCTGGCCCAAAATTGAGGAGTCGGATAAGGTGAAGTGGGCCACTGCCCACTAGCCCAGCCCTACGGTCGTGGTCCACTGGCCCAAGCGTGCAGCCATTGGTGCTGTGACCTAGGCCCTTGCTGGCCACTGCCGCCACCCCGTCCTCCGCCACTGCCACCACCACCGCCACCATGGCTACCACCGTTGCCACCGCCACGGTTTTTGCCATCATTTTTCTAATTTTGGTCCTTTTTGCCGCCACCATTGTTATGGTTTTGGCCAAAATTTTCTTAAAAGGAGTGAGGGTCATCGGTGTTGGCCACCATCATGGTGAAATTGGCTCTGGTTGCCGCCTTTTTAGCCAATATTGCTTTTTCTAAGGTGAGCATGGAACGTGTTTGGTAGAATGACGGGAGAAGATTGCTTTGACGAAGAAGAGTTCCAACTCTATTATACGCCTCAGAGAGGCCTGCAACCATCTGAAGAACGAGACCATCGTTTATGACAGGCGCGCCGACATTCTTGAGTTGATCCGACAATTCCTTAAGCCTTTGACAATAGGCGGAGGCATTCGGAAAAGCCTCCATATTGATGTGAGAAATTCATGCTCATGGGTTACGGCACGAGAATTTTTGTTATCTTTAAATATATCACGCAACCTATTCCAAGCTTCCATTGCTGTGGAGTCGGGTTCGATAATTGTCTGTAAGAGGTCCATAGAGATGGTGGAATAGATCCATTGGAGGACCGTAGCATCAAGAGTTGCCCACAACTTGATTTCATCATATGTGGAAGACACCTTCTCCTTGTCTTTTTCTAGTTTGACGATGTGATGAAGGACTCTATTAGACATTGCGTGAACTTTAAATAGTTCTGCCCACGTCGTGTATTGAATGTTTTCCATCTCAAGAACGATAGGGATATTGTTCTTGATATTGGAGACTGTAAGAGCAGGATGAAATGTATCATTTGTGGTAGACATGATGGAACAACAAAAGGAGAATTAGGGATTCGGAAGGAATGATGGGAGGGTCGGCCGTCAACCGAGAATCAGGGTTCGAGTAGGGCGACGGAAGGATTATATTTTTGGAGAAGAAAAAGTTTGTCCTAGACTGCTGATTCCATGAAAGAGAAAAATCCTTGATTATTTTCATTAATGTAAATGATTTATATACATGATATACAATAGTAAACCTAGCCTATAATTACAGAAATCAAATATACATTTTTCTAATACAATATTGCTACCATAATTACATATGTACAAGATCTATAATAATATCAAAAAATATACTACGTATATTCTATCATAATCATTTGCATTTATTAAGAAATTGTTAATAATATAATATCTTGAAATAGCAAATAATACGTATGCAATTCTCTCTAGAAGATCAGCAAACGACAAAAATACTTGCAAGCACAATGATCACACTTAAAGCACCCCACAGGTAGGTCATGAGTTTGAGTTACGCCGAAGAAGAAGTATGAAAACACTATAGAATATTTAAAATGGAGGTAAAAAGATCGAAAAAATCACACTTAAATATTGATAATATTAATTAACTTAAGTGCTCAGAAAATACCAAAAGATACTTTAATATAAGAGCATATTGATAATATTAATTAACTTAAGAGTATGTTGATAATATTAATTAACTTAAGAGTATGTTGATAATATTAATTAACTTAAGAGCATGTTGTATCTCTAGTTAACTCAAATAAAGGTGTTTATTTATTTTAAATAATATTTGCAAATTGATATTTGATTCACATTTTGGTCCGCTATTTCAACTTCTTCAATTTGAAGTTTGAAGATTGATTTAAAGTATTTTAAATACATTAATAATTTTAATCCATAGTTTTACATAAGTTTTACTTCCACACACTCTTTTTCTACTTCAACTTCAAATGGTATTTTGTTTTTCAACTTTATAAGCAAATATACTGTCCGACTTTCTGTTTCTTGAGTACATTATTTTCTGCAAGAAAGGAAAAAATATGTACTTCTTTCATTTTAATGTATGTAATATACTTATTATTTTAATGTATTTGAAAAAGAATGGCATGCTTTTAAATTTAAAAATGCAGAAATTTATACTTTACATTTTGCGTTTCGTAAAAGCTTCGATAACCACACAAGTCATAAACTTCAAAAAATATAATCACACAAATGCTATTATATATTTATAATCATAATTTTTTTTGTATTGATCCAAATTACGTCTTATAAATTACTTCTTTTATCCTAATTTACGTGACACAATTCTAATTTTGAGGGTCTAATAATTTAATTTTGATTGTGAATTTAGAAATGAAATCTTCAAATTTTTGAAATAACATTTATACATTTAATCTATATTAAGTAATAATGATTGACAATTTAAGGTATATAAAAGATATATAAAAAATTAAAATAAAAAAATATTTGAAGAATAAATTAAAAATATCAAATAAATTGAGACTGAGAGAGTAGAATCAAAGAAATACTAACTCAAGAAACAACCAAATATTGTGACAATAAAATATGGCGTAATAGATAATTTGAAGTTTCGAAATCAATGACATCATCATTGCCCCTTGTTCAAGTTGTGTCCTTGTTTTAGGCCACGTGATAAAATATTGCACTAGACAATTTGCCCACTTGCCCACAAAGAAACTTCATAGAAGCACCTTATCACCATTATTACTAGGGGTGAGCGGGTCCGGGTACCCTAACATTTTTTAACTACCCGGACCCTACCCGGTAAAAGATCGGTTCCTAAATTTACTACCCGGAACCTACCCAGAAGAATCATTACCTGAACCTACCTGACTTCATGGTCCTGTAGGTTCCTGCACTCAGTAAATAAAAAACACAAATTAAGCAACAATTTTTAAGCCTATGAAAATAAAAAAGAGTTCTAAAATAATTTCATGAAGTAGTTTTTTAGCCTGCAATCGGAGTTTTTAGTACCCTTATAAGAAGTTTTAGAAAACTTATTAATTGTAGAAAAGCTAATTCTGTTACCAAAACCTAAAATTGCAAGTCAAATTTGACACTCAATTAATTGAACGTGTTGATTTCAAAATAAATTTGAAAATATCTGAATTAAACTTATTTTCGTGTTCATAAGCTCTTCGATACAAAAGAAAAGCTTTATTATACTAGTAAATCCCTAAATTTCATCTTCACAACTACAAAAATATACACAAATTTTAAAAATAGATTTACATTTCAAATAAAAAAGTAATACAAATTGAAGATGAGTATCGCCTGAAATAGAACAGAAGCATATGATATTAAAAAGAAATTGAAGAGTTAGATATGAACCCATATGCATTTTAGGAATGACGTGAACACAACCAAAGGAGAGAAAGAGGCAAAGGTGAAGCTTCAATGACGACAACGATGAAAGTACCTGAGAGAAAGCTTCAACAACGACGACGATGAAGCTCGGTGGTGTAGCTAAAACGTCATTGTTATTAAGAGAGTTTTGGGGTGGGGAAAATCAATGTGCATGCGTGCAACAAATAATTTTGGAGAAAGTTAAAAGTGGTCCAAATATTTCTAAAAAAAATAAAAATATTTAATATTTTATAGGTTAGGGTATCGGTTGCCCGGTACCAACTGTCTCTATTTCTTGGAGCAGGAACCTAGGACCCGACATTGATCGGTTCCTAATTTTACTACCCGGACCCTATCCGTTATTATAATATATCTACCCGGAACCTACCCGTTAGTGTCGGTTCCGGTCGGGTATCTGGGTACCCTGTACCCGTGCTCACCCCTAATTATTACTCATAAATTCATTCCTTCATTTATACTCACTCCCACGCATATTACTTGGTTATTTTTTTATATGTTTCTTAATAAATTATAAATAAGAATAATATTTTTATTATATAATTCTTATTTTTCTTCATTTAATTACACTTTAATCAATATTAATATTAAAGATAAAGTAGAATTTTTTAATTAATTATATCTTATTTTTAGAAAGTGATCAAGTAATTTAGAACGAATATTTTTAATAATGTGATCAAGTAATATGGAACGGAGAGAGCAATTAAAAGTACCGAATTCATATATAAGGTATAGAACCACCTTTATCAGAAAGCATATCAATTCTTTGTGAAGGGGAAAGTCAAGAAGGCGAAATCCTCCCACCTGTACCAGAGGCTTCTTGGTCAGGTGGGATGTAAATCGAGGGATATGCGCGAGTGATAGTCATTCAAGGGAGAAGACCAACGGGACACGAACCCAACAACAACCCTTGTAATATTTTAGCAAAGACTGTCACCACACGAATTCGAACCTGCGACGTCGGAGTGATTGTACCCCAATCACCTACCACTTATGGGGCGAGAGCATATCAATTCTAATACCAAATTTTTGACATTAATTCAAATTTAATCGGTATCTAATTTCTAGGGCTGGCCAGTGGGCCGGGACAGCCCGACCCCGACCCGACCCTGTCCCGAGCCCGCCCCGGTCCCGCCCCGACCCCGCCAAAAAAAAAAAAATAACGAGGGCGGGACTCGAACTCGGGACGGGACGATGTCTCATCCCGCGAGACCCGAGCCCGCCCCAGGCCCGCGAGACCCGAGCCCGCCCCGAGCCCGACCCCGACCCCGCCCTTTTCTCCCCTTTGCAAAAATGGTCGTTGCACCAACGACCATTTTAGATTATGGCCGTTGGCCAACAGCCATTTTAGGCCCCCCCCTCCCCCAACCCCCTACCCCTTAATATTTATTTTTAACCCATAAGTTATTATATTTACACTTTAACCCAATTTTCCAACTATAAATAACTCATTTTCTCTTCATCTTTCTCACAAATCTTCCTACAATCTCTCTAATTTCTCAATATATCTCTCTACAAGTCTACATTGTTTGCTAAATATTCAATTTTATTTATTCATTTGGGAATTGGTAGTGAAGTTGGCAACTAGCTTGAGGATCTTCCATCGAGCAAAGTTTCAATTTTCAACCTTCGATTACGTCGACGTTACGTCGGCGTTTGGTACATTCGTTCCTTCATTAAATTATTATTGTCTGTTTATTTTATTTAGATCACTTAATTTTATTGTCTTTAATTATTTATTTATTTATTATCATAATTAAAATGGAATGATTAAAAGGTATGTTTAAGAGTAAGGGTAAGGGTGCTTCTTCTAGTAGGGGCAACCAGGGCAAGGGTACTTCTTCTAGTCATCTTATTCCTACACAGAATGATTTTGTTGATACTCAACATTTCCCTACAATACCATTAGATTTAGACCAGGAGCTATTTTCTGGAACTCAAGAAGACTTTAATTTAGACGATGATCTAGATGATATACCCACTAATGTTGATGACAACACACCCACTAGTGCACCTTCAACTGAAATACCTCATATTCCCCCTAGTATGAGTCGAGGTCCAGCAAAACGACCATTAAAATCATATGCATGGACATTTTTTGATAGGGACGTAGAGAATCAAGTAGCCATATGTAAAATTTATAAAAATGTTATAAAATTTAAAACTGGAAAAGGTCACGGTGGGACGGGGGGTTTAATTAGACACGTAGTAAGTGCTCATCCAGCTAGGTATGCCCAATACCAGACTTCAAAACCGGGTGCGCAAACGCCCGTTCCATCGGAACAAGGTTCACATACTGATACTGTCCCGGACCAAGTACAGGGTCAAATTAACCCTATGACGGGGGGAATTGTAGGCTCTAAATACAATAAACATAGAGATAGGGAAGCAATATCAAAATTAGTTGCTGTGGAGGGTTTGCCTTTTTCATTTCCTTCATCTCCCGGTTTTATTAATTACATTAGAGATATATATAATCCTGCTTTTAACGGTTTTCCTAGATCAATTGTTAAGAGAGATGTATTTAAATTCGCGCATGAATATCAACAATATTTACGTTTTTCATTATATCATTTTAATGGCAAAGTATCTATCACGTCTGATATAGGTCGTAGTACTAACGACCATGATTATTTAATCAGAACTTGTCATTGGATAGATTATAAATGGTCTATGCAAAAACGTATTTTAGCGTATAGATATATAGATGATAGGCACACTGGTACTTTTATTGCAGAAAATATTTATCAAGTGTGCGATTATTACGGAATTATCGATAAAATTATGACTATTACATTAGATAACGCTTCTAATAACAATTACGCAATTACAATTTTAAAAAATAGTTTAACTCCATCTTTTCCAGACCATTTTCATATAAAATGTGTGTGCTATATATATAACTTAATTGTAAAGGATGGTCTATCACTTTTTGAAGACATTCTTAGTAAAATACAATTTGCTATAAACTTTATTTTTAAAAGTAATAAAGTACAACGTAGAAAAGAATATAAAAAAATTTGTCATGATCTTGGCCTTCCTTTTAGAAAAATTCACTAAGAAGTTTCCAGTAGGTGGAATTCTTTATACGAGCAACTACTTGTTGCTTATGACTATAAATTACCTATAACTTTATTTTTTAACTCTCATAATAAAAAGCCAGCTGATATGATTTTAGATAGTGATTGGGAAAAAATTTGAACTTATTGTATTTTTAGAGAAATTTTTTCAAGCAACAAAAGAATTTTCCTAAGATATATTATCCTACTATTTCAACTATGTTATTTTATATAACTCTAATATTTTTATTACTTAGTGAATATATGGAAAAATCACTTATAAAGGCATTTATTAAAAATGTTTCTCAAAATAAAAAAATATTTTATTCCTATTCCCTTTATTTATATTATTGGTTCTCAGATAAATTCTACTATTAAAATAGACAGTACTAAATCACTAATTGAAACTATTTACGATTGTATAGAAGTACTACCACCTCCAAGTCCCAAAATCTAAATCACTCACCACCTATTGAACAAACTAAAGAAGAAGTATTGTCTAGCGTAGAACACCAATGCAAAAATATATATAGATTTTATCAACAAGAAAATGCTAGTAACTTACCAGCTTCCATACCATCTTCTTCATCTTCAACACAACCTCACAAAAGACATGATGTTTCTGCGGCTAGTATTGAAAGCCTCAGAAATAGAATGTGCGGTCGCATTCTCTACTACTAACCAAATTAGCGAATTGAATATTTTTGTGTTTGCGGGGTTACATCAGATCAAGAAGTTATCAATGAAGATGGACATGAAGACTTGCTTTGAAATCTTGGAGGAATGAGAAGACCTTTCCGACACTTTCATTGATGGCTCGAGATGTTTTGAACATTCAAGCGTCGTCAACTGCGTCTGAAAGCGCTTTTTCTGCAGGCAGATATCAAATAGGAGACCACAGACACTCATTAGCCGGAGACAGCTTGGAAATTGCAGTATTATTCAGAGATTGGATACGAGCGGAGCGGAGAAGGCGCGGTCAACCGGAGATCAACGAAGAAGATGATGAAAACTACAACGAAATCTTAACCGAAGGTAGTGGAAGCGACGTGAATCAATTTGACCAACAAATACCAATTTCAACCGAAGAACCACATGAAATCATCAAGCAATTAGAACAGCTTTTTTTGAGAATGTAATTTTTTTAATTGTAATTTTATTATGTAATTTGCAACTTTTGGACAACACCACAAAGTTGCAATTTAGATTATAGACAATTGTATTTGTATTACAAAAAAATCATATGTCTATTAAATAATATAAGAGGCACAAAAACAGTCTTGGGATGTTTTTATTACACTATCTTGTTTTGTTTATTGAGTTTTTTTTATACATATGTTATTTAAAAAAAAAAATGAAAACCCGCCTTATCCCGCCCCGTCCCGAGCCCGCCCCGAGCCGATACCGACGGGATTGGGATCGGGACGGGACTTGCTCTAGTCCCGCCAAACCCGACCCCGCCAGATCCCGCCAGAGCCGTCCCGCCCCGACCCCGACCCCGCCCAGACCCGGCTCGCTAGATCCGAGCCCGGCCCACTGGCCACTCCTACTAATTTCTATCCATTAATTACTCCACTTCAAAAACATGTCCCTTCTTCTCAGGTGCATGAATCTCATTTCTTCTACTTCTCTATATATACTCCTAACTCATTCTTGTCTTTAAAAAAACTAAACCATTTTCTATAATCAAACACCAAAAACCTCATAAATCACAATAAAAATAAATCATTCAGAGCAAAATAATGAATCAACTCATTTCTACAGAGTTACCGCCGATGAGCTTTCCGGTGTATCGCCGGAATACAAGTTTTAGTCGTCTCATCCCATGTTTAACTGATACATGGGGAGAATTACCATTAAAAGTCGACGATTCCGAAGATATGGTAATTTACGGTCTATTAAAGGACGCACTTATTGCCGGATGGTCGCCGTTTAATTTCACCGCGGGAGAAGTAAAATCGAATTCTCCGGAAGGGACAACGGCGGCGGAGACACCAAAGGGGAGACATTATAGAGGCGTTAGACAACGACCGTGGGGGAAATTCGCGGCGGAGATTAGGGATCCCACGAAGAATGGAGCTAGGGCTTGGCTAGGAACATTCGAAACTGCGGAAGAAGCTGCTATAGCTTATGATAAAGCGGCTTATAGAATGCGTGGTTCAAAGGCTCATTTAAATTTTCCCAACCGAATCGGTTTGAATGAACCGGAACCGGTTCGAGTTACGGGGAAAAGACGAGTATCGACTGAACCGGCTAATTCGTTGGAAAACGGTTCACTGAAACGGAGAAGAAAAACCGGTGTTGCAGCTGATGTGAAAGTGGATAGTAGATCAAGTGTTATGCAAGTTGGATGTCAAATTTAACAATTGACAGGTGGACATCAACTATTGGTCAATTAAATTTGATCTAGAATGATAATGACTTTGTTTCTCCAAAGTTGTAGTTGTACAGTTTAATTTTAATTATCATCTTTGATAACTATGTGAAAGAAACATTAATTTTCACGTAATGACTGAAACATAATTCACTATAATAGTAATGCCATAAATTATTTTTGTTATATTTAAGAGACTGAACTATACTCACTGTAACAAATAAGTAACTACCACATCAAATGATTGGCGCAATGGATGGAGCTATTCTTTTTTAATTAGAGGTTTCAATTTCGAGTCTTGGGTATGAAAATATTCTTGATAGGGAGCGCTTCCTCGAATGGGGCTTTACGCGGCGCGAATTTAAATATAGTCAGATTTTAATGCGGATATCAGACATTGGAGACCAAAAAAAACAAAAACAAATAAGTAACTAAGCTTTACCCGCCGTTAATACGATCAAAGTTAGTTACTAAATTTTGTCAATTGTGATAGTAAAGTTACAAAATCAGTTTTTGTTACATTAAAGGTTCAAGCAAAAATAAGTAAAATTTAGTTATTTTAATGTACTCCACAAGTAAAAATAAATGACTTTATTATTATTATGAGTAAAGTCTAATTATTTTAATTTGATAAAAAGATAATTTTAATGTTTTATTCCGATAAGTCAAGTTTGATGACTACAGACAAATTGAGCCTTCGAAAGGACATAACTTAGGCTCGTTTGTTTATAGAAATAGTGTTCACAAGCCGTTTTTCAGTCCTGTTTTTTAAAAATGTATTATTATTATTATTATGACATTTAAATTTTAAATTTTATGTAAGTGATTATTTTTCATTATAGAGGTTTGAAAAATGTCTAATAAACACTATTTCGCCGTTTGTGGGGTTGGTAAGGACAAACTCTATATAACAGGAAATGACGCATGTTGTTCCAAAAGTGTCTTATTTTGAATTTTTGTCATGGCTAAATAAAATCCTGAAAAATGATTTTAACTTCAAAAAAATCGTTGGGAATTTTTTTTGTTGCCCGTCAAGTTCTAATTTTTGCATATAATACAAAATTTATGGTCAATTGAGCAGTTCACTGTTTTGAAATATATGAACTCGCGTCTTAAGGCAAGAGTTAGAAGTTATGCCTTATGAGCAACAAAAGCTTACCTCTGTTGCATGACTTGTAATAAATTGAGCAGGTTCATTAAATTAATTTATGTCCACAACTTATACCCGATGAACAGTAAAGACTTTGTCTTACGGATTTTCTGAAATGAAGATTATTTTTTTTAAAATTATTAAAAGGGACCAAAAAATCAAGACCACAGAGTCCATTTGTGAACTTAAATATATAATGTTGCACTTGGCTCTTCTAAGTGGGCCAAAGAGAGCACTTAGCTTAAGCTTAAGTGCGTGTAAAGTGTCATCGAAGCAACTTCGCGCAAAGAGGTAATCACATTTTCAAATCCATACTTTTTTCATCCAAATCAAAATTTGTTTTAGGTTTCAACTTCACTACTTTGAAAGTTGAAATTACTATTCCCTCCGTCTATGTTTATATGTGATGGTGTTTAATTGAGTACATGTTTTAAGAATAAAAAGAAGATCGTTGAAATTGTGCTCCAAAGTAAGTTAAAAATATTTATGTGGCTATAAATTATCTCATTAAAATTAAAACACGAAGTTTAAAGTTAAATTTGCTACTACTAAATATAAAAGGTGGTATTCTTTTTGAATCTGACTAAAAAAACGTGTCATATAAATTGAGATAAATAAAATATTATATTTATCAAAATGGATCCGAAATTATGTGATTCTATAGTGATTTCCTGATCATTGTATAGGTGTAGAAATAATATTCATTGATCACCATTTGATCTTATCTCTCAAAAAATAATCATATCATGAAATTTTAAATTTCATAATAATATTTTAAAATTTTACTTACGAAATTTGACGCTGCATGATAAATTGAAAAATAATTATTTGTGAATTTTATCTCTTCATTGGTGCATTAAAGTCAATAGTCTTTTTGCATAGGTAAAAGTTAATGGTAGATGGACAAAGTGGATAGTACATACATTGAATTCGTATGTGTGTGTAGTCTACTCACTAGGTAGTCCACTATTTGTCAATTGTCCTTAGATGCTACTCTTTCAAGTTTATCCATGACATTTCAGACGGTCCTAGTAATTACTTCGAATATTGCCCTCGGGGGCACAGACGAGTTGGTAAGTGACAAGGTGATTTGGGTACAATCACTTCGACGTCGCGGGTTCGAATTCGTGTGGTGACAGTCTTTGCTGAAATATTGCAAGGTTGTTGCTGGATTTGTGTCCCGTTGGTCCTCTCCCTTGCAGGGCTGCCACTCGCGCATATCCCTCGATTTACATACCATCTGGCCAAGGGGCCTCTGGTACAGGTGGGGGGTTTCACCTTCGGGACTTTTCCCTTCACAAAGTAATTACTTCGAATATTTGTCGCTCAAATCAAGAAGCGATTATATTTGCACTTATTTTAAAATGGTGGCTATGTTTTAGATAGGGTGGCCCGTGGGCCGGATCGGGGCGGGATGAAATTTGGGGGGATGGGGGTGGGGGTCGGGATCGGGTCTTGGCGGGATTGGCGGGCCGGGATAGGCGGGATGGGAAGAGGTCCCATCCCGTCCCACATCTGGCCGGAAGAGCGGACGGGACGAGTCGGGTAGGGGGATTTGAGGGATATTAATTTTTTTAGACACTTAATATTAAAAATATATATATTTAAACACTTAAATAATTGAACAAGACAGTGAATAAAAATATCCAAATGTTGTTTTTGTACCTCTTATATTATTTAATAGAAATATGATTTATTTTGTAATACAATTTCAAAATTGTAACTTTGTTTCGTAGTTCAAAAGTTGTAAATCACATAGTAAAAATTACCATTAAAAAAATTACATAGTCAACCATACTCTTTCTAATTTCCTCACAATCTCTTGAGGATCTTCTGTTGGAATTGAAAGTTGTTGGTCGAATTGTTCGACGCCGCTTCCTGCTCCATCGGATAAGATTTCGTTGTAGTTGTAGTTGTCTTCTTCGGTGATCTCTGGTTGACCACACCTTCTACACTCCGCTCTAATTCAATCTCTAAATAAAACTGCAATCTCCAAGTTGTCTCCCGCCAATGAGTGTATGTGCTCTCCTATTTGAAATATTCTAGCAGAAAAAGCTGGTTCAGAAGTTGTTGATGACGCTTGAATATTCAACACATCTCGTTTTATCTTTGATAGTGTTGGAAATGTCTTTTCATTCTCCTTCCAGTATTTCAGCAAGTCTTCACGTCCATCTTCATTGACAATTGATTCGTACGGTACAACACCCTGCAAAACATAAACATCAAACTCGCTAATTTGTGAAGAACATGAACCACTATACAATCTATTTCTAAGGCCTTGAATACTAGAAGAAGAAACAACATGTCTTTTATTAGGTTGCAGTGAAGTAGAAGAAGATGGTACAGAAGCCGGTTGATTATTTGCACTTTGCTCTTGGCAATATATATATATATATATATATGCATTCAATGTGTATGCTAGACATAACTTCTTCTTTAGTTGGTTCGTTAGTTGGTACTTCAGTTGGGTCTATTTGAAGTAGTTCTATACAATCATAAATCGTTTCAACAAGTGTTTTACAACAGTCTACTTTAATAGTTAGATTTAATACAACATCAATAAAATAAATAGTGGGAATAGGAAAAAAACATTTTTTTAATAGCTGGCTTGTAAGTTGATTTTTGCATATATTCATTAAGTTACAAAAATATTATAGCTATATAAAATAACATAGATGAAATAGTAGGATAATAAATCCCAGAAAATTCCTTAGTAGCTAGAAAAAAATTTTCAAAAAATGTGATAAGTTCCAAAATTATATGCCAATCATCATCTACAAGCATATATGTTGGATTTTAATTATGGGCGTTAAATAATAATGTTATAGGTCTTCTATACTCGTGAGCAACAAGTAGTTGCTCATACAAAGAATTCCACATAGTCGAAACTTCTTCTGAAATTTTTCTATAAGGTAATCCACAATCATGACAAGTTTTTTATACTCTTTGCGTCTTTATATTTTATTACCTTTAAAAATAAAGTTTATAGCATATTGTACTTTATCAATGATGTTTTTAAAAAGTTTTAGGCCATCCTTTACAACTAAGTTATAATTATGACATGCACCTCTAACATGAAAAATATCGAGAAAACATAGAGTAAATCGAGTTTTAAAAATGTTTATAGCATAATCATTAGAAGAAGCATTATCTAATGTAATATTCATAATTTTATTAGTAATTTCATAATATTCACAAATTTCATGAATATTTCTTTATTGTTAATATATCTATATGCTAATATACGTTTTTGCATAGACCCATTCTGATCTATCTAATGTAATATTCATAATTTTATTAGTAATTCCATAATATTCACAAATTTCATGAATATTTCTTTCATCAATATATCTATATGCTAATATACGTTTTTGCATAGACCCATTCTGATCTATCCAACGACATGTGACAGTTAAATAATCATTATTGTTAGTACTAATGCAAAATATACCTCATGATCTAATGATATATTAATATTAACATTAAAATCAGTTTCATCTATATGAGTGAAATCATCGTAATTAGGATTTACTAGAAGATGATGCACCCTTACCCCTGTTCCCCTAGTACCTCTACCAGAAAAACGTTCACTCCGTTCCATTATAATTACTCAAATAAATAATTAAAGATAATAAAATTAAGTACGATAATTAAAATTAAGTAACAATAATAATTTAAAGAAGGAACGAAGGTACCAAAAGCCGACGTAATGTCGATGTGTAATCGAGGTTGAAAATTGAAACTTTGCTCGATGATC
The DNA here is from genome assembly GCA_029783415.1 of Anisodus acutangulus. Lineage (NCBI taxonomy): Eukaryota > Viridiplantae > Streptophyta > Magnoliopsida > Solanales > Solanaceae > Anisodus > Anisodus acutangulus. The sequence goes on from CM056503.1 coordinate 40,512,871, forward strand.
CTCAAGCTAGTTGCCAACTTCACTCCCAATTTTTTGAACTTTGATAGAAAATAGCAAATAAAGTATAATATTTAGTAGGCAATGTAGACTTGTAGAGAGATAGATAGATAGAGAGACGGTAGGAAGATTTGTGAGAAAAATGAAGAGGAAAATGAGGTATTTATAGTTGAAAAATAGGGTTAAAGGGTAAATATACTAATTTAGGGGTTAAAAATAAATATTAATGGGGTAGGGGTGTTTATGGGGTGGGGGGGGGGGCAAAATGGTCGTTATAGCCGTTGCCAACGGCTAAAATTAAAATTGGGTCATCGTGCAACGACTATTTCAGCAAAGAGGGAGGTGGATGTGGAGGGCCGGGTCGGGGGGAGGGGATGGGCGGGATCGGGACGGGAGGGACGAGCCCTAGTCCCGTTCCGAGTTCAATCCCCTACACCGTAGCTGCTAATCCCGATTTGTTTTGGGGCGCCGAGGCAGGTAGGGGCACGTTGTAGGACGGGCCGGGGTGGGATCGGGCCGTCCCAGCCCACTGGACACCCTTAGTTTTAAATAACAACATTAGAAGTGGTTATACTATGTTATTTCTACATGGTTTTCCATTTTAAGGCTTTAACAAAGACTTCGATTAAGGATGAAATAATCCAAGTCATCCCATCATACTCCGTAGAGATTGTCAATGAACTTTCAATAATATGACTAGACTGAAAGAGACCTGATTCGTGTATTCATAGGTAATAGAATATTTTTCAATATTCTTTCATTAATTGTATTAATTGTATATCTCCTATTTTAGGTAGAATTTTAATCCTTTTATAATTAGGTTAATTAGTTACCTAGTTTGTATCAAAATAAATATTAATGTAACCTTATATATATTGTAATCATTCATTAATAAAATCAAGGGAACATATTCCTTTATGGTATCAGTAGCCTAAAACTACAAACCCTACCCTAGCCGCCGATACACCTTCTCCGCCGCCACCTTTTTTTTCCATGTCGGAACCCTAGTAGCCGACCTCTCTCGGCCGCCCACCTCTTTTTCCCCAGACGGAACCCTATTTTTTCGACCATTCTCCCTCCCTCTTCCTTCTAAATTTCCTCTTCCAAGGCTGATAAAACCAAATTCCATCCGGCACTTGCCTAAACAACATCAAAAATTTCATATCTGTGACTCTTGAGATGGAAAATGGTCAATACTCCTCGTGGGCAGAGCTTTTAAGATCTATTGTCGTGTTTACGAAGTTATAGACCACATGATCCCTCCCACGCCGTGGTGGCAGGACCACTAGAAGAGTGGCTCCGGGTATAGATAGGGTGAAATCTGTGAGGGTCATGCAAATACATACGCCCTTCCATTTTCTTTTGGATGAATGAGGTGGTTTAGAAGGCGAAGTCCACAGACGTACCATCGGTTTCGACTTTTGATGATGCACTCTGGTCTCGTTTGGACGCAACCGTCCTCCAGTGGATATAAAACATGATATCTAATGATCTGTTGCACACCATCATTGAGACCGATGCCACTGCTCGCCAAACGTGGGAAAGTTTGGACGGTATTTTCCACGACAACAAAACTCAACGAGTGTTATACCTTGAAAATCAGTTCAAGGACGTTCATCAAGACGATTTCCCAAACGTGTCTGCCTATTGTCAAGAACTCAAGATGTTTGTCGACCAACTCTCTAACGTCGGCGTACCAGTCACTAATCAGTGATTGGTCATACAACTCATTGCAGGTTTGAATAAATCCTATGATGGCGTTGCCACCATCCTTCAGCAATGCACGTCGTTCCCACCCTTTTATGAGGCTCGTTCGAAGCTCATCCTTGAGAAAACCTAGAAAATCAAGCATAGCACTACTCGGGCAAGCATTGCCGACGCCGTCCTCACCACTATCGTCGGGCCCTCCGCAGACGGCAATGCCTCTCGATTCGGCAACCAGAACCTTCAGTCAGAGAAGCCGCAACAGTCCACTTCCTCCCATAAAAACCGCTGGAGCAGGAAGTCGGGCAAAGGCCACGATGAAAAAAATTCCGACAACAATGGCGGTGTGAAGGAGCAGTCCCCGCTGGCCGAAAACAACCAGATGCGACCGCGGCATGGGCCTCCCTTCCTTGCCATATACGACATCCTCGTAGACTCTACCTCAGAACCGATAGGCCCAACCTGGCAAATTTGGGCCACGTCCACAATAGGCATACACAACACATGCCCCACAATCGATTTATACACTGACTGATATTGAGGCAGCTATGAGCACAATGTCATCAACACTCTAGACGAAAATTGGTATATGGACACAAGGGACACATCTCACATGATCGCATCACAAGATACTCTCCCGTCTTAATCCAATTTGAGTAATTTAAATCGGAATATTATTGTTGATAGTGGACAAGGCATTCACATATGTGGTTATGGTCATTCCTCCCTATCCCCACCACATCCACCACTAATCTTAAAAAATATCCTCCATGCCCCTACACTCATTAAGAATCTAATATACGTGCGACGTTTCACAACTGACAATTCGGTTTCCCTTGACTTTGATCCTTTTAGTTTTACTGTAAAAGATTTTACGACAGGGAGACGAATAATGAGATGTAACAACACCGGAGATCTCTACCCTATTTCAAACACCGTCAACAATACATCCTCACTTTCCTTAACCTTTGTTGCTCTTTCGTCTTCCTTATGACATTCTAGATTAGGACCTCTGTTTTACGCTATCTTAGAAAAATAATTTTATTAATTGTAACTGTATTTCTAGGACTCCTATATGTGAATCTTGCATTTTTGGGAAACATGTCAAATTACTATTTTCTGCATCCACAAATTGTACTTTAATGACTTTCGATATCATATATAGTGATTTGTGGACATCCCCTATTTTGAGTACGGCTGACCATCGATATTATTTATTATTTTTGGATGATTATTCCAACTTTCTATGAACTTTTTCAATTGGAAATAAATCTCAGGTCTACCCTATTTTTTCTTCATTTGGTGCTTTCATAAAAACATAATTTGAAAAGAGCATTAAATGTTTTCAATGTGACAATGACAGAAAATTCGATAATAACCAATTCAAACAGTTTTGCTCCAAAAATGGTCTTACCTTTCGTTTTTCATGTCCACACACATCTTCCCAAAGTGGTAAAGCCGAACAGAAAATCCGAACCATAAACAACCAGAAAATCCGTACCCTTTTCTAAAAGCTCTGTAGGACCACCTACCACTAGTCTTCGGCCAGAGGGGTTTATTGCATAAAAAGGTCGGGCGCAGGCTCCTAAAGAGAGAAGCCCAACGAATGTCAGATGCAAAGCCCCGCACCTCATTAAGATCATATTAGCTTACTCTCCCAAAAAAATAAAGAGCAAACCCCATTGAAGACGGAGTGAGGTACAACAAGGCAATTTCTGTCCGGCATTACACACTCTTCATGGCCACCTATCTTCTAAACATAATCCCAAACAAGGCTCTATCTCAACGGTCGTCCACCCAAGTTCTATTTCGTAGTAACCTCTCCTACCAACACTTGCATATTTTTGGATGTCTTTGTTACCCTCTCCATCCGACCACTCACAAACTCGAACTCCGGTCTTTCCTGTATGTATTTCTGGGTTATCCTGCCAATCATCGTGGTTACTCGTGCTATGACTTGTAGAGCCGTAAAATTATTATTTTACGTCATGTCCTATTTGATGAGTCTCAATTCCCCTTTGCCTCTCTACACTCGCCACCTTGACATTCCTACGACTTCCTAGATGATGGCCTAAACCCTCTTCTAATTCACCATTTACATAGTTCGTTGTCCCATACCCCGACACCCGACACCACCTCGGACAGTACGGGACTAGCTGCCCACCCGGTTCTACCGACGGTGGCCCAGAATAGCTCACCTCAGGGTAATTACACAGCCACCTCTCGTCAAACCGAGGTTCGGCCAGATAGTACCATCACCCCTGCCCTACCTCCTCTTCTTTGAAGTCTCGTGGCAAGCCCCTCTCCCGTCCCACGTCCTAAGACACACTCTCGGACCATGAAAACCCGTTCCATGCACCGAATTCATAAACCTAAACGACTGTTTAACCTTTTTATCCAACCCTATTTGGAAAACAGCAATGATTGACGAATATAATGCTTTTATTGATAATAATACGTGGGACCTAGTACCCCATCCACCTAATGCTAACATTATTCGTTCTATGTGGATTTTTAGACATAAAAAAAATCTGATGGTTCTTTTGAGAGGTACAAGGCTCGGCTTCTAGGTGATGACAGGTCTCAACAGGTGGGAGTGGACTATGATGAAATGTCCAGCCTGATCGTAAAGCCCGCAACCATCCTGAGCATTGCCATATCCAACTCTTGGCCCATTCATCAGCTTGATGTCAAGAATGCCTTCTTACATGAGGATCTTCATGAAACGGTATATATGCATCAACCTATGGGTTTTAGTGATCATATTTATCCAGATTATATGTGTTTGTTGCGGAAATCGCTCTATGAACTGAAACATGCTCCTCGAGCATGGTACCAGCGGTTCACCGATTATGTTTCCTCTATCGGTTTTTCACACAGCAGATCCGATCATTTCCTATTTATATACAATAAGGGTACAAATATGGATTATCTATTATTATATGTTGATGACATCATCATCACCACATCATTTGTTGCTCTCCGCCGATCCATTATGTCTCTCATTTCCTTTGTGTTTGTTATGAAAGATCTGGGCCCTCTGAGTTATTTCTTGGGCATCTATGTCACTCTATATTCTGGCGGCCTATTTCTATGTTAGAAGAAGTACGCCAAAGAGATCATTGTCCCTGCATGTATGATATCTTGCAATCCATCCCACACACCTATAGATACCAATTCCAAGCTCAGCGCTGATTCTAGCCCTTCATATTCAGACCCGACTCACTATCGTAGCCTGGCTGGGGCCCTGCAGTACCTCATATTCATTAGACCAGACATATCCTATGCAATGTAATAAATCTGCTTGCACATGCACAGTCCGACGGAAGCACACATGCATGCCCTCAAACGTATTTTACGATACGTCCAAGGTACACTTTATATATATATATATATATATATATATATATATATATATATGCATTCAATGTGTATGCTAGATATAACTTATTCTTTAGTTGGTTCGTTAGTTGGTACTTCAGTTGGGTCTGTTTGAAGTAGTTCTATACAATCATAAATCATTTCAACAAGTGTTTTACAACCGTGTACTTTAATAATAGGATTTAATACAACACCAATAAAATAAATAGTGGTAATAGGAAAAAAATATTTTTAAATTTTATAAATATTTTTTTAATAGCTGGCTTGTAAGTTGAATTTTGCATATATTCATTAAGTAACAAAAATATTAGAGCTATATAAAATAACACAGATGAAATAGTATGATAATAAATCACAGAAAATTCCTTAGTAGCTAGAAAAAAATTCTCAAAAAATGTGATAAGTTCCAAAATTATATGCCAATCATCATCTACAAGCATATCTGTTGGATTTTGATTATGGGCGTTAAATAATAATGTTATAGATCTTCTATACTCGTGAGCAACAAGTAGGTGCTCATACAAAGAATTCCACATAGTCGAAACTTCTTCTGAAATTTTTCTATAAGGTAATCCACAATCATGACAAGTTTTTATACTCTGTGTCTTTGTATTTTATTACCTTTACAAATAAAATTTATAGCAAATTGAACTTTATCAAGGATGTTTTTAAAAAGTTTTAGGCCATCATTTACAACTAAGTTATAAATATGACATGCACATCTAAGATGAAAAATATCGGGAAAAGATGGAGTAAATCGAGTTTTTAAAATGTTTACAACATAATCATTAGAAGAAGCATTATCTAATATAATAGTCATAATTTTATTAGTAATTCCATAATATTCACAAATTTCATGAATATTTCTTGAAATAAAAGTTTCGGTGTGCCTTTCATCAATATATCTATATGCTAATATACATTTTTGCATAGACTAATTCTGATCTATCCAATGACATGTGACCGTTAAATAATCATTACCGTTAGTACTACGGCCTATATCATAAGTGATAGCCATTTTGTCATTAAAATGAAACAATGCATAACATAAATATTGTTGATATTCATGGAAAATTTAAAAAACATCTTTTCTAACAGTTGATCTAGGAAAACCGTTAAAAGCAGGGTTATATATTTCTCTAATGTAATGAATAAATCAGGAGAGGAAGGAAATGAAAAAGGAAAACACTCCACATCAACTAATTTTGCTAAATTTTCCCTATCTTTGTGTTGATCATATTTAGGAACTATAATTCCCTCCGTCATCGGGTTAATTCGACCTTGTACTTGGTCGGAAACACTATGTGAACCTTGTCCTGACTCAGAAGGCATTTGCACACCAGATTTTTCAGTCAGGTATTGGTTATACCTTGCTTTGTGAGAGTTTTATACATGTCTCATTAAACCTCCCATCCCACCTTGACCTTTTCCAATTTTAAATTTATAAACTTCACGACAAATTTTACATATAGCTAGTTGATTATCAATGTCCCTAACAAGAAAATCCCATGCAGCTGATTTTAATTTTCGTTGTTTTTGGCATCGACTCATACTAGGGGGAATATGAGACATTTCATATTTAGTCTCAGTTTCAGTTTAAGGTTGAGACTCGGTCTGAGCCTGAGGTGGAGGTGCACTAGTGGGTGTGTTATCTAAATTATCTTCTAATTCATTTTCTAAATTAAAGTCTGGTTCAGATGTAGAATATACCTCATGATCTAATGGTATATTAATATTAACATTAAAAAAACCAGTTTCATCTATATGAGTGAAATCATCGTAAATAGGATTACTAGAAGATGCACCATTACCCCTGTTCCCCTAGTACCTCTACCAGAAAAACGTCAACTCCGTTCCATTATAATTATGTAAATAAATAATTAAAGATAATGAAATTAAGTACGATAATTAAAATTAAATAACAATAATAATTTAAAGAAGGAACGAAGGCACCAAAAGCCGACATAATGTCGATGTGTAATCGAGGTTGAAAATTGAAACTTTGCTCGATGATCCTCAAGCTAGTTGCCAACTTCACTCCCAATTTTTGAACTTTGATAGAAAATAGCAAATAAAATATAATATTTAGTAGGCAATGTATACTTGTAGAGAGATAGATAGAGAGACTAGAGAGATGGTAGGAAGATTTGTGAGAAAAATGAAGAGGAAAATGAGGTATTTATAGTTGAGAAATAGGGTTAAAGTGTAAATATACTAACTTAGGGGTTAAAAATAAATATTAAGGGGGTAGGGGTATTTATGGGGTGGGGGGCCAAAATGGTCGTTCTAGCCGTTGCCAACGGCTAAAATTAAAATTGGGTCATTGTGCAATGACTATTTCTACAAAGGAGGTGGGGGACGTGGCGGACCGGGTCGGGGGGAGGGGGGGTTGGGCCGAGCCCTAGTCCCATTCCGAGTTCAATCCCCTACACCGTAGCTGTTAATCCCAATTTGTTTTGGGTGGCCGAGGCAGGTTGGGCCAGGTTGCGGGATGGGCCGGGGCTGGATCGGGCCGTCCCAGCACACTGGACACCCTTAGTTTTAGATAACAACATTAGAAGTGGTTATACTATGTTATTTCTACGTGGTTTTCCATTTTAAGTCTTTAACAGAGACTTCGATTAAGGATGAAATAATCCAAGTCATCCCATTATACTCCGTAGAGATTGTCAATGAGCTTTCAATAAAATGACTAGATTGAAAGAGACCTGATTCGTGTATTAATAGGTAATAGAATATTTTTCAATGTTCTTTCATTAATTGTATTAATTGTATATCTCCTATTTTAGGTAGAATTTTAATCATTTTATAATTAGTTACTTAGTTTGTATCAAAATAAATATTCTTGTAAACTTATATATATTGTAAATCATTCATTAATAAAATCAAGGGAACATATTCCTTTATGGTATCAGTAGCCTAAAATTACAAACCCTACCCTTGCCGCCGATACACCTTCTTGGCCGCCACCTATTTTTCCACATCGGCACCTAGCCCACGTCAGAACCCTAGCAGCCGACCATTCTCGGCCGCCCTCCTCTTTTCCCCACGACAGAACCCTATTTTTTCGGCCATTCTCCCTCCCTCTTCCTTCTAAATTTCCTCTTTCATGGCTGATAAAACCAAATTTCATCCGGCACTTGCCGTAAACAACATCAAAAACTTCATGTGACTCTTAAGATGGAAAAAGGGTCAATACTCCTCGTGGGCAAAGCTTTTAAGATCCATTATCGTGTTTACGAAGTTATCGACCACATGATCCCTCCCACGCCATGGTGGCAGGACCACTAGGGGAGTGGCTCCGGGTATAGATAGGGTGAAATCTGCACGGGTCATGCAAATACATACGCCCCTTCCCTTATATTTTGGATGAATGGGGTGGTTTAAAAGGTGAAGTCCACAGACGTACCATCGGCTTCGACTTCTGATGATGCACTCTGGTCTCGTTTGGATGACGACATGATATCTAATGATCTATTGCACACTATCATTGAGACAGATGCCACTGCCCGCCAAACGTAGGAACGTTTGGACGGTATTTTCCACGACAACAAATCTCAACGAACGTTATACCTTAAAAATCAGTTCAAGGACGTTCATCAAGACTATTTTCCAAACGTGTCTGCCTATTGTCAAGAACTCAAGATATTTGCCGACCAACTCTCTAACGTCGGCGTACCAGTCACTAATCAGTGATTGGTCATACAACTCATTGTAGGTTTGAACAAATCCTATGACGGCATTGCCACCATCCTTCAGCAATGCACGTCGTTACCTTCCTTTTATGAGGCCCGTTCGAAGCTCATCCTTGAGAAAACTTGGAATATCAAGTATAGCACCACTCGGGCCAGCATTGCCTACGTCGTCCTCACCACTACCGTCGGGCCCTCCGTAGACGGTAGGGCCTCTCAATTCGGCAATCAGAACCGTCAGTCAGAGAAGCCACAACAGTCCACTTCCTCCCACAAAAACTGTTGGAACAAGCAGTCCGGCAAGGGCCACGATGAAAGAAATTCCTGCAACGATGGCGGCGTGAATGGGCCATCCCCACTGGCCGAAAATAACCAGCATCGACCCCAGGATGGGCCTCCCTTCCTTGCCCAATTACGACATCCTCGTGGACTCCACCTCAGAAGCGACAGGCCCAACCTGGCATACTTGGGCTACGTCCACAACAGGCCTACACAGCACATGCCCCACCATCGATTTATTCACTGACTAATATTGAAACAACTATGAGCATAATGTCACTCAACACTCTAGACGAAAATTGGTATATGGACACAGGGGACACATCTCACATGACGTCATCACAAGGTACTCTCTCGTATTATTCCAATTTGAGTAATTTAAATCAAAATATTATTGTTGGTAGTGGATAAGGCATTCACATATGTGGTTATGGTCATTCCTCCCTATCCCCACCACATCCACCACTAATCTTAAAAAATGTCCTCCATGCCCCTACACTCATTATGAATCTAATATCCGTGCGACGTTTCACAACTGACAATTCAGTTTCCCTTGACTTTGATCCTTTTGGTTTTACTATAAAAAATTTACGACAGGGAGACGAATAATGAGATGTGACAGCACCAGAGATCTCTACCCTATCTCAAACGCCGTCAACAATACATCCTCAGTTTCCTTAACCTTTGTTGCTCTTTCGTCTTCCTTATGGCTTTCTAGATTAGGACCTCTGTTTTACGCTCTCTTAGAAAAAATAATTTTATTAATTGCAACTGTATTTCTAGGACTCCTATATGTGAATCTTGCATTTTTGGAAAACATGTCAAATTACTATTTTCTGCATCCACAAATTGTACTTTAATGACTTTCGATATCATACATAGTGATTTGGGGACATCCCCTATTTTGAGTACGGCTGACCATCGATATTATTTATTATTTTTGGATGATTATTCCAACTTTCTATGGACTTTTTCAATTGGAAATAAATCTCAGGTCTACCCTATTTTTTCTTCATTTGGTGCTTTCATAAAAACATAATTGAAAAGAGCATTAAATGTTTTCAATGTGACAATGACAGAAAATTCGATAATAACCAATTTAAACAGTTTTGCTCCAAAAATGGTCTTACCTTTCATTTTTCCTGTCCTCACACATCTTCCCAAAATAGTAAAGCTGAACGTAAAATCTGAACCATAAACAACCTCATTCGTGCCCTACTTGCTCACGCCTCAATTCCCTTTTAGCCCTTTTCCGAAAGCTCCGCAGGACCACCTACCACTAGTCTTCGGTCGGGGGGTTTATTGCACAAAGGCCGGGGCGCAGGCTCCCGAAGAGAGAAGCCCAACGAATGTCAGATGCAAAGCCCCGCACCTCATTAAGATCATATTGGTATACTCTCCAAAAAAAAAAGCAGACCCCATTAAAGACGAGAGTGAGGTACAACAAGGACATGTCTGTCCGGCATTACACACTCTCCATAGCCACCTATCTCCTAAACATAATCCCAAACAAGTCTCTAGCTCAACGACCATCCACCCAAGTTCTGTTTCATAGGAACCCCTCCTACCAACACTTGCATATTTTTGGATGTCTTTGTTACCCTCTCCATCCGACCACTCACAAACTCCAACTCTGGTATTCCCTGTGTGTATTTCTGGGTTACTCTGCCAATCATCGTTGTTACTTCTGCTATGACTTGTAAAGCCATAAAATTATTATTTTACGTCATGTCCTATTTGATGAGTCTCAATTCCCTTTTTCCTCTCTACACTCGCCACCTCGACATTTCTACGACTTCCTAGATGATGGCCTAAACCCTTTTCTAATTAACCATTTACATAGTCCACCGTATCATACTCCAGCACCCGCCACCACCTCGGATAGTACGGGACTAGCTACCCACCCAGTTCTGTCGATGGTGGCCCAGAACAGCCCACCTCAGGATAATTCCGCAGCCACCTCTGGGCAAATCGTGGTTCGGCCAGACAGTACCGTCACCCGTGCCCTTCCTCCTCTTCCTAGCAGTCCCGCGACAAACCCCTTTCCCAAGACACACTCTCAGACCATGAAAACTCATGCCATGCACGGAATTCATAAACCTAAATGACTGTTTAACCTTTTTATTTCAGTTGTCCCTTCCCCTGTCCCTCGTAACTTGAAGGATGACTTGTCTGACCCTTATTGGAAAGCCGCAATGATTGACAAATATAATGCTCTTATTGATAATAAGACGTGAGACCTAGTACCCCGTTCACCTGATGCTAACATTATTCGTTATATGTGGATTTTTAGACATAAAAAAAAATATGATGGTTCTTTTGAGAGGTACAAGGCTCGGCTTCTAGGTGATGACAGGTCTCAACAGGTGGGAGTGGACTGTGAAGAAATGTTCAGCCCGATCATAAAGCCCGCAACTATCTGGACCGTCCTCAGCATTGCCATATCCAAGTCTTGGCCCATTAATCAGCTTGATGTTAAAAATGCCTTCTTACATGGGGATCTTCATGAAACGGTATATATGCATCAGCCTATAGGTTTCAGGGATCCTATTCATCCAAATTATGTGTGTCTGTTGCGGAAATCGCTCTATGAACTGAAACAGGCTCCTCGACCATGGTACCAGCGGTTCACCGATTATGTTTCCTCTATCGGTTTTTCACACAGCAGATCCGATCATTTCCTATTCATATACAACCTATTATTATATGTTGATGACATCATCATCACCACATCATCTGTTGCTCTCCGCCGATCCATTATGTCTCTCATTTCCTTTGAGTTTGTTATGAAAGATCTGGGCCCTCTGAGTTATTTCTTAGGCATCTATGTCACTCTACATTCTGGCGGCCAATTTCTATGTCAGAATAAGTACGCCGAAGAGATCATTGATCGTGCAGGTATGATATCTTGCAAACCATCCCACACGTCTATAGATACCAATTCCAAGCTCAGCGCTGATTCTGGCCCTTCATATTTAGACCCGACTTACTATCGTAGCATGGCTGGGGCCCTGCAGTACCTCACATTCATGAGACCAGACGTATCCTATGCCGTGCAATAAATCTGCTTGCACATGCACAGTCCGACGGAAGCACACATGCATGCCCTCAAACATATTTTACGATACGTCTAAGGTATACTTTACTTCGGATTACATCTATACACTTCTTCGCTCACTGGTCTCATTGCCTATTCTGATGCTGACTGCGGTGGATCTCCCTACACCTGACGCTCCATGTCTGGTTATTGCGTTTTCCTCAGAGATAACCTATTATCTTGGTCTTCCAAAAGGCAACCTACACTATCCCGATCCAGTGCAAAAGCAAAATACAGAGGCGTTGCCAACATCGTCTCTGAGTCTTGTTTGATCAGTAACCTTTTACTTGAGCTTCACTACCCGATTCAAAAGGCAACACTGGTCTACTGCGATAATATTAGTGTGATATATCTTTCCGAAAATCCCGTCCAACATTAGTGGACTAAACACATTGAGATGGACATTCACTTCGTTCGCGAAAAAGTGGCTCATGGTCAAGTTCGTGTCCTTCATGTTCCTTCCAGATATCGGATTGTCGACATCTTCACCAAAGGACTTCCGCGCATACTCTTTGATGATTTTCGAGCCAATTTCAGTGCTCGAGAACCTCCTGCTTCAACTGCGGGGGTGTAATAGAATATTTCTCAATATTCTTTAATTAATTATATTAATTGTATATATCCTATTTTAGGTAAAATTATAATCCTTTTGTAATTAGGTTAATTAGTTACCTAGTTTGTATCAAAATAAATATTCTTGTAACCTTATATATATTGTAAATCATTCATCAATAAAATCAAGGGAACATATTCGTTTAATAGGTATGAGTTCCATTATCTCTTAAACCATGGTGACTTTTATACTTCTAAGATTGGTAATTCAGTGATCTGATATTCTGACAAAAAATTCTTTTTTTTATATAATTATTTGTGCTATAATTAATTTTCTTAATGAAGTTGTAACCTCTCCAATACTACAATTAGTTATTTTTTGAAAATTTTACAGGAATAACTATATTTTGTAGGCTTCTAATCAATTATAGCTATCTTTTCTATAATTACGGTTCGTAGCTGGTTTTTGGATATTTCACATGTGTTTCAGTGTATCTAAACACGTCATAAAACAAATACAGTAAGCCAAAATACAACTATATTCGTGTGTATTCGATGTATTCAACTACATAGTTAGTCAAATATATATGTATATATATATCAATCAAACAACATATACATTCAAATACATATGTATTTAGATCAGTCAATCAACGCATAGATTAAATACACTATATTTACACTGAAATCCGATCAAATCTTCGACGAAAATACAAAATGCAGTCGACTCCGATCAAAATCTTTGACGAATATATAAAATATATTGTATTTAAAAATGGAGAATACAATCAAATCCGTGAGATCTCCGGCGAAAACACAAAATACACTGTATTACAAAATGGAGAATACAATCAAGTATGGTTAGATCTCTAACGAAATACAAAACACACTGTATTGTATACAACAATTTTCCGGCGTGAAAGGCAGTGGATGAGAAAGAGGCAGCTCCTTTTTCCGGCGTGAAAGGCAGTGAAGTAGAAATAGGCAGCTCATTTTTTGGCGTGAAAAGCAATGGTGGAGGAAGAAGCTCCCGCCAGATGAGTAGCTCCTTTTTTCGGCGTGAAAAGCAGCGGTGGAGGAAAAAGTTTTCGGCCAAACGGATACACTCATATCTGAGATACAAATAAGGAGAAGAGGTAATAGATTCTAGTATCTCCGTCAGATCCAGATCCAGTGATGCCTTCGATCTTTATCCTCCCTCTTTTTCGCTGTCGATACTCCATTATCGGTGATTGATCTCAACTTCATGATTTCAGATCTGTATTGGATGGAAGAGACCTCCCTGACCTAGAAGGTGCTGCTGAAGAACTCCATCTCGATGACGGTGACGGTGAAGAGCCAGAAGGAGGAGATGGAGTGGTTGATGGCGGTAAAAGAGTTGGATGACGGCTGGTCGATGGAGAAGAGAGAGGGAAAAAGAGAGAGAGTTGAGGGAGAAGAGAGATAAGGGTGAGGGAGAAGCTTGATACAGTGGAATAACTCTATGTATTTGTAACGACATGTTCGATCGTTTTGGCTATTTTGTCTATTTTCTCAAAAACTCTTTTTTTCCTAGCCTTGTTATGGTAATTTTGATGTGCGGAGATGGGTGGCTTGATTCCCGAGGCAATTAGATAAGAATAATGGGAGAAAACTGAAGTTTTGAGTTTTGGAAGTTTCATGTTTGGAAAGTTTGATTAGTAGTTGACTTTCGAGTAAATGCGTCTGGAATCGAGTTCTGATAGTTCAATCAGCCCCGGATCGTGATTTATTGAGGGCATTTCGAGTAAATGGGTCCCGAGTGTTTTGAAAGATTTTCGGGTAAGTTTGTGGAAATTGGAAAGTTTTAAGTTATGAAATAAGCTTAAGTTGACTAAAGTCAATATTGAGTCTTTTTTTAAGCTTCATCGATTCTATCAGATCCAAAATATCGAATAGGGTATAGTCGAATCATTAATTCTATTTTCGAGACACTAGGGTATATTTTGGGCATTTGGTAGAAATGTTTGAGTTTTTAAAGATTAAGTGTTGGCTTGGGACAAAATTAGATCAAGATGACCTCGTATGATGTTTTCAAATGTGCGAATAGATTCGTTGTATATTTTAGGAGTGGTTTACATATTTGGTTTGTGTTTGGGTGGTTCCGGATGAATCTCGAGGTTCGAATCAAAGTTTGGAACACACTAGAAAATCCGATGTGCAGTTGCTGTGATGTTCTCCATGATCGCGGGGCACAAGGATGCCATCGCGAGATACTGATGAGTGGTGCTTCGTGATCGCGATGCCCTTGTCTACGACCACGATGGATGAATTTTAAGTTATCCGCGATCGCGACAGTGTTGTCCGTGATCACGAAGGGGAAGGTTGTTGGGCACAAACTTAATACCACATTTTGAGCTTTGACATTTCATTCTCATATTTTGAGCTTGGGGTCTCAGTTTTGAGAGATTTGTGAGGAGATTTTCAAGATTCTTCAAGTGGGTTAGTTCCTAATCACTCTCTTACGATTATATCTTCGATCATTAAAGGATTGCATGCTAAATATCATGATATGCGATGAGAAAGTTGGGGGGAAAGCTCTAGGTTGAGAAAAATGGGAAGTTCTTCAATTGGCTATGAAATTGATGTTAGTTTTGAATAATATTCAATGTATAGACTCCATAGATGATGGGTAAACTGATTTTTGAAATAAATTTCCAATTTTACCCTTCGAGGCTCGGGGTCCTATTTTTAGGTGACTTTTTGGATCCGAAAGTGTTATATAGAAATATGGATATCGATGGACTCGTGTATTGATTTAATTTCCGTATTTGACTAGATTTGGACCTTCTAAAGGCGTTACAAAAATACAAAGCTTTCTTGCGGCTATCGGACTCCTATTCCAGACAAGTTGAAATCTTGTACCTTACTTGAGTGTTACAGTTAGTCTAAATAAACTAATTGAGTAGGGGGTAATGGGGCTATTAAGGCGATCCCAATACTTGTAAGGTGACAAGCACTCGTATCGGGTACCGGTGCCATGTTATGGGTATTTGTGCTTTAAATTACTTAGAAGAATGCCATGCTTTGGGCACTAACTGATAGTATAGTACGATCTTTTGGATCTGTGAGTGGGGTATGAAGCTCGTACTTTCCGTGATGTTATTATCTGTATGTGTGCTATATGACTGTATGTCCCCTTTTCATCCCATTATACTCGTTTAAAATAAAAAGAAGCTAAAGATCGAGTCTTTATTGTATAAATGACTAAGTTAGCACATGTGTGGCTTATAATTGCTCCTTGTTGTTAAGCATATTATATTTATGCTTCATAATGTATTAACATATGTAGCCTATATTTGCTTCTTGATGTTGTGCATATCATGATTATGCTTCATAATGTATAAACCTGTGTGGCAATAGACGAGTATAAGAGTTGTGTGATTATACTTAGGTGTCGTGTGAGCATACTTAGGTACTGTTTGAGCCTGTTGTGTTATTATACTCAGGTACTGTGTGAACTAAACTCAGGTACTGTGTAAACTTGCTGTGTGAACTAAACTCAAGTACTCTGTGAACCTGCAGTGTGAACTGAACTTAGGTATTGTGTGTGAGCCTAAGTGGTATATGGACCTCGCGAGTCCCCTATGCGTCACGATTCATTCATGTTCGGACGTGTGTATATCAGTGATGAGAAACAAAGGCCTTGCATTGCATAACATCTACATTCATATCATTTACTCATTCCTTCCTTGTTGCTTGTTTTGCCTGAATTGCGAAATTGCCAGTTTATCATGTTACTTGGCTATTTGAATGTTTTTAGTAGTGAGAGGTTCTTACGCTTAGGCTTACATCTTGGATTGATTAGACTCTATTGATATGGCTTGTGAATACCTTGTCAGACTTAGGGAACTAGATGCTATAACCTAGGCTTGGACTCATGGTTCGAGTGGATTTAGAGATTGTGTTATTGTAGTGAACAAATGACGGTTAGTGTGGAAGTAGTAATTGGTAGGTTAGTCCTCGTCTCCGTTTAAGATAGGCCGGTCGATGATGATGTTGAGTACCCATTGTTTTTGTACTCACTCTACATTTTCTGCACCTTTTCGTGTGCAAATTCTATTTCTAGTTCTAGAGGAGTTCGCGACTGTCCAACCATTATGGAGCTATTTCGAAGGATTCGGGGTGAGCTATATGGTATATCTGTGGCACCATATACTTATTCCTTATGTCTTAATTATGTCTTCTCATTTCTAGATGATTATGTATTTAGGAATGTATTCCCAACCTGTATTCCGTAGATAGTTCTTGTACAAGTGACACAAGTATTGGGTGTTTGTATTATTTTCATATTATTTATACTGCGGAAACTTTTTAAGACTTATATTGATTTGCTTAACAATTTTTGCATTGTGTTTCTCTATTTAATTTGAGTCAAATGGGTGTGGTTGGCTTACTGATCCTTGGGGTTAGTGCCATCACAACTCAGTGATTTTGGGTCGTGACAGTATTTGGTATAGCTACAATAGGTAAATTGAAAATTCGTTGTAGTTCTGAAAAATAATTAAATTAAAAGGTAGTTATTATCCATAAATAACTCTTAGACTTAGCTATGTCATGTAAATTTTCCTTCGTTTTTTAGTGTCTTCAACAGACAAACAAAATGAACCTAAAGCCCATCACAATTTGTAATATGGGATTCCGAACAAAGCCTTCAATTTGAAATATGGGCTTCTGAACTAAGTCTTCAGACCATTCAATTGATGAAGCCTTCTCCACTGGGTGCTCTTTAAATGGAATGTCTTGTGGCATTTGATGTAATCTTATGGTATTTGGTGATTTGATGAAATATAAAGATAATTTGTGGTTTGAATTTTGAAGCAATGTAATAAATTTATTTGTTTTATGATATTATGGTTGCTGTAATATATCTTTAACTAGAACTTTTAATTTAGATTATACAAATGACACGTTAAATTGCTTTAAAATGGCTCAAAATATGCTCTATATGATGCCTTAAATTAATGAAAAATTCACTACAATTTAATCAAGTTGCTTCACAAATGCAATTTCACGAGTTGTTACATAATTGCAGTTAGAAATTAAATTGGACAAATATAAAAATCTCCTTCACCTTTCTCCTTTCTTTTCTATTTATGAAGGCCGGGTCTTTCTCAATTATAACGATCCATTATTCATGCAGAACCTTTGCTTTGGTCCATACCACGAAACAAGCAAAGATCTAAGGCTTTCTTTGCCATATAAAAAAATTATTTCAAAGTAAATGATTTCAGAATTTGTCAATATTGAAATGATTTTTCATGGAAAAATGGGCCTAATAGTTTGATGTCCTTGAAAACATTTAGTTTCTCTATTAATTATTAGCTCTTATTGTTTTTTAAATCAAACTAATTTTCGAACACATGCATTGCACGTGTATCCCATACTAATTAACACAAAATAATTTCAAATAGATAAACGATTTTAGAATAACTGATGCATTACACGAAATTTGAAGGATACATATGCAAGCTCAAATTGATGAAAAGTGAGCCTACTCTAACGATATTTATTATCTCTGGAAAGCATAATCTATGAAAAATTATATCTAATGAAGTTGGGAGGATACCTTAATTTTCAATTGAGAAACAAATGTTTCTTTAGCCGTAATGTTTTCTACTTCGGTCAATTCAATATTTTCTAAGAATTTACATAAAAAAGAATTCAATTGAGAAACAAATGGAACAAATGGCAAAATTAGTTGTTGGAAGTCTTTTAAAATTTTGCTAGTTCTTTTTACAATGTGGCAACTCCCATGCAAAATATAACAGATTATTGATGCAGTTTGAAAATTGTCCTTTTATAACCTAATATTTTTTATCTCCTATTTATTGCTCTTGAAGACTTTTTGTTCATATAATTCCAAATTTAAACCGATAAAAAAGTTGCACACCCGAATTTGTTTATATTCATGTCGGTCCAGGGTCCACATGAGAAGTATTTTTTTTTTCTTCCTCTTTATCTTTTTCAATTTTTTCTGATATAATACAAACACGTGCAAGTTTGCAGGTAGATAGTACCTAAGTAACAACAATAATATATCCATTGAAATTCTATTATGTGGGGTCTGAAGAGTAAAGTGTACGCATATCATATCCCTATCTTGATAGGAAAACTGTTTTCGAAAGACCATCGACTAAAGATGATAGCTAAATAAAATACTGAAAATATTAATAGTGTTTATTTATAGTCATTACACTTCTATAGAACTGATACTTACATCTTCTTCTTTGCCTTTAACATTATAGTTTAACTTTTGTTTAATATTATATTAATAAAATGAAAGCTAAATTAAATTAGATAAGACCTTTGGCAAAAAGGAAATACATAAAAACAAGAACATAGAAGGCTAAATAGAAAAGGTGAATATTTGAGTACACAATTCAACTCCAACTGTTCCATTTAAGTAATTTTTCATGTCCATCTTAATTTGTTCTTGTCTTTTGTTTTACTATTGAAACTTATTGCTGAAAGCAGAAAATCTAATAGTGCATATTTAGCTACTTATAAAAAACGTATGAATATTAACAAAGCATTCTTAATTATAAAGTGCTAGGGAGAAGAGATAATTCTCTCTTCATTGTACATCTATTTTCTTTTAATAGTTTGATGTCCTTGAAAACATTTAGTTTCTCTATTAGTTATTAGCTCTTATTGTTTTTTAAATCAAACTAATTTTCGAACACATGCATTGCACGTGTATCCCATACTAATTAACACAAAATAATTTCAAATAGATAAACGATTTTAGAATAACTGATGCATTACACGAAATTTGAAGGATACATATGCAAGCTCAAATTGATGAAAAGTGAGCCTACTCTAACGATATTTATTATCTCTGGAAAGCATAATCTATGAAAAATTATATCTAATGAAGTTGGGAGGATACCTTAATTTTCAATTGAGAAACAAATGTTTCTTTAGCCGTAATGTTTTCTACTTCGGTCAATTCAATATTTTCTAAGAATTTACATAAAAAGGAATTCAATACAACTTTTAATCTCCTATGTATTCTCATACTTTTTTTAAAAAAAATTCGCACCTATTTTGTACCTTTCAATAATAGTTGAGTAATGTATGCAATTTTCAGGCTTTGTAAAATTAGAAAAAATAAATAAGGCAAAAGGATAAAATAACAATAAAGTAAATAAATTTTGGATAATGAAGAAGATATGAATGTAAATAATTAGCAACGTGAAAGTTGTTTTACCTGCAAAATATTTTATGAGTATAAATCTGAATTAGCTTTTTAAGATCTGTATTTCTAAAGATGAAAGCACAAAAAACTATTAACAAATAATTACCAACTTCAAGAATTCATTGCAACGCATAGGACCTAGATCTAGTATGAACTATGAACTCAAAAATCTCCCAGTGTGCGTGTAGTTCTCCACAATAAATTATTTAGTTGCAAAGATCAAGTCACTTGCATAAAACATAACGTTTACACTTCTAAAATGTATGAAGTTTAATTTAACAACAATTTAATTATATACCTCTTGGTTTTCTTCAGCAGATGTTGCATTAACATGAGAAACGACATTTTCATTATTATATTATTGCTATACTAATTGCTATTAATATGAGTCCCACGTTTGCATTTCACTAATCTAACTTTTTATTTTTTTTATTATCTTCATTATAATTTGTCTTTACCTTTTTGTACATACGTATTGATAAAATAGTAGTATTTTATTGTAAGGGTAAACATATCGTTTAACTTTTAGTGGACATTTTGTTAATTCAACTTTTTAACTTAGGGTCTTCCCACTTTTGGAATAGTATGATTATATAATGTTGGGGTTTTATGAATGAGAAATGAACTATTGCACCTTTTCATTAGAAAGACTTCATATCTCTTCACTTCTTTACTGCTATAAATACTTAGTCATTTTCATCAGATTTTATATACCAAAATTTGAATTTTTTTCCCCCTCTAAACTGTTATCTGCATTTATTTTCAAAACAAAAATATCGTAGTTCGTCAAAGTTCTGTAAATTGAAGTGTCAAGTTTTAAATAATAGTTTTTCGGTTCTATCTTGGCATGAATTAATCCGTATACCTTGGAAAATAGTGAAGGAACTAAATTTCTTAAGGACACACAAGAAACTTGTGGGCTCGAAATAGTTTTTGTTTGTTTATGTTATGGTTAAATTAACGTTTCTGCTTTCCTGATTTTCTATTTATGCACACAGATTGACAACATATAATCAAATTGCCGTCAAAGAATCATTAATCCTTTTATTATCAGAAAGATACGGAAAATAGTATATTTTCTTCCGGTCATTAACTCAACTTAAAGAAAGTTAAATCTAAGAATCAGTGATTGCTTGAATTTAAATTAGATAAATCTAATTTCCTTTTGTAGAATAATCTATCACACATCCGTTACTTCACAGTGAAGGCTCAACGCTATAGATATGAAGTCAATAACTCATACTCCGCTGTTCTAGTTTATGTGGCGTTATTTTATTGAACGAAAAATTTAAGACAAAAAAAAACTTTTAAAACATATGCATTTTTCGACAGAATCCGTCAGAAATTGGCTCGTCGGGAACGTTTTCGATAGACTTTTCATTGAAAAATTCCTTAACGGTGAATTAATTTACTTCGGGTCATCTGTCGTAAATCATTTTTAGTGGAGGTGGTAAAAAATAAGTCATAAGCATTTGTATTGCTATAAATTATATCACTAATTAATGATAAAATAAGAATTATAGAGTTAAAATATTTCTAATTATATAATGACATTATTAGCGAATATTCTCAGAATTTTCGCCGTATATTTTGTAATTATGATAAATGTATATTTAAGGTAACTTAGGATTCTAATTGTATTAGGAATCAACCTTTGTAAGGTAAGTTAGGATTCGTACCATATTAGGAATCAACCTTGTACATATATATATATATTGTGAATAATGAAAGAAATTCCTAAGGGAAATTATTCCATCTTTCATGGTATCAAGAGCCTAAAACCTAAATCCTCATTCCCGGCCGAAATCAGAAATTTTCTGCTTTCACAGAAAAAAAAATAAAAAAAAATTCTGGTTTCTTTCTCCATGTTTCGGCCAAACCAGAAAATTCCCTTCCCTCGACAGGCGGCAACCATGTCTTCCCCCACAAATTCCGTTTCATCCACTGGCACACTTGAAAACCCCTCTCAACGTTCAGTATCTTCTTTTCATCCGGCATTCGCCGTTAACAACATCAAGAATTTTATCCCTATAATTCTTGACCAAGAAGACTGTCAATATTCCATGTGGATGGAACTATTCTACATTCATGCATGTGCATACACCGTGCTCGATCACATTGACGAATCTGTTCCTCGTCCCACCGATATTACAGACTCAATCTGGCGTCGTCTTGACGCCATCGTCAAACAATGGATCTACGGCACCATCTCCAAAGATCTGTTATGCACTATCATGAAAAGCAAAGCTACGGCACGTGAACTTTGGGTCCGGCTAGAAGAAATCTTTCAGGACAATAAAAATACTCGGGCTGTGTATTTGGAAGAGCAATTCAACAATACCCGCCTTGAGAATTTTAACAACATGTCCGAATATTGTAAGCAACTGAAACTCATAACCGATCAACTATCCAACGTCGGGACTTCTGTTTCAGAAACCAAGATGGTGCTTCAACTTGTTGCGGGTTTACCGAAAGGTGAATATGACACACTCACAACAATGATTCAACAAGCCGACCCTCTCCCAAGTTTCAACAAGGCACGTTCACAACTATTGTTGGCAGAAACTAGACGTGCTAAACAAGAGGAACATAATCAAAAGGCGTTAGCCGTTGACGGGATGGCAACACCTGCGGCCAACAAAGAACTGTTCAGCCCAGAAGAAGCGAAGAAGCAGCAACAGAGCGGCGGAGGTCGTGGCGGCAGAGGTCGCAACAACAAAGGAAAGGGCCGCGGAAAGGGCCAACGCAACCAGTGGACTGGACAACAGCCAACCATTGGACAACAAAGAAGATGGTCCAACCAGAACAAAGAAGCGGCCCAACCAGCAGAATCGGGCCTCGCCGCATGCCCGCATTCGACCGCAGGGCCCGGCCCAGCAGCCTTGGTCGATCGCCCTGTTGGGCCCTCGCCTCAGCCACCAGGCAGCCCACCAAAGAAGAAGAATAAAGAAGCAGCCCACCTGACAGCTCAACAAAGAAGAAGAATCGCAAAGAACCCATTGCGCCTAGCGAAGACCACCTGCAGCAGCCCAGCAGCCTGGCCCCGACTGATTTGGGCCAGGCATACACCACCGTGAACCTTCAACAGCCCGACGACAATTGGTACATGGACACCGGAGCCACATCTCACCTCACCCGGTCGTCAGGTAACCTATCTCAACTACGTCGGCTAAAGTGTCCTCAATTTATTACTGTCGGCAATGGTAATCGCATTCCAATTGAAGGTTACGGTAACACACACACCAAACATCCACACCCACCTTTCTCCCTAAACCACGTCCTATACACACCTAACATCATTAAAAACTTAATCTCTGTTAGAAAATTCACTAGCAATAATTCTGTGTCTGTCGAATTTGACCCTTTTGGTTTTTCTGTGAAGGAACTCAATACGGGAAAAATTCTTACACGCTGCAATAGTGTGGGAGACCTCTACCCATTCACTCAATCTTCCGCTGTCAGACCGCAAGCACCTCTATCCCTTGCGGCGATCTCTCCCTCAACTTGGCACAACCGACTCGGACACCCCGGAGACCCAGTTTTTACTTTTCTTAGGACTTCTAAGCGTATTCAATGTAATAATGGAAAAATTGCCCAACACTGTTTTTCTTGTCCACTAGGCAAACATACTCGGCTTTCCTTTATGTCATCAAACAGTGTTACTTTTTCTCCCTTTGATATTGTTCATGCTGATTTGTGGACATCTCCGATTGCTAGCTCTTTGGGTCATAAATTCTATCTAGTATTCTTGGATGATTTTTCACATTTTGTCTGGATTTACCCACTGAAATTCAAATCTGAAGTTTTTGCAAAATTCCTCGAGTTTCAAAAATTCATTAAGACACAATTTGAAAAACCTATTAAATCATTTCAATGTGATAATGGACGTGAATTTAATAACTCGGCATTTCACAATTTCTGTTCTAAACAAGGTATGGTTTTCCATTTTTCTTGTCCCTATACTTCTTCCCAAAACGGAAAGGCTGAAAGAATTATACGTACCATCAATAACATGGTCCGCACACTTCTGTTTCATGCCTGCCTACCACCGTCTTTTTGGGTCTATGCTGTCAAAATGGTAGAATCCCTTCTAAATATTTTACCAACTAGCACACTCCAAAACAAAACCCCTACAGAAATCTTATACCGTAGGCAGCCATTATATGATCACCTACGTATTTTTGGATGCTTATGCTACCCTAACATAGCCTCCACTGCACCCCACAAACTTGCCCCTCGCACTCTTCCATGTGTCTTCCTTGGTCTATCTCCTAATTATCGGGGCTACTTGTGCTATGACATTGCTACTCGCAAAATCATCGTCTCCCGTCACGTTACCTTTAACGAGACAACCTTTTCTTTTTCAAATCTCCGGAAATTTCAGACCACCGATTACATCTTTCTCGATGAACCGAGTTTGTCTCCGGTCATCCAAAATCTGTACCAGCAGCAGCTCACTGTTCCGACGCCACTGCTGCCTCCAGCAGTGTCATCTGACCCTCCCGCAGCAATGCTGCCACCCAGTCCAGCTCCCACACCACCCATGCTGCACCCTGTTGAGTCTAATGCACCACCGACGCTGCCTCCAGTCCAGCAAATCTAACAATCTGTCGAGTCTCCTGCTTCTGCAGCAACACTGCTGCCAACCAGTCTCGACCTCCCACTGCAGCCCCTCACCGCATGGAGACTCGTGCACAACACGGGATCTTCAAACCCAAGGTTCACTTCAATCTCTCCACACAAACCTTATCACCTATTCCAAAGAATCCAAAACTAGCTAAATTGGACCCCAATTGGAATGCGGCCATGTGCGAAGGGTTTAACGCTTTAACCAAGCAGAACACTTGGGATTTGGTACCTAGACCAGCTGGTGTGAATGTTATCCGGTGTATGTGGCTATTTCATCACAAGTTCAGAGACAGTGGTGACTTAGAGAGGTATAAAGCAAGACTAGTTGCAAATGACACTAATCAGCAGGAGGGTATTGATTGTGGTGAGACATTCAGTCCGGTTGTTAAACCGGCCACTCTTCGGACTGTTCTCAGTATTGCTATGGGCTTGCATTAGCCGATTCATCAGCTTGATGTCAAGAATGCGTTTCTTCATGGGGATTTGAAAGAGATTGTGTACATGCATCAACCTCCTGGTTTTGTTCATCCGGCAGCTCCACAGTTTGTGTGTCGTCTCAGGAAGTCATTGTATGGATTGAAACAGGCCCCCCGCGCTTGGTATGATCTGTTCGCCAGGTATCTTCTGCAAATTGGTTTTGTATGTAGCATGTGTGATACCTCTCTCTTCACTTTTCACCGAGGTAGCAACACTGCATATTTGCTATTATATGTCGACGATATTGTTCTTACTGCCTCATCTGACGGGTTGAAGAATGAAATCATTGCTCTACTCAAAACTGAATTTGCTATGACTGACTTGGGAAGCTAAATTATTTTTTGGGTATATCGGTGACTAGATCTGCTGCCAATATGTTCCTGTGTCAGCGAAAGTATGCAGAAGAGATAGTGTACAGGGCCAAGATGGCAAATTGTAAAATTATGCCAACTCCGGTGGACTCAAAATCCAAGCTTAGTGCCAATGACGGTGCGCCAGGTTCTGATCCCACTCTATATCGGAGTCTAGCAGGTGCTCTTCAGTATCTTACATTCACTAGGCCTGATATTGCATATGCCGTTCAGCAGGTGTGTCTGTTCATGCACGACCCCCGAGAGTCCCATTTTGCCGCCCTCAAACGTATTATCAGATATGTTAAGGGCACACTTGACTTTGGCTTACATCTATACCCCTCTGCCCCAACCAAATTGCTAGCCTACACGGATGCAGATTGGGCAGGATGCCCCGACACACGTCGCTCCACCTCCGGGTACTGTGTATTTCTTGGGGATAATCTTATCTCATGGTCCGCTGCGGCGGCCACGTTGTCTGTTCGTCTTTGAAAGCAGAATATCGCGGAGTTGCTAATGTCGTCGCTGAGATCTGTTGGCTCCGAAATCTTCTTTTGGAGCTCCAGTGTCCATTACGCAAGGCGTCTATAGTCTATTGTGACAACATATCTGCTATCTATATGTCTCATAATCCAGTCCAACATCAGCGGACTAAGCATATTGAGATGGATATCCACTTTGTGCGAGAGAAGGTTGCTCGTGGTCAGGTCAAAATTTTACACGTGCCTTCCTCGTATCAGTATGCAGATATTTTCACAAAGGGACTACCGCGACAGCTCTTCACCGACTTCCGATCCAGCCTTAGCATTCGGCCTCCTCCCGCTCCGTCTGAGGGGGAGTATTAGCGAATATTCTCAGAATATTCGCTGTATATTTTGTAATTATGATAAATGTATATTTAAGGTAACTTAGGATTCTAATTGTATTAGGAATCAACCTTTGTAAGGTAAGTTAGGATTCGTACCATATTAGGAATCAACCTTGTACAGCTATATATATTGTGAATAATGAAAGAAATTCCTAAGGAAAATTATTCCATCTTTCAATAAGGAAGCAGTTAACCAACTTATAAAACATCAAGTCAGGAAATGTAATACATTTGTTCGGACACAAAGCAAGAAATTTCCAAAACAATTAAATCCAGTGCCCATCACAAAAACTTAACTTCATAAAATGGCAAAATGTCTTGCCAAAACTAAACAAGCTAACATTATAATTAAGAATTAACAACACATCACAGGAGACCCTTCATTCCATGCAAGTTCTTCCTTCTCAATCTTTTTTTGATTAGGTTAGAATTTTCATATAAAACTGCACCAAGGTCCAAAGTACGTAAAGCCAAAAAAAAATTCCTCCTCCCTCTCTTTAAACTTGCAGGGAGTGTATGTGTAAGAATTGAATCCCTTAATTATTATTCTCCCAAATATACAATATATATACATGGATCCTATACTTAATTAATGGAAGACTATTCTAGAAGACTAATCATGTTTACCTAATTTACAAAGACTATTCTAGAAGACTAATCATCTTTACCTAATTTACAAGATTCTAATTACAATTATAATAATGAGTGAGGTAATTATGGGATATTCCCATAATTACTCTAACAGTCCCCCGCAGTCTTAGCTGGAGGTTCTCGGATGCTGAGACTGTCCCTGAAATCATCAAAAAGTACGCGCGGAAGACCTTTTGTAAAGATGTCAGTTATCTGATAACGGGACGGCACATGGAGAACACGAACGTGACCACGGACAACTTTTTATCGGACAAATAAATATCCATTTCAATGTGCTTTGTGCGTTGATGTTGATCAGGATTTCCAGACAAGTAGATCGCACTCACATTGTCACAATAGACCAGTGTTGCCTTTTCAATCGGACAATGGAGCTCCAGTAACAGATTACGGAGCCAACAAGATTCATCAACAACATTTGCCACCCTTCGGTATTCCGCCTTTGCACTTGACCGAGATAGTGTGGACTGACGTTTGGAGGACCATAAGATGAGATTGTCACCTAAGAACACACAATAGACGAAAGTGGAACGACGTGTATCTGGGCAACCACCCCAATCCACATCAGTGTAGGCAGACAGACTCGAGACGAAGGACTTATACAAATGTAGTCTGAACTGAAGAGTACCCTTAATATACCGCAGAATCCTCTTGAGAGCCCCCATATGCCCTTCCTTTGGGTCATGCATGTGTAAACAAACTTGCTGGACCGTATAGGAAATATCAGGCCTCGTAAAAGTGAGATACTGCAATGCACCAGCCAGGCTGCGGTAATGTGTGGGGTAGTTGTATGGAGTACCTGAAGCATTGCTCAACTTTGTCTTCGTGTCAACCGCAGTATGTGAAGGTTTGCATGAAGACATCCCTGCTTTGTCAAGTATCTCCTCGGCATACTTCTTTTGACTGAGAAACAGACCACCTGCATAGTGAGTGACAGCAATGCCAAGAAAATAATTCAAGGGACCTAAGTCTTTCATTGCAAATTCTGATGCAAGAAGGGACATAATGGACTGGCGAAGTGAAGTTGAGGATGCAGTGAGGATAATGTCATCAACATACAGAAGTATGTAAGCCACATCAGTGCCCTTTCTATAAATAAAGAGAGACTGATCTGACTTGCTGTGAGAGAATCCCAATTTGGAAATAAATCCTGCAAACCTGTTATACGATGCCCAATGAGCTTATTTCAGACCATATAAAGATTCTCTCAACATGCACACATGATCTGGACGGGCAGGATCGCGGAATCCCAACGGCTGATGCATGTATACTGTTTCCTGTAAGTGGCCATATAAAAATGCATTCTTGACATCCAACTGATGAATGAACCATGACTTGGACAGTGCCAGACTAAGAACAGTCCTTATAGTTATAGGCTTGACTACCGGACTGAATGTTTTACCGCAATCTACTCCCACCTGCTGAGACCTACCATCACCAACAAGACGAGTTTTGTATCTCGCAAAAGAACCATCAGAATTCTTTTATGGCAAAAAACCCACATTGACCGAATTATATTCATATTAGATGGTCGTGGTACCAAATCCCACGTTTTATTTTGAATAAGAGCAGTAAATTCATCTAACATGGCAGCCTTCCAATTCGGGTCTGATAAGGCAGCTTTGAAATTTTTTGGTATTGGTGAGAGATGGACTGAGGTGATGAGGTTGAAATGGTGTTTAGGGAAAAAAATCTCGTGCATGGCACGTGTTTCCATGGTCCGTTTAGGTGTTGGGTCGTTGGATGGTTAGGTGTTATTGAGATTTTAGGCCGAAGTAGTGGGTAGGGTTGTTTTGGAAGTTTGAGCCGATGTAGTGGGCTCGGTACGGTTCTGGGCCAGCGAGTTGCCGGAAGGGGTGATGGGTTGTTTTGTAGGGTTCAGTGATGGCCCTAAATTGTTATTTTGAGAGTTTAGATGATACCTCAAAATTGAATGAATTCTGTTGTCCATAAAATCATATGAAGGTGGGGATGCCTCTCGAGAAGTAGCAAACGGGAAGGTTGATTCATCAAAGATAATATGGCGAGAAATAATTATTTTTCCTGTTGACATATTAAAGCATTTATGTCCCCTATGATTTTGTTGGTACCCCAAAAATACACAAGGAGTAGACCGAGCTTGAAGTTTATGAATGGTGATGGACGGGAACAAGAGATAACACAAACACCCAAAAACCAGTAAATGTGTAAACAAAGGGATACAGTTGTACAATACCTGAGTAGGGGACACATTGGAGAGTAGTTTACTAGGAAGAATATTTAAGAGATGTGTAGACATTTGAAGAGCATGATGCCAAAATTTTTGGTGGAGTGGATGAATGCATAAGGATAGATCGAGTCATATTGTTGATTGTTTGAATCTTTATTTCAGCTTTTCCATGTTGAGAAGATGTATGCGGACAGGAAATACAGACAGACATCCCATTTTGTTGACAAAAAATCTGAAATTGGGTATTTATAAATTTCCCCCATTATCACATTGAAAACATTTAATGGTTTTGTCAAACTGAGTTTTGATAAACACACTAAATTGTTTCAAAATATTATAGGTTTGTGATTTTTGTCCTAAGGGAAAGGTCCACAAAAAATTTGAAAAATCATCAAGAATGAGCAAATAATACTTATGACCTACAGCACTTAATACGGGTGAAGTCCACAAATCACAATGCAAAATATCAAATGGCATAAAAATATTAGAATTAGAGGTAGAAAACGGAAGTTTAATATGTTTACCAAACACACAGGTTTGGCAAATAGAAGAGTCCAAACGTTCATTACAAAAAGCCAAATTATTCTTCCTAAATATATTAAAAACCAGTGCTTCTGGGTGTCCCAACCTATTGTGTCATATACTAGGAGAGGTGGCCGCAAGTGTGTAAGGTTTGACCGTGTGATTGTCGGAGACAGAAGTGATGGGATATAAGTCCCCCGTGCTATTACATCTCATGAGATGCATCCCCGTATGAAAATCCTTCACAGAGAAACCAAACAGATCAAAATTCACAGAAACATTGTTGTCAGTTGTAAAACGTCTAACAGAGATCAAGTTTTTAATTAATTTTGGTGCATGTAAGATATTTTTCAAGCATAACGGTGGGTGGGGTGAAGGTAGTGTTACCTGACCAATACCACGAATTGGAATTTTCTACCCACTACCGACAACAATAATTTTACTACCGCTCATATTAAAATAAGATGAAAGATTACATGGAGATGCCGTCATGTGTGACTTATCCTCTGTATTCATGTACCACGATTCATCTGAAATATTCAGATTCATGTGGCTCATGACTTGTTCAATATCTGTGGGTGCATATCCGATAGAATATGGTGCCTGAACTCCAAAAGCATGTTGGGGACGAGATCCGAGAATACCGAGTTGGCGATTGGAAGGAGGAAGCCAGGCCTACGAA
Organism: Anisodus acutangulus; assembly: GCA_029783415.1. Classification (NCBI taxonomy): domain Eukaryota; kingdom Viridiplantae; phylum Streptophyta; class Magnoliopsida; order Solanales; family Solanaceae; genus Anisodus; species Anisodus acutangulus. The sequence continues at coordinate 40,543,177 of CM056503.1, forward strand.
TAGATCGGGAATGGGCATGACATGGTAGCCCACTATGGGGCTCAGGCCCACGGTGGGTATTGCCCCCACTGACCGCTGCTACTGCTTAGAAAATTGCTGCCACTGCCAAGGCTGGCTGCTGCCGCCGGCGGTTTGTCCCCCGCCCTATCCACGTCTCTTTCCACTATTATTTTTTCCTTTATTGTTCCGATTTGAACCCCGTTTTTTACCATTATTTTGACGAGTATTTTGGAAACCCGAACCAAAATTTTGGGGTTCCAAATCAATGGAAAAGGAGTTGGTAGTTACTAGAGTTGTTCCACCAGTGGTTGTGCCCGATGATGCTTGCTTTGCCTTCCTCATTTACTCTAGGGTTAACCTCGAACATGCCTCGTAAAAGGGAGGTAACAGATTGCTTTGCTGAATGAACGTAGCAACACCATCATATTGTTCATTCAATCCCTCAATCAACTGAAGGACTAACCTTTGATTTGTCACGGGCGAACCAACGTTGGACATTTGGTCCGCAAGTACTTTTAATTCTTGACAATAGACTGAGATGTTAGAAAAATCATCCAATTTAATATTTGTAAATTGGTGTTCAAGATAAACGGCCCTATATATTTGTTATCTTGAAAAATATTTTCTAATCGTTCCCACGCCTGTTTAGCCGTAGAATTGGGTTCAAGGATGGTATGAAGAAGAGCATTCGAAATTATGTCATAAATCCATTGAAGGATAATAGCATCTAGGCGGGATCATAATTTCTTGTCCACCATAGTGGTATCCGATAGGGACTCGGATGGAAGAATATGGTCAATCACCTCATAAGCACGGCAATGAATTTTGAATAGTTCCGTCCATGATGTATACTGCCATTTCTCCATTTCGAGAGTTATGGAGATGAAGTTCTTGACGTTATTGATGGTAAGAGCGGGATTAAAGGTTTTGTTTTTCGGCCATAAGTTCCACTTAGAATAAAAAAGAGGAGGATAATGAAAGTGTGTTTTGATGGAAGTGGAGTTTAGAAAAAAAAAACCTAAAGAATGGGTGATGCTAGCCGAGGGGGGTGGATGATTTTTTTAGTATTTTGCTAGGGTTTTTAGGTTTAGGAAGAGTAGTTTAGGTTTAGGGTTTTAGGATACCTAAACCTAATTGGTTTTAGTCGAAAACAAGTGAGGAAAAGTATAGGATTCGGCCAAGGAGAAAGAAAAGAAAGAGTTTAGGGCAAAGGATCTTTGGCTAATGATACCATGTAAGGATTGAATCCCTTAATTATTATTCTCCTAAATATACAATATATATACATGGATCATCTTTATTATTACGAAGACTATTCTAGAAGACTAATCATCTTTACCTAATTACAATTATAATAATGAGTGAGGTAATTATGGGATATTCCCATAATTACTCTAACAATATGAAATCAGTATTAGAGTTTACAGCAATATCAAAAGACAATTTACAGTTTTACACAAGTTTTTTTTAATAACCGTGGTATCCGGGTTAGCTTGCGCGCACCTCGATTAATTCCACTGGATACCTGCCACCTCCCACGAGCAACAGGTACCAGTAACTCTATCCCCAAGGCTAGAACAGATGGGAAAAAAATCACCTAATGTTTTTATCTCTATTGGGAATTGAACTTGAGACCTCATGGTGCTCAACACAGTTTTACACCCGGATTTTAATAGCTGCAGACATCTACAATTTTTTTTTTAAAAAGGTTTTACTTTTATCCTTAAGGCATCTATCATTTCTTTCTTTCCGCAAAGCCCCAGAAATGCAGGCTGTCATAATTCTCCATGTTGCTAGTGGTGGAGCCAGGAATTTGGTGAAGGGCGTGCATATTTTCTTGTCACTTGTGTTAAGGGTGTGCAAAACTAAATATATACTCATAATCTCTAACATTTAACCTATGTACACAACGTAAAGTTCTGGCGAAGGGTGTGCACATGACCACCCTTCGCCTAGGGTGACTCCCCTCATGACTACTCAGCAATAAAATTAACATTTCAGTCACATTTTCAACACAAAAAAAACAAACACTATAAATGTAATTAAAAGGAAAAATGATATTTTTAAAGAACTAACTATTCGGGATTCATGATTTAGCGAAACGAAGAAAGTCGACTGATCCAAAGGCGAAGGGAACACCGTAATGTTTCTGTTCCCTACGGCCGGAAAAGAGAGAGGGGATCAAAGAACATCTTTTCTTACACTCTGGGTGTGTTTTGTATTAATGAAATACTTTTTAATTTTTTCATGTTTGATAGGTCAAAATGTATTGAAAAATATTCTCTACAAAATAAGTTTTTCTAAAATATGAAAAATAATTCTCCTAATAAAAGTAGGAAAACAAGTCTATAAGTGATATTTCAAGTTTATTGTCTCCTCCCACTCACCCAACGCCCTCAACCTCCACCCCCACCCCCGAAACCCATTCCCCACCTATCTCACTCAAATAGTATTTTGGTAGATTATATATAAATGCTCTTAGAATAATATTTTTTATTTACATACCAAACACTAGAAAATAAGTAAAAAAAACCCGCTTATTTTCCATACCAAACACACCCTCTATCTCTGTCAAATTGTAATTTCGAATTTTGCTAAAATTAAATGCCCATAAAAGAGAAGGGAGAAACTTCATTTTATGATTTAAGTTGGTCATTTAGCAACTCAAGTTCTTCCTTCAAATATGTGTATCTTAATAAATAGAATATACATAAGGCATACTTACTAGTATTAATTTCATTTTATGTTCGTTATGATTTTTTCTTTTTTTGTTTCCAAAGGAATGTTGTTATGTTGTTTTGAAGGGTGGACTAATCCCTTGAATCCGGTACCAACGGGTATCACCCCCAATAGACAAGTAGTTAAAATTATATTCACTTCATTTGTGAAGATTTCAAGCACATGCAAGTTCTGCATTGTGGAAATACTAGTCAGCATTTTTCACAACTATTGTCATTGTCCAACATTTTCAATTAATAGCTCACAATCAAAACGAGACAACGAACAAAATATCTCATATAAACATTTCAAAATTGAAACACAGTAAACTGATAGCCAAGTAAAAATCGTTTGTCAGTTCAAAAAAAAATCTTAGCAAGGCGAAATTTTTTACATGTGGATCCAGATCCGATCCGTGGACCCGGTGGATTCGATGGATTCAGATTTGGATCTGATTTTTATGGACCCGATGGATCTGAATCCAGGTATAAAAAATGATTCTGGATCTGGATCTAGTAGGATCCGGTCCAGATCTAATCCGTTGCCATCCCTAGTTGTGAAGAGTTGGTAAAAGAAATTGAGTTCGCGCACATAAGATATTACTGTAAGAATTCTAGGGTAAGTAGAATATTTTCCTCAATTTTGTCATTTACAAATGATAAGAATTAGGGATGGCAACGGATCGGATTTGGACCGAATCCTACTAGATCCAGATCCATTTTTCATACATGGATCCAGATCCAGATCCAGATCCATCAGGTCCATAAAAATTAGATCCAAATCCGGATCCACCGGGTCCACGGATAGGATCTGGACCTACATGTAAATTTTTTTGGCTTGAATAATATTCCCACATGTTGAAACTTTTATGACAAAATGAAATGCAATCTGATTGAAAAAAATGATTGAGTTCATTCAATCAACCTACACAAGCATGACACCATTCTTCCAAAATACTGAACAAAGTTTTAGTATCACAAGAAAATAAAGACGATTGACTTCATTAGTGATGCTGAACAGGTCGCAACTTTGAGCTAATTTTTGGAGGCTTTAGTGATGCTCCACTTGTAATTCTACTGATTGACTTCATTAAACAACATAAAACAATGTCAGTCATATATCAAAAGTCCAAATTTTTTTTTGCTGATAAAACAAATGAGAGAAAGATACTTAAAGCTTACGGCTAGCAGATTCAAGAAAGAGAAATTTAAAGAAGAGTGATAATTTTTTCTTTTTATAGAAATGATAATATGGGAAACTGCAGAGAGTATATAGGTAAAAGAAATGAAACTTCAAAGACAAATTACATGGTTGTGTGACTTGTGCCTTATCCTGGTTCAATCCTTTACCCAATACATAAATTATGAAAAATATTTAAGAAAATACTTATAAAATTACATTCTAGGTTATGAATATATTTAATAAAAAATGGATCCACGGATCGGATCTGGACCGGATACGGATCTCAAATACAAGATCCAGATCCATATCCGATCCGTTAGAAATGGATCCGGGTCCGATCCGGATCCGTCGGGTCCAAATTTTGAAGATCCATATCCTATAAAACATATATGGATCCACCGGATCCGGACCGAGTCCAAGATCCATTGCCATATCTAATAAGAATATATAGAAATATGGTAGAAGATTGGTAGCCTTAATCTTCTCCTCATCTATCCTATTCTTTCCATACAAATGTGATTCTATACTAATGACTAGCTAGCTAGAATATTCTATAGTAATTATCATTCAAATACAATAATAACTAATAATCCAAAGAATATATCTTCTAACACTCCCCCCCCCCCTCAGTTGAAGCGGGAGGACAACATATGCTGAGACTGTCCCGAAAGTCTTCAAATAAAATCAGCGGAAGCCCTTTAGTGAAGATATCCGCTATCTGATGACGTGTCAAAACATGTAACACCCGTACATATCCGCGAACCACACTTTCACGAAAAAAATGAATATCCAACTCTATATGCTTTGTGCGCTGATGGTTGACTGGATTTCCCGAGAGATAAATCGCATTGATGTTATCACAGTAGACTAGTGTGGCCTTGGACATTAGACAATGAAGCTTAAGAAACATGTTCTGAATCCAGCGGGATTCGGATACGACATTTGCTACAACCCGATATTCTGCCTCAGCGCTAGACCGAGAGACTGTAGGTTGTCGTTTGGAGGACCAGGAAATTAGATTGCGTCCAAAAATACACAATATCCGGACGTGGAGTGACATCTGGACAGCCTGCCCAATCTGCATCGGTATAGGAGACCAATTTGGATGACGGGGAGGCATATAAGTGTAAGCCAAATTTCAGTGTGCCCTTGACATATCGCACGATACGTTTGAGGGCATGCATATGATATTCCATAGGGTTGTGCATAAAGAGACAGACATGCTGCACAACATATGAGATATCCGGCGTGGTAAATGTCAAATATTGAAGTGCCCCATCCAAGCTCCTGTAGAGTGTGGGATCTGCAAATGACTTGCTAGACATAGCACTCAACTTGGATTTAGTGTCCACCGGAGTAGCTGACAATTTGCAGGAAGACATTCAAGCCCATTCCACAATCTCTGCAGCATATTTCCTTTGTGATAAGAACAAACCACCAGAATGATGGGTCACAGCAATCCCGAGAAAATAATGCATGTGTCCAAGATCCTTCATAGCACACTCCGAACTGAGCTGTGACATGATAGACTTCCGAAGAGCATCGGATGAAGTGGTTAGTATAATATCATCCACATATAAAAGTAGATAAGCAGTATTAGTACCCTGACGATAAATGAATAAAGAGTTATCCGACCGGCTATGGGAAAAACCCATTTTGGAAACAAATTCTGCAAACCTTTGGTATCAAGCCCAAGGTGTCTGCTTTAATCCGTATAAGAATTTTTTGAGTAAGCATACATGATCTGGAAATCTGGAGTCCCTATAGCCCAAAGGTTGGAGCATATAAATTGTTTCATGGAGATGGCTATGAAGAAAAACATTCTTGACATCTAACTGACGAAATGACCATCCTTTGGAGAGGGCCAGACTGAGTATCGTCCTTATGGTAGCTAGTTTCACCATTGGGCTAAATGTCTCCCCACAGTCCACGCCAACCTGTTGTATCTTGCCATCACCTACAAGACGAGCTTTATGCCGCTCAAAACTGCCATCAATTTTTTCTTTGTGACTGAAAATCCACATAGACCGAATAATGTTAGCATTAGATGGATGAGGTACTAACTTCCACGTCCTATTTTTAATAAGAACATTGTATTCATTATCTATATCCATTTTCTAATTTGGGTCACGTAGGGCAGACACAGGGTTACGGGGTAATGGCGATTTAGTGACTTGGGTGTGTAAGCTATATTTCGCATTGGGTTTTACAATACCATATTGACTGCGGGTGATTGGGCGACTTACACTGGGTGGCAGGTCAGAGAGCGAAATAGGGGGTGGGCTAGTGTACTTGACACCATTGTCCTGGGCCTCATTTTGGGAGTGTCGGGAGGCGGGTCTTGGGCTCGTGGACTGGACGCCCCTGGCCCCTGGTGGGGAGGCTAAGTGTTGTGTATTGGGGCCTAATGTTAAGGGCCTAGTCGATCGAGACTGATCACCATGGGGTTGGGCCAAGAACTGTTGGGCCACGGGTTGTGTAACTGTGGCTTTTTCTTGTGTTAAAAATGGCATTATTCCATCATCCAAAAATTCATAAGTGGTTGGTCTAGGCTCGTGAATATTGTTAAATGGGAAAGTTATTTCATCAAAGAGGACATGATGACTAATGAAATCATATGGGAGGATAAATCATAATATTTGTAACATCTATGATGTGAAGGATAACCCAAAAAAATACATGGAGTAGACCGTGGCTGGAGTTTATTGATGGTGGTAGAGGGGAATAAGGGGTAACACAAACATCCAAAAATCCGCAAGTGAGAGTATGATGGATCTCGGAGGTATAGGACTTTAAGTAGGCTTTGGTGGGACAAATTTTTGTTTGGTAGAATACTCAACAAATATGTGGCTACTTGAAGTGCATGATGCCAAAACAAGGGGGTATGGAAGCATGAACAAGGGATGTTCTAACAATATTATTTATGGTTCGTATTTTGCGTTCCGCCTTCCTATTTTGTGAAGAGGTGTGGGGACATGAAAAACAAAAATTTAAACCATTTATTTTGCAAAAAATCCCAAAAATGCTTATTATTAAATTCCCTCCCATTATCACATTGGATGTTTTTTATATCCCTTTCAAATTGTTTTTGGATGAATGCTCTAAAATCAAGAATGTGGAAAAAACTTGTGATTTATTCGATAAAGGAAATGTCCAAAGATAATTAGAGAAATCATCTAAAATGAGCAAGTAATACCTATGCCCCGAAGAGCTCAAAATAGGGGATATCCAAAGATCGCAATGGATAGTATTAAATGGCATAAGAGTGCATGAATCAGAAAAAACAAATGACAGTTGAATATGCTTACCCAATGGGCATGATTGACACTTATTAAAAGTCTTTGTACATGAAATAAAATTATTGCGTTTAAGAGAGTTCAAAACAGACTCTCCCGGATGTCCCAAACGCTCATGCCATAAATTAGAATTAAACACAGCAAAAGTAAAAGGTGTCTTGGCTCGGTGGAAAAGTGAAGTGACTGGATAAAGCTCCCATTGGCTATCACATCTCATTAGCGGCGTCCCTGTCAGAAAGTCATTTACGGAAAATCCAAAAGGTCAAAATTTACAGATATCCAGTTATCAGTAGTAAACTTTCTAACAGACACCAAGTTTTTAACTAATTGTGGGGCATGAAGTACATTTTTTAAGGCTAGTGGAGGGTTTGGTGGAACCGTAACATTTAATTGAAATTGAATGGTCATTGTTGACACCCAATTTTGTCCCGTCTTTTCCAATTTATTTGCAATTTTAAATATTTTTAACACCTCAAATAATTTTAATCTATATACATACATGCGTATATATATATATATATATTATTATTCTCTTATTATTATTATTATTCGCATTTTTTACTATCATTTGCATTTTTATCATAATCATAAGTTTTATCCAAAAATTCTATGTTATTTTATTCTCGCAAAATTGCATCGCATTTCCATTTTTTATTAAGCATTTAAATATTTCGCAAATATTATATTTTTATTATCACATCGTTATGTTATTTTAAATAATTCACATCTTTTACAAAACAAAATATGTTTAATATTAAGCCCCTTTTTATACTTTTAAATCCATAACCCATTTTATTTTTCCAACCCAAAACAATTCCTACCCAAAACAATTCCCACAACCCAAAACTCCAAAGCCCAACAACCCTTTTCCCTTTAATTTCCCCCAAGGCCCAATCGGCCAAACCCAATTCACCCTCACCCGTCGGCCCACCTGAAACCCCCAACTCGACTCGTCGACCCGACTCACCCGACACATTCCCCTTACCCCTTTAAACCAAAACGAACCCCAAAAAATAAAGAAAAAAACCTAAACCTAAAAAAAAAACCTTCAGCTCGCCGCCACCCTAAACCCCTACACCCCTACCCCACCACGGCCACCACGCTACCCTGACACCGCCGAACCCTTACCCTTTTCTTTTCTCTCTCACCCTTCCCCAAATATCAGAGCAGTAGCTCCCATTTCCTCTTCTAGACAAAGCTTGTAGCTTTGTCAACCATGGAACAGAGAGTGTTACTCCATTTTCGTGCTATGAATCACGTGAAGCCTGCAAGGCCATCAACGTCCGGATTTTTGAAGGATTTTGTTGACCCATTTCAAAATTTGAAGCTAAAAACCCCGCCCAAAAAGCCCTAGAAATCCCTAAGTTCGTCCTATAAATATTGGCATGTGGAGTCCATACAGAGGGGGCCTTTATTTGAACGAAAAACTCTCGGTTCTTCAAAAACCAAACAAAAAAATTGACTATTCTATTTTTACTCCTATTTCTGATTCGACAAAGATACAAAACATTCATACCCATTTTCTGTTCAATCGCATAAACTAACGTCTCCAAGCGGATTCGACGATTCGAAACACGCCTCGCTGCCCGGAGAAGGTCAGTAAACTCGAATTCCTATCAAAATTTATTTTTGTGTGTTTGCTTTTAATTAATCGTCTGTTAGTTACATTTGGTTGGCATCACTGTCTGTTTAAACATGTTCTGGCTAATTTAAGTTTATTTTATTCATTAAGTTGTCAATTAGGTGTATGTTTAATATGATATACTGAAATATGCTTGCAACTAGTTCAGTAGGTATTAGTTGTTTGTTAGCTGAAGAATGCTAGTTACTTAACATGCAACCTGTTTAATAACCATCTTAGCCGCATTGTGCTTGGCTTTAAAGTGTCATTATGCCTAATGTATAACGTGAACATGGTCCTATGTGTTTAAGATTAACCTAAATGATCCTGCCTATTTAAATTGTTACATCTTGAATGATTATTTGACCATCTCAATGTCTCATATGTTTGCTGAATTGGTCACACTTGCCTTGTTTTGTTTAGATTTTGGAATGCATCCATGTTAGATTGATACACCTCCTAAGTCATCTGGTGTCATGCCCTATCTATTGAGTTGTCTAGATGGTGTTTCATTAGCATTTTGCACTATTTGAAACTAGCATGTGCCGTGTTAAGTTATAGCCTTTGTTTGCATTTCATACTATAACTTATAATATTGTTTCATGTAGTAAACATGTATAAGGAATAGTATGATGTTAAAACTGCTCAAGAAGAAATGGTTTAATAAGTGATTTGAACATGTCTCACTTAGGAAAAAGAAATGTCTTTGCCTCTTGTTAAGTTGTGCAACTATATCCACAATGTCTACCTATGTGTATGTGTTATTCTCCTTGTTTTGGATTTGTCCATGAGAGAATTCCTATTCTTTTTTTTTACAAGCTGATTAAGTCTGGTGTGTTAGAAATGGTCCACTCCAACTATGTTGGTATTCTTCAGTTCCCTTAAATGGTTATTTGGCTCATCCTTTTCATCCTATTAATGCTTACTGAATTAGTCATGCATTTCCCCTATATGATTAGGTGTTAAGTGCCTCCATAGCATCATGAAAAGTCTTTTAAGTTATCTTATATCATGCTATATTTACTAAGTTGCTGAATGATATCTGTATTAACATATTGTGCGTATTTGAACTAGTTTGTGGCGAGTCACATTACTGCCCATGTCTGCATTATATGTTTACTGCTGAATGTTTTCTTTCATAGTTGCCTTGTCTGAACTTTCTTATTATATTGCTTTGCCGGCTAAAAGCCAAGGCAAGCTTCGGGTTTGGTTTAACCTTCTTCGATAGCCTGCCATGCCTAAGGTTCTAGAAACCTTTTGAATCTTGTTGCGACATCGGAAATGAATGGTGGTAGCCCCCTTGGTCTTCTTATCTTTCAAATTTGAAGTTTAGAGTGATTGGTCTTTAAGTTTACCTTCCCCTTTATTCTTTGTTGTGTTACCAGTAGTTGTGGTATCCAGTTGCACCTTGAAATTCTGGATATATGTCATCTTTAAATAGTTCTGGTTATGGGTTTTGTTGCATTTTGGCTGCTTGATTAAGAGGCGCCGATTCTGTCGCAATACTTAGGCTGATTACTGCACTTTTGAGCCATTATTCTGCTGCGTTTGCCGCGCACAGCTGCTGCAATCTTGTCCATTTATACCTCTTTTCGAAAATATTTTACTACTACATTTTGAGTATATTTGATGTCTTATCACTGCTGTATTTTAGCCCAAATGGCTGCTGTTTTCTTGGCTGAAAATAGCTGCTTTAAGGCTGCTTTGGACAGCCCACTGCTGCTTTTCAAGTCCACTGCTTCTGTGTTTCAAGCCCACTACTGCGTTATTTTTAAACCCATTTGCTGTTGTTTCTTGGCTGAAAACAGCCGCTTTAACACTGTTTCGGACAGCCGCAATATTTCTGAAAAGTCTACTGACTGGAACAGAATACTACACTTAGGCCGATGAAATTGAATTCGAGGCCACGCTTTTTTGTTTCTCTGTTTTATTATTTTACTGATTTGAACAAATACTACACTGGCCGATGAAATTGAATTCGAGGCCACGCTTCTTCGTTTCTCTGTTTCAGTTTACTGTTTTCGGCATTTAAACATCCGTGCACGGATCGTCTTACTGTTTTACTGTTTTTAAACCAAATATCGCATTTAGGCCGATGAAATTGAATTCGAGGCCGCGTTTTTTTTGTTTCGTTTCTCTGTTTTTCAGTACTGTTTTAAGCATCCGGGCAACGGATATTTACTGTTTTACTGTTTTACTAAACATTCTGTCTTCTCAGGAATTGCCTCTCTGTTTTGCCTACTACTTACTGCTGCTGCTTACTGTTTCCAATTTAATTTTGCTGATTTGAACACAATACTACACTGGCCGATGAAAAATATCCGTCGATTTTGAGGCCTCCACAGTTGTAAAGACGGAGAATATAACTTCTGGGCAAGGATGAGGCTTAAACCTTTTTATTTCATCCGAGGGATCAACATGTTTAGTAGGCGGGGCGATTAAAATAACCAACAAGTTATATGTTCGCAGCCACGACGTGATTATAATGATCTTTTCTTTTTCATCTGAGAGACCAACATGTTTAATAGGCGAGACAATCAAAATAACCACATTAGTCATATGTTTGCAGCCACGATGTGATTGGAATGGTCTTTTCAAAATTTAAGTCTGAGCCCTCCGTGACCAAAACACTCATTTGTTTTGGAAACTGATCCGAAGTTATTCGTATTTAATTGTCTCTAACCGTTTGTTCTTGACAGCTTGCAGGGAATAAAGTAAAATAAAGTCAGATATTCCTCGGAGTTTATTTATTTTATTTACTTTCTTTAATTCAGCTTTTGTCCCGCTCTGTATTGTAATATTATTTATCGCACTTATGTAACTATTGAAATGCTTAGAATAGGCAAACTTAAAATTAATTCATAGGGTAGTTTAAAACTTAGAAACCCTCCGATAGTTATTTATTTTAGGCTCGTCATGCATGTTCAAAATTTTCTAAACAACTTTGGTCATCTTTTATTCGCTTTGTCAATCATACAAATAAGTTTATCTTTTTATTAAATTTGCAACTCAATGATTTCCAAAGATTTACTTCTTTGGCATTATAAATAATTTGTTTTTACTATCAATTGTTAAAAATGCATACTTTACATGTATTTCTCTTTAAATACCATACAAATGCATACTTGTACAAAATGCATTCTTTTACTAAATATTTGCAATATTAGTTTAATTTTCTATTTTAAAATTGCATTTTCCTTAGTACAATAATTAAACCTGAGTTTGACCGGATAACCGCAAGTTAGCGGATCTTAAAGGATGCCTAACCCCTTCCCTTTAGGATAATAAAGAACCCTTACCTAGAATCTCAATAGTTTCGTAGACCTTAAAATTGGAGTTACATTGCAGCATTTATTTAATATTTAGGTGTCCTAATTCACCAAAAATAATTAGGTGGCGACTCCTTAATTCTTTTACCCAGGAATCATCGAATACGTTTGTGCTCCGCTCCGACCTCTCGCGGGGTCGGGTCAAAATAGGGCGCGACAGTCATTTCCGACAATAATACCACTTGGTTTGCTCAAACTAAAATAGGATGAAAGATTACCTTGGGAGGACGTCATATGAGACGTGGCCCCGGAGTCCATATACCAATTGTCATCCGGCGGATTTAATCCTAGCGTATGTATCGCGCACTCAATGCCGGTGGATTGATGTCCAAATTTGCTGGTTGGGCTGAACTGTTGTTGGACGAAACTACTCCCTGCATGTTGAGTGAAGTGGGCCTGCTGAAAATTACCTAACCTAGTTCTGTTTTGCTACCCCTGAAATGAAATAAAATGGCCACTGCTGGGCCGCTGGACTGGCCTGGCCCAGTTCGCTGGTGGGGCTGCTGCCAGGCCTAGTTTTCCCCTGCCAGAGCTGCCAGCCAGACCGGTTGTCACCGTTGCTCCTGCCGCCAGAATTTTCGGTGCCGCCGGAATTCTGGTGGCCCCCATTTTTATTATTGTTACTGCGATATCCACCTTTATTTTTATTTCCATTATGCCCTTTTTGTCCTCGATTATTTTGATTAAAATTAGCATTACCTTCATTCGTCGAGGTGGCAAGCATGGCAGAATTGTTGACGGTGGCGGCCTTTTTGGAAAAACATTGTTCTTCGAGGATGAGCATGGAGCGTGCTTGATAAAATAAAGGAAGGGATTGCTTTGCCGTATTAGTGTTCCAACCCCACTATATGCCTCCATAAGTCCGGCGACAAGTTGAAGAACCAAGCGATTGTTGGTGACCGGGGCGAGAATTTAGATTATCATAAAAAATATCTCGCAAGCGGTTCCAAGCATCAACCACTTTAGAATCCGGCTCCATTATCGTATGCAAAAGATCCGTATAAATTATTGCATAGATCCAACCTAGAAAAGTGGCATCTAGTGTGTCCCACAATTCTTTGTCCGCGTCCATAGTTAATACCTTTTCTTTTCCTTTTTACGGGGGAATGATATGGTGAAGAACCCGATGAGAGCGGCAACAAATTTTGAAAAGTTCCGCCCATGTTGCATAGTGAACATTTTCCATCTCTAAGGTGATGGAAACCTGCGTTTTGATGTTTGAAACCGCGAGGGCTAGGTGGAAGGATGATTTGGAGTCAGACATTAGTATATTTGGTTGGATGATTAATGGAGAAGGAAGAATAAAAGATATAACTTAGTAGATGAAGAGGGGTAAACCTAGTATATTTGATGTTTTTGTTTCTTTCTTTCGGCCAAGTGTTGGAATGGAGAATAAGAGCCGAAAAATGGTAGGGAGAAACAATTAGGATCTTTTTTCCTTAACCTCTTGATACCATGTAAGAATTATTGGGTAAGTAGAATATTTTCCTCAATTTTACCATTTACAAATGATAAGAATATATACAAATATGGTAGAAGATTAGTAGCCTTAATCTTCTCCTCATCTATCCTATTCTTTTCATACAAATGTGATAATATACTAATGACTAGCTATCTAGAATATTTTATAGTAATTATCATTTAAATACAATAATAAATAATAATCCTAAGAATATATCTTCTAACAAACTATTGGCAAAATTAGTGGTTTTCGGGAATCCTCTCAAAACTTTTTTTTAAAAAAACTAATACTACTATATTCGAAACATACATGTTTTCCTCGAGTAAGAAACCCCAAAAGTATATATATTCCAAAAAACCAAGGAATTATCTTGTAAACCATTATATCGAAAGAAGCAAATATAACGTATAAATGGAACTCTTCTAAAGGCTGTTACATAGGCAAAAAATGTCATATAGTGTGTAAATGGTCCTTCCTCCCTGAAATAGAACTTTCATGTCGATCAAGAACCAAAGTATCAAAAGAAGTGAAAAGAAAGAAAAAATAAAAAGACGTTCATGAAATTTATTTTTCTATATAATACTTTTTACGACTTTGACCTTGCTTTATTAAATCGTCCTCGCTCAACTCTAGGGGTAAATTAGCAATATGCATGCCATCAGGGTCGAGATCTCCATCAAGTGTCAATCCTTCTATTCTTGTAGCAATTCCTTCCCCTTTCAATGGATCAACGTCTGTTTCAAAATAAGAAGCAACTTTATTTAGTTGATTAATAACTAAAACCACATGCACAATTTCTGGAAAATAGAGAGTAACACATAAAATATGATACAAATTATAAACTCATATGGAGTAACATCATGGATCAGAATTTATATAATCGATCGTAACTTATTAATTTGGGACTGGGAGTAATTATTATTGTCGTGAGAGTAACACATAAATAATTAGGCCTCGCGGACCAAACTAAATTATGTGATAAATACCAGACATGAAACACACCTTATTTTTTAAATGATGATTTAAAAGGTTTCATTCCAAAAGTTAGAATTATGATCACACGTCAGCATAGGTGAGGTTTAAAAATCAAATGAAATTAGTCTAATAGATTCAGGATAAGAAATTAGTTCCAAGTGATTACATAGATCAGATATATTAGAAGAAAAACAATATCACCACTAACTGAATTTGAAGAAATTATAGCACATTCAAACAAATTATCTTTATAAAGCGTTTAGCATACTAAATTATCATTGAATGCAATCTTTTTAATTTTTTCACGAATCATTTGATGCATCTAATTGCTGAAAACATATACATAATAGATATGAACTTTAGTCCTATTTTACATACATATAAGTTTTGTGGATGAGTTTTAGCTTGAAACAGAATACATCCTCGTCCCAATTTATATGATGTAGTTTGATTCGGTACGGAGTTTAAAAAATAAAAGAAGATTTTTAAATCTTGTGGTCTAAAACAAGTTAAATATATTTGTGTGATTATAAATCATCTCGTTAAGCGTAAAATGTAAAGTTTAAAGTTAAATTATTATCAAATAAGGAAATGTGTCATCCTTTTTAAGACTGACCAAAAAAAGAAAATGTGTCATATAAATTAGGAAAGAGGGAGTAGTAATAATCACCATGCACTACGGAAAAAATTAGTTATGAAAGTCGTTATTAATCTATAGTTAATTTACATGTACGTAACTAATATGAATTTTGATAATTCGTCACTAATTAATCTGTTATGAAATTTTCCACGGGTTTTGTTATTAGCGACAGAAGTTGTTATATCTTCTACTTTTTTGTAGTGACGACTTATAGTCTAGTGGTACCGATAAAGTCTTTAGCACAATAAGTGTAGGCTCAATTCTAACTACCCCATTCCCCTTTGTTTCCCCTAATTCTCATAGTGTATAAATTAAAAAATTTGAAAAACGAAATTACAAAAGTAACAAAATAAAAGAAAAAAATTACCTGGATTAGACAAAAACCATAGGATAAATCCACACAATAGCAACACAAAAGGTATTATATGAACAGCATTTTCAGCAAATTTGGCACGAGATTTTTCCTTCTTAGCAATATCAGAAAGTGGTTCATGTATTGGTAATAATTCACTGGCTTCTAAAGACAAAGCTCGTAGCGCGGGAGACACCTTATGCGCGGGTGATGAATAGTAGCTCGTGAAATAATCGTCTGAGATTCGAGTCGTGCTCGATGATCTATACATTTTAATTTTTTCGCGATAAGTTATAGTTTTTCTTTTAAATCGAATAATGTTGATTTTAGATGAGTAAATATTGGAGAAGAAGAAGAAGAAAATGAGGGAGTAAAGGAAGGCGAAATCAATGAAGTAGGATCTTGAGTGGAGGACTAGACTAATTCTTTCAAGTGTATTATTAGGTTATAGTAGTTATCATAAAATTTGGGTTAATCCAAATATTTATATAATTAGTTCATTTATTAGGTAAGTGTTTATAAGAAATATTTATACTATCTTATCAACTTTATTTGTTGTAGCAGATAATTAATTTGCCTTATTTTGATTAAGATCACATATCTCACTTTTTAATGCAAAATTACCTGTAAATAATTTTGGTCGGTCTATATATCTTTCTTAGTTATAGTTACCACAAAGTGCACTGACAGACACTAAATGTTTACCAATCAAGTGAATTATTATATAATAATAGTTAAATAAGTAATATGTTAACACAAGGTAAAATTCAACTAATAATATTAAAAATATTACATTGTTAATCCGTGTATATAACTTAAATTCTATAAAAAAAAAATCTAATGGACAACTTGAGATTCTAAAAATCATTATTTACATGGTAACAAAATAACAAATAGTGTTTATATTGTACTAGTAACTTTAATAAATCGAAAAATGAAAGGTTCAATATTATCTATTTTTTCTCTCTGATAGTAATTGGGGTCAAAATTATTCTCGCCGATTACCAAATTGGCCTATATTTACCCCTTTTCACCAATAAAAAAAATATTAGCACCACAAATCGCCTGATGAAGGAGCAAGATAAGTTTCAAGGTGTTTTCTCTTTCTTTTTTCTAAGAAGAAGGTCCATATGTACCACCCTCCCCCCCCCACCCTCCCGGAACCATGTGAAATGATCATTTATACCCTTTTGTCGAATTAGGCAATTTGTGGTGCTAATTAATTATTTTTTTGTTAGTAAAAAAGGATAAATATAGGCCAGTTTGGTCTAGATAGTGATAGTTCTGACCTCAACTATTAACGAAGCACATAAACCAATAATTTTACATAATTTAAGAACAAGTTTGAACTTTTTCCGTTAGTAAAATAGACTATTGGACAAATAACCAATATCAAACTTGAGAAGACCAGAAATGAAGTAATACGGAGTCAAACATATATAGGCAACAAATTGTTCTGGGAAGTACTGTAAATAACATGTCATTACTCACATAGTATGGAAAGAATGAAATTCAAACCATACATTATGCATAGGGATTTTAACGCTTCTAGTTATTCCACTAAAACAATTTCGATGTATACTCAATATATAACAAATGTATAATCAGTGTATCATTTATAACAGATTATACGTTGATTATACATTGCATATATTTTGCTACATATCCTCAGTGATAGTGAATATATTCTATACTTATTACTTTAGTGTAATTAATGTAAGTAAGGTAATATAGAGATCATAATTCTATTAGGACTGCAATTGTATACTCTATATATATTACATTAATAAGAGAACTCCATCAAGTAGAATTGCACTATTCTACATGATATCAAGAGCCAAAAATCTCTCCCTACCCTAACCCTAAATCGCTCGTCGTATACCTCTCCTCCACCTCCCCTTTTTCTGGTGATATCCAGTCGTATACTGCCCTGTATACCAACGCCTCTTCGTGAGATACAACCAGTATACCCTGCTTCTACGTGATATACAAGACTTTTCTCTCATAATCTACTTGTATACCGCATATATCCCGTGATATACAGCCCCGTATACCACTGCTCAGTTGTGATATACCGCTCGTATACCCTGTTACTCCCTGATATACTCCCCTTCTTCTCAAACAGAATATATAAACCGCTGATATACAATGATATACATAGCACCCAGCCCCCATATTCCTTTCTTTGTAGCCCGTATACAGGCAGTATACACCATCTGATACACTTATCACATAAGCAGCTCGGTATACCATTGTTATACAACTGATATATGGCAGCCTCTCCACCGAGATTCTTCTAAGAATTTTTTGTAAACCCCATGTATTCTCCCGCTTCCGCTTCCTCATACGTCATAAAATATCAGTCGCAGGCCCAGCACCCAGCTCAGTGGGCCGAGCCACTGCCTAGCCACCAAGCCCACCACACAGAGACCCAACAGTAACAATGGCCCCTGCCGAGGCCCACTGTCCATCGGCCCAGTGTTGACACCCAATTTTGTCCCATCCTTTATGATTTTATTCGTAATTTTTAATATTTTTGACACTTTTAAAATAATTTTAAAATATAGGCATATATGTGTATATATCTTATTATTATTATTATTCGCATTTTTTACTATCATTTGCATCTTTATCATAATCATAGTTTTATCCATAATATTTTATGTTATTTTATTTTTCGCAAAATGGCATCGCATTTCCATTTTCTATCAAGCATTAAACATTTCGCAAATATTATATTTTTATTTTATTATTATTACATCGTTATGCTACTTCAAATAATTTACATCTTTTACAAAAATATCTTTTTATAATAAACTTCCTCTTATTTTTAACCAACCCATTTTTATTTTCCAACCCAATACAAATTCTACCCAAACAAACAAGCCCAAACTCCCCAATTAAATTCCCTTATACCCAAACCCACAAAACAAAATCCCAAAACCTTTTCAAGCCCAATCGGCCACCCCACCTTCCAAGTCCAACCCCACAATCCCATTTAAACCAAACCCACAAAATAAACTCCCAAGCCCATTCCCTTATTTCACCAAGCACCAACCCAAAACTCCAAGCCCAACCGCCATTATCGCCTCAAATTTCAAACCCGCACCCATAACCCATCCCCCTTTTTAATCCCCAAACCAAACAAAAACCCCAAAATCAGAAAATAAAAAAAAAACCCTACACTCCTTTCTCTTCAACCCCAAGCCGCCGTACACCCCATACCCCCCATGCCCGATCGGTCACCTCGCCCCTGCCACCACTAACTCCTTGCCACCAAACTCTGACACCACCACACCCCTCCCATCACTTCACCATACCCATACCCCTAAAATCCGCTTCCAAAGTTCAGATTTCTTTTGCCTTTAATTCAAATTTCAAACTCGTTCTTGGGGGGGAAATCCACCTATAAATATCCCCCTTGTTCTTCATTTTTGAAAAAGGTCCGAAAATCTGTCTTTGAAGGGATTTTTTTTAGAGTTTTTGGGGTCGATTTTAAGTCCGAAAATTTATGTTTATGAGTCCGAAATTTTCTTAAAGAATTTGCTTTGTACTTTGTTTGTGTTCTTCACTATTGGGAAGATTCCGGATTTCAACAATCCGAAATCTGCTTAAGAGTTATTTGTTCTTGCATGTGTTCTTCAACTTAAAGATTTCGAAAATAGGTCGAAATTATTGCTTTTTTTTGTGTTGAAGAATCTGGATTTTAGCTGTTCTTCACTGTTTCTCGGTTCAATTCGGGTCGGGTCACTGCCGGATCGGGTCGTCTCATTTCGGGTCGAGACCAACATCAGAAAAACAGTATCCTTTTCAGAATTACCAATTCAGAATTGGGTGATCAAAAATCCAAAATCTGAATTCTAAACATCTCTGAGCGGGTCGTCGATTCGAAACACGCCTCGGTTCGCTACCCGGAGAGGGAAATCTGGAATTTCTGTTTGCTTCTGACCATTTTCGGATTCCGGGTCGGGCCAGATTCCGGGTTGGGTCAAACATCAGAAACAAACTTACAAAAGCAGCATCCTAAAAATCAGAATTCTGAAATCGTAAAAATCAGAATTCCAAAATAACATCTCCGAGCGGATTCGACAACTCGAAACACGCCTCGGTTCGCTGCCCGGTGAAGGTCAGTAAATATATCTCCTCTCAATTTTGTTTTCTACATTTTTGTGCTTTTTTTGTGTGTTAATTATATAGGAGTTTGGCTGTTTATGGGCTGTTTGAGTACGAGGGATTTATGAACCTGTTTGGTTAACTGTTTGGTGCTTAGATAATGCTTTGTTAAGTTCACGTTAATATGATGGGATGTATATGCTGTTTTAAGTACTTGTCTAGCAAGATTATTATTTAGGCTACTTGCATGATCAGTCCGTAAACTCTAATTCCTCTCAATTTTATTTTGATGCATTGTCTGCTGTGTAATTTGTTAGTTTCTGTCTAAATTTGAGTATGTTTAGCCTATGTTAGTTCAAATATGTGTTATGTGTGATGCTAGTTTAAAGCTCGAATTAATAAGTGTTATTCAATTTATAGTATGATACTTGTCTAAAATCGGGTATTTAGGAAGTATGTGTTGGATTAAATATGTATGGACTTAATGGTGACAATTTTGGTAAGATCTAATGAATTTTGGCCACCTCTCTATGTCTACATATCTATTGAATTGATGGCACACCTGCCTTGTGCATTAAAATGCCTCTATATTAACATGTAAGTCTCCTAAGTTATCAAGTGTCACGCCTATTTGTTGAGATATTTAAATGACATTTGCATTAGTGCCTTATATTTAATGAATCAGTTTACATCATGCTAAGTTATAACCCTTGGTGCATTTTACTCTTGGTTTGCAATCATGATCATGTAGTAGTATGCATAAAGTATAATTTGGTGCTGAAATTGTTCAAGTGTATAGAAGGTTTTGGAGTATGATTTGAATAGGTATCACTTGGGGATAAAAGGCCTTTGCTTCTTGTTGAGTTATGCACACATGTCCAAACTGCCTACGAGGAGTATGTGTTTATTTTGCCTTGGTCTCTAAATTGGTTCATGTGGGCATGCATATTTCCATGTTGTCAAGTTTTAGTGGTTTGTGTATGATCAATATGTCATTGTTAAGATTCAGATTCAAACTTATATGATGTATGTATGTGTTTGTTTAAGTAGGTTTCATAACATGAATGTTAGCTTGGTAGTTTAGATTATTTGGAAGATCATGTCTAGCCTAGAAAAGCTTGAATATATGATTGTGCCTGATTTTAAGCTATCTAAGCCTCATATTAAGCAATGGCAAGGCTATAGTGATTGTGTGAGTGTGCTTGGATGCTTCAGTGACCTGTTTATGTGATTCCTATGGTTTAAGACAAGCGATGAATCATGTATGTTCCTATTAAAGTTTCTTGAGTTCAATCCAGCATGCTCCAGATATGATTCAGGTTGTTAGATGATTGGATTTTGTTAACATAGGTCTTCTTAAGTGGTCATGTTAACTATGACATGCCTAGAATGATTAACTTATGATTGCATGTCCTTAATGCTTGTGGTTCTGCATACTTAAGATGTTGTTTCCACACCACATGGCCTTGTAAATCTCTGTTGTTTATCTTTCATGTCAATCTTGAGCTGATTATGCATCCATCTTTGCTCATCTTAGTGTAAGCTTGATCCTTGTGCTAGCATGAAAGTCCTTAGAGCATATTATTAATGTACGTTGCTTACCTTAATAAAATATGTATTTTTTTGGCCCAGATTAGACAATTCTGTGTCTAAAAAATATCATCTTTTGGATAGTTAATTATGTTTCAGCCTGTCTGTCAACCTGTTGAAGTGCTAAGTGCCTACATATATCATATAAAGTCTTTTAAGTTATCTTATATCATGCTATGTTTACTAACTTGATGAATGATATATGTATTAGTATTTCGCGCGTATTTGAACCAGTTTGTGCCGTGTTATATTACTGCCCATGTTTGCATTCTATGTTTATTGCCGAATGTTTTCTTTCATAGTTGCCTTGTCAGAACTGTCCTATTATCTTATTATGCTGGTTGAAAGCGAAGACAAGCTTCGGGTTGGGTTTAGCCTTCTTCGATAGCCTGCCATGCCTAAGGTTCAAGAAGCCTTTTGAATCTTGTTGCGGCATCGAAATGAATGGTGGTAGCCCCTTGGTCTTCTTATCTTTCAAATTCAAGTTTAGAGTGACTGGTCTTTAAGTTTACCTTCCCTTTATGTCTTTCTTTGTGCTACCAATAGTTGTGGTATCCAAATTGCACCTTGAGATTCTGGATATATGTCATCTTTAAATAGTTCGGTTATGGGTTTTGTTACATTTTGGTGCTAATTTAGTCCGCCGATTCTTTGCAACACTTGGGCTAATTATCGCACTATTCTGGCTGCTTTGCGTTTACCGCGCATACCGCTGCAATCTGGACCATTTACACTTCTTTTCGAAAACATTTTACTGCTGCATTTTGAGCTCATTTGATGTCTTATCAACTGCTGTATTTTTAGCACAATTGCTGCTGTTTTCTTGGCTAAAAGCACCGCTACTTTAGGTCAAGCTTTGGACAGCCCATCGCTTCGTGATTTCCAGCCCATCGCTTCGTGATTTCCATTTCACTCTGCGTTATTTTTAAACCCATTTGTTCTTGTTTCTTGGCTGAAAGCGATCAGCGTTAACTGTTTTTCTGTTTAGTTTCTTTGCCGGCTTGATTACTATTTTCTTTTTTTCTTGTTTTAAAATAAACACCGCACCTTTCGTGACATTGCTTTCTGTTTGATCCACTGTTTGAGATTCAAATATCCGCTTTACTATTTTTTACTGTTTTAAACTAAACACCGCGTCTTTTAAATTATTTTCTTCTTTGCTTTCACCGTCTGCTGCTTTCTGTTTCTTCGTTTCATTTTAATTTTACTGATTTGAACACGATATTACACTGGCCGATGAAAAATATCCGTCGATTTTGAGGCCTCCACAGTTGCAAAGACGGAAATATAACTTCTGGGCAATGATGAGGCTTAAACCTTTTTTCAAGATCAACATGTTTAGTAGGCGAGGTGACTAAAATAACCAACAAGTTATATCTTCGCAGCCACGACGTGATTATAGTGATCTTTTCTATTTCACCTGAGAGACCAACACGTTTAGTAGGCGAGACAATCAAAATAAACCACATTAGTCATATGTTTGCAGCCACGACGTGATTGGAATGTTCTTTTCAAAATTTAAGTCTGAGCCCACCGTGATCAAAACATTCACTGTTTTGAATACGGATATGAAGTTATTTGTATTTAACTGTTTCTAACCGTTTGTTCTTGACAGCTTGCAGGAATTAAAGTAAATAAAGGCAGATTATTCTTCGGAGTTTATTTATTTTATTTCTTTCTTTAATTCAGCTTTTATCCCGCTTTGTATTGTAATGTTATTTATCGCACTTATGTAACTATTGAAATGCTTAGAATAGGCAAACTTAGGATTAATTCATAGGGTAGTTTAAGATTTGAAACCCGTCGCTAGCTTATTTATTTGTAGGCTCGGTTAGATTCAAACTTAGAAATTTTCCGCTAATTTATTTATTTTAGGCTCGTCATGCATATTTAAAATTTTCAAAACAAACTTTGATCATTTTCTATTCATTGTACAACTAAAAATGATTTTCAAAATTACTCCTTTGGCATTACAAATGAATTGCTTTTCTCCTTATTATTGTCACAAATGCATACATGTACAAAAATGCATCTCTTTCATTAATTATTTGCAAACATCTTTTAACTTCATGCTTCAAATATGCATTTTTCTAGCAATAATTAACCTGAGTTTGACCGGATAACCGCAAGTTAGCGGATCTTAAAGGATGCCTAACCCCTTCCCTTTAGGATAATAAAGAACCCTTACCTAGAATCTCGCTAGTTTCGCAGACCTTAAAATTGGAGTTTACATTGCAGCACTTAGTTTAATATTTAGGTGTCCTAATTCACTGTAAAAAATAATTAGGTGGCGACTCCTCAACCCTTTTTACCCAGGAATCACCGGACACGTCCGCGCTCCGCTTTGACCCGAGCAAGGTCGAAAAACGGGCGCGACACCCAGTACGCAGCCGAGGCCCACTACCCATCGGCTTGATGATACGTGGTATATGGATACGGGTGCCACATCTCATCTCACCAACAATTCGGGTATTCTTCCTTAACTGCGAAATTTAAATACTCTTCAATCTATTATGGTCAGAAATGGTCATCGCATTCCAATTCAAGGGTTTGGCCACACACTAACCCCACATCTGCATCCGCACTTCTCCCTTAAAAATGTTTTATATGCCCCAAACATTATTAAGAACCTAATATCTGTCAGAAAATTTGCTACCGATAATTCCATATCCATTAATTTTGACCCATTTGGTTTTTCTTTAACGGACCTACGTACCGGGAATTTTTTTACGAGATACAATAGTGAGGGGGACCTCTATCCTTTCCTATCTACGTTCACTGCCAGTGTCAATCCTCCCACATCTCTAGATGTCATCTCCTCCTCCACGTGGCATAGTAGACTTGGTCATCCGGGAGCTTGTGTTTTTTATTCTCTTAGAAATCGCAAATTAATCCAATGTAATAAAGAGAAACTTTCACATAGTTGCTCCTCCTGTCATCTAGGAAAACATGTTAGACTTCCATTTATGTCTTCATTAAGTATTACCTTCTCTACATTTGATATTATTTATGCGGATTTATGGACATCTCCTATAATTAGCAACTTCGGTCATAAATACTATTTGGTATTTCTAGATGATTTTTCTCACTTCATTTGGGTCTATCCGCTTAAACTTAAGTCTCAAGTTTACTCCAAATTCCTCGAATTTCGTACATTGGTTAGAACACAGTTTGAAAAAGACATCAAAATATTTTAATGTGATAATGGTTGTGAGTTCAATAACTCTCTATTTCATAATTTTTGTGCGGCTAATGGCATAGTTTTTCATTTCTCTTGCCCACATACTTCCCCTCAAAATGGTAAAGCAAAGAATTCTCCGCACCATTAACAATATGATTTGTACCCTCCTTTATCATATGTATCTCTCCCCTACATTTTGGGTATGCATTAAAAATGGTAGAGCGCATTCTTAACATCTTACCTACCCGTACGATCCAAAATAGGACACCCACCGAAATTCTCTTCCGTCAGATCCCTTCCTATGATCACCTTCGAATTTTTTATTGTCTCTGTTACCCAAATCTTTCTTCAATTGTCCCTCACAAAATTAGCATCTCGCTCCACTCCATGCATCTTCCTAGGTTTCCTGTCGAACCATAGAGGGTACTTGTGCTATGAGTTATCCACAGACAAAATCTTAATCTCACGTCATGTCACGTTTGTTGAGTACGTTTTCTCGTTTGACAACATCCAAAAATTTTGCTACACTGATTACGAATTCCTTGATGACTCGAACACGTCACCTATAATCCAAAATGCAATACAAAATCCGCACCCTCAGGCTGTCCCGCCAACCGTCCCGTCTACCCCACCCCACTACCTGGTTCTTGCTCGGTCACTGCCCCAACCCGTGACTATGCCTGCCCCTCCGGCACGCATCCCCTGCCTGCCCCAACCCTTGACCATGCCTTCCCACCCGGTACCCAGCCCCCAGCCCCTGCCCATCCCACTGCCCTGCCTCACTGCCCCCACCACTGCCCAATCTAGCCCCCCTGCCCCACCCGTGACATCCCTACACACCGCATGAAAATCCATGCACTACACGAGATTTTCAAACCAAATGTTCACTTTAACCTATCTACTCAAACCATCTTGCCTATTCCTAAAAACCCAATACTAGCCAAACTCGACCTAAATTGGAATGCGACCATGCGTGAGGAGTTTAATACATTAACCAATCAGCACATTTGGGATCTTGTTCCAAAACCAAAAGGGGTGAATGTGATTCGTTGTATGTGGCTTTATCATCACAAATTCTGAGATATTGGAGAGCTTGAATGACACAAGGCATGACTTGTGGCTAATGGTACTGGTCAGTAAGATGGTGTTGATTATGGTGAGACGTTTAGTCCGGTGGTCAAACCTGCCACAATTCGCACAGTGTTGAGCATAACTATGGGAAAAAATTGGCATATTCACCAGCTTGATGTCAAAAATGATTTCTTACATGGGGACTTAAAAGAAACCATTTATATGCATAAACCGTCTGGATTTGTGCATCTGGAGGTTCCTCATTATGTTTGTCATCTTCGTAAGTCACTCTATGGTTTGAAACAAGCCCATAGGGCTTGGTATGAGAGGTTTGTTACATACATATAGGGTTCGTGTGCAGCAAGAGTGATCCTTCCCTGTTCATTTTGCATCGAGGTACTGACACTGCTTATCTTCTTTTATATGTGGATGATATTGTTCTGATAGCTTCTTCTGATACTCTGAAACATGAGATTATTGCCTTGCTCAAGTTCGAATTTGCTAAGACATATTTAGGTAAGTTGAGTTACTTTTTGGGGATATCAGTGACTAGATCCGCACATGCCATGTTCTTGACTATGGACTTCATTTATATCCCTCAGCACCGACTAGATTGCTCTCCTACATAGATGCAGATTGGGCTGTATGTCTAGACACTCGTCGCTCTACGTCCGGCTATTGTGTGTTTTGGGGGGATAATATCATATCGTGGTCTACCAAGCGGCAAGCCACTCTTTCCCGTTCGAGTGCAGAAGAAGAATATCAAGGCATTTCAAACGTTGTTGCCGAGATATGTTGGCTCCGAAATCTCCTTCTTGAGCGTCATTGTCCTATACGTAATGCATCTTTGGTTTACTGTGATAACATTTCTACTGTCTACCTGTCTCATAACCTGGTTCAACTTCAGCTAACCAAACACATTGAGATGGATATTCACTTCGTTCGTGAGAAGGTTGCAATGAGTCACGTTAGGGTGTTGTATGTTCCTTCTTCGTATCAGTACGCAGATATCTTCACAAAGGGGCTTCCTCGACAACTGTTCCTTAACTTCAGATTCAGTCTCAGCGTCCGAGCTCCGACTGAGGGGGTGTGATAGTGAATATATTCCATATATATTACAATATATATTACAATATATTTTGTACTCATTACTTTAGTGTAATTAATGTAAGTAAGGTAAAATAGAGATTCTAATTCTATTAGGGCTACAATTGTATACTCTATATATATTACATTAATAAGATAATTCTATCAAGGAGAATTACGTTATTCTACACTCAGTACACAAACACCAAAATACAATCATACACATTAATTTCACTAATTCTTAGAATATAAACTCAAAATATTTTGTGAACTTCATCAAATAGCTATATATTCCGTTATTATACTCATTTACTATATATTTTCATGGTATGATCTCTATATATATTATACAAATCAAACCCTATTATAACACGTACATTAAAGTTCACCATACTCTATATATATTTGTAACAAGAACATGTAGTAGTACACATCCAATATATATGTTTACCCACGAATCTCTCTCTCACTTGAAAGCTATGGCGCACGACCGCTATCATAACCACCGGAGCCACCACCACCAGAACCAGAACCATATCCATTTCCAGTAACAAACCCACTCCCGGGCCCAAAACCAAACCCCCATCCTCGACCTAATCCATTAGGAGACCTTCCAGAGCCGGAACCATAACCCCAACCCCAGTTGTAATCCCAGTTAGGTCCATGAGCTACACCACTAGGGGTTGAAGATGTTTCCGGCGAGGTCATCCCTTCTCCGCCGTCTCCTCCACCGGTGTTGAAGGACAAAGAATGAGGCGAGATCAAGAAAATGATCAAAAGAATGAATTGGAAAGTGTTTGGTTGCATTATTATGGTAGCAATATTAATGGCTAGTTGTTTTTTGTTGGTCCAAATTGTGCCTTTAAGGTATGTGCATGGGGATAGTGGATATTTATTTATGGACCCGTGACACTAAAAAAAACCGTGGGCCTAATAGATGCACTTGTTGAGAACAGAGATAATGTGCAGCTTCCACACCCATCATTTACACAACCGCCCCTTCCTAACTTTAATATTGCAATTTAAAATTGAGTTTATGTTATCATATGTAATAATTTATAAAGAATTGTTACACTATCGCGTTAAATTGATCGACAATAACAGAAAATTCTTCATATTTGATCTGATATCACAATCTAAAAGATTTAGTAATAACTCGTTATGACCGAATAAGTTGCACTAACTGTATAGATTTTCTTAATACTATCGATGTATATAATTTAACTTCGTTATTTTAAACTTTTTTGGGTGAGACTGATCCGTGAATATGAAAAAGAGGATTAATACTATCGATGTATATAATTTAACTTCATTATTTTAAACTTTTTTGGGTGAGACTGATCCGTGAATATGAAAAAGTGGTTGGAAGAATAGAGCGCTTTGATATATATATATATATATATATATATATATATAGTGGGTGAATGGTGGATCATTATCTTGGCCAGTGGCCAATGACCACCACGCAACACATCATACATAGAGAAAGTTGCTTACTATGCCAAATTAACCTGATTGAAATTCGCGAATTCCCTTTTGCCCTATATATTTGTTAAGCTATTAATTTAACTTTGCGTTGGATAGACTCATTGCGAGGGCAAAATGTTTGTTGATCTATGCAAATGTCTATTTTTAAGTCCCTATTTAGATTTTGTTTTTATTTATAAAAGTTGTGCAAATATAACTCTTAAAATTTTATCTTCCTGGATAACGTTAAATTCGGATTTAATGTTTGCTCAATTGCATATTGCTCAACCTTATAGATTTTTAGGTTGTCATTTAGCATTTTCCATAACTTACAAATTTTTAGATATTCGTTTAATGTTTTCTCATAAGATTTTCAGTTTGTTCAAACGGGGTCTTTAGACCGTGGTCTAAAAAGTCCATAAGTTACAAGAGAAATAAAAAGAGGGTCATTTACTGAACCATTTTTCCAAAAAAGGACAACCGGCAAAAATTACACCAAAATGCTCTTTAACAAAATATTGTCCGCTTCATGATTCGAACATGAGACCTTTAATTAAGGCAAAAAGATTTTAGAAATCCACCACACATCTCAATTCTCGATGTGGTACTCCTTTGCCCTATTTGTTAGGCTACTAATTTGAATTTGCATCAAATAGGCTCATTGTGAGGGACACAAATACTCGCTGACGAAATATCTTCACTTTCAGAATTCGAATAGGCAATCTTTGATTAAGGACGGATAAATTTCAACCATCCATCGGACATCTCAATGTGGTCCTTTTGACCTTGTTTCTGAAAGAAATAATTCATTGATTATTTTCATTAATAAAAGAGTATATATATAATTTACAATTTTCATAATAGGAAAAATCATATTCCTATTCTACTCCGAAAATCTTATTCTACTTGTACAATAATTATACAATTATGGTAAGTGTACAACTCTAAACAGTGAATATACAGCCCACTGCCCATGATATACACAGTGTATATCTTGTGTATATCACATGTATTTATCACACCCCGCAGTCATAGCGGGCGGTCTTCGTACACTGAGATTGTCCCTAAAATCTTCGAATAACACCGATGGAAGAGATATGTCTACAATTTGATACCTGGACGGGACATGTAGAACGCGTACTTGTCCACGAGCTACCTTTTCGCTAACAAAATGGATATCTATCTCAATATGTTTAGTGCATTGATGCTTAACCGAATTGTCAGAAAGGTATATAGCACTAACATTACCACAATAAACCAAGGTAGATTTGTGAATGGGAAAGTGAAGCTCTAAGATGAGATTACGGAGCCACCATGATTCAGACACCACATTAGTCACACCTCGATACTCGGCCTCGTCACTAGAGTTGGATAAGGTAGCTTGTCGTTTGGCAGACCACGAGACCAAGTTATCACCAAGGAACATACAATACTCAGGCGTAGAGCGTCTGGTGTCCGGACAGCCACCCCAATCAGCATCTGTATACGAGACAAGTGTAGCTGTCGATGATGGATATAAGTGTAAACCGTAGTCAAGTGTCCCCTGGATGTATCGAATAATGCGTTTGAGCGCATTCATGTGCTCAACCCTGGGATCATGCAAAAATAAAAACACATGTTGTACGACATACATAATATCCGACTTCGTAAAAGTAAGATACTGAAGAGTCGGATCCTCGTAAGGTGAGTCGGATCCTCGTAAGGTGAGCCACCCTATGCAAGACTGCGATAGTGAGTCGGATCCTCATAAGGTGAGCCACCCGCAGCACCCAGCTTGGGTTTAGTATCAACGGGAGTGGACGTAGACTTGCAGGATGACATACCAGCTCACTCAATGATCTCAGCTGCATACTTTTGTTGTGATAAGAATAACCCACATGCATGACGAGTGACAGCAATCCCCAAAAAGTAACTCAAGGGCCCCAAGTCTTTCATAGCAAACTCAGAACTGAGCATGATCATGATAGACTGGCGCAAAGCATCAGTAGAGGCAGTCAATATAATATCATCCACATACAAAAGAATATAAGCTAGGGAAGAACCACGATAATATATGAACAATAAATTATCAGACCTACTGTGCGAAAATCCAATAGATGAAACATAGTCTGCAAATCTCTTTTACAAAGCCTGTGGGGCCTGCTTAAGCCCATACAAGGACTTCTTCAATAAACAGACGTGATGAGGATATTTGGGGTCTCGAAAACCCAAAGGCTGATGCATATAAACGGTATCCTTGAGATCACCATGTAAGAAAGCATTCTTCACATCTAACTGATGAATGTGTCATGCTTTGGAAAGAGCTAGACTGAGAATAGTGCGAAAAGTAGCCGGTTTGACCATCGAACTAAATGTCTCACAACAATTTACGCCAACCTATTGCGTCTTACCATCACCTACAAGACGAGTCTTGTGCCTCACAAAAGAACCGTCAGAATTATCTTTATGAGTAAAAATCCACATAGACCGAATAATATTAACACCAGAATGACGGGGTACCAACTCCCACATCTTATTACAATAAGAGCATCATATTCGTCGGTCATAGCCAATTTTCAATTCGGGTCATTTAAGACAGACACTTGGTTATGGGGTAGAGGGGATTTAAGAACATTAGAAATTAAATTAAAATGTCTTTTTGGTTTAAAATACCCCGTTGACTACAAGTGACCGGTCTATGACTCGGGGGAGAATTGAGTGGATTTTAGAAAATATCGAGACAGGTGAAGGACTGACCAGCAGACAGTGGGCCTACTGGCCCAACACAAGAACTAGAACAGAAACCTGAAACAGGAATTAGGCCAGCAACGGACCCGGTAACAGAAATAGGAATTGGGCTGGATAGATGGCCCAGTTGCTGGACCCAGGACGGTAGATGGCAACATTACCGAAGGACCAGCTGGCAGTGGGCCCGCTGGCGGATTTTGGATGCGGGACAGGTCCGATAAATGGCGGATGATATATGGGGAGACATCGTCATCTAAAAAATTATACGAATTAGGCACGTGACCACTCACTTTAGGAAATAGAAATTGGGATTCATAAAAAATAACATGGCGACTAATGATGATTTTATTAGATGATAAATTAAAACATTTATAACCACGATGATTAGACGGATAACCCAAAAACACACAAGGGGTTGACCGGGCTTGAAGTTTGTTAATTGTGGTGGACGGAAATAGTGGATAACATAAGCACCCAAAGACCCTAAAATGGGAAAACGAATGAGTCTTATTATATGATATTTGAAGGGGGAAGAATATGTCAAACCTTTGGTAGGAAGAACATTAAGGAGATAAGTAGCCATATGTAGAGCATGATGCCAAAAAGAAGGCGGTGCGGAAGAATGGATCAATAAAGTTCGGACAATATTATTAATAGTACGAATTTTGCGTTCGGATTTTCCATTTTGAGAGGACGTATGAGGACAAGAGAAACGAAAATTGATACCATTATTACCACAAAAATCCCGAAACAACCCATTATCATATTTTTTTCCATTATCACATTGAATATTCTTAATTTCCCATTCGAATTGGGTACGACTGAAAGCTCTAAATTTTAAAAAGGTGGAAAAACGTGAGATTTTTTTGCTAGCGGAAAAGTCCATAAAAAATTAGAATAATCATCCAAAAAAAGAACATAATAACGATGGCCCAAAGAACTGATAATGGGAGATGTCCATAAATCGCTATAAATAATATCAACTGGCATTAAAGTACGAAAATTAGAGTCTACAAACGCCAATCTAACATTTTTTCCTAAAGAACAAGATTGACAAATCAGAGTACTACATGTACCTTTACAAGAAATAAAATTATTTTTGTCTAAGGAAGACAAAATTGACGACCCCGGATAACCTAGAGGTGCATGCCGCAAGGAAGGCACAAGAGATTGCAAAAGTAGATGGCAAGGCTTATATGTGTATTTCTAGATACTCCAAAATGGTACTTTCATTTATTTGCTCTTATATGTTGATGATATGATGATTGCATCTAAGAGCAAGGTGGAGATCAACAGATTGAAGGCTCTGCTAAGTTCAGAATGTGAAATGAAAGATCTTGGAGAAGCTAAGAAAATTCTTGGGATGGAGATCACAAGAGATAGAGTTGCAAGCACAGTCTGTCTAACACAGACTTAGTATCTGAAGAAAGTACTTCAAAGGTTTGACATCAATGAGAAGACCAAATAAGTAAGTACACTGCTTGCTCTTCATTTTCAGTTAAGTGCAAAGATGTCACCTAACACCGTCGATGAGAAGAATCAAATGGAGCGTGTTCCATATGCAAATGTCGTTGGTGCCCTGATGTATGAAATGGTATGCACCAAACCTGATATTTCATATGTTGTTAGTATGGTGAGTCGCTACATGCCCGGTAAAGAACACTAGCAAGCAGTGATATGAATTCTACGGTACATCCATGGTACTGTGAATATTGGTTTGAAGTTTGAGAGAGACAAGACTGATGGTAAGCACCTAGTCGGATATGTGGATTCTAACTACGCTGGAGATCTGGATAATCGTCGATCTACTACTGGTTATGTGTTCACAATGGCAGGAGCCATTGAGGACCAGTATGTTGGAGATCAACATTGCAGTCAACTATAGCTTTGTCTACTACAGAGGCAGAGTATATGGTTGTAATTGAAGCATTCAAAGAAGTGATCTGGCTTCTCGGGTTGACCAAGGATTTGGGCATTGTTCAGAAGAACGTAAAGATTTTCTGCGACATCCAGAGTGCCATTTGTTGGCAAAAAATCAAGTCCATCACGGTCGCACAAAGCACATCGATGTTCGATTTTATTTTATTCAGGAAATCATCGATAAAGGGAATGTTATTCTTCACAAAGTCGGGACTGCAGATAACCCTGCAGATCTGCTTACAAAAGTGGTTACTGGGATCAAGTTTCAACACTGTCTGAACTTGATCAACATCTCTCGAGCTTAGCGCGCCTAGGGCACGTTTGGAGGCAGGGTTATGAACATTTCGCCAAGGTGGATATTGTTGAATATTGACTCAAATGTCAAGCCCCTTTTGTTGAAGTCATCTTTGTTGAAGTTGGTAGCCAAGAGTTAGGCCATCCCCAACTTATATCTCTTTCTCCATGATCTTTCATTTCAAATTCTGAACTTAGCAGAGCCTTCAATCTGTTGATCTCCACCTTGCTCTTGTTATTAATCTGTATTCCAAAAAACCAGTAAACAATAAACACTGAAAGTAAACAAAATCAGTGTTGAAAAATAAGAATAATTTTTCAGAATATAATCGAGCTCACTTAGTTCAAAGTGTGTCCTTAAGGAAATTATTCCCCTCACGGTACTCGAGGTTGATGGAATATCCCCTCCCAGGATAGAACGATTATCTTACCAGAATAGTAGTACTCCAAACTCTGGTAGCGGCGAACCACTCAACAGTAGTATATCACACAGAATTGATTCGTGCAGAAGAAGAAGAAGATTTTGTAGTTCAGAAAATTAGTAAGTAAAATTCTGAGGAATCAAACGAATTTATAGCCATGGAAGTACTGTTTCTGAAGGTTTGCAACCCTTCTGAACAGTCACTAAAACTAGTGGGAAATTTAAATGTGGGAAAGAAACCGGGTCGCGGGTCAGACACGCGGATCCGGTCGGGTCGCGGGTCAGGGTCACTAACGGGTAGGATTGGATAAGTTAATTAATTTAATTAATTAATAATTAATTAAATAATTAAAATTAAAGAAAATTTAGTCCAAAAAGATTATCAATCAATCAGATCATTTGACCAAATCCAAATCCAAATCCAAATCCAAATCCAAATCCGAAGCCGAAGCCGAGCCGAGCCGAGCCAAAGCCGAAGCCGAGCCGAGCGAGCGACGACGACGGCGCGAGGGGTCCTTGCCCCCTCAACCCTTTTATTGACAAGAATGAGTAATTCTACTTATAAGTAGAAGAACTTTTCTTTCCACTACCGATGTTGGACAACTCCCACTTTTCTTTCAACAACCGATGTGGGACAAATGATTATTTTATAGAGCAAGAGGAAACTCCCGCCATTTCCCATTCAATCTATCATTTAAACCCAACAATCCCCCACATGAATGGGGAATGGCTATAAGATAAAGGAATGCGTGGACAAGTGTGATATAATAGCGAGAATTGACTGCATCTGGATAAGTAGGTTTCCCTTTGAACTATCCGTAGTGAACTTATATCGGATATACTCGATCAATCGGTAGATTTGATATCTTTGAACCGTCGAACTTTGTTGTATACCTAGACAACATAAGTCACACAATCAACCCTCAACCATTTATGGTTCTCACGGTTGTGTTCGTTTCAGCCATGAACACCTCCTGGTTTCATGAGTGTGTAGAGAATGGGCCTTTACTGTCATTCCCCTTTAAAACGGCTTACACTTAACACTCACATAGGTGATTTCTAAACATGTGGTCCTATAGCCACATTATTTGGTCATACACTGCCATATTTAGATAATCATTAAAGAACCTTAATGCTTTATGAACTCATTAACAAGCCATAAGGTTTTATCCTTATTTCTGAACATTGTCTTCATCCGAGAATGGGTTGAGTTATTTGACAATGTTGAACCGTCAGTCACAACTTTGTTTGATCTCCTTGAACCTAGCTCTTGGGATCTCTAGTCTGCTAGGTAGAGTTACCGCCATGATGACTTGTCCTCGGCCTTAACCCCATTCCCATTGATGATCTACTAACTCCCTCTCTAGATAAGCCTTTTGTAAGCGGATCCGCCACGTTATCTCTTGACTTTACATAGTCAGTCGTAATAACGCCACTAGAGAGGAGTTGTCTAACGGTATTGTGTCTTTGTTGTATGTGACGAGATTTTCCGTTGTACATTACGCTCCATGTCCTACCTATTGCTGCTTGAATGTCACAATGTATACATATAGGGGCCAAAGGTTTGGGCCAGAATAGAATATCTTCTAAGAAATGCCGGAGCCATTCAGCTTCTTCACCGGCCTTGTCTAAAGCTATAAATTCATATTCCATTGTAGAGCGGGCGATGCATGTCTGTTTTGATGATTTCTAAGACACTGATCCACCCCCAATTGTGAAAACATAACCACTCGTGGATTTAACTTCAAATGACCCGGTGATCCAATTTGCATCACTATATCCTTTGATCACGGCGGGATATTTGTTATAATGCAAAGCATAGTCTTGGGTGTGTTTTAAATACCCCAAGACTCGTTTCATTGCCATCCAATGAGTTTGATTGGGATTACTCGTGAATCGACTCAGCTTGCTTATAGCACATGCTATATCTGGTCGTGTACAATTCATAATATACATCAAACTTCCCAAAACTCGTGCATAGTCCAATTGTGAGTCACTTTCACCTTTATTCTTTTGAAGTGCAAAACTTACATCAATTGGAGTCTTTACAACATTGAAATTTAAATACTTAAACTTGTCAAGTACTCTTTCAATATAATGAGACTGCGATAATGCTAGACCTTGTGGAGTTTTATGAATTCTGATGCCTAAGATCAAATCAGCAACTCCTAAGTCTTTCATATCAAATTTGCTAGCCAGCATACGCTTCGTAGCATTTATATTGGTAATATCTCTACTCATTATCAACATGTCATCAACATATAAACAAACAATGACTTCATGATTTGGAGTATTTTTAATGTAAACACATTTGTCACACTCATTAATCTTAAATCCATTTGCCAACATTGTTTGGTCAAATTTCGCATGCCATTGTTTGGGTGCTTGTTTAAGTCCATAAAGTGACTTAACAAGTTTGCACACTTTCCTTTCTTTACCAGGAACCACAAAGCCCTCAGGTTGTTCCATGTAAATTTCTTCCTCCAATTCTCCATTTAAGAAAGCTGTCTTGACATCCATTTGATGGATTTCAAGACCATATACGGCCGCCAGTGCTACTAACACCCGAATAGATGTTATTCTTGTTACCGGCGAGTATGTGTCAAAGTAATCAAGGCCTTCTTTTTGTCTATAACCTTTGACCACAAGTCTTGCCTTATATTTGTCAATAGTGCCATCAACTTTCATTTTCCTTTTAAAAATCCATTTTGATCCTAAAGGTTTATTTCCAGGAGGAAGATCAACCAATTCCCATGTATGGTTGTTCAAAATTGATTCAATCTCACTATTGACTGCCTCTTTCCAAAATGCTGAATCAGAAGAAGACATCGCTGTTTTAAATGTTTGAGGCTCATTTTCAAGCAAGAATGTCACAAAATCTGGTCCAAAGAAAGTAGATGTCCTTTGATGTTTGCTACGCCTTGCATCCGCTTTACTTGATGTATTTTCCTTTGGTTCTTCCCGCGGTCGTTTAGATCTTTCACTTGACGACTCACATTCAGTTTTATACGGATAAATATTTTCAGAGAATTCAGCATTATCTGATTCAATTACCGTATTAACATGAATTTCGGGATTGTCCGATTTGTGAACCAAAAACCGACAAGCTTTGCTGTTTGTAGCATAACCAATAAAAACACAATCCACAGTTTTTGATCCGATTTTTACCCTTTTGGGCAAAGGAACTTGGATCTTTGCTAAACACCCCCACACTTTGAAATATTTCAAGTTGGGTTTTCTTCCTTTCCATAGTTCATATGGAATAGATTGTGTTTTGATGTGGGGCATCTTGTTGAGTATTCGGTTAGCTGTAAGGATAGCTTCCCCCCACAAGCTTTGCGGTAAACCGAAACTTATTAGTAAGGCATTCATCATTTCCTTTAATGTTCGGTTTTTCCTTTCCGCAATTCCATTTGATTGTGGTGTGTAAGGGGCAGTAGTTTGATGAATAATTCCATATTCTAAACATATCTCTGCAAAAGGAGATTCGTACTCTCCTCCCCTATCACTTCTAATCATTTTTATCTTTTTATTCAATTGATTTTCCACTTCGTTTTTGTATTGCTTAAATGCATCAATTGCTTCATCCTTACTATTAAGCAAATACACATAACAATATCGAGTGCAATCGTCAATAAAAGTTATAAAATACTTTTTCCCACCGCGAGATGGTATTGACTTCATATCACATATATCTGTGTGAATTAAGTCTAAAGGATTTGAATTCCTATCAATAGACTTATATGGATGTTTAACAAACTTAGATTCGACACAGATTTCACATTTAGATTTATTACACTCGAATTTAGACATTACTTCTAAATTAATCAATTTTTGCAAGGTTTTCTAGTTGACATGTCCTAAACGAACATGCCATAAATTATTTGACTCCAATAAGTAAGACGAAGCTGAATTCTTATTAATAATGTCAACAACCATTACATTGAGTTTGAAAAGGCCCTCGGTGAGGTAGCCCTTTCCTATGAACAAATCATTCTTACTTATTACAATTTTCTCACTAACCAACACACATTTAAACCCGTTTTTGACGAGTAGTCCGGCTGAAACTAAATTCTTCCGAATTGTTGGAATGTGCATAACATTGTTGAGAGTCAGGACCTTGCCGGAAGTCATCTTCAGAAGTATCTTCCCATATCCTTCAACCTTGGCTGTTGCAGTATTTCCCATAAACAGTACCTCTTCGGGTCCAGCGGGAGCATAGGTTGCAAATGCTTCTTTTGTAGCGCAAACATGTCGAGTGGCACCAGAATCAAGCCACCACTCCTTTGGGTTTCCAACCAAATTGCACTCCGATAGCATTGCACACAGATCATCCATATCATCATTCTTTTCCACCATATTGGCTTGTCCTTTTCCCTTGTTCTTTTCAGGAGACGACAATCTGGGGATTTGTGGCCAGCTTTCCCATAATTAAAGCAGTTGCCCTTGAACTTTTTCTTGTTGGAATCCTTCTCCCTTCCAGAAGGCCTCTTCCTTTTCTTGTTCTTTTTCAGAGCAGCATCTTCAACGATGTTTGCTCCTTCAATTGGTGAAGTCTTACGGTACCTCTTCTCAGCGGTTTTGTTATCTTCCTCGATCTTGAGACGAATCACAAGATCTTCCAACTTCATTTCCTTTCTTTTGTGCTTAAGATAATTCTTGAAATCTTTCCATGAGGGCGGCAACTTCTCAATCATTGCAGCCACTTGGAACGCTTCATTTACTACCATACCTTCAGCAATAAGGTCATGGAAGATAAGTTGAAGCTCTTGAACTTGGGTTCCAACGGTTTTTCCATCCATCATTTTGTAGTCTAGGAATTTGGCAACCACAAACTTCTTCAAGCAAGCATCTTCAGTTTTGTACTTCTTTTCAAGTGCACTCCATAGTTCTTTGGAAGTCTCTACTGCACTGTAGACGTTGTACAAGTCATCTTCTAAGGCACTCAAAATGTAGTTTTTGCACAAAAAGTCAGCCTGTTTCCAAGCCTCAGTAACCATGAACTTTTCGTTGTCAGGCATGTCGGCGGCAGGCACGGTAGGGTCCTCATTGGTGAACTTTTGCATACCAAGGGTGGTAAGCCAAAAGAACATTCTTTGCTGCCATCCTTTAAAGTTGGCACCGGTGAACTTCGCAGTTTCTCATTGGTGGCACAACCAGTGCAGTCGTAGGAGTAACCGGTGCGGTAATTGCAGGTAGTTCCAGTCTCAATTGCCATTATTCGCTTGTCATCACAAATCGACAAACTGTTTTAGTTAATAAAATCAGAATAGCAATTCAATCACAGACTTAAACGATGAAGATTTTATTTCTTCAAATTGCAGTATAATTATGAAACTTTAGTATTCCAACGAAGTTTTTATATCTTCGAGTCAGAATACTAATATTCATATGGAGTAGAAAACTGCACAAGTTTTAATCTCCAAACCAGAATACAACAACGATGAGGTTTTTATGTTCTTCAAATCGTTGTACAAGTATGAACTTTAATATTCCAATGAAGTTTGTATGTCTTCAAGTCAGAATATGAAATTTCACACGGAGTAGAAAACCACACAGGTTTTAGTCTCCAAAATAAAATACAGATTAATCTAAAAATATAATTTCCTTAAGATTGTTATTAATCTGTATTCCAAAAAACCAGTAAACAATAAACACTGAAAGTAAACAAAATCAGTGTTGAAAAATAAGAATAATTTTTCAGAATATAATCGAGCCCACTTAGTTCAAAGTGTGTCCTTAAGGAAATTATTCCCCTCACAATACTCGAGGTTGATGGAATATCCCCTCCCAGGATAGAACGATTATCTTACTAGAATAGTAGTACTTCAAACTCTGATAGCGGCGAACCACTCAACAGTAGTATATCACACAGAATTGATTCGTGCAGAAGAAGAAGAAGATTTTGTAGTTCAGAAAATTAGTAAGTAAAATTCTGAGGAATCAAACGAATTTATAGCCATGGAAGTACTGTTTCTGAAGGTTTGCAACCCTTCTGAACAGTTACTAAAACTGGTGGGAAATTTAAATGTGGGAAAGAAACCGGGTCGCGGGTCAGGGTCACTAACGGGTAGGATTGGATAAGTTAATTAATTTACCGAATCTGAATCCGCCGAGCCGAGCCGAAGTCGAGCCGAGCGAGCGACGACGACGACGGCGCGAGGGGTCCTTGCCCCCTCAACCCTTTTATTGACAAGAAGGAGTAATTCTACATATAAGTAGAAGAACTTTTCTTTCCACTACCGATGTGGGACAACTCCCACTTTTCTTTCCACTACCGATGTGGGACAACTCCCACTTTTCTTTCCACAACCGATGTGGGACAAATGATTATTTTATAGAACAAGAGGGAACTCCCTCCATTTCCCATTCAATCTATCATTTAAACCCAACAGCTCTTAGATGCAATCAACATATTATTAGTGGGGAGAAAGAGAGAAAATATTCATTTTGTATAAGAGAGTATATGTGAGTATTGGGGAAACACTTTGGGAAACACCTCAGAGATATTATTAGTGGAAAATCTATATATGTACTATGTATATTTTCTATTTTGTTTAATAATATCTAATGCCTCCTGTGAAAGTAGACAAATTGCCGAATCACGTAATTTTGTGTGTTTTGTTGTACCGCTTTGATATATCATATACCGTTATTTATTGATATTTATTGCTTCCGCTCACAATAAAAATAACCTAAGTCGACTTATTCAACTCCCATCTACTTAATTCCAAAAAAAAAAAAGATAATGCTGATCCTAGTACGTACTGATCGATGTTGAAAAATGTGGATAATACGTCAGATAATTCACCAAGAAAATGTACTCTTTTAAGAGTCCACATAAATGGAATTTAAGAGAAGGTTAGAAAAGTCCTGGATGTTACTTTTTATTCTATGAAATGATGAACTTGGTCAAAGAATGATAAGAACAATATAATATAAGCAAATTCAGAAGACAAATAACGTTATTGCAACTTGTTAATTACTACTTCAACGTAGGAAATGTTGATGTGGACGTTTGAGAATTTAAATACTATTAATTAATTAAGAAGAGTAGACGAGACTACCGAAAATTATAATGGAGTGGGTTACTTTTTCGTTTTTAATCAGAATATGTGGAGTTTGAGCATTAAACATTAGAATTGTGATCGCTTTCGCTAAAAAGTGTTTTTATATATATCTACAAATTGAATTCTTTCAGTTAAATTTGAATTAATCGAACCCTAATATGAATATATCGAATAACCAATGGCCAAAAAACTTGACAGAGGAATATATGATATGCTGGAAATTTCTCGTACGTGCTTTTAAGATAAGACCCTACATACTATCTAGCAATAAATAGACCATTGTCTTTTTATTTTCCATAATCGTGGTAATTGACTTTAAAACGTTCCTTACAAATTACTCCCCCCGTACATTTTAGTTATCTTGTTTTTTTTTTTTTTTTGCACACATTCCTTAAAAAACTATTACTAATAAGAAGAAAATTTTGACTATCAGTGAATTTGTCCGCGCGCGATTATAAAAACCTTATTAGATATAGAAATTAACATTTTCTAATATGTCGAAAAATGTTAAAGATCCTCTTCACTTTTTAAATTTCAAAATTTATTAGTAATGGTTGTTAAAACATAGTAATTTATAGGGTGATTTTTTCTTGTAATTTTAATCAAGATAGTAGAGGTGTCGCACTTTGTGTTGGAGATGATGGACTAGCCTACTCCTCTCTCCTTACCTTTTTTAGTAATATTATTTTAGTTATCGCATAGTTTTTTATGTTTTGGAGTACTATTTAGTTATCGCGTAGTTGCTTACTTTTTAATATGTATTACTATTTGTTGCTGCATTTGTTATGTATCTTATTATTTTGTTTCCTTTTTTTTTTTGGGCCGAAGGTCTATCGGAAACAACCTCTCTACCCCACAAAGGTAGGAGTAAGGTCTGAATACATCTTACATTCTCCATACCCTACTTGTGGGATAAAAATGAATATGTTGTTGTTGTTGTAATCAAGATAGTAGAGATAAAAAATTAACAATGTTAGACAAACATTAGTGCTATAAATTGATTAAATTATATATACTCCTTCCGTTTCAATTTATGTGAACCTTTTTGAAGTATGAGGGTCAAACTTTATAATTTTGACCGTAAATTTTGACGTAGATTTTTTAAGTTTGTAAAAAATAGAATATATATATTTAGAAACTACATAAAAAAGTACTATAAGTCGTGATAATTTATAATTCAAATAGAAAAAATATAAGAAAAACGTGGTTAAAGAACCACCTCGTAGACTACCTAAATAATAATAGGTTCACATAAATTGAAATTGAGGGAATATAAAAATAATCTCATCTAAGTTAGAGTTAAAAAATGTGAGTTCATTCTAATCTTAGTAAATCATGTAGTAAAGAAGCAATCTTATACAAATGTATATTACCCATGACCAATGACCCCTATTATTTTTAGATGTTAATTCTATAAAGTGTTTTTTAAATATCGATTGAATTAAATGTTAACAATAATTGTTGTGTCTTTTGTCTCCTCTATATTCTCTAACGATAACTATATCATTTACACTTTGATGAATATTCATATTAAAAATTGAGTGATATCTCTTGTGTTTGGCCTTTTCGTTATTTTAGTTATATAAATGCACATTAAATTGCCAATATTAATCATTCATCTTTCAGAAATACTAATTTTTTTTAGACGGATGAATTCGTATAGAGTGACAAATTAAGATTCTGAGTATTTACATCACGCAATGATCAGCCAGGGACAAACTTTTATATTCATGCAAAAACTGAGGATTCTTAAACAAAAACAATTAAATTTGATGTATCTGAAAGAAATAATCCCTTGATTATTTTCATTAATTAAAGAGTATATATACAATTTACAATTTTCATAATATGGAAAATTTTATTCCTATTCTACTCCCAAAACCCTATTCTATTTGTATAAGAATTCTACAATTATTTGTAAGTGTGCAATGCTAATTATATACAAAAAGATATTACCAAACTTAGCATTAAAACCGTGTATACTAGGCATGTATATCACGGAACCAATTGCCTTGTGTTTCTGTGATATACACGGTATACACAAGACATTGTATATGCCGTGTATACCGTATATATCACGGTATACTTTCACACCCCGCAGTCATAGCGGGCGGTCGTCGTACGCTGAGACTGTCACTAAAATCTTTACACAGAACCGAGTAAAGACACTTAGTAAAGATGACAACAATTTGGGACATAATTTCATTAATATAGTAGTAAGGAGTAGAATTATACCCTTTGGAGCTTGCGAGCCTCTTGGAGATAGGATTCCAACTTCATGATCCTCTTTTTAATTCTTTATCAGTCATGCAGTGCTTTTCTAACTGTCCAGGAAAGAGGTTTGAAATCATGAGAAAGAATTACTCATTAAGGTGTCATGGAATTTAGAAAGCTCGGGAATATGTAGCAACTCCTTGGTTTTTAATATTGCAACGTCCTACTATCACATCTCACGAGAGAAATCTCCGTCTTGAAATCCTTCACAGAAAACCCAAAAGGATAAAAAACAATAGAAAATGAATTATCAGTGGTGAATTTACGGACGGACACTAAATTTTTAATCAATTTAGGAGCACGAAGGGTATTTTTCAAGATAAGAGGTGGAGGGGGGGGGGGGGAGGGAGACAAAGTTTTATGACCGTAACCACGAATTGAAATTGAATTTTCATTACCAACAATTATGCCACGATTGTTGCTCAAATTGGAATAAGACGAGAGAGTACCTTGGTCGGACGTCATGTGAGTAGTGGCTCCGGTGTCCATGTACCAATTCGGGTTCGCGGGATTTAATCCAAGTGTGTGCATTGCGGCTTTAATATCGGTCGGGTGGGGCCCGCTTCATGATGGGCCTGTGGAGGCTGGGGCCCAAGCACACCGGCTTGCTGCCCCAGCCCAGAATTGTTGCGGAATCCACTAGGCCAGGTCGAATTGGGCCAAGAAGACTGTTAGGCAGCCCAATTTCCAGGGGCTGAAAATGTTGTAGCATAGGGGTTGTTGGGCCACTGCCCACTGGCCCAAGCCCACTGCCAGGGGCCCATGAATGGGACTAGTGGGACGGTGGCCCACTACTTCCTGGACGGGGCCTACTGCCATTATTCTGGCCACCGCCATCACTGCTGGAACCTCCGCATTTGCTCCTCGGTTTTTGCCATTATTTTTCCGAGTATTCTTGCCGCCGCCGTGAGCACGGTGTTGGCCCGAATTATCAAAAAAATCTGAAGAATTAGTGGAGGACGTCATCATGACTACGGGACTAGCGCTGGTAGCCGCCTTTTTGGCCAAGCCGGCTTTTTCGAGCGTAAGCATAGAACGAGCCTAATAAAATTGAGGAAGAGGATTGCTCTGTCGAATAAGCGTGCCAACACCACTATAGGCCTCAGATAGGCCTGCAACCATTTGTAGGACCAAACGATCATTTGTAACGGGTGCGCCAACGTTGCGGAGTTGGTCCACCAATTCTTTCAACCTTTTGCATTAAGCCGAAACGTTCGGGAAATCTTCCATGTTGACGTTGGAGAATTCCTGCTCAAGAGTAACAGCTCTAGAATTTTGATTATCTTGGAATATATCACGTATTCTATCCCAAGTAGCCTTCGCCGTAGCGTCAAACTCAATAATCGTTTGCAATAGGTCGGTAGATATAGTGGAGTAAATCCACTGAAGAACGGTAGCATCAGTGTTGTCCATAATTTAGGATCATCCTCGGGTTTAGGCACCTCCGTATCAGCAGGAGCCGCAGGAATAATATGATGGAGGACTTGATGCGAGCGTGCGTGAACTCTGAACAGTTCGGCCCACGTCGCGTATTGGATGTTTTCTATTTCAAGAACAATATGGATGTGGTTCTTGATGTTAGAAATAGTAAGGTAGGGTGAAACGTGTTCTTTGACGTAGACATAACGAAAAAACAAAAAGGGATTTTGGAAGAAAAAATTGGGAAGAGAGGAGGTAAAAGTCGGCACAGAACCCGAGACATGAGCTCAGATATCGAGGCAGCCGAAGGTTGGGAGAGAAGGAGATATGTGAAACCTAGATTTCTAATACCATGAAAGAAATAATCCCTTGATTATTTTCATTAATGAAAGAGTATATATACAATTTACAATTTCCATAATAGGAAAAAATTTATTCCTATTGTACTCCCAAAACCTTATTCTACTTGTACAATAATTTACAATTATGGTAAGTGTACAACTCTAATTTAATTACAACTAATCTACCAAAAATAGAGTCATTAGTCCGTGATATACATGGTATGAATATACCGGGTATACCACGGAATTTACAGCCCATAAGCAGTGAATATACAGCCCACTGCCCATGATATACACCATGTATATCCTGGGTATATCACGGGTATTTATCAGTTTCTAACACACTAAATACATCGCTTTCTATGGTGCAATTATAGCACTCAGCTGGATTGAATTCCCTCTTTGCAGGCTTTGTGCTCTA
Source organism: Anisodus acutangulus (assembly GCA_029783415.1). Taxonomy (NCBI): domain Eukaryota; kingdom Viridiplantae; phylum Streptophyta; class Magnoliopsida; order Solanales; family Solanaceae; genus Anisodus; species Anisodus acutangulus. Next base: position 40,588,147 of record CM056503.1, read on the forward strand.
ACTTTATATAGTGGATTGTCACGAATAGATCCAAAGAGAAAAAAAATCATCTTAAAAAACTTATTTTGAATTGAAAGAGATGTAGGAACTTGACACGTGTACATTCTCTCTTCATAATAGCTGATCAGTTGGATATTCATGGGATACCAATGATCTTGTTATTCCTCAATCAATTATCCCAAACTGTAGTGGGTAGTTAAGAGTAGTACTTTAAGGTGAAGGTTGGTACCAAACACACGCAAGTGTAGGCGGTCATATAAATAATATAAGGTTAAAATCTAGATATCATACCCACAAAGACTTAAATTTTCTACTGCTCAACTAATTCAAACTCATTCGTAACTATTCAAGGGAGTAAAAATTAAGGTGTTTTGTTGGAACTAACTATGACTGAAAGAAACAAATAAAATTGGGTATTTTTGTGACTGACACAAATGAGACTAAGACTATAAGATTTATCAGATGACAATGGAATCCAGGGTCATGGCTTTCGACAATTCAGTTAAGTTTTCCGATAGTTCCACCTATTCGATTTCCTAGGTTATTAGTTGACGTATTGATTTTAGCTTTATGAGTATCTTCCGAGTTGCTCACAAGTCTGTAGATGATACTCTAACGCCTATATCCCTATAGTTGTCAGAAAATAACAAGAACACATTTATATCTCCATATTCAACTAAGCAAGGCTAAAGGGTATATTCCTATCCTCAGTAGTAAAACGTATAAATACGAACAAGCCCTATTTTTTTTATTATGCATGCAAATTCCCTATCTCTAGTCCAATCACTACTAAAAACAGCGTTTAGCGACTGACGAAATTCGTCGCTAATTAGCATATATCCATCGCTAAACAAGTTTTGCGACAGATTAGCAACGGAATATTGTCCGTTACTATTTTGCTCGTTGCAACCTCGTAGCGACAGAAAAATGAAATTCGTCACAAGATTAGCGGCATCCTAGTTGCGCATACGATCCGTAGCAAAATATTAGTGACGGAATATTCTGTCACTGATTTTATAAAGTCTGTTGCTATTTTCATAATTCATTTCGTCGTTTCAATAAATTTGCGATGATATTTTGGTTGCTAATCCGTCGCAACATATTTTGAGTTGTTTTTGTCCTGCTTTTGGCAACAAAAAAATATTTGTTACAATCCATCACGAACATTGTTTCTTTAACAACGACCAAAATCCGTCGCAAAATCTGTCGCGCGTATTTTTCTTCTAATTTTTTTATAATATACCCTGTTGAAACATATTAAATGTAATAATTAAATATCCTTCAAAATAACTGACATTCTCATGAAATAATACTAGATGGCACGTGCCCGTGCAAGGTACGACCATTTTCTCAACATCGTTGTACAAATGAAATCCAACATTGGAAAAGGTAATTTTGGTGGTTCTATTGTGTAGTAGGATTATCCAGGAAAAGGAAATATCATTAAACTAAATTGTAAAGAATGGATTTTGGGCCTAACTCAACCCCAAAAGCTAGCTTGTAGGGTGAGGATTGTCCAAGTCCATATAAGGAGTCCATGTTCCCATTCCATATCAGATGTGGGACTCTTAACACTCCCCACACACCCAGACCTTGTTAACTGGAGCGTGGATAATATAATTTGGGGGCTCAACATCGGTGAACGAAGATTTGGAATTGATCCGACTCAGATACCATGTAGTTGTCCAAGTTCATATAAGGAGTCCATGTTTCCATTCCATATCTGAGGTGGGACTCTTAACATAAATATTAACAAAATAAGTTTCATACTGTTAAACAGAGCAATATACATGTGATATACACTGAATATACAGCAGTGTATATCACATATATATCACTGGATTTAATGAAGCAGTGGGCTGTCCGCCAGAACCGCAGGATTGGGCCTCTCGGTCAGATTGGGCCTCTCGGCCAGATTGCTTATCCAAGTAATATTAGGATAGTGTATATATGGTATATATATTTGTAGTATATTGTAATAAAAAGGATACCTTAATTAGTGTTATACACCTACCATAATTGTATAGTTAGAGTTATGGTAGAATAAGAATTTAGAAGTAGAATAGGAAAAGGATTTGTAGTATTATGGAAAGATGTAACTTGTATATATATCTATTCAATCAATGAAAATAATCAAGGGGATTATTTCTTTCATGGTATCAAGAGACTAGGTCTACACAAAAGTTTTCTCTCAACTTTTGCATTGTGGCCGAGAACCCCCCCCCCCCCCCCCTCGGGTTTTCTCTCCAAAATTTTGTCTTCCGCTCTAAAAAATCTCTCTTAAATTTAACCTCCTTCCTTGTTCTTTCAAATATGTCTAAGAACAATTTTCACCCTGCCCTCACGGTTTCCAATATCAAGCTCAGTGTCCCTATTGTCCTTGAGATGGAAAACGTTCAATATGCAACGTGGGCGGAGTTGTTTAAAATTCACGCTATATCTTATCAAGTTCTTCCTCACATCATTCCTCCCGCTAGACCCCTTCCTGCGGAGGATCCTGAGTTATGGATTACACTTGATGCTACCGTTCTTCGGTGGATATACGCCACTATTTCAGTGGACCTTCTACAGACGATTATGGAGCCCGATACCACGGCTATGGCTGCATGGAATAGATTGCGTGACATATTCCAAGACAACCAACATTCCCGTGTCGTCACACTCGAGCAGGAATTCTCTCTCGTTCGAATGGACGTATTTCCGAACGTTTCTGCATATTGCAAGAAACTAAAGGAATTGGCGGATCAACTCCGTAATGTTGGCGCACCAGTAACAAATAATCGTCTAGTTCTACAGTTGGTTGCCGTCTTTCGGAGGCCTATAATGGTGTTGGAACTCTCCTTCGCCAAAGCAACCCTCTTCCCGACTTTCATCAAGCCCGCTCCATGCTGACGTTGGAAGAAGCCGTTTTGGCTAAAAAGGCGGCTACCGGAGCAAGCCTAGTTGTCATGGTGGCATCCTCTACTAGTTCTTTGGGTTTTGTTAATAATTCGGGCCAAAACCATAATAATGGTGGCGGCAAGAATAATCGCAAAAATAACAAAAACCGCGGGGGCAAACGAGGCGGTTCTGGTGGCGGTTCCGGTGATCAACAAGCAGGCGGTGGGTCCCATCCAGGGTACAGTGGGCCACCACCACCGTGGGCCCAGCAGTGGGGCCATTGGCAGTGGAACCCGCACCCTCCAGCAGCAGTTTCCAGCGGCCAGTGGGCTGGCCAACAGTCCAGGCCCAATACCCAGCATTGGCGGCCCACTGGCCACAGCGGTTACGGCCTAGTTCTAGCATGGCCAGGAGTCCTTGGGCCCAGACCTCCGCAAGCCCACCATGCAGCAGGCCCCACTCAGACCGATATCGAGGCCGCGATGCACACGTTGGGATTGTCTCAATCGGACCCAAATTGGTACATGGACACTGGGGCCACTACTCACATGACTTCTGAATCAGGTACTCTCTCATCTTATTCCAATTTGATCACCCCTCGGGGGATAATTGTTGGTAATGGCAGTTCTATTCCAATTCTAGGGTATGGTCAGAAAACATTGTCTCCCCCCAATCCACCACTCCTCTTGAAAAATACTTTACATGCTCCTAAATTGATTAAAAATTTAGTGTCTGTCCGAAAGTTCACAAATGACAATTCTGTTTCTGTTGAATTTGATCCTTTCGGTTTCTCTGTGAAGGATTTCAAGACAGGGAGTCATCTCATGAGGTGTGATAGTAGGGGGGATCTGTATCCTATCATGCTCGGTTTCAGTCCATCGAGTCCAGCCTTGCCGTCAACTTTTGCAGCCATCTCTCCTTCCATGTGGCATGCTCGTCTGGGTTATCCGGGATCTTCTATTTTATCAGCTTTAGATAAAAATAGCTTTATTTCTTGTAAGGGTACGAGTCGTACTCCAATTTGTCAGTCTTGTTCATTAGGAAAAAATGTTAAGTTGCCATTTGTAGACTCCAATTCTCATACGTCTATGCCATTTGACATTATTCATAGCGACTTATGGACATCTCCTGTTCTGAGTTCAATGGGTCATCGATATTATGTTCTCTTTTTAGATGATTATTCTAGATTTTTCTGGACGTTTCCAATTGCGAATAAATGACAAGTGTTTTCCGTCTTCATCAAATTTAGAGCGTTCATACGTACTCAATTCGAAAGAGAAATAAAAAATATTCAGTGTGATAATGGGAAAGAGTATGACAATAGGGAGTTTCGGGAATTTTGTGCTACTAATGGGATAAACTTTCATTTTTCATGTCCTCATACATCCTCCCAAAATGGGAAAGCCGAACGCAAAATTCGTTCCATAAATAACATTGTCTGAACTCTCCTAATACATGCCTCCATACCTCCATATTTTTGGCATCATGCTCTCCAAATGGCCACATATCTTCTTAACATAATTCCTTCTAAAGGTCTGACATATTCTTCCCCCCTAAAAATACTATATAATAAGAACCCGTCTTATTCTCATCTTTGGATTTTTGGGTGCTTATGTTATCCGTTATTCCCATCCACCACAATTAACAAACTTCAGGCTCGGTCTACCCCGTGTGTGTTTTTGGGTTATCCGTCAAATCATCGTGGTTATAAGTGTTTTGATTTATCCTCCAAGAAAATCATAATCAATCGCCATGTCATTTTTTATGAAACTCAATTCCCATTTACGAAAGTTCATACTCCCGAACCTAAGTCCTATAATTTTTTGGATGACCAAATATCCCCGTATATTATTCGGAATTTTTCGGACATCTCCCGTACCCAAAATCATCCAGCGGGCCCACTGCCCGCTGGACCAACAGTACCGCCACACTCACAGAATCTAGCCACTGGAACAGTTCCAAAGAATCGGGCTCGCTTGCCCACCTCGAACTGCTCCAGAATCTGAGTCCAATTTTTACCGTTTTGGGCCAGCAGGCCCACTGCCTGCTGGCCAGTCCGTCCCGAGCCCAGAAAATTTCCAAAATTCCATCAATTCTTTCTCGAGTCATAGACCGGTCACTCGTAGTCAGCGGGGTATTTTTACACCTAAAAACATTTTAATTTACATTCTGGTGTCTCTAAATCCCCCTTGCCCCGCAATCCTGTGTCAGCATTAAATGACCCTAATTGAAAAATTGCTATGACTGATGAATATAATGCTCTTATTGATAATAAGACATGGGAGTTGGTGCCCCGTCCATATGGTATTAATATTATCAGGTCTATGTGGATTTTTGCTCATAAGGAGAATTCAGATGGGTCCTTTGCTCGACATAAGGCGAGACTTGTTGGTGATGGTAAGACTCAGCAGGTTGGAATTGATTGTGGTGGGACGTTTAGTCCGGTGGTCAAACCGGCTACCATTCGCACTGTGCTTAGCTTGGCTCTTTCAAAGACTTGGCCAATTCATCAGTTGGATGTCAAGAATGCGTTTCTACATGGTGACCTCAAGGAAACAGTCTATATGCATCAGCCGTTGGGTTTCAGGGATCCCAATCGCCCTAATCATGTCTGTTTATTGAAGAAATCATTATATGGGCTTAAGCAGTCTCCACGAGCCTGATATACACGATTTGCTGACTTTGTTTCGACTATTGGGTTCACTCACAGCAGGTCAGATAATTCCTTATTCATCTACCGCCGTGGTTCGTCCTTGGCCTACATTCTGTTGTATGTGGATGATATCATCTTGACTGCCTCCTCCGATGCTTTACGCCAGTCTATCATGTCCATGCTCAGTTCTGAATTTTCTATGAAAGACTTAGGGCCTTTGAGTTATTTTTTGGGGATTGCCGTCAAGCATCATTCAAGTGGGTTGTTTCTGTCTCAACGGAAGTATGCTGCTGAGATCATCGAGAGGGCTGGGATGTCATCCTGTAAGTCCACTTCCACGCCAGTTGATGCAAACCCAAAGCTAAGTGCCACAGCAGGTGCACCATACGAAGACCCGATTCGCTATCGCAGTCTGGCAGGGGCCCTCCAGTATCTTACCTTTACCAGACCGGATATTACATATGCGGTTCAGTAGGTGTGTTTATTCATGCATGATCCCAGATTTGAGCACATGAATGCAATCAAACGCATCATTCGGTATATACAGGGGACACTGGACTATGGGTTGCACTTGTATCATTCATCTACATCCACACTTGTCTCTTACACGGATGCTGATTGGGGTGGTTGTCCCGACACCAGACGGTCGACTTGCCATCTGTATGTTCCTTGAAACAACTTGGTCTCATGGTCGGCAAAGCGTCAAGCAACTCGCATCACGCTCAAAGGTCTGGAGGCGAGAATATCGAGGGGTAGCGAATGTGGTCTCCGAGTCATGTTGGCTACGTAATTTGCTTTTGGAGCTTCATTGTCCCATTCAGAAGGCAACCTTGGTATATTGCGATAACATTAGTGCATCTACCTCTCAGGTAACCCCGTTCAACACCAACGCACCAAGCATATCGAAATGGACATTCACTTTGTCCTAAAAAGGTTGCAAAGGGTCAAGTTCGCGTATGCCATGTCCCGCCTCGTTATCAAATTGCGAACATCTTTACAAAGGGTCTACCAAATGTTCTCTTTGAAGATTTTAGGGACAGCCTCAAAGATTCGAAAACCGCCCGCTATGACTGCGGGGTGTGTTAAATGAGCAATATACATGTGATATATACTGAATATACAGCAGTTGTATATCACATATATATCAACTGATTTAATGAAGCAAGGTCAATGTCTGCGAATCATAGGATTAGCCTCTCGCCAGATTGCTTATCCAAGTAATATTAGGATAGTGTATATATGGTATATATATTTGTAGTATATTGTAATAAAAAGGATACCTTAATTAGTGTTATACACCTACCATAATTGTATAGTTAGAGTTATGGTAGAATAAGGATTTAGAAGTAGAATAGGAAAAGGATTTGTAGTATTATGGAAAGATGTAACTTGTATATATATCTATTCAATCAATGAAAATAATCAAGGGGATTATTTCTTTCACATACTATAGGAGTACATTCATTTGTCAACAAAGTTATACAGTTAGATTCATGAGCTTGCTAGAAAGACAATAACAGTGAAATTGTACATGATCATGTAGGTGGTCCATCTTACATACGAGTTATGTTATGATTGGGTGAAATCTAGATTGTAGCATCTACAGTTGACAACATCCATTTCAGCTAGGTATCCACTGAAAAAAAAGTAAGCATTAGAATAAAAATGCTTCTGTGTTGTAACCAGAAGTTAGAAAAGCCTACAATTTAACTAACTTTAGCAGATACCTTGTATAGGTTTCGAGTCCAATTAGCTCCAGCAAATTCTAGCCACATACATTATTCTAGATCATGGTCGTGACATGTCTGCTATGAGAGGTGCTAGAAATCTCATAGTGAAAGATTATTTGGTAATTGATTTTTGTCAGCTGATGCATGTGATGAAGTCAAAGCAGTCTCTATATTTTCGATTTCTGATATGCCAGAACAACTTCCTCTTATCGAGTCTCTACAACAAATGAGTATGGAATTTTCAACTTAGAATGCTATTGTAAACTTTAGTTAGTTAATAGTTTTTTCTAAGTGAATTGGCATGTCCTGCTTGCATATGCTCTACTAAAACAGTTAAAGTTATGCTCTTTGTTCCTAGATTAGAGTATCTGAAGGAATTTCCTAAACCAGAAAAACTAAAAGATCATATTTTTGTTTCAATCACACCTCTTAAAGAGTACCTAGAAATCAGTGATTCTAAAGATAAATGAAATAAGATACCTTCTCGAGAAAGCCATTGTATCTCACAGAAAGTATATTGTTCCAGGCCCTTTGATCTGTTTTAGAGAATAATGCTCTTTCATCAACCTGAAAAGAGAAGTTGAAGAGATTCATTCCAGAAAACAACAAAGAGATGTAGAAACTTGCAAGGAACTCTGTATATATCTAAAGTTACTCCCTGCTAGCATCACTGGAAGAAAATGTTAGTGTGCTGTATTACCATATTCAGAAACTTAAAACAGGAATATCAACTATACTAAGTGGTTATGTAAATTCCCTATGATGTTAGGCTTAACGATAGCCTTCGATGCATTCTCTAGGTTGGGCCTAACAACATTCAACATAGGAATTCGTTGTTGTGACATCTCTCTCACTACAATAGCTATGTTTTCAACCAATTCAGGAGGGTCCTCGTTAGCCAGTTTGCTTGCTTTGTGAAAAGTTCTTTCGATTTCGGGATCAAAGTCAACCAACGGTATTCCCTGACTCCGAGTGTTTGACATAAAATACTGCAATTCTCTAAGGTGCACAACATGTACCAAAGAGTAAACACTTGAATAGATCTAATAGAATTCAAGCTCAAAAAACATTAAAGCTTTCTAAGTCCCCGACAACGGCGCCAAAAACTTGTTGCTTCCAAACGCACACGCAAGTATACAAGGTCGTACAAGTAATATAGGATTGAAGTCCAGATATCATACCCATAGAGACTTAGATTTTCTACTGATCAACTAATTCAAACTCGTTTGTAACTATTCAAGTGAGTAAAAATCAAGGTGTTTTGTTGGAACTAACTATGATTGAAAGAAACAAATAAAATTGTGTATTTTTGTGACTGAGACAAATGAGACTAAGACTATAAGATATATCAGATGAGAATGGAATCCAGGGTCATGGCTTTCGACAATCATGTTTAGTCTTTCGATAGTTCTACCTATTCGATCTTGGGTTACTAGTTGACAGGTTGATTTTAACTTTATGAGTATCTTCCGAGTTGCTCACAAGTCTGTAGATGCTAGTCTATTGCCTATATCCCTATGATCGTCAGAAAATAATAAGAACGGATTTATATCTTCGTATTCAACTAAGCAAGGCTAAATGGTATATTCTTATCCTCAGTAGCGAGACGTATAAATACGAACAAGCCCTATTTATTCTTATTACGCATGCAAATTCCCTATCCCTAGTCCAATTGACACGCCGCAGATACTATTTCATTAGTGATCAAGTAACGAAACAATTAAGCTCAAGAATAAAAAAGCAACCCAGTATTGAAAATCTAATACGCAAAATCTATCATTAAACTAACTTTCATGTTTTTTCCATAACCCTAGAAAAGAGAAGTTTAGATACTCATGATTCGAAGATCAACGAAAGAATTTATGAGAAAAACTAGGGTTCTATGAAAGAAATAAAGTAAAAGACAACAAGAATGAGTGAAGGCGGCTTACAAGTCTTAGAATATTGTCCAGCACACCTCTCTAACGAAATAAAACGTCTATTTATAAGCTAGGACAAAAATCTAAAGGAAGGAAACCAAATCCCAATCAAATTGGGAAAGTTGTCCGATAACCCGCGTCGCGTATCCAACACGGGAGTATGAGATTTTCTCTTCAAGATTCTGAGAGGCAGTTTTCTCGCGTCCAGCACGCGACGCACATGCAGCACATGCATGCTTTAGTTTTCAAAAAAAAAATTCAAGTGTTGCGCGCATCCTCTCGTCACCTTGTGCTCATGCAAATATCTCCAAAAAATGCTCGGTTACCATTCATTTGTCCTCGTCATACCTACACATAAAACATACCAACATAAATCTGAATGCAACAATTTCATCATGATTAAGTCGATTTAAATGCTAAGAATAAGAGGAAAAATGACGCAAAATATAGATATTTGTGCCAAATATCAGTGAAATTATACAAGACATGATTTTCAAAGACAACGATAGTAGTTGGTGGAATATGTAAGTTAATAATAGCCATCAATTATCCTGGAAAATGAGGAAGCACAAGCTTAAGCATGTGTTAATTATGGGCGAAGGGCTATCTTTCATCGTTGATAGACATGGTTCAACGTGCCAGCTACGCTTCATCTTCTAGAATAGTGACAACCTAGTGAAAGACCATCAATTCGCCTTTCAACTCTAGTAGATCAACTGAATAATAATTATAGAACTCATACTAAATTATTTTGAGATATAAAATCTTTAGACGGCTCCTAAGTGATAAAAGAAAGAAAAATTCATTTTCTTTCTTTTTTGATTACCTTTCCTCGCGTATGTATAAAACTGAATCCATTCGATTTCTTAAAAGGATTAATAATCCTTAATTATTCGAGGAATCCTTCATCAGTGGTTATGAATGACTAACTAGATGATAGTTGTACCCAAAAAAAAGGAACTAGACTATAGCTTACTGGTTCGGCCGAACCCAGTAATATTGGTCCAAACTCTGTATTTATTTTAAAAAATCCATTCAATATCTACAAATTATTAATTTAGAACCAGAAGCAATCTTTCCAGATTCGCTCTACCTTACAACCTTGCTTCCCATTGTAATTTCCATTGTAGCACGTGTGTGGCCCAACCCATAAGAGTCATGCTCATCCCCACCTTCTTCTAGTATATCACTATCAGTCCTTCGTGAGTGTGGTACACTTTTTTGTTTGTTTGAGAGTCGTTTGTTAGGAAGGGAGTTCTAAATCCACTATGTACTTAAAGGGACTAATCTTCCGAACTCATAAGCTTCAAATCCTAGCTCCTGATATTAATTATTTGGGCTCATTAAAGTGATAACAATTCTAATTCACCAAGTTGCCAAAGGAGATGCAACTATTACTACTACCACCACCAGTGTTAGTACCAACTCTGCTACCTTGTACTTACTAAAAATCCCTTCAAGTGAATTTGATATCTTCCATTAATGTTTTTGAACATGCTTTAAAATGTAGCAATAATATTTATGAGAAGGAAAACCAGTGAATATATAACATTCCTGTTTATAAAAATTATACCATTCTTACAAGAAAAGAAAGATCATGAAAACATTCAGCTGCAGACGGAAAGGATTATTTGGCTGTAAACAACAGAGGCGAATATAATTACGCCTCCCAACCTCTCAATTGTGTAGCACGAGCAACGCGGTTCACCCCCAATGTGAAGGCGCCCATTCGAAGATTGCAATTATGCGTCTGGCACATGTTCTTGAGATTATGGAAGGCTTTTGTCATGTATTTCTTAAGCTCCCTGTTAACCTTCTCTTCATCCCACATAAAGCCTTGAATATTCTGCACATGAGAAAGAACATAAAACTAACATCTACAAATCAAAATCACTTTGATTTGTACATTTCAAGGTTTTCCCTATGCTTTTAGGGACAACATAGAGTTGTCAGAGAGCATATCGAAAAAAACATGGAAGAGATTCATTGATGACTATAAAAACATATTTGTGACGGACGGATTCTGTGGCTTAACAACATACTTGTAGCTATTTCTGTAGGTAAAATGAAGGCGCATTAATTTTGCGCCAATATTTAGCGATGATTTTTGTTTCCATACTAGCCGTTGCTAAATTACATACTATTTCTTTTATTTGCTTGTTGTGTGACGGAATTATAATTCCATATCTAATCTGTCGTTAGTCAGCGATGGAAAACAATTTGCAGCTAAAATCCGTCGCTATTTTTTTTTTTTTGTTTTGTAAACAAGGGTCTTATTAGTATAAGTCAGCTGAACACCGTGATTGATGAGAGTGAACAATGCAGAGTTGAGGTCAATTATGAAACTGATGATTGCTGTCTTCAAGTTGTTGTAACTTCTAACAGCACCTACTAAACTATACTCTTACATGCGGAAAAACTACTTGATAAAGATTAGAGAATTCTAACTAAATATATTCTAATATCTTACGAAAATATTATTTGAGCTTCAAGTAATGGTCAAAATAACCATGAATCTGTTTTCTGGTGTAATATAAAGCAGAAAGATTTAGGATGCCACATATAGATGATTTTACCTGAACCCACTCAAAATAACTAACGGTCACACCTCCAGCATTGGCATATATGTCGGGAAGTATTAAAACACCTTTCTTTGACAGAATCTGCAGAAGGCAGTCATGTATTAGAAGCTATTATCATGAATTACTAGTCTAACTGATTTGAAAACCTGCAAAAAGGTAATACCTCATCAGCTTCTGGATCAGTCGGATGATTTGCTGCTTCTACGATGAACTTGGCCTTCACATAATCAGCATTTTCTCTTCAGAGAAAACAGAATAGACAAGGATAAATTAGAATAGTTCAGTGGGGAAAATAAGTATATACAATCAGTTATTAGAATGTACTCGTGAAAAACAAATTTTACGTAGAAGTACAATATCATTTCAGTGAAGCTTCACTAAGAAAATAGGGGGAAGATTCATCCTATTAATGGTACAGTCAAACCTCTCTATAACGGCGTCCCTTGTCTGGATATGTTTTGATTGCTATAGTGAAATGTTGTAATAGATGAGATATAATATAACATAACATATGAAATTACTTCCGCAAACTTGATCGTAGAGTAAAATGCTATCATAAAGAATGATTGTTATAGAGACGTCTGACTGTTCATGCTAATATGGCCTATAGTAAGTTCCGATCTAGCTTTTGTCAATCTCAGCCTATACCATTCACACCAGTTAATGATTTCAAACTCAATCTTTCATTGAGAAGCATAAAATAAGCTATTCAGATTAAAAAAAATGTAATATTTCATATGCATAATGAGGTTTTGAACCTGTTCAAAACTCCTCCCAAGGCGCAGGGTATAAGAACATCACAATCGTGTGTAAGCAATTCATCTGAACTCATTACATCGCCACCGCTGAAATCAATAAGCTTCCCTGTTGCTTCTTTATGACTAAGCAAAGCTGGTATATCAAGACCATTCTGATTCTTCACTGCTCCGGTTATATCACTAACTGCAACTACCTTGCCACCTCTCTCGTGAATAAGCTTTGCTGCCCATGATCCTACGTTCCCGAATCCCTTAGGAATGCAAAAAAAAATATAGGATCATTTCATATGACTCTTTGTGCAATATCATGGCTGCTATAATTGAACTAATCAGAAATATTACCTGAATTGCAAAAGTCAAATCCTTAATCTGCTTCCCATGCTCAGCAAGTAATGCTTCTGCAGCATAAACGCAACCACGCCCAGTTGCAGATTCCCTACCCAATGAACCCCCAAGATCCTAGGTGAAATAGTGAAAAAGGGTTCTCAAATGATTCATGTTGAGCCCGTTTGGCTAGGCTGCCAAAAACTGCTTATTTTGAGAAGTACTTTTGTCAAAACAGCTTTTTTCAGAAAAGCACTTTTGGAGAAAAACAGGTTGTGTTTGGCCAGTTCATTCGAAGAGTGCCTTTTACAGTAATTGATAAGATCGTATTTGGACTTTCAAAAAGTGATTTTGACACGTTTTACTATTAGGATTGTTTACACAGAGAAATTATTTTAAACATTTATTATGAAAGCCTTTGAAGTTATGTGAAAAAATACTAACTTGTATTTTTATAGAAATACTTGGTTATTCCGACGAGGGAGAGGAAAGGGACGGTAGAAAAAAAGGGAGAGTAACTCGTATTTATAGTTGACGGACTAACCAAAGAGGAAAAGAAAAAGAAAGATGGATAGAAGGAAAGACACGGTCGAAACCAAAAGAAAAAAAGAGTGTATTTAATTGAAAGATATATGCGTTAAATTAAGGAGGGATAGTTTGGTAAATAAAAATTTATGGCAAGGATATTTTTGTCTTAAATAAATTAATTTTCTACTTCTGCTTATGGGAAAAAGCAGAAATTTATAGCTTCTTCCCAACAACAGAAATACGGCTTCTGCTGCTCCTCAAAAGTACATTTTTTGGTTGGCCAAATACTTCAAATCTAAGAAAAAAGTGTTTTTAGCTACCACGAAGCTTGGCCAAACAGGCTATTAATTTCAATAGGATAAGTTTGAATGGATAGCACATTAGGAAATTAATAATTTATTGAACAAAACTTACAACTGGTTTCCCGGTCACAATTGCAGGAGAGTGACCATGAAATTTTGAGTACTCATCCAAAATCCAAGCCATGGTCTGTAATAGGAAGCACCACATAAACACATTTATTTGCTTCATGTTCTAAAGCTCCACAAAGAAGAATATGTTCGCAAAGTTACATCAGGGAACTGTATCACTAACCTGAGCATTAGTGCCCATATCAGGTGCAGGGACATCAGTATGAATTCCAATAAGGTCATGAATTTTCTGCGTGAAAACACGTGTAAGGCGCTCCAATTCGCTCAAGCTTAACTCTTTTGGTATGCAGCCAATCCCGCCCTTTGCTCCCCCGTACGGAATATCTGCTACAGCAGTCTTCCAAGTCATTAATTGAGCAAGGGCGTTCACCTCGTCAAGATCAACCTTGTAAAAGATATTTAAACCATCTCAGGGCAAATTCTATTTATAGAAATAGCAAAATATTGAAATATATTGTATAGAGTAACTAGCACAAACACTGATTGTGATGTACATTCAAATATAAAAACAATACAAGATCTGTAAAGTAACATATTCGAGGAGATCTAATCATGAAATGATGGAAGACTTGCTTGCTCACGATCTTTCTAGCCTCTATGTTAATCAACATCAAGTAATCGCTTTGATGAAAACATTATTCAGACACATATTTAACCAATAAGCAAAAGCTTAACTTTTTTATGTACAGACCTACTAATATTTTATTTAATCACCGCGCAAAGCACAAGCCAAGGTAATCTTCCCATCGAAGTTGGTGAATAAAGGTTCACACCTAGTGCTGCAGCTGAGACTCGAATAGCTTTATAGCTATATGTTATAAAAGCCACAAGATGAGCTTGAAACCTCCAAATGACAAGGTTTTGACAGAACAAGATATCTAAAGCTACACTTCTTTTCTTTTGTTTTCTATTTTGGTATTATAGATTTATAGCAATTATAGCAAAGGTCAACTGTCTGAAGCACCATAAGGATGAACTAACAACATTAAGGGGTTAGATGGATTCCCCTTATACCAGAAACAATCATTGATTATGCAATCGAAGAAATGAGACATTTTTAGGTTATTATCTACACTAAAAAGAGTTTTAGTGATTAAACAAGATCGCCCTGTTTCCTTAGAATGCAATGAAGTTACTGGTTTTGTATTTTGCAAGTCCTCATACCTCATTTCTCTGTTAGACATAATAGAGGAAACATTTACGTTATACCTGAACAGATATAGATACGACACTGACTTTGAACCAAATACAAATGGATAGATAGCTTGAGAGAAAGAAACTTTTGAAAGAGAAAAAAAAGCTGTCAAATGCAGGGTTTCAAATTTTATGCCAGACTGCAATTTCTGAAGGACTGCAACTCGTGAAGTCTAGTGCAAAAAGTATATGTATTACTCTACCCTTCTTGTCGAAGATTATCCAGAATCAGCGGCGGAGCCACAGGCAATGAAGGGGATTCATCGTTGGAAAGCTATACTAATAGAAATACAGGTTCAAATCCCATGTGGCATTTTTGGGGTTTTTGAATCCGCTCAACAAAAATCCTGGCTCGGCCACTGTCTAGAATTAAGAAGTTTCCCAAAGATTAGATATTTATATTGGATTTTTTTAGGTATTGTACTTACAAATGTTGAGAACTACTTCTACTCGTAAATGAAATATCCAAACCAATATCTATAAACACCCCTTCCTTTTGCATTTACATATCAAACTTGAGTTGTAATACAAAGTGTATTACTACTCCTAGTTGGCATTCTCCAACCGTATTTTGTGCCTTTGGCATCTATATTTCTTCTAAGTTTTTACTCTTCTTTAGGCATCTTTCTTCATAAATCTCTTTTTTTTCTCTCATCACTTATAATCTCCTCTCTTTCTCCTAAATCTCCTCTTCTTTTCACTTACAAAGTTATAATCTCTCCACTCTTACATATAACTATTTGTTAAATGACATACCAATGTTTATCCAACCTAGGAAAAGTTTATTCGGACAGTAACAACATCAACAATATACCCAGTGAAATCCCACAACGTAGGGTCTGGGAAGGGTAGAGTGTACGCAAACCTTATCGCCACTTTGGTAGGTAGAGAAATACCTACTTCGGACAGCACACTAAAAGAAATACTACATCTGAATTCTGTTAAAGAGACTAATGGCACAATCAGAACGAAAGGTAGTTCAATAAATCTGTCTTTTTTCATAGAAGCGCTGGTTCGAGTCCAGCTCCTAAAAAGACCTCTACTCATACAAATCTCTACGCCTTATACGGACGATTGTTGCATTTTTTGCTAAGCACAAAGTTTCCCATAAGTATTAAAAATAAAAGAAACTTACTACTAGAAAAGTTCAATCAACATAAAGATAAGCAATAAGATAGAGATTCAAGAAAAAATAACCTCAGGATGGTATCTGATTCCTCCTTTCATGGGTCCACGAGCATTATCATGTTGTACTCTAAATCCGATATATGAAACTAACGTCCCATCATCCTTGGGAATTGTGCATTCCACCTGATCAAAAACTAAATCCATCAACCGATCTGCTCCATAACTAAATAAATAAGTGTGTTCACTTCATTGCCTGTCGCTCAATATCAAAATTTAAATTTTAAAATATTAAATTGATCTAATCCAATTTAACTCCAAACATTAATCAAATTGACTCCAGTGAAATGAAATGTGCCCCATAAATTGGGACAGATGGAATACCATTTTCGACCTTCTTCTGAAAAAGATTCAAAAGAACATGAAAATTCTATTAAAAAAATTGCAATTTTACGCTAATATACATCACTTAATTAATCCTGTATTACCTTAATTTCTCTGAAAGGGATCAAAAGACTCTTCTCAAGTTTGGAATCCAATCCAAGAATTCGTGCTGCTTGGCGAAAATTACGGTTTGTAGCTGCAAGTGCATTCATGGCTACCCTCTATATTACTACTGAAAAACAAACCCAAAATACAAAATAGTAGATCAAGATCTTAAAAAATGACAAAAACAAAAATGGGATTTTTTTATCTTGTTCTTGAAATAATACTACTCTTACATATAGTACTAAGTATGATATTAGACAAGTAATTTGGGTGTTAGGATAATCATAAAAAGAGTGGAATTGTTGAAGTAAATTTGATTTCTTTTCCTGATAATTACAAGGATGACGAGGTCCCTGGGACTTTGCATAGCCATATACGTTCCGCTTTTTTCTCAACTTTTACCAAATACATGCACCATTTTTGGCCCAAATTAATTTATGGAACATAGTTTCTATAAGAATTAACCTTCTTTTTTTGGAAATACAAAATGGGGTTAAGTTCAATGTATTGATGGCTAAAAAGGTGATTTATATCATCGGGATGGGATCCACTCCAGTGAGTTTTCGTCCAGTTCTATACATAATTAGATGCAAGCAACCTGAGCAATAAAAATGTAACGACTGGATTCACTTTGTATCATTCAATGTATTTTTTCAATGAATCTTTTTTAATGGGAAAAATGGTTTTTTGACTTGTACAAAAAAAAATAGTTTTATGATAAAAAGATCTTTTTTTTTTTACACATAAGAGATTTGAAAATAACACAAAAAAAATTTAAAAAGTCATTTTCTTCTATTCAAATTGTAAGTGTAGAATTGTATTAATCTCCCTTGCGGAGTCTTTCTCATTAATACAAATATATATAGTGTGTATAATGTTGAATCCTAATGGAATACGGATCCTATATTTACCATAATTAGGATCCTATATTTATCATAATTATACACTACTATTAATTACAAAATATATGGTGAATATATGGTACTATTCACTAATACACCCCTCAATTGGAGCAAGAGGAGGCCGGACGCTGAGATTGGATCTGAAATCGATGAACAGCTGTCGAGGAAGCCCTTTGTGAAAATATATGCATATTGATACGAAGAAGGCACATGTAACACCTTAACATGACCTCTAGCAACCTTCTCACGAACAAAATGTATATTCATCTCAATGTGCTTGGTTCTCTGATGTTAAACCGGGTTATGAGATAAGTAGACCGCAGATATGTTATCACAGTAAACCATAGAAGTCTTACGTAAAGGACACTGAAGCTTTAAGATTAGGTTTCAGAGCCAGCAAATCTCAGCTACAACGTTTGCAACACCTCCATACTCTGCTTCTGCACTCGATCGGGGGAATGTGGCTTGACTCTTGGCAGACCACAAAATAAGATTGTCACCTAAGAACACACAGTATCCAGACGTGGAACGCCGCGTGTCTGGACAGCCTGCTCAATCGGCGTTCGTGTATGATATTATCCTGGTCGATGCAGAGCGGTAGTGATGTAATCCATAATCAAGAGTGCCCTTAACGTATTGAATGATACGTTTACAAGCTGTAAAGTGAGGCTCCTTGGGGCGTGCATGAATAAACAAACCTGCTAAACAACATATGCAATGTCAGGTCTGGTGAATGTAAGGTACTGAAGTGAACCTGCAAGACTCCTATAGAGAGTGAGATCGGACACCGGATCCCTACAGCGACACTGAGTTTCGACTTCGAGTCGACCGGAGTAGGCATGATTTTGCAATTCGTCATTTTAGCCCTGTACACAATTTCTTCTGCATACTTACGCTGACATAGAGATATGCTATCTGCAGATCTAGTCACAGAAATCCCCAAGAAGTAACTCAACTTCCCTAAGTCAGACATACCGAATTCGGATTTAAGCAACCGAATGATCTCATTTTTCAACACATTAGAGGAGGCAGCTAGAACAATATCATCCACATATAATTACAAGTATGCAATGTCACTACCTTGGTGAAAAATGAATAATAAATGGTCACATTTTCTACATATGAACCCAATCTGCATAATGTAAGTAGCGAAATGCTCATACCAAGCCCGGGAGGACTGTTTCAAACCATACAGGGACTTACGGAGACGAAAGACATAATGAGGAACCTCTGGATGTACAAAGCCTGGCGATTGGTGCATGTAAATTGTTTTTTTCAAATCTCCATGTAAGAACATATTTTTCACATCAAGCTGATGAATCGGCCAGTTATTACCCATATCTATGCTCAAAATAGTGCGAATAGTAGCCGGTTTGACCACCGGACTGAAGGTCTCACCACAATCAATACCCTTCTGCTACCCTGTGCCATTCGCCACAAGTCTGGCCTTGTGGCGTTCAAGATCACCACTGTCTCTGAACTTATGATGAAAGAGTCACATACAACGAATCACATTCACCCCCTCTGGCCTCGAAATAAAATCCCTTGTGCATTGAATGGTAAGCGCAGCAAACGCCTCACGCATGGCCGCATTCCACCTCGGGTCTAGTTTGGCTAGTTTTGGGTTTTTAGGTATTGGTGATATGGATTGTGTGGATAGGTTAAAGTGGACTTTGGGTTTGAAAATCCTGTGTTTGGCACGAGTTTCCATTTGGTGTGTGGGTACGGGGGTGAGGCAGTGGTAGTGGGTGGGGAGGGGTTCGGCGGGATTTGGCAGTGTGGTGTGGGGCTGGGCAGTGGGTTGCGGGATGATTTGAGGGTATGCAGGTTAAGGGGCACGGTGGCGGTATATTGCGAGGTGGTTAGGTATACCTAGGAAGGCGGAGACAATGTCGGGGTGGGGGTGGGGGGTGGGGAGGGACCAGGCGATGTCGGGGAGGCGGACGGTGGCGGATAGTGTGGTGGCGGTGGTAGGCCGTGGTGGGATGGGTGTTCGAACGGCCGAATGTTGCGGATTTTGTAGTGCATTTTGGAGTAGAGGGGAGGTGTTTGAGTTATCAAGGAAACCGTAATCAGTGACTCAAAATTTTTGGATGTTGTCAAACGGGAAGACGTACTCAACAAATGTGACATGGCGTTAGATTAAGCTTTTGTCTATGGATATCTCATAGCACAAGTACCCTTATGGTTTGACGAGAAACTGAGGAAGACTCACGGAGTAGATCGAGGTGCTAATTTGTGAGGGACCGTGGAGGCCAGATTTGGGTAACAAAGACAACCGAAAATTCAAAGGTGATCATAAGAAGGGATCCAACATAAGAGAATTTCGGTGGGTGTCCGATTTTGAATCGTACTGGTAGGTAAGATGTTAAGAAAGTGTTCTACAATTTTTAATGCATATATCCAAAAGGTAGGGGGAGAAACACATTTAAAAGAATGGTACGAATCCTATTGTTAATGGTGCGAAGAATTCTTTCGGCTTTACCATTTTGAGGGGAAGTATGGGGGCAGGAGAAACGGAAAACCATTACATTAGCCGCACAAAAATTATGAAAATGGGAGTTATTGAACTCACGACCATTATCATATTAAAACGTTTTGATGTCTTTTTCGAATTGCGTTTTAACCAATGTCCGAAATTCAAGAAATTTGGAGTAGACTTGAGACTTAAGTTTAAGCGGATAGACCCAAAGGAAGTGAGAGAAGTCATCCAAAAATATCAAATAATATTTATGACCTAGGTTGCTGGTTATAGGAGATGTTCAAAAATCAGCATGAATAATATCAAAGGGAGAGAAAGTAATACTCGAAGAGGACGTAAATGGGAGTCTAACATGTTTTCCTATATGACAAGATGAGCAACTATGAGCAACGTTCCCTTTATTACATTAGATTAACTTGTGGTTTCTAAGAAAATAAAAAACATGGGCTTCGGGATGTCCAAGTCTACTATGCCATGTTGAGGAGGAGATGACAACTAGAGGCGTGGGAGGATTGAAATTGGCAGTGGACATGGATAGGAAAGGATAGAAATCCCCCTCACTATTGCATCTTGTAAGAAGTTTCTCGGTACGTAGGTCCGTTATAGAAAAACCAAATGGGTCAAAATTAATGCATACGGAATTATCGGTGGCAAATTTTCTGACAGAGATTAGATTCTTGATAATGTTAGAGGCATATATGACATTATTAAGGGAGAAGTGGGGATGCGGTGGTGGGGTTAGTGTGTGGCCAAACCCTTGTATTAGAATACAATGACCATTTCCGACCATAATAGATTGATGAGTATTTAGATTGCGCAGGTGAGGAAGATTACCAGAATTGTTCGTGAGGTGAGACGTGGCGCCCGTATCCATATACCAATTTTTATCAGGTTGTTGGCATTTAAATGTGCTGAAGGCCTGTTGTTGCTGGGCCGTCGCTAGATGGGCCTGCTGGGCTATAACTAGAGCCTGGCGTGGGCCTGGGGAGTGGCCCAAAATCTAAGGTTGCTGGATAATGAGTCGTTGTTGGCTGTATCAGGTAAGACGCCGAGGCCCAGGTGCCTGGGTTGGGTCACTTCCCTGGGCCGGCCCAAGTCAGATAACTGTTGGGTGTTGAGGAAGAGGAAGTGGGGGAAGCTATGTGGGCCGCGGGTGACGCCATGAGGGTATTCAAAATTTAGTAGAGAAATAACAGGTTGTAGAACTGCTGTCTATCAGGGGTATATGGCCTGCTGGAGAGATGGGAAATAAAAGGGTACAACAACCTCTAAAAAAATGTTTACAACAACGTCTACAAACCAGTGGGGATAAATAGACGATGTTGAGGTGATTCCAGATGCAAGAACGTCTACTAAAACGTTTCGTCGTAGGAGGCCAACAGATGGTACATTGGTAGTGTGTCCAACAAGTATTGTTTGACGATGGGCTTGGGAATTGGATGAGAAGGTAACAGACGACGCAAGTCTATCTTGCTCCAATCGTGCTCGTATTATCACCTACAAGAAAATTAGTTGTTTAGATTACGGTAAGGGGTTTGAGATGAGGGTAGAATTTGGCTTCTAATACCATGTAGAATTGTATTAATCTCCCTTGCGGAGTTTTTTCTCATTAATACAAATATATATAGTGTGTACAATGTTGAATTCTAGTGGAATAAAGATCCTATATTTACCATAATTAGGATCCTATATTTACCATAATTATGCACTACTATTAATTACAAAATATATGGTGAATATATGGTAATATTCACTAATAGTAAGAGGTCAAAAAATCTCATTTTCTCCTTTTTTAATTGCAAAGTAATTTTATTTGCTAAAATCTTGCTACTCTCACAATATTTATGCACCTTGAGTAAAAGCCTTATATCAAAGTTACTGGAGTAAAACAAAATTTAAAACAACAAAATATTACAGAGGGAAAATAAATGAAAGCACATTTTAGTTATACCCAAATTTATTGTTACACACACTAATTTTGCGGGGAATCTTATGACCTGAACTATGTAGAAGTAAAATATATATACCTTGAGTCTAGCTTTTATGGAAGCTTTAACAATTTATGAATTGGTGGTAGCATTAGCACTTTTATTTGTAAATCCTTTTGTTTAATCTTAGCTTAGAACTTAAAAATATGAAAAACTGCAGGTGTCTTCCTGGTGTCACAATACGATGCCTCTACCATTTTTCAAGCTAAGATCGTCGAGGAGCTTTAAGCAACTCTCTTGACTATAAGGAAATAGAGGCGCGGAAATCCACTCGCTTTACTATAAGTAAGGAAAGGAGCTCAAAAGATATGAAAAATAAGTCAACAAAAAGCAAGTTTAAGGACCCGATAAGGCCTTTTCTGGCCACCCTGAGTCGGGGGGTGCTTGTGGGGGAGGGTGTGTGTGTAAAGAATACGAGATAGGGAATACAGATTCTTTCGCATCTCGATTCAGTTTTTGAAAAAAAAAAACCAAATCATTCTCTTGAAACTCATCCTCAATTCCTACTGGATGCACGCCAATGAGACCATGAGGTGGCATAGTTACGAGAGTGGGCACAATTCTCACATTTCTCACTTTTGTTTTTAATTATTTTCCACCGCCTAATTGAGCCGTTCCTCCTCCGCCAATCTTCATTAGCAATTCTCACCCAAAAATAATAGAGTCGAACATATATTCATGACCATTGCTACCGGCAGTGGCAAATTTAGCCCATAAAATATAACTCATCCAATCCGTATAAGTCGGATGGGTTATTGACCCGTCTATTTATTAGTTTAGGCCATTCAGCTCAATTCATTTCAACCCATCAAAAGTTGAGCTGATATGTAGTCCAAAATTAACTCAGAAGAAATCTTGTAAAAATATTTTCAATTTTTTTTATTTGATATATTATACATAACCATAATAAAGAAAAATAATAATTTTATAAGGTACTAAAATATTATAAAAAAATAAATAAAGCAATAAAAAGTTAATAAGAATTTGGCGGGTTGGGTTAAGACCAGCATTTTAGCCCATTTCGATCCAATTCATTTCAATCCAAGTAACTTTTGAATGGAACAATAACCCGCCCATTTATTAACTCAACACATTTTAATCCGTTCATATTCAACCCAACCTGCTAATTTACCCCTTCATTTTCAATTAGCTGAGAATCATGCCATCATCTCCCTTCTTTCACTATAAAACCCTCGAAAGTGAAAGAGGGCAGCCATTAGCCGTTGAAATTGGGAGGGAACAAAAAAAAATTCATAAATAACAAAGGGTGTTTGGATTGACTTATTTTAAGTATTTTTTTGGCTTTTAAGCTTTTTTCTATTTTTTGAGGTATTTGGGTGAGATAAAAAGTGATTTTAAGCACTTATTATTTAGGCTAAAAAGTTATAAAATAAATCAAAAGTCAAAAGTTGGGTAGAGTGGTATTTATTTTACTTGAAAAAGGTTCAACGGGGTTCAATAAAAAGTGTTCTAAACTCTAAAGCGAGACTTTAATAGTGTTAAGCAAGGTATATACCCGTGATATACACTTATTATACATGGTGTATATCACGGGTCCTTTAGGTTGAAGCCCAACACGGTATAAGGCAGACCAGCCCATCTGGGGTTGGTCCATCACGGGTTGTTTATTATTTGTGTATATTGTTGTAATATTATAGTGTAAAGGTTACCTTAATTAGTCTTGTACACTTATCATAATGATAGGAGTCTTGTACTACTAGAATAGGGATTTTAGAATAGGAATATGATTCTCCTATTATGAAAATATGTAACTTGTATATATTCTCTTTCAATTAATGAAAATAATCGAGGGGATTATTTCTTTCATGGTATCAAGAGACTAGGTCTAACTTGCTTCGCCTTTGTTCTCTAAATATTGCTCTCGGTTTTTGTGCCATTTCTCGGCCACAACTACCTTAATTTTCGTCCCCCTTCACCGGAATTCGTGATATTTTTTTACCTCCACTCTTCCCAAATTTTCCCTCCTCTCCCTTTGTTATTTCGTTATGTCTAAAAACACTTTTCATCCTACCCTCACGGTTTCTAACATCAAGAACAACATCCCTATTGTTCTTGAGATGGAAAACGTCCAATATGCGACGTGGGCAGAATTGATTAAAATTCACGCTATCTCCCATCAAGTAATCCATCACATAATTTCTCCCGCTGCACCTATTCCCGCAGAGGATCCTCAGTTATGGATTACTCTTGATGCTACCATTCTCCAGTGGATTTATTCCACTATTTCGGTTGACCTCTAACAGACGATCATTGAGCCGGACACTACGACTATGACTACCTGGAATAGATTGCGTGACATATTCCACGATAACCAACATTCACGTGTTGTCACACTCGAGCAGGAATTCTCTCAAGTTCGCATGAAAGAATTTCCGAACGTGTCTGCATATTGCAAGAAACTCAAGGAGTTGGCAGACCAACTCCGTAACGTTGGCGCACCTGTGACAAATAATCGTCTGGTTCTACAATTGGTTGCCAGCCTTTTTGAGGCCTATAATGGCGTTGGGAATCTCCTTCATCAAAGTAATCCATTTTCCGCTTTTTATCAAGCCCGCTCCATTCTTACTTTGGAATAAGCCGGTTTGGCTAAGAAGGCGGCTACCGGTGCAAGCCCTGTAGTCATGATGACATCCTCCATAAATTCTTCGGGTTTTGTTGATAATTCGAGCTAAAACCGTACTCATGGTGGCAGTAAAAATAATCGTAAGAATAATAGCAAAAACTGCGGGGGCAAACGCGGCGGTTCCGATGGTGGTTCCGGTGGACAACATTCTGGCAGTGGGCCCCATCCAGTCAACAGTGGGCCACCTCCCTACTGGTCCTAGCCGTGGGGCCCATGGCAGTGGGTCGTGGCCCAACAACCCCTATTTTCCAGGTTCTTCCAACGGACAGTGGGTTGGACAACCCCAATTCAGGCCCAACAGTCAAGCCTCTTCTTCTCGTTTCAGCACTGGGCCGGAGCAGCAGGGTGGACTGCTTGGGCCTCAGCTCACACACGCATTCTCGGCAGTGGGCCCCACACCTACTCACACTGACATTGAGGCCGCAATGCACACGTTTGGGTTGACGCAACCGGATCTGAATTGGTACATGGACACCGGCGCGACTACATACATGACATCTGATCAAGGTACTCTCTCGTCTGATTACAATTTGAGCAACCCTCGTGGTATAATTGTTAGTAATGGTAACTCTATTCTAATTCAGGGTTATGGTCATAAAACTGTCTCCCCCCAATCCATCCCTTATCTTGAAAAATACCTTACACGCCCCCAAATTGATTAAAAACTTAGTGTTTGTCCGTAAATTCACCACTGACAATTCCGTTTATGTTGAATTTGATCCTTTTGGTTTCTCTGTGAAGGATTTCAAAACAGGGAGTCCTCTCACGAGGTGTGATAGTAGGGGAGATCTTTATCATATCACACCCGGTTCCTGTCCATCGAGTCAAGCCTTGCCGTCAGCGTTTGCAGCCCTTGCTCCTTCCTTGTGGCATGCTCGTCTTGGTCATCCGGGGTCTTCTATTTTGTCATTATTAGATAAAAAATAATTTTATTTCATGTAAGGGTACACGTAGTACTCCAAATTGCCAGTCTTGTTCTTTAGGAAAAATTATTAAGTTGTCATTTGTAGACTCAAGTTCTCATACTTTAATGCCATTTGATATTATTCATAGCGACTTATGGGTGTCTCATGTTCTTAGTTCATTGGGTCATCGGTATTATGTTCTCTTTTTGGATGATTATTCTAAGTTTTTATGGACTTTTCCGATAGCGAAGAAATCTCAAGTTTTCTCCATCTTCCTAAAATTTAGAGCATTCATTAGAACCCAGTTCGAACAGAAATAAAAAAATATTCAATGTGATAATGGCAAAGAATATGACAATGGAGTATTTCGGGAATTCTGTGATAATAATGGGATCAATTTATGTTTTTCTTATCCTCATACGTCTTCACAAAATGGGAAAACCGAATGCAAAATTCGTACCATAAATAACATTGTCCGAACTTTATTGGTTCATGCTACCGTACCCCCGTCTTTTTGGCATCATGCTCTACAAATAACTACCTATCTCCTTAACATAATTCCTTTCAAAGGTTTGATATATTCCCCCCCCCCCCTTCAAGTTTTATATAATAAGACTCATTCATATTCACATCTTCGAGTTTTTGGCTGTTTGTGTTATCCGTTATTCCCGTCCATCATAATTAACAAACTTCAGGCCCGGTCTACTCCGTGTGCATTTTTGGAATTTCCGTCTAATCATCGTGGTTACAAATGCTTTGATTTATCCTCTAATAAAATCATCCTTAGTCGCCATGTCATTTTTGATGAATCCCAATTTCCGTTTGCTAAGGTGAGTAATCCCGCGCCTAGTTCGTATAATTTTTTGGATGATGGTAAATCCCCGTATATTATTCACCATTTTTCAGACATGTCCCACACTCAAAATTCTCCAATGGGCCCACTGCCCGCTGACCCCACTTGTCCGTCACACACTACCATCACTGGTCGGTTCGGCGATTGGGCGATCCAGCAGGCTGGTCGGTTCGGCGTCAGTTTACCGTATTGGGCCAGCAAGCCCACTGCCTGCTGGCCAGTCCGTCCCGAGTCTAGGAAATTCCCAAAATCCGCCCAATTCTTCCTCAAGTCATAGACCGGTCACTTGTAGTCAGCGGGGTGTTTTTAAACCAAAGAGACATTTTAATTTAAATTCTAATGTTCTTAAATCACCCTTACCTCATACTCATGTGTCTGCGTTAAATGACCCAAATTGGAAAATTGCTATGACTGATGAATATAATGCTCTTATTGATAATAAGACGTGGGAGTTGGTGCCCCGTCCATCGGGTATTAATATTATTAGATCTATGTAGATTTTTGCTCATAAGGACAATTCAGATGGTTCATTTGCATGACATAAGGCGTGACTTGTGGGTGATCGTAAGACTCAGCAGGTTGGGTTGATTGTGGTGAGACGTTTAATCTTGTGGTCAAGCCGATTATCATTCGTATTGTGCTCAGCTTGACTCTTTCGAAAGCATGGCCTATTCATCAGTTAGATGTAAAGAATGCTTTCCTACATGGTGATCTCAAGGAAACAGTCTATATGCATCAACCTTTGGGATTTAGGGATTCCAAACATCCTCATCATGTCTGTTTGTTGAAAAAGTCCTTATATGGGCTTCAACAGTCTCCACGGGCCTGATATACATGGTTTGCCGACTATGTTTCGACTATTGGGTTCACTCACAGTAGGTCGGATAATTCATTGTTCATCTATCATCGTGGTTCGTCCTTGGCCTATATTCTATTTTATGTGGATGATATTATTCTGACTGCCTCTTCCAATGCCTTACGCCAGTCTATCATGACAATGCTCAGCTCTGAGTTTGCTATGAAAGACTTGGAGCCCTTGAGTTATTTTTTAGGGATTGCTGTCACTCGTCATACATGTGGGTTGTTCTTATCTCAAAGGAAGTATGCAGCTGAGATCATTGAGAGGGCTGGGATGTCATCCTGTAAGTCCACTTCCACTCCAGTTGATACTAAGCCCAAGCTTAGTATCGTGGCTGGCGCACCGTACGAGGACCCAACCCGCTATCGTAGTCTTTCAGGGGCCCTTCAGTAACTTACCTTCACGAGACCAGATATTACGTATGCGGTCCAGCAGGTGTGTTTATTTATGCATGATCCTAGAGTTGAACACATGAATGCACTCAAAAGCATCATTCAGTATATTTAGGGTGCACTTGACTATGGTTTGCATTTATATCCTTCCTCAACGTCCGCACTTGTCTCGTATACGGATGCTGATTGGGGTGGCTGTCCGGATACCAAACGGTCTACGTCTGGCTATTGTATGTTTCTTGGGAATAATCTGGTCTCATGGTCGGCAAAACGTCAGTCGACATTGTCCTGATCCAGTGCCAATGCCGAGTATCGAGGGGTAGCTAATGTGGTCTCGGAATCATGTTGGTTACGTAATTTGCTTTTGGAGCTTCATTGTCCCATTCAGAAAGCAACCTTGGTTTATTGCAATAATATTAGTGCCATCTACCTTTCTGATAATCCGGTTCAGCACCAACGCACTAAGCATATCGGGATGGACATTCACTTTGTTCGCGAAAAGGTTGCTCGTGGTCAGGTACGCGTCTGTCATGTCCCGTCACGATATCAAATTGTCGACATCTTTACAATGGGTCTTCCCTGGGTCCTTTTTGAAGATTTTATGGACAGTCTCAGCGTTCGAAGACTGCCCGCTATGACTGCGGGGGTGTGTTAAGCAAGGTATATACCCGTGATATACACTTGTTATACATGGTGTATATCACGAGTCCTTTAGGTTGAAGCCCAATACGGTATAAGGCAGACCATTCCATCTCGGGTTGGCCCATCACGGGCTATATATTATTTGTGTATATTGTTGTAATATTATAGTGTAAATGTTACCTTAATTAGTCTTGTACACTTACCATAGTGATAGGAGTCTTGTACTACTAGAATAGGGATTTGGAGTTAGAATAGGAATATGATTCTCCTATTATGAAAATATGTAACTTGTATATATTCTCTTTCAATTAATGAAAATAATCGAGAGGATTATTTCTTTCAAATAGTTTCTCCGTTTTAATTTAAGTGTCTTACTTTTCTTTTTGGTTTATCTCAAAAAGAGTGTCTCTTTCTATATTTATTAAGTTGGCAATTCAAAAATTTTACATGACAAGTTTAAAATCACAAAATTCAATGGCATTTTAGTACATTATACACATTTTTAATTTAGAATCACAAGATTCAAAAATCTCCTTTTATTTTTTAAATTTTGTGTCAAGTCAAACTAAAACACTTAAAATGGGACGGAGGAAATAACATAACTTAAACTTATTTACAAGTTAGAACTTACAACTTAAGGAAAGTTTTTACTGTCGCATATCAAAAGTAAATGAAAATTTTGGAGGAATTTTTTATCTGCCGAGTTATAAAATAGAAATAGAAATATTTAACAAATTATTGTCTCATTTCTTTTTTTTGGTAATTATAGTTTATAGGTATAGTATTCTTACAAGGCATAAAAGCTCTAATTAATCTCAATATAAAAAAGTCTAAATATAGGAAAAATGATTTCATTTTATTCGAGCCTACCTAACTAGGATTTCACTTATTAAAGACATCACTCTTCTTCTCCTGGTGGCAACTTCTCGATGGTCGCTTATATTTAACAACTTGACATTCAGTTGACTGAACGCTACTAGAATTTGAGGGGAGTCGTATGGTATAGTTCTGTATCGAGGAAGACGATGCAA
The DNA here is from genome assembly GCA_029783415.1 of Anisodus acutangulus. Lineage (NCBI taxonomy): Eukaryota > Viridiplantae > Streptophyta > Magnoliopsida > Solanales > Solanaceae > Anisodus > Anisodus acutangulus. Next base: position 40,617,458 of record CM056503.1, read on the forward strand.
AGTTTGGAACTAGATTTTTTGTGTCTGCTAATGAATTGGTATTCATTTGTGGTCATGTGATTGAGAAAGGAGTCTTATTTAAACCTAAATATTTATTGCACTACTGAAAATTGTTGGGATAAAAAAGTTGCTCTTGCTCAACTTGCAATTTTAGTACAACTCTGTTGCACATAAGGATTAATCCCATTACCTAAGTGGGATCATTCTTGACTGGTAGAATTGGATTTCCTTCTATAAATCGTGTACCTTTACCTGAAGCCAGTCTTACTTGCAAAGAGTATGCTCCCACTCCCTTAGCAATCACAACGGTGATATATAGAGTAAGAATTAGCCTCGTATTGCTCTTTAAATCACTTACCCTATTCTGTAGCTTTTATACTGAATTTGGATTTTCTAGTGGCCATGTGTTTGATCTTGTTAATGTTGGGTTTGGTGTTGTGACATTCTACCCAACATATCGTTTTAAGTACTAATTTAAATTTAAGAAATGTTGGAACAAATGTCACAACATTCGGACCAACATTTTATGAAAAATAATTTTGCCTTCACGGAATGAAACAATATTTGTGAAAATATTACTACGAAGTAAAAGTGACTTGACAAGATAAATAGGAGCTGATGAAAAACGTGGGAAGAGCAAGTCAAAGTCGTTCCTATGCTTGAGGAACAAGTTCATGAAGTTAGAGGATTTTACTCCATGATCTTATCCAACAAACACACCGGCTTCCTACCTTTCCCTCAACCCTCACAATAAATCGATGAGCTTTTCAAGGAAGACTCTCTACTATAAATAGAGAGGATGCTGAAGTGAATCGATATACAGAAACAGATTACAAAAATATCAAGAGAGCTCTCGAGAATTCATCTTAGAAAACTGGATCACAAGTGTTGCCTGAGCGTGTTGACAACATTCTGTCAAACATTACAATTGCAGTTTAGATTCTAGATTAGCTTTGTATTGAGAAATTTTAATGAGAAGTTGTCTATGTCTATTTAGGTAGATTTTTCAGGCAGAAGTCATTTGTGACTTCAACGTTTAATTCATTTCCGTTTCATCTTGTAAATTTGTAAAAAAAGGAATTTGTAATTTTTGTATATAATAAATATATACAATACTTTCGGTCATTGACCGTCATATGTAAATTTTAAACCTTTGTGTTCTTTATTATTTTTCGCTGCATTTACTCTTTAAAGTTTCTGTTTTATCGAAGTGTTGTCACTGGTGCCGGATGACATTGTCGCCGACATTCAAAAACTGAATTGGCATTCGAGTTAGTTTATTTCCAATTTGTTTTTATTGTTCCATAGCATACCCGGACCTAACAGATTTGAAGGAATAGTAATGGTGTCTAATGTCACTGCTAGTGTCCTTCATGTTGATGTATTAAATGATATTTTAAAAGTTTTTTACCACAAAAATAAAGATGACCATTGTAAAAGTATGTAAAAGAAGTGAAGGGAAAAGTTGTAATTACAGTTGTACATGATTAACTAAAATCCTGAAGTTAGTTATAATTAAATGTCCATTACTTAGTTCAGCCTCTAGCTTAGATCCTAATTTAGTTTAAGCCAAATCTATGTATATATATATGACTTTGTATCATTTTAGATACTCAATTGAATGAATGATTAAATACAATATTTCTCTCTCTATCGATCATCTTCTTCTCCTTTACTGTCCTCTTTTTCTTGATCTTACTTCTGTTCTTAAATTCAAAGCTTAATATCTCAATTTTCACGGTATCAGAGCACATTGGATTGTAGTGCGATCAAGTCCAAATTTCACAGATATCGATTAACATTTCTTGGCAGTTCTTGCAATGGAAAACAGTGAAACCCTAGCCAATAACAATGGCGTAGCCAATACTAATGGACCTATTGTTGATTCAATTGAAGGTGCAGAGATTGATTACAACCATCCCTTATTTTTGTCCCCTACAGATCAGAGTGGAATTCAGATAATATCTTTTCAATTGACTAGAATTGAAAACTATGTGATTTGGTATAGATTAATGAAAATCACGTTGCTAGGTAGAAAACAATGGGACTGGTAGTAAAGACAAATTTCTAGAATCAATGAGAAATCATTGGGATAGAGTCAATGCGATTGTACTCTCATGGATCATGAGTTTTGTAGCAAAAGGTCTTATAGGAGGAAGATCTCTTTGAAAGGTTAACAAAGTTGATGCTCAAGAACATTCAATGTGCATAAACAAATTTCTTCTCTCACATAAGGTACATCTTCTGTGTCCACATACTTTTCTAGACTCAAAGATCTATGGGAAGAGTTTGAGGCTTAAGTCCTATGTAACACTCCGTAAATCCGAGTTAGGTGTGAATGTATTAAATGAGTATTAGTGTGACATTTTAACCATATGAGGTCCCATCAGAATGATTTTGGGTAGAAATAGTTGGTATAAAATTAAGACGAATAGTGAGGTGCATAAGGTTCGATAGAATCGACTAGGTTGATGATAGATCTGCCTTCCATCCCGATTCTATGACAATTCGTTGGAAATATGAGAAAACTTAAAACATGAAAGTTATAGAGCTTTGCAATATCTTTCCAACCATACATCATGGAGCTCAAGTAGAGCTATTGCTTGGAGTTATGGCCAATTTACTGAACGATGTTGGCAAAATCGAAAAACGTAAAATTTTAGCTAAGTGTGAAATGTACAAGGGAGCTCACTAAGCAAAGCCCAGAGCGAGGCAACACCTCGCTATAGACCTCGCCTAGCGAGGTGGGGTGTCCAAAATGCATTTTTTCCAAAAAATTGTCTAAGTGTAAAACAGACGGGGCAGCTCGCTAAGCGAAGCCCAGAGCGAGACAACACCTCGCTATGGACCTCACTCAGTGAGGTGGGGCATCCAAATGGCATGTCCTATAAATTCAACACTTAGTCCAAAAAATCATTCACCAACTCATTCAACCTTGTAGAAAATCCTCTAAAGAGCGTTTTCTCTCCTCTCAATCTCCCACAACAAGGTAAGTTATATCTTAATGATTCCTTAGTAATTCTATCATTAAATCGTGATTCTTCAACTAAAAAATAGGATTAACAACTAAACCCTCCGCAAACAATTCAAGATAGGGTTTGGAGCGTTCTTCGCCAGAAATCAACATAGTTCATTGGATTGGAGCGTTTACAGGTATGTGAGGCTAACTCTCTACGTTTGAGAATGTGGATGATTCTCCCTACGCTACGTTCTTTATTCATTATTACGAATTGCCTTAGAATATAGTTATGTGTTAGTTTCTTAAATAGTTGTAGAATTTCTATTCTATAGTTTCATAATTCATTCATATGGTTGTCATTGTGAACTCAGAATGTAATCAATATAAACTCGTGTTAAATATTCATAAGTCTCAATCTAGAAACCCAACATGTCTAGAAACAGTCAAGGCTTCAGGTCTCATAATCAGTTCATGAATACATGTCTCAATTAGTGATGTTCTTTATTCTAGTAATCTCAGTTCCTTAATAATATTTAATGAATAGTGAACATATGTGATTTCTCAAGGGCATAAGTCTCATGTATACGTATACCTGGCCAAGGCCATAGACCGATACGCATAGGTAAGATAAGGGTTGGATATGGACTGTCCATGTGTACGCATAGTCCGACCCGAGTATTGTGAGTCGTACGGACAGTCCATTTTTCTATGCGTATGTGACACCAGATAGTAATATTGTAGTGTGCTTTATGAAGGATCTACCTTGGTACGCGTAAGAGCTACTTTTTATTTTATCATTGGGTCGAGGCCCTACATATAATTACAGTTAAACAGATGTTTCAGATGCAGAACATGAAGTACTCAAAACTTCACTTCTCTTGTTCATTTCAGGTATTAGTTACAGTTTCAGTTTCAGTATTTAGTACATGTTTAATTATTTGCATTGCCTTTTTCCCCGATCAGTCTTGCTTATAATTCTTTCTTTCAGTTGCTTTACATACCAGTATAATTCAAATGTGCTAACATCCCTTTTCCCGAGGCCTGCATCGCAAGAAGGAGAAAGACTAAAAGAAGAGTAGAAGCTATAGAAAGAGAAAGATAGGGAATTATCACCCCCTAAACTATGGCCTGGGCATAACACGACACTCGGTGCCTGACTAAATATGACCGAGTGAACCATATGACTTGTTGAATCAACATGGACATCAAAATCAAAAAATGATAATTTAAAACATGTAAAATTCAATACTGTACTTATAGTCTGAAAATATAATTGCGAAAATAATATGAAAATGTAATAAGTTTGAATAACTTACATGACATACTACACTAGTCTATGAAACCTCTGAACATGAGTCTGACTACTAAAAATGTTTACCAGGACAAGGCCCTGGCATACCTTTACTGCATAACATGTCATCTAAAATAAATAAACTAACACCCCGAATGAGATAGGACTCACCAATAGCTGGTAGTATAGAAATTCTAGCGAACTGATCCGTCGTCTTGAAACTCCGTACCTGCATTGTGAAGTGCAGGCCCCTGGCAAAAGGGACGTCAGTACATTTGAATTGTACTTGTATTTAAAGCAACTAAATGAAAGAGTATTAAGTGAGGTGCTCGAGGAATGGGCAGCCCAGATCAATAACGTGGATACATAAAGTAATACAAAACTGAAACTGTAAATGTAGACTGTAAATTATAGTTGTGAACTGTAAACTGTATTCTGAAATACTGTAAACTGTAATCTGAAATAAAAACTTGGACATGATCATGATCTACATGATCAAGCTGTAACATGAGTAAAATATTTTTAAGTGGGAGAGCCTTAGTATAACTGACAACATAAAATCAACACGTAAGTACATGGAGTCTGGTACCTGGCCCGACCAGCAAATCAATCTCATACCTTATCGGGGTATGAGACATGAACATGACATAAAGAATTCGATCAATAGTATGAAGGTATCGTCCTCTAGGCGGAGCGATCCTTACCCTACACTGGAATATGTAATTTCAAGTTATTCGAACCTTCTCGGTAAACTTATGCTACTCCCAAAAACATGAACATAAATAACAATGGCATCTGCACTGTGGTTTTCAAGACATGATTCATAATATAGTTTATAACATGTAGACATAACATAGTTTTTATAAAAATTTGTATAAGTATATGTTTATAATTCCTGAGACATGAAAACATGTAAAATCCCTAGAGTGGAACAACCTAACTTCATAACTAATATCTGAGAGCTCATGGAAAATATAAGACGGGCATATGCGGATTACTGATAGGTTCATGATAATCGTAATGATACATATGAATACAATTAAAAAATTAGTAATATAGACATGACACACAATAATACATGTAGTTAGAGTTATCATTAACTTATAATAAAACCCTAATCTTGTAGAATTTTGTGTTTCATGGATAAACGTGGCATGGGAAAGAAAAATAATGTTCCTAAATATGGATATAAGCTCTACATACATTAGTCACTCCAAAACATGAAGAAACCGTATGAACTTTTGAAGAAGAAATCCAAAACTCTGAACTTGAAACCTTGAGAAGGGTTTTCTTGAAAACCCTAAGATTGAAGCATATAATCTTGTTAAGAATTGATGTATAAGTGTTATAATTGCTTAGGAATACACGAGAGACACTTACCTTGATGTATTAGGATGAAGAGAGGAGAGAAAAGTCATGCTAGGGCTTTGGAGAACTGAAAAATGGAATAAAATTATGAAAAATGCGACTTTAAATGAGTTTTGGGTGATTTTGCATTGGCATCCGCATTACGGATGGCCTTCTTCTACCACTTATGCTTCCGCAAATCAAAATAGAAGGCTGGAAACTCAAGGACATAAATTTGGGCCGAAATGTGTCGCAGAATGCGTTCTGCGTCGCATATCGCATCTGCAATTCCGGCAGACTGATGTGTGACCTTTCAGTAAAATAGTCATAACGTTTTGTACAGTTATCCGTTTGAGACACACCATATACCGTTGGAAATGTATTTCAAAGGTATACAACATTTATGTTATGAGGTTTCTCAAATTCCTTATGTATGTTTCCAAATACTCGGTTTAAGTAAGATTTTGTGTAAACTCACTTGAAAACGTGGCCAGTCGAGTAGCTTTCGATTTTACTTTTTCCAATGTCATGGTCCATGTCAATTGCATCCCAGATATAGATAGACGTAAAGAGAGGATTATGGCAGAGGTGCTCAGTTTCAGATATTCTACCTACCCAAGCTCCATGAAAATATATCGTGATCTTGAGAAGAATTATTGGTGAAATTACATGAAAAAGAATGTAGCATATTATCTGGCTAAGTGTACAAATTATCAACAAGTGAAAGTCCAGCATCATAAAACCAGTGGTGTAACACATAATACATATATTCCTGAGTGGAGATGATGAATATGAAATTTATAATGGGTTTACTTTGCTCATTTTGAAAACAGAATTTGATTTGGGTGATTGTGGACCGACTTACTAAGTCAACACACTTTTTGCCAGTAAGGACCAATGACTTAGCAAAAGATTACACCAAATAGTATATCTGGAAGGTATCAGGATTTTAGATATTGTAGAAGTATTAAGGTTGAAGAGGTTAAAGGTGATGTTCACATGATGCGCAAGGGACGAGCGACCGGGCCTGATAGAACGTAGGCAGGGCAGGTTTGGAGTGGCTGACTGAGTTTTTTAATGTCATTTTTAATATGACAAGAATGCCCGAAGAATGGAGGTAGAGTATAATTATTCCTTTGTACAAGAACAAAGGTGACATCTAGAGTAGCAACAACTATAGGGGTATCAAGCTGCTAAGACATACTATGAAAGTTTGGGAAAGGGTCATGGAGATGAGGGTAAGAAGATGCGTGTCTATTTCTGAGAACCAGTTTGGATTCATGCCGAGGCATTCGACTACATAAGCCATTCATCTTATTAAGAGGTTGGTGAAGCAGTATAGGGAGAGGAAGAGAGACTTACATATGGTTTTCATTGACCTCGAGAAGACATACGACAAAGTCCCTAGGGAGGTTCTATGGAGATGTTTGGAGGTTAGAGGTGTACTCGTGACGTACACTAGGGAGATCAATGATATGTATGATGGAGCCAAAACCAGGGTATAGATAGTAGGAGGAGACTCAAAGCACTTCCCATTGATGATGGGGCTGCACTAGGGATCATATCTTAACCCATTCTTATTTTCCTTAGTGATGGATGGACTGAAGCGACAAATTTAAGGAGAGGTTCCATGGTGTATGTTATTTGCATATGACATAGTCCTGATTAATGAGACTCACAGTGAAGTGAATGCTAAGATGGAGGTTTGGAGACATACTCTGGATTCTAAAGGGTTCAAGCTGAGTAGGACCAAGACAGAATACTTGGAGTGCAAGTTCAGTAATGGGAGAAACCATGAGACAGGCATGGAGGTGAGGCTTGGTACTCAGGTCATTCCAAACAAAGGAAGCTTCAAGTATGTCAGGTCTATTATCCAAAGGAATGAAGAGATTGATGATGATGTCATACATCGTATTGGTGCAGGATGGATAAAATGGAGGCTCACATCTAAAGTCTTGTGCTATAAAAAGTTTCCACCAAAACTGAAAGACAAGTTCTATAGGGTGGTGGTTAGACCGACTATGTTGTGTGGGGCGGAGTGTTGGTCAGTTAAGACTTTGCATATCTAAAAGATGAAAGTTGCAGAGATGAAGATGTTGAGATGGATGTGTGGGCATACAATGAGGGATAGAATTAGAAATAATGATATCCTAGACAGATTGAGAGTGGCCTCGGTGGAGGATAAGATGCGAGAAGTGAGGTTAAGATAGTTCGAGCATGTGCAGAGGAGAGGCATAAATTCTCCAGTGCGGAGGTGTGAAAGGTTGGATATGGACAGGTTCAGGAGGGGTAGAGGTAGGCCGAAGAAGTATTGGGGAGAGGTGATTAGATGGGATATTGCGCAGGTGCAACTTACTGAGGACATGACCTTAGATAGGGGGTTATGGAGGACACATATTAGGGTAGAAGGGTAGTAGAAAGTTGAGCATTGTTCTACTTACGCTTACATAATGGTAGTTGTAGTGTTATTATTGTAGTCCTGCTTAGCCTATCATACTAGTAGGCGCAATATTATTTTATAGTCCACTGTCCTTTGATTTCTACTGTTGTATGTTCTTTCATGTACTTTGTTTATCTTATTTATATGCATTAGTTACTGCTTCTTTTTTAGAATGCTTTATTATGACTTAATCACTTTTTTTACTCTCATTTTCATACTGCTTTAAATTTCTTGTTCGGATCTGACCGTTTCTCTTGCTTTGCTTATGCTTATGCTTTGTCATGGCCGAGGGTCTTTCAGAAACCACCTCTCTAGCTACCAAGGTATAGGTAAGGTCTGCGTACACTCTACCCTCTCCAAACCTCACGTTGTGGGACTTCACTGGATATGTTGTTGTATATTCAGGAAATTATCAGGTTGCATGGGACTCAAGTGTCATCATTTCAGATCGTGGTGTTGAATTCACAAAAACGTTTTTGGAAATCCTTCCAGAAGGGACTAGGCACAATGGTGAATCTCAAGTACAACGTTTCATCCTTAGATAGATGGTCAGGCAGAGCGCGCTATTTAGACACTTGAGGTTTTGTTGTGAGCATGTGTCCTAGACTTTAAAAGTAATTGGGATAATCATTGCCTCCCATTGAGTTTGTTTCTAATTATAGATATCATGCCAGTATCAAGATGACACCATTTGAAGTCTGGTATGGGCGAAGGTATAGATCACCTATTGGTTGGTATGAAGTTGGAAAAACAGAAATGTTAGGGCCAGACTTGGTCTATCAGGTTATGGAAAAAGTTGAATTGATTCAAGAATGTTCGGAAATGGCTCATAGTCGCCAGAATTCCTATTCGGACGTGCAACATAAATATTCAGAGTTTCATGTTAACGATTGAGAGTTTCTTGAAAGTTTTGCCTATGAAAGGTGTCATGCGATTTGAGAATAAACAGTAGCTTAGTCCTAGATATAACTAGACATCCTATGAAGGGTCGATCAAGTGGCTTACGAGATAAAATTTCCACCATAATTGGTCGTTGTACACTCAGTGTCATGTTAAAACATTCACGTTTCCAGTATTCAGACCTCATATTATAATATTCATATTTCCAGTACTCAGATATTCATGTCAGTTCAACACTCAAATATTCATGTAGTTCAGTATTCAGTTAGTTCAATTCCTAGTCAGTTCAACATTTATTCAGTTCAATACTCATTCAACTTATTCATTCAATTCAATACTCATTCAGCTTACTCATTCAGTTCAGTATTTATTCAGTCAGTATTTATTTAGTCTAGTAATTCATTTAGTTCAGTAAATATTCAGTCCATAATTCACGCAACCATATCCTTAAAGCGTGCAAGTTAGACCATGAAAATCAAGGCCCATCATTCGAGAACGAATTATCCCAAAGGGGAGATAATATAACACCCTATAAATCCGAATTTAGGGTGAATGTGTTAAATGAGTATTAGTGTGACATTTTAACCATATGAGGTCTCATCAGGATTATTTTGGGTGGAAATAGTTGGTTTGAAATTGATACGAATAGTGAGGTGCATAATGTTCGATGGAATTGACTAAGTTTATAATAAGTTTGCCTTCCATCCTAATTCCATGAACATCTATTAGTAATGTGAGAAAACTTAAAACATTAAAGTTGTATATCTTTGAAATACCTTTCCAACCATATATGGTGGAGCTCAATCGAAGCTTTATGCTAGGAGTTATGGCCAATTTACCGAATGTTATCTGTAAAGTAAAAAAATATAAAATTTTGGCTAAGTGTGAAATGGACAGGGGAGCTCGCTAAGCGAAGACCAGAGCGAGACAACACCTCGCTATAGACCTCGCCTAGCGAGGTGGGCTGTCTAAAATGCATTTTTCCCAAAAAAACATCTAAGTGTAAAATAGACGAGGCAGCTTGCTAAGCGAAGCCCAAAGCGAGACAACACTTCGCTATGGACCTCACTCAGTTAGGTGGGGCATCCAAATGGCATGTCCTATAAATTCAACACTTATTCCAAAAACTTATTCACGAACTGGTTCAACCTCACAGAAAATCCTCCCAAGAGCGTTTTTATCTCCTCTCAACCTCCCACAATAAGGTAAGTTCTCTTCTAACGATTCCTTAGTAATTCTGGCATTAAATCATAATTAGTAAAATGATTCTTCAACTAAAACATAGTATTAACAATGAAATCCTTTGCAAGCGATTCAAGCTAGAGTTTGGAGCATTCTTCATCAGAAATCAACATAGTTCGTTAGATTGAAGCGTTTACATGTATGTGAGGCTAACTCTCTACATTGGAGAATGTTGATGATTCTCCCTATGATATGTTCTTTATTGACTATTACGAGTTACCTCAGAACATAGTTATTCCTTAGTTTCCTGAATAGTTGCAGAACTTCTATTCTCTAGTTTTGTAATTCGTTCATGATTGTCATTTCAAACATTTTGAACTCAGAACGTAATCAATATAGACTCGTGTTTGATATCTGTGAGTCTCAGTCTAAAAATCCAATAGATGTAGAAATAGTAAGGCTTCAGGTATTATAATCAGTTCATGAATACATGTCTCTATTAGTGATGTTCTTTATTCCAGTAATCTCAGTTCCTTAATAATACTTAATGAATAGTGAATATATGTGATTGTCCAAGGGAATAAGTCTCATGTATACGTATACCTGTCCAAGGCCATAAATTGAAGTAGTATGTTCCCTACGGATGGTCTATGAACGCGTATGTGGATAATGAAGGTTAACTTATGGACGGACTATGATATGCATAGGTAAGATAAGCGTTGGCTATGGACGGTACATGTGTATAGTAATGATATAGTAGTGCTTTACGGACGATCTACCTTGCTACGCGTAAGAGCCACTTTGTATTCTATGTTTCAGATGTAGAACAGGAAATACTCATAACTTCACTTCTCTTGTTCATTTCAGTTATCAGTTTCAGTTTCAGTATTTATTAGTTGTTTAATTATTTGGGTTGCCTTTTTCCCAAGCACCCCAGCTTACAGTTCTTTCTTTTAGTTACTTTAAATACCAGTACAATTCAAATGTGTTGACGTCGCTTTTTCCCGGGGCCTGCATCTTGCGATACATGTAGCGATTTACAAGTTGATTCTACTTGCTAAGATTCACATATCAGCTGAGTCGGTGAGCCCCAGTCTTTCCAGGTGTTGTCTTTTTTATAGTTTTTAGATATTACAGATAGTGAGGTATGTCGGGGGCCTTATTCGGTCGAACTGTTAGCATTTCAGTACTCATCAGAGGCTTCATAGACTAGAGTAGTAGTTAGACAGAGTTCATCAGATTTTCATGGATGTCGTGTTGGCACTTTTACTATGTTCAGACTTAGTTCAGTATTTTTTGCACTTAATGATTATTTAGTCAGACTTTCAGAAGATCAACATGTGTTAGTTGTATTTTTACATTCAGTATGTTTTGATATCACATGTTGATTCAGTCAGTCAGTTGGTTCGCTCGGTAACATGCAATTAGACACCATGTGTTTTGACACGTCCAGGCCCAGGTTCGGGGTGTGACATCCCAACTCCAGGTTGTAATTGTAAAAAATCCAAAAATTTTGTGTTGCATCTACAAAAATTGAAGTTATTTCAATTCTTAATGGGGTTGAATGAGTCGTATAATTAGGCAAAAAGTCAGATCATAATGATGACTCGTACTCCTACTGTGAATCAAGCTTATGTAATGGCATTGAGTGATAAAGGTCAGAAAGCCATAGCTGCAAATTCACGGTTACTAGGAGCAAATCTATCTTCCTCAGGAAGTATAGATGTTTCTATGTACTCAAGAAACAATGAAAGTTCTCAAAGGTTCAAGAACAATTACAACAATAATCAGAAATACAACAATAATATGTATTGTGACTTTTGTAAAATGAGGAACCATGTTAGAGATGATTGTTACAAACTACATGGCTATCCACATGAATCTAGGCCACCACAACATGATACTAGGGCAAACAAGAGGCCGTATAACAATATGACTGATAATAATAACAAATATAAGTAGTTTGCTCATGCTGGGAATTCCTGTGCTTATAATGTGATGGCTGAAGGTGTCAGTTCTCAGAATCAGAATACTTCTATGGGCAATGTATACCAAATCAGAGTTCTCATAGTACAAATGATGGTGCACAAAGTGTAAATGTGGGATCTAGTCAACCTCAAGGAGCACAAATGGGGTTATATCCCTTTGCTCAGGATTAGTATGATCAGATTTTAGGTCTCCTAAAGGGAAATTCAAACAAGGCTTTCTCAATAGCTACAACAGGTATAAGTACTGATTTGTTAGCTACTAGTAGTTGTGAAGAATGAAATATTGATACGGGTGCTACCAATCATATAGTAGAAGAAAAGAAACTATTGGATGATCAAATAGTATGTGATGATGTGTCCTTAGTAACACATACTGGTTCTATTACATTGTCACATAGAAATACTATTAGTAATGTGGTTTCATATCCCCCAGTTCCAGTTTAATCTCATGTCAGTATCTCAAGTGTGCAAGGAATTGAGCTACTCAGTGAACTTTTTCCATGATTTCTGTTTATTTTAAGATCTTTACATTAGGAAGGTGAGGGAGATTGGTAAAGAAGAAAATGATCTATAGATTTTGGTGAATCAGTCTTACAATCATAATAGAATAATTGCTTTGTCTCCAAGTGGTTCTAATAACAACTATTCGTGGAGCATTACTGCTGAAAAGATACAACTATGGCACAGTAGACTTGGGCATGTATCCAATATTACTCTAAACAGGGTACTACCTGCAAGTATAGGTACTATATCAGACAAGATTAACAAATGTATTGTTTTCCCCTGTGCAAAACAGACTAGACAGTCATTTCCTATTAGTAGCATTCAAATTCCTGATGCTTTTGATTTAATTCATATGGATATATGGGGCCTTTACAGGGTAGCTACATTTGATGTCAACAAATATTTTCTGACAATAGTTGATGATTTTAAAAGAATGACATGGATTTTCTTACTCAAATTAAAGTCTGATGTGTGTGTAGTAATTCAACAATTTATTACTTTTGTTAAGACTCAGTTTGATAAAACAGTCAAAGTAGTAAGGTTAGACAATAGTACTGAGTTTGTAAACTCAGTTTGTGATACTATGTTCAAATCTATGGGTATAGCTCATCAAACTAGTTGTGCATCCCTTCAGAAAAATGGTGTTGCTGAGAAGAAGCACATGCGCATACTAGACGTCACCAGAGCACTCATGTTTCAAGGAAAAATCCCTATCAAGTTTTGGGGTTTGTGTGTTCAAGCTGTTGTTTATCTGATTAATAGAATGCCAAGTAGCATACTAAAGAATAAACCACACTATGAGAAGTTACATCACAAGAGACCTCTTCTTACTCATTTAAGAGTCCTAGGGTGCTTGTGTGATAAACTCAAGTCTAGGTCAAGAACAGTTGTTCACATGGGCTATTATGCTATCCAAAAAGGTTATATCTTATATGATCTGCATAACAAGATATTATTTATAAGCAGGGATGTCCAATTCAAAGAGGATATATTTCCCTTTCAACATCAGGGCACTTCAACCACATCAACTTTATTTTCACATATCAATCCTGAAATCTACTTATATAACTCTTCTGAACACATGACATCCATACTGGTTCCTACCAACTCTCACACATTATTCACACCAGCATAAACTGTCTTAGAAACTGGCATTCATACTCAAGGTATTCAAGAGTCACCTCAATCACAAACTATAGTCCCAAAAATACCTCACAATCAAAATATACAGTTACAAACTGCACCTCAAAATCCATCTACACTTTCTGAACAAAGCCACCTGCTTGGATGAAAGATTTTGTGTATTTGAATATTCATGAAGACACACCATATGCAATGTCCAAATATGTTACTTACAATCAGGTGTCACCCAATAATCAGGCCTATTTAGCAGTATCCTCAGTTCCAATAGAACCTGCTAATTACTGTGAAGCCATTAAAGATCCATGATGGATTGAGGCTATGAAGGCAAAAATAGAGAATTTAGAAAGAAATCACATTTGGGATACAATGACACTATCAGAAGGAAAAATTAATATAGGGTGAAAATGAATATATAAGATAAAGTATAAAGCAAAAGTTTTTGGAAGCTAATAATTATCCTTAGAATTGTTTTTGTATTTTAATTCAACTAATGTTGATCACTTTACTGAACTATTGATTTTAGAGATATAGGATGTAACTACAATAGCACCATCTTAAAACAAATATTACTCTTCAAACATGCTAATATGTGTAAGTTTATTTTGGCTTGGCTAGATAACCCATGATATTTTTTGCGTGTGGCAATGCTGCTTCTTTTTTTTTTTTTAAGAAAAAAACTCACAATGAACATTTGTCATTAATATTACTTTATATTGGTGTGGGTCATTCCAGTTTAATGAGATATTAGCCATGTATTTGCTATACCTTACCTCAATCTTATTAAAAACACTTTATTTACTATTATGAAGATTTTGTGTAATTTAATTCAAAGTCATATAAAATATTATGCGAAGCATTACTAAGAACATAGGAAATTGAAAAGTTGGAAAAAAGGAATTTATTGCATTCTTAATGTCACCGTACAAGGAAATAATAAATCCTTTTTCTTAATAATTCAAAGGTCAAATAATGACTATGAGAAAATAATGAAGCTTTTTAATATTAATTGTAACTTTTCAACACAAATGATAGTTTTCTGGTGGTAAAAAAAAATATGTTGGAGAATTCAAAATTAGCTGTGACTTTGAAAACTGAAACAAAAAAAAAACTATGAAACTTGGATATATAGAAGTTTAATCCGTTCCTATGTCACTATACAAAAAATATGTGTAGGAGTTTGTTGCATTTTAATATTATAAAAAATATCATATTAAAGTACATTATTGTGCTGCCTTTTCACATTTGTTGTTAGTGAAAATTATATCTAATTACGTTTACACGTTTTTGTCCATAAAGAAGGCAGAAAGTGATCTTTCGTTTATCATGTTTATTGTGGTCATAATTTCCTTTGTAACTCTTCTCTCCATCATCACATTAACTTACCCACGTTCTTCTTTGTAACTCAAAAAATACATATTTATCAAAATAAGCAATTATTATGTCATATAATATCATATATATTATGTTATACAATATCATATATTATATATTTCTCATTTTATATGTAATATTCTTCATACTCATAATATATTATAATTTTTATTTTTTATTAAAAGAGAATATTTTATGTGTATTTTATGTAACCTCTAAACCATAATTCTCTCATTATCAATTTAATTGATTACACTCTCCCACTACTCATTCAATTTACTCTAAGGATGAATTTCTTCGCCTATAAATAGAAGTCATCCCTAGCTTTTGGTGGGCAAAAAAATCTAGAGTGCATGAAAAAAGTGAGTTAAAAAGAGAATTTTATTTAGTTGAAGGAAGATGTTCTTTTGGTGGAGCTTTGGACTCAACATCTCGTCCAGAGTTTGTTGAGTTATACGATGTGGTCGGACTGTTGTATTTTGGAGGGGACGAGTCAGGAAGATTACTGTTGAAGACCGGTAAAAATTTACTGCAATGGGCTTGAATGATCTCCTTAAAAACAACAAGATATCCGCGATTCAGCCTTAAGATATTATTTTCTTCATTTTAATTTTTTTAACTATAATTATATTTTGATTGTATTATCACCAACAATATGAATTACAGTAATTACAAAGACTTGAAAATGGTACCTATTTACAGCTTACTTATATCACGACACAAGAAAATAATAAAAAGGTCAAATTATATGCACAAGGAAATTTTAAAGTTTTAAAAGTTAGTAATTGTAATTCAGACGTGTGCTTTCGCTAATGCCAACGTGCTTAGAAACAAGTTAGCTACGCAAATCTGAATTAAATATATAATCTAACATGTATTTTTTCTAATATTGTAAACTTTTAAATCTGACACGTAAACAAAATATCAAAGCAGACAAAATATTCTCCTAAATTCAAGTTTCACTGCCACTTAATAAATATCTCGTATGACTTATAAAAAATAATTAATTTTGGACTCGCACATGAAGAGGAGAGAGTTAGAGAATATGCTTTATAGGCCACGCACATGAAACTACACAACAATTAAGAGAAAGAAATGTAAAATAACTATACTTTTATCTTTATTTTAAAGTCTTGACTGTGCATACGTGACAATCAAAAAGAATTTACATCAAAAAACAAGAACAATAACTAAATTTCAATTTCAAACTAATTGATATCGATTACGCCAAAAATTGAAAATCATAAAACTATGCCTCAATCCCATATTAGTTGGGATGGGCTATATGAAAAATGAGAAATTAATTAGCAAGAAATAAAGTAAAAAATTAAAGGACTATTTTTTGTCCTTTTTTACCCTGTAATTATCTTTAAAGTGCCACAGGAGGAAGAAGCCACTTGGAGCCTTCAATATAGGCAAGGGATATAAAAGGCTTTGCCTCTTCATCAGTTAATTTCTTCACATATCCAACCCTACGATCCGTGGTTGCTCCAGCACCTTTGTTGTTGTATTCTCCATAATATACAGAACTGAAAATAATAAGAATTTAAGTTATATGTATAGATAGTGTAAAATATTTATATTATTATAAATATAATTACGGATAGTGTAATAATTTAAGAATATAGTCATGCATGGGACATGATAACAAAAAAGCTCTTGTATGAAACCGATCACGTGATAAAACAGAGTTAATTTTACACCCATTATTATATAATGGACCAATCTAATTAGACCAACTATTAGTTATTTCCTTTTTTCTATCTGAACTATCACCTAAGTGTGTTTTTATATAGTTTAGATAGAAAAAGCGAACAACTGATAGTTGGGATGTGAAACTCACAAAAAATAAATAGTTCAGATGTGTTTTTTATCATTATCTCTAAAAACAATAAATTTGTACCTAACTAGATATTTTCATTCTAAAAGCAAGTGTTATCATGGGTACCAGCGAAATCAGGAACTCAAATCAGTTGATCTAAAGATAGTACAATAACGCCATACCTAAAATTTGAACATGTTATCTAAAGCATTATTCTAACCTCTTTGCCATTGCATTATAACTTTTTCTTATATCAATGGAATTCAACTACTTATATAAGTGAATAAATTATTTTTGTGTATAGTATAATTTTTGAATGAAGGAGGTTCAATTGAACGCCCTTGCATCCCCTACCTCCTCCTATGGATAGCATAATATACTAGTTTGGTCACTTATGTACTCCAATTATTGACTATATTAGCAAAACTAATTATCCCTCTTTTTGTTCGCGGTACTTGGAGGAATGCAAGTAAATCAATGATAAAAAAGAATTTAATTTATATACGTTGATAGTGACTCACCTGTCATACTCCTTTTTGCCAAAATCAGACCATCCTTCAGGATGAACAACATCACTCATATCAGAGTATGAGAAAACAACTTTAGAGAAAGGCTTCCATGCCCTTCCCAAATATGCTGTTTTTCCTGTTCCAGTCACAGTGCAGTGCACAAAGGAATATCCAGTGTCAACATTGTCTGAAGCCCTTGCATGAGCTGTGACCATTGTCATTGGTTCCCCTGGAATTACATGCATTTCTGTGTTCTATATTTTCCACCAAACAAAAAATCATTAACTATGACGATAAATATAGGCGAACCCAATGTGTGTGTGTGTGAAAAATCACTTAAACAACAAATACTATCAAATTTTGAACTCATAATTAAAAAATATAATGGGTTTAGTGATTAATAAATAAAATGCAGTGGCAGAGTCAGGAATTCAGAAAAAAATCATAAAGCCACACGTGGGAATTGAGCTTGTATTTCTCTTATATTTGGGAATTCCTTTTTTTTTTTAAATCAAAATCAAAAGCCACCCTTATAGTGCGGGGTTAGGTAGATCCGACCCCTAACTAAAAAAGAATTTACTTTATTCATGCAGTATAATCAATTTCCGAGAAAGGAGATTCATATGAATCACTTCCTTGCATGTGATTATGCTGTTAGTTAAATCTATCAGGTTTAAATTATGAATCCGCTTATGATGATTGATGGAGGATTATGAATAAATATTTAGAGAATTGAAGTTCTAGATAATTAATTACCAGATATAAGGATTTGCCATTGCCAAAGATGAAATCAACAGTGCCTTCAATGTAGCAATCTTTAAAGAAATGTTTGCCGCTATCATCGCAAAATGTGTCTTGAAATCCAAACATTTTACAATTATACAATGAGGCTTTGTCTCCTCCTGTCCTCAATGCTGCTGCTTGTGCCAACTCCCTTTTTCCATCGGGTCTTGGTGCTGAATTCTAATCATAATAATTATTATAACAACAACCAAATACAGTAGACACCAACATATATTAGGTATAAAGAAAGAAATAAGACAAATGTTTGAGATCATAATAGCGATTCCAAGATCAAGAGTAACAGGGTTAAATTCAAAGGAAGTATGACCTTATTAATGAATACATTTCAACTTTTTTTTTTGGTATATAGTTCGAGTTGAACATAATGAGTTCAATTGAAATCAAGAACCCGTCCTAAATATAATCCATGTCTGAATCATAGAGTTTATTTTATTAAAAATGAACAAAAGTAGTTTCCCCTTTAAAGCCTATTATGAAGCAGAGAAGTGAAAACATATTGCTTAATTAATGGTTGTCAAGCTTATCAATGAAGAGGACGTACAACATGATCCGCTTAGATAAATATTAAAGATGGTAGATACTTGTTGTAGGCCAACAAGGCCATAATTAGACCGTCTGGATAGAGGCAACTCGATGTGTCGATTTTCTAGCAAATGAAACAACCATGAAAAATCTTTGATATTCTGGAGTACTGCATTTAAGAACATGAACCTTTTTTTTTCCTAAAGAACTTAAACCATGTTGCTGATGAACATGTTAAAATCTTTACTTAATTTTTTTTTTCACTTTACTAAAAAAAGTAATTTCCACTTTCAAGAAAGTGGGAACATCAAATTCCAAATTAAAGTAACTCGTGTTTTCAGCAAGAATTAATGCGTACCACAAAGTTGATATTAACAGCACTGAAGTACTCAGATTCAACAACCACGGTGGCACTGTTGACAGTGTTATATTCTTTTGCAGTTCCATTGAAGATAATATTTGGGACATTCTTAGGGTCTCCATATAATGTAATGAAAGGCTTTGTCCTCTCAATTTTGACTTTCTCCGTGTAATTTCCACCTCCAATCGAAATAATGAATCTTCTTGTATTCCCTTCTGGAATGCTGTTGATGGCATCCGTCAATGTCTTGAAATCACCACTTCCATCTGCCCTTACCTTCCGTTGCACAAATTCAAAATTTAGTCAGAAATCTGAATTCTATTAAGGTTGGGTAATTTAAAAAAAAAAGTTCTTTCTTAAACTCCTTATCGAATTAAATTATGTCACATAATTGGAATAGAAGGAGTAAAAGAAAAAGTTACTCCGTTAGCTCCATTTCATTTTATGTGAAGGTGTTTGAGTTTAAGAAGGGAAAAAAGTTTTAGAAATTTATGGTGTTAAATATGCCGTAATATTTCTGTGTCTATAAAATTGTCATAAACAAAAAAGTTTAAAGCTAAATTATTTTTAAATATAAAAAGTGTTATTTTTTTAAAATAGACTAAAAATAAATGAGTGTTGCATAAGATGAAACGGACAGAGAAGTATGAGATATGTTTATGAATAATTTAGGAGGAAAAGAAATAGCAATAATTATTAGACAATAATACCACCTGGAGAAGGATTCCGAGAAATTTGAAATATGTTTATGAATAATTTAAGAGGAGAAGAAATAGCAATAATTATTAGACAATATTACCACTTGTTGAAGGATTCTATATGATCAGCCCTTGTGTGTGTGAATCTCTAGTTACATTATTGAATATGATTTTCGATGTAATTGTACTACTCGGAGATAATATCTACCTCAGGTGAAAGAGATAGCCTAGACTACTCAAGAATAATATAACTAAACAATTGTAGTTCTTGGGACCGATAAAATATTTAAGTGTCGTCTAACGTCTAGAGGATCTTTGATAGTGTTCTAAAGTTTTCTCATAAAAAAAATTTTAAATTTGCTCAAAAGAGATCTTTAGAATGTGATTTAAGAGGTCCGCATAAGAAAAATAAAAAGAGAATCATTACTAAACAATTATCCCAAAAAAGTATAACCAGCGAAAATTTCCGAAGAATGTCTAATAAATTGGAATAGGGAAGTATGAAATATGTTTACGAATAATCTAAGATGTAAAGTGTGACCTTAATGATAGTTTTGTTAGCCTCAGCAGCAACAAGGGCAGGATCCAAAGTGTCTTTTCTTGCCTCTAAAGGCTTAACATTTGCATCAAACCAACTATTCAATTGTGACTTATCAGCTGGCATAATTATTGAATCATCAGAAAAAACTCGAGGGATGAAAAGAAGAATGGCTAAAACAATAGTTTCCACAACAAAAATTATGTTTTTTCCAGCCATTTTTTTTTGGGTTTCTTGAATTGAAATTGACTTTTTTTGTTTTTCTGTACAAACTTAGTAAGTGTGGATATTTATATAGAGGAGAAACGGGAGAGTTTAAATAAGAGAAAATAGAAGTAGATATTTAATTAAAACGAGTGGGAGATAATTTAGAGACAAAGGAAAGAGAAGATAACTCTATGGTAACACTAAAAAAGGGCATATGGATGACGGGATATTATTGAATTCGTGAAATATTTGCATGGTTTGTTCTGTTAGTAGGTAAGTATTGTAGGGCAATCCGAATACTACGTTAATAGATGGTTTTTATTTAAGGTTGTTATAACAATTTGTTACCGTTAAAATAAAGAGTTTGTGTTCTATATATATATACCGATAATTGTAAAAGTATATTTACACAATTAAATTACTTATATTGAAGGTAAGTATGAATACTACCTCAAGTTTATCTTGTTAAACAATATCCACACTTAATAAATTTATTGTATAGAAAATTAAACCAAAATCATTTTCTATTCACGAAACCAAAAGAAAAAAATGGCTGGAAAAAACACCATGTTTGTTGTGGAAACAATTATTATAACCATCTGATAGAACTGTCGATATCTGTTCTTTCTTGTTGAGTAAAAATTTCCTGAAAATGATCAATAGAACCATTGGCAATATCTGCATTCCCTTCTATCCATTGTCCTTGATTTTGTGGATATGGGTTCTCCTTCTTCTTTGCTTATTCACACTGTGAAAATATTTGGAGTTGGAATCACTTTCCTCAGCCCATTTTATCCTAGATTTTTGTCTAAGTATTGATTGCTCCATATGTAACCATTTTATGTATTCAGCTTGAGATTTGTGAAGTGCCTCCCTATTGGTGTCTGAATCATCCCTCTCATAAACTTCTTCAAGAACTTTTGTGGTGTTTTCATGTTCCTTGACCTTGTCAAATACATTACCAATTGTGAATTTTGACCAGTGACTTAACTCTCTAGCAAGGGTCTTGAGTTTCTGTTGTAGAATCCACTGGTAATTCCCTTGCACCTCCATGTTCCAAGATTCTTCAACAATAGATATGAAATCTGGTTGTGTGGACCAAAAACTAAGGAATTTGAAGTATTTGATATTACCTCTTGTTGATTATTACAAGACATATATGAGCATGGGCTGTGATCTGATCCTGTCTTGGCTAGATGATCAATTCTGGTGTTAAGGAACATATTTGACCATTCCTCGTTGATTAGTACCCTGTCTAGTCTCTTGTTGATTCTATTCCTTCTTTGTCTCCCGTTGCACCATGTCACGGCATTTCCTGTGAAGCCTGCATCAGTGAGTTCACAGGAGAGGGACCACACCTTCAGTTTATCATTCGGCACGTCCTTCGTCAGCATGTCGGCTGGATTCTGACTCTCTGGGATCTTCTCAAGCACTAACACTCCATCTTTCAAGACTGATCGGATGAAGTGGTACCGAAGCTGTATGTGCTTCGTGCGAGCATGGTAAACCGGGTTCTTTGCCAAATGAATGGCACTCTGGCTATCACAGTATATCACACTCCCCTCGTGGTCCTGATCCAATTCCCGCAGAAAATAATGTAGCCACATCATCTTCTTCGTGGCCTCTGTCACAGCAACGTACTCATCCTCACAACTAGAGAGAGCTACTATCTTCTGCAACTTTGAAACCCAGCAAATCGCAGTACCTCCGAAGGTGTGAACATACCCGGATGTGCTCTTTCTACTATCAACATCACCACCATTGTCAGCATCAACATATCCCTGCAATCTTGTCTCTGACTTTCGAAAACACAAAGCTGAACTCGAACTGCCCTTCAGATATATGAAAATCCACTTCACAGCCTCCCAATGTTGTTTTCCCGGATTGCTCATAAATCTGCAAACAACTCCCACTGCATATGCAATGTCTGGTCTCGTACATACCATCGCATACATAAGACTGCCAATAGCCGATGCATAAGGTACCTTGTCCATATGCCTCATCTCGTCCTCGGTCACCGACGACTGATCTTTTGACAAATGAAAGTGTCCAGCCAAAGGAGTACTGACTGGCTTAGCATCATCCATCTTGAACCTCTTGAGAACCTTTTTCATGTATTCTTCTTGTGAGAGCTTGAGGCCCTCTTTAATTTTGATGATTCTCATCCCAATGATTTGCTTTGCGGCTCCCATATCATTCATTGCAAATTCTTCTGACAACTTCTTTTTCAGCCGATCAATCTCATGTAGGTCTTCCCCTACGATCAACATGTCGTCAACATAAAGAAGCAATATCATGTAGGAGTCGTCAAATCTCTTGAAGTAACAACAGTGATCTGCTTCGCACCTTACGAACTCGACTTTCTTCATAAAGCTGTCAAACTTCTTATACCACTGTCTTGGAGCCTGTTTCAGTCCGACATGCTCTTTTGAAGATTGCACACCAGATTCTCTTTCCCTTTGACCTCAAATCCCTCAAGTTGTTTCATGTAGATTTCCTCATCTAAATCACTGTGAAGAAAAGCAGTTTTCACGTCCATTTGTTGAAGATGCAGATCTTCATTTGCTACCAGCCCAAGAACAGTTCTGATTGTCACCAACTTGACTACGAGAGAGAAGATCTCCTTGTAGTCAATGTCTTCTTTCTGTTGAAATTCCTTTATAACCAGTCTTGCTTTATAGCGCTTACTTCTATCGTGTTCTTCCTTTATCCGGTAGACCCATTTGTTCTACAATGTCTTCTTCTCATCTGGCAACTTAGCTAACTCTCATGTATGATTTGACAACAGTGAGTCCATCTTATCTTTCATTGTCAACTCCCACTTGATCGATTCATCAACTTGCATTGCTTCTTCGTAACATTCCGGCTCCCCTCTGTCAGTGAGCAGAATGTAGTTGAGGGACAGAGAGAACATGTGAACCGACTTACTGATTCTAGATGATTTGCGTAATTCTGTGATCGTTGTCCGCTGATTTATTTTAGGATCAGCATTTTCATCAACCCCACCATCACTAGCTTGTTCCTCTGCCTTAGTAGTTCCTAACTGTCGCTCGACTGCCGAGAAGTCTCTCAAATAGGCTGTTTCTGATTCCTTGTTCTTACATTCTGAACTCTCTCGTAACTTGTCCTTGTACAACACCTGTTTATTAAAGATGACATCCCTGCTTCGGATGATCTTCCAATTTTGGTCATTCCAGAATCGGTAACCGAACTCGGTGTCACCATAGCCGATAAAATAACACTTCTTACACTTCTGATCAAGTTTGCTTCTAGCAGTAGCATCAATATGAACATAGGATAAGCAACCAAACACTTTTAGAAAAGAAAGATTTTCCTTTTTTCACTCCAAACCTCTTTTGGAATTCTGAGACCCAAAGGAACAGACAGTCCTCTGTTAATTAAGAAGGATGCGGTATTGATTGCATCTGCCCAGAATGCCTTGGACAGTCCAGCGTGCACGCTAATTCAATGTTTGATTCATCATTTCCGCTATTCCATTTTGTTAGGGCGTTCCAGGAGTAGTCTTCACCATCTTGATCTCATTATTAGCACAGTACCATTTGAAGTCACCATCAATGTATTCTCCACCGTTGTCGAACCTCAAACTCCTCAACTTGAGGTTTGTCTCATTGTCGACCATGGCTTTCCACCTTTAGAAGACAGTGAACACGTCGGATTTATTTTTCAGAAAATAGACACATAGCTTTCTGGTTGAATTATCAATGAAGGTCACGTAGTAATGTGATCATCCGAGTGAGGGGACAGTAGCAGGACCTCATACGTCAGTGTGCACCAATTCAAGCTTCTCGACTTTCAATTCTCTACCTGCATTTGAAAAACTTACTCGCTTTTATTTTCTAAGAATGCGGCTCTCACACATATGATGATTCACCAACTTCAACTCTGGAATCATGTTGTTAGTCACCAGAAGCTTCATTCCTTTCTGGCTCATATGCCCCTGCCTGTTGTGCCACAGCTCTGTCTTCTTTGTGTTGTCAACAACAGCGACCGTATCACGACAACTCGTCATTATATAAAGAGTACTAGTTTTTTTACCTCGACCAACCACCATAGCTCCTTTCGTCACCTTCCATGATCCGTTACCAAAGTTAACATTATGTCCTTCATTATCAAACTGACCCACTAGATCAAATTACACATCAGCTTCGGCATATGTCTGACCTTTGTGATCTTCCACACGTGTCCATTTGACATCTTCAAATTAATGTCTCCAGTATCAACAACGTCTAAAGGCCCACCATCTGCCAAATAAACTGTGCTGTAATTCCCAGCAACGTAATTCGTCATTATATCACGATGTGGGGTGGTGTGGAAAGACGCTCCTGAGTCAAGCACCCAAGAGTCGATCGGGCTGTCAACCGACAACAACAACGCATTGCCAATGTCTTCAGTGGCAGCATTGATTCCACTCTCTTTGTCCTCCTTCTTCGGTGCCCTGCAATTCTTCTTGATGTGACCCAGTTTCCCATAGTTCCAACACTCAAGTGTTAGCCCAAATCTGGATTGACCCCTGCCATTTCTTGACTTCGACTTACCCTTATTTCGATTGTAGTTTCTGTCATAATTTATGCCTCTGTTCTCAACATTCACAGCAAAACTTGTCGATGTGTAACATCCCAAACTTTCGGGCGATGGTTTGAGCATTTAGACGTATGCAAGTAAGACCCGAGTCTTAGGGAATTTATGATATATTTACGTATGCAAATAAATAGATTAGTATATAAAATGATGCAATCCTGAAATAATTTAGGACTTAATAAGTGTGACGATGGAGATTAATAATAATAGTTGTATATCCCCAAAGAGGTTATGGACTAGTGTCATATCACAAAATTATGACACTAGGTATATAAAGGTTTTATAAATCATTAAGATTTAAGTGAAATGGGATCACAAAATTAATTATGTATGCGATTGATTAATAATCTTAATGGGGGATAATATTAGTGGGATAAACACGTGTAATCTACTAACGAATTACCTAAGTGACTAAGGTATATTACTATTAGGTGGCAGCAATTGAGATTAGCAGGTGGTTAATATTAATATGGGGAGGAGCAAATCGTGATTCATTTTGTTAGAGACTCCTCCAACCCCTTTTTTTGTACGAAATAGAAACAAAACATTTCACTTCACACTTATACAGGTCTTTGCAAAATTATAGGAATTGTAAAGAAGCAACCTAAGTTCTATACTACGGGCAACAACTTTAATTCATCTTTTCTACTTCAACAAAGTGTTTTGTGATTTAATCTTTCCAACGTAGCAGTAGCATTATTAACATAGCAGCCACGATTGCTTTACTTTAGCGAAACGGAGGTATGTTAAGGCAAATTATTTCTTTCTTTTGGCATGTTCCATCTAACAAAATATAATTGTAATATTGTTCCATAAATTATTCTACTTCTAGTAGTTAAGAATTTCATGTTATTGATTCCTATATTAAAAGCATGTCTAAATATGTTACTGAACCCTATTGAGGTATACGGGAAAGATGTTAATATTCCCAATGTTAGCCGAAGGTACAAGGATATCATGTCATCTGATAAGTTCAGAATGTTTCATTGTCATACATTTACATAAATATATAATATATTGGTTCGGGTTGCACGTTCCGCAACATATATATATATATATATATATATATATATATATATATATATATATATATATATATATATATATATATATATATATATAATATTGGATCGGGTTGCATATTCCGCAAGATATATAATATATTGGATCGGGTTGCACGTTCCGCAACATACATATATACATACATATATATATATATTATATATATTGGACCGGATTGCACATTCCGCAACATATACATATATTGGATCGGGTTGCACGTTCCGCAACATACATATATATATGCATACCACGTTCGCATTGTGCATGATATGTTAGGTATATTAGGGCCCTCAGAGGCATTCACTACTAGTCAGCTGTTGCTGTCGGCTGTTTCTGTTTTAGTTTATTATTGTATTCCTGTTATGCTATTGTTCATAACTGACATACTTGGTACATCAGTCATACTGACGTTCCTTTTGTCAGGGGACGCTGCATTTCATACCCGCAGGTTCACGTAGGCAATGCGACGATCCACGTTAGTAGGTTGCTGACTCAGTAGATTTCTGGAGCACTCCCCTTGTTTTGGAGTGTCGGTCTAATCTTCGTACGGTATATTTTTGCTTGTATATATGGGTATGGCGGGGCCCTGTCCTGACCTTTTGATGACATGTACTCTCTTAGAGGCTTGTAGACAGATGTCCTGTGTGTAGTAGTCTAGTATGGCCTTGTCGGCCTTGATATGTATGTATATATAAGTTGGGATTTTCTGGTTAAGTTTTTACATCGGCCCCTGTGGCCCGTGCTTAATTATGAATAGATATTGAAGGTATAGTTAGCGGTACCCGGCGGGTGGGGTCCAGGTGCCCATCGCGACCCTCCGGTTTGTGTCGTGACAAACTTTGTATTAGAGCATGTCTGTCCTAGGGAGTCTACAAGTCGTGTCTAGTAGAGTCTTGTTTATGGGTATGTTATGCACCATACTTATAAGCAGGAGGCTACCTGACATTTAGGGATGATTTCCATTCTTTCATCTCATAAATCGTGTAGTAGAGCTGAGTTATAAGCATTTCATTCCTAATCCATCTCGTGTTTATAATTCCAACAATGCCTACAGTAAGGAAGAAGTTTAAGAGTGTGAGGGCATTGGATACGGCTGTAGGCGAAGCTACTAGCCGATTGCCACCCGCTAACGAGGGCTAGAGTAAGACCCTCGGAGCGACTTCTTCGTATGATTCTTCCAGTTCACCACCATCAGAGGAGATTAGTGGAGTTGCAGTACCTCCAGTTCCTTCACTTGATACTCCAGATGTGGATCTTGATATGCGAAGTGTTGTACAGTTATTGACACGATTAGTGGCCACTCAGGCCCAACGTCAGGTTCCCAGTCCTTCTGATAGAGTTGTTAGCGCGAGAGCTTGAAATTTCATTAATCTAGACCCTTCGGTATTCATGAGATCAGACCTGAATGCGGACTCGCAGAATTTTCTTGATCAGATATAGTGTACCTTGCGGGTAATGGATGCTACCGATACTGAGTCGGTAAAGTTTGTCTTTATAGACTGCGGGATGTCGTGGTGACCTGGTATGAGACATGGGAGCAATCTAGTTGACCCCGTCCTCCACCAGTAGGATAGAGAGACTTTTTAGAGGCCTTCTTACAACATTTTCTGCCAGTCGAGCTTCGACGGGCCAGGCAGGACAGGTTCTTACGTCTTGAGCAGGGCAATATGAGCGTTCGAGCATATAGCTTGTAGTTCAATTCATTGGCCAGA
This sequence comes from Anisodus acutangulus, assembly GCA_029783415.1. Classification (NCBI taxonomy): domain Eukaryota; kingdom Viridiplantae; phylum Streptophyta; class Magnoliopsida; order Solanales; family Solanaceae; genus Anisodus; species Anisodus acutangulus. The sequence continues at coordinate 40,645,417 of CM056503.1, forward strand.
TACGCTCCTACAATTATAGTTGAGATAAGTGATCGGGTACATAGGTTCGTTACTGGCTTGGGACTGTACTTGGTCAACGAGTGTACTACGGCTTCTTTGAATCCGAATATGGATATTGCTCGCATTCAGGCTTATGCACAGAATTTGGAGGATCGTAAGAGGCAACAGCAGGTAGATCGAGATTGTGATAAGGGTCAGCATAAGAGGGCTCAATCCGTAGGCGATGCGAGGGATTTCAGAGGTAGGCCCAGGCCACAGCTTTATAGACGCCCATCATACCCGGCAGCTAGTGCATCATTACCATTTTCAAGGTCAATAATTGATCGGTTTGTTCAATCGGGACCAGGTTAGAGTTCATAAGCGTCAGGATCTTATTACAGAGGGGATTCTATTCAGATGAGACCACCGTTGACTCGATGCGAGCAGTGTGGCATGACTCATACAGGGCTGTGCCGATAGGGATCAAATGTGTGTTATTCTTGTGGTAAACCTGGTCATATCATGCGAGAATGACCGACAAGATGTGAAGGTGTTAGGGCTCAGCCGGTCGAATCTGCAGCAGCTTCATCACATTCAGTACGCCTGTCAGGGCAAGGTCAACAGACATTATCCGGTAGAGCCAGAGATAGGGGCCAGAACCGTACTTATGCATTAATAGGACGGCAAGATCAGGAATTCTCACCTGATGTTATTACAGGTATTTTATCAGTCCTTTCACATAGTGTGTATGCGTTGTTAGATCAATGCTCCAATTTATCATATATCACCCATTTTATTGCCTGTAAATTTGGAATGGAGACTGAGTTGATAAAAGATCCCTTTGTGGTATCTACACCAGTTGGTAAGTCGGTAGTTGCTAGACGGGTCTATTAAAATTGTGCAGTACTAGTTTGTAGCCATCAGACCCTAGCAGATTTGGTAGAACTAGAGATGGTTGACTTTGATATTATTATGGGCATGGATTGGCTGGCATCATGCTACACTAATGTTGATTACCGAACAAAGATTGTTAGATTTTAGTTCCCAGGCAAGCCAGTTCTTGAATGGAAGTGTAATATGGTGTTGCCTAAAGGTAGGTTTATTTCATACCTTAAGGAAAGAATGATGATCTCTAAAGGTTGTATATAACATCTTGTTTGGGCTAGGGATGTCGATATCGAACCACCTACTTCTCAATTAGTTCCAATGGTTAATGAGTTTCCTGATGTATTTCCAGACGAACTTCCAGACCTTCCTTCTGAGAGGAAAATTGAGTTTGGTATGGATGTGTTGCCAGACACTCAGTCGATATCTATTCCTCCTTACAGAATGGCTTCATTCGAATTGAAAGAATTAAAGGAGCAACTTAAGGATTTACTTGAGAAAGGTTGTATTAGGCCCAACATATCTCTTTGGGGTGCGCCGATATTGTTTGTACGAAAGAAAGATGGCTCGTTATAGATGTGTATCGACTATCGGCAGCTGAATAAAGTCACTATCAAGAACAAGTATCCTCTTCCCAGAATTGATGATTTATTTGACCAGTTACAAGGTGCAAGATGTTTTTCAAAGATCGACCTAAGGTCGGGGTACCACTAGATGAGGGTCAAAGGCAAGGATATTCCATAAACGGCTTTCAGGACAAGGTATGGGCACTTCGAGTTCTTAGTAATGTCATTTGGACTCACAACCGCACCAGCAACATTTATGGATCTAATGAACAGCGTGTTTCGCCCATTTTTGGATGTGTTTGTGACAGTATAGATGATATCCTGGTATATTCTTACTCGGAGGCAGAGCATATGGAGCATTTGCGGATAGTACTACAGACGCTCCGGGACCATAAGTTGTATGCTAAGCTCTCTACGTGTGAATTTTGGCTGAAGTCAATGGCTTTCCTTGGTGATATAGTGTCAGACGAGGGTGTAAGAGTTGACACTCAGAAGATTGAAGCGGTAAAGAATTGGCCGAGGCCCACGACTCCATCAGTGGTTCGTAGCTTTCTAGGCTTAGGCTATTATAGAAGGTTTGTAGAAGGGTTTTCTACCATATCGGCACCATTAACAAAGTTGACATAAAAGGCCATAAAATTCCAGTGGTCTGATGTTTGTGAGCGGAGTTTCCAAGAGTTGAAGGATCGATTAACATCGGCACTAGTCCTTACTCTTCCATAGGGTCCAGAAGGCTATACTGTGTATTGTGATGCCTCGGGAGTAGGTTTAGGATGTGTGCTAATGCAACATGGCAAGGTAATTGCCTATGCTTCAAGGCAATTGAGGAAACATGAGAAAAACTATCCGACACACGATTTAGAGTTGGCCGCAGTGGTCTATACACTAAAGATTTGGTGGCACTACTTGTATGGTGTTCATGTAGACATTTTCACAAATCATAAGAGTCTGCAATACATATTTAAACAGAAGGAGTTGAACTTGAGGCAAAGAAGGTGGCATGAATTATTGAAGGATTATGATGTAGATATGTTATACCATCCCGGTAAAGCTAATGTGATAGCAGATGCGCTCAGTCGTAAGTAGATGATCAACTCGACTCTGGTACAGGTCAAAAGGAAGGAGTTAGTAAGGGAACTCCATCAGTTAGCCAGTTCGGGAGTTCTACTAATGGATGCGGAGGATTGTGGTTTTGTGATTCGAAATATGTCTGAATCGTCCCTCATATCGGAAGTTAAGAAACAGAAGTGGGAAGACCCCCAGTTTAAGAAAGATCAGAGAGGGCATTCAACATAAGAAGATCACAACCTTTGAGATTGACGAACATGAGATTCTCAGGCACCAAAGCCGGCTATGTGTTCCAAATGTAACGGGATTACGAGATAAAATTTTGCCAGAGGCCCATTGCTCACAGTACTCTATTCACTCGGGATCTACTAAAATATATCATAATCTCAAGGGTATTTATTGGTGGAACGACATAAAGAGAAGCATTGCGGAATTTGTAGCTCAGTGTCCTAATTGTCAGCAAGTAAAAATAGAGCACCAAAAGCCGAGTGGCTTGACTTAGAACATTGAAATTCCGATGTGGAAATGGAAAATGATTAATATGGATTTCGTTACGGGTTTACCTCGCTCTTATCGTAAGTTTGATTCTATTTGGGTAATTGTTGATAGATTAAACAAATTAGCTGATTTCTTGCCAGTCAGAACTACCTATACGGCTGAGGTCTACACGAAGTTGTATGTGAAAGAGATTGTTCGCCTTCATGGTGTGCCTATTTCAATTATATCCGACAGAGGTACTCAGTTCACAGCTAACTTCTAGAAGTCATTTCAAAAAAGTTTAGGCACCCAGGTTAATCTTAGCACAGCTTTCCACCCTCAGACAGACAGGCAGGCCGAGCGTACGATTCAGATGCTCGAGGACATGTTACGAGCTTGTGTATTGGATTTTAAGGGAAGTTGGGATGACCATTTACCCCTTTATTGAGTTCGTGTATAATAACAATTATCATGCTAGCATTAAAATAGATTCATACAAGGCTTTGTATGGACGGAGGTGTAGATATTCTATCGGATGGTTCGAGGTAGGCGAATCAGAGTTATTTGGGCCTGACATAGTACACCAAGCCATAGAGAATGTAAAGATTATTCAAGAATGGTTGTTAACCTCTCAGAATCGTCAGAAGTCATATTTAGATGTGCGGCCGCAAGACTTAGTGTTTCAGGTGGATGATTGGGTCTTCCTGAAGATTTCACCTATGAAGGGGGTAATGAGATTCGGGAAGAAGGGAAAGCTTAATCCAAGGTATATTGGGCCATATCGCATAATTCAACGAATCAGTCAAGTAGCTTACGAATTGGACTTGCCTTCAGAGTTGGAGTTTGTTCATCCGGTTTTCCATGTTTCCATGTTGAGAGCATGTGTTGGAGATCCTTCCCGAATTGTACCGATTAATGATGTGAAGATTACAAAGAATTTATCATATGAAGAGGTTCATGTGGCTATCTTAGATCGACAAGTCCGCAGGCTAAAGACTAAAGAAGTAGCCTCCGTGAAAGTGTTGTGGAGGAATAAGAATGTAGAAGAAATGACATGGGTGGCGGAAGAAGAAATGATGCACAAATATCCATACATATTCCAAACGAACACCGAGGTTCCAAGAGAAACAGGTGAGTTCTAATTCCTAATATTCTAATTCAATGTGAGGTCTGATGTAATGGGTTAAATTACATGACCCATAAAACAAATAGTTGTATTTTCGGCCTACGTAATGGGGATTAGAGACGTCACCCCAACATTCGAGGATGAATGTTTCTAAGGGGGGATGGATGTAACATCCCAAACTTTCGGGCGATGGTTTGAGCATCTAGACGTATGCAAGTAAGACCCGAGTCTTGGGGAATTTATGCTATATTTACGTATGCAAATAAAGAGATTAGTATATAAAAGGATGCAGTCTCGAAATAATTTAGGACTTAATAAGTGTGACGATGGAGATTAATAATAATAGTTGTATATCCCCAAAGAGGTTATGGACTAGTGTCATATCACAAAATTATGACATTGGGTATATGAAGGTTTTATAAATCATTAAAATTTAAGTGAAATGGGATCACAAAATTAAGTATGTGTGTGATTGATTAATTGTGGGATTGATTAATAATCTTAATTGGGGACAATATTAGTGGGATAAACATGTGTAATCTACTAAGGGATTATCTAAGTGACTAAGGTTACTATTAGGTGGCAGCAATTAAGATTTGCCCGTAGTTAATATTAATATGGGGAGGAGGAGCAAGCCGTGATTCATTTTGTTAGAGACTCCTCCAACCCATTTTTTTTGTACGAAATAGAAACAAATCATTTCCCTTCAAACTTATACAGGTCTTTGCAAAATTATAGGAATTGTAAAGCAGCACCTAAGTTCTATACTACGGGCAACAACTTTAATTGATCTTTTCTACTTCAACAAAGTGTTTTGTGATTTAATCTTTCCACTGTAATAGTAGCATTATTAACATAGCAGCTACAATTGCTTTACTTTAGCGAAACAGAGGTATGTTAAGGTAATTTCTTTTTCTTGGCATGTTCCATGTAATGAAATATAACCGTGATATTGTTCCATAAATTATTCTACTCATAGTAGTTAAGAATATTCATATTATTGATTCCTATGTTAAAAGAATGTCTAAATATGTTCCTGAACCCTTATTAAGGTATACAGGAAAGATGTTAATATTCCCAATGTTAGCCGAAGGTACAAGGATATCATGTCATCCGATAAGTACAAAATGTTTTATTGTCATACATTTACCTATATATATAATAAAATGAATCAGGTTGCACGTTCCGCAACATACATATATGTATTACTATATTGGATTGGGTTGCACGCTCCGCAACATATATAATATATTGGATCGGGTTGCACATTCCGCAACATACATATATATAATATATTAGACCGAGTTGCATGTTCTGTAACATATACATATATTGGATCGGGTTGCACGTTTCGCAACATACATATATATATATATATATATATATATACCGCATTCGCATTCGCATTGTGCATGACATGTTTGGTATATTAGGACCCTCAGAGGCATTCACTACTGGTCAGATGTTGTTGTCGGCTAATTTTGTCGGCTGTTTCTATTTCGGTTTATTATTGTATTCCTGTTATGCTATTTTTCATGCCTGACATACTCGGTACATCAGTCGCACTGACGTCCCTTTTGTCAGGGGACGCTGCATTTCATGCCCGAAGGTTCACATAGGCAAGGCAACGATCCACGTTAGTAGGTTACTGACTTAGCGGATTTCTAGAGCACTCCCCTTATTTCGGAGTGTCGGTCTAATCTGTGTATGGTATTGGCTTATATATACAGGTATGGCAGGGCCCTGTCCCGACCTTTTGATGACATGTACTCTCTTAGAGGCTTGTAGACAGGTGTCTTGTGTGTAGTAGTCTTGTATGGCCTTGTCGGCCTTGATATGTATGTATATATAAGTTGGGCTTTTTTGGTTAAGTTATTACATTGTCCCCTGTGGCCCGTGCTTAATGATGAATAGATATTGAATGTATGGTTAGTGGTACCCGGCGGGTGGGGTCCGGGTGCCCGTCGCGACCCTTTGGTTTGGGTCATGATACGATGCTTCTCCAGAATCTATCCTACGAACCTCCTCAGCAAACGTACGATCTCTAATATCGTTGAATTTTAGTTTATCACTGCCGACAGAATTACTAACCGTTTCTCTCATCGGCTCCTAACTGTTCGGTAGAGACGCCTGCAAAATTAGGGCTTGCACTTCATCGTCAAACTCGATTGCAACAGATGACAATTGATTAACAATCGTATTGAATTCATTCACGTGCATTGCAACAGGAGCACCTTCTTTCATCTTTAGATGGAAGTGTTTCTTCATGAGAAATACTTTATTGTTAGCCGAAGGTTTCTCATACATGTCGGACAAAACCTTCATCATGCCAGCGGTGGTCTTCTCATTTGCCACGTTGTGAGCAACTTTCTTCGACAACGTCAATCGGATTACTCCCAGAACCTATCTGTCAAGGAGATTCCAATCGACATCATTCATCTCCGCTGGCTTCGGGCTCAGCGGTTGATCAAGCTTCCTGCCATACAAATAGTCTTCAATCTGCATTCTCCATAATGAAAAATCTGTACCATCAAATTTACCGATGTCGTGTGCCGAACCATCTTCGCCTCTCATTGTTTTCTGAATCGCAACACAACTTGTCGCTCTCTGATACCAGTTGTTAGGATTTACGTCTCAATTCTTACCTAATAAGAAAATAGTAAAATAAACGAAGAACAAATAACACACACATATTTATAGTGGATTACCTTCAATGCGAGAGCTAGTCCACTTGCCACTGCATATTTTACTATAATGGAGTTTTGAGTTTACAATTCTCTCTGTCTCTCTTTGTCGGCTATGCTCAAAAGAACTACTCAAAAACCTCACGAGACCGTTGTTGAGAAAAATGACGCCCTAGACTATATATAGAGAAAATTAGGGCGAACATAAAACAAGCCTAAAATTCTCAAATTATCCTCCACTAATAACATTACACCGACTAATGCCAACCCCCCACGGTTGGCTAATTTCAATCGGCTGATTTCAACCCTCTGCGTAGGGTCTTCATAGTGTCGGTAAATGAATTAGGCTCCACAACCCAACAAAAACAATTGTAATACCATTCACTAATCTAGCCCTCTAAGTTTACATGTTATTGCTCACAATAATTTCTAGTGTGGATATAGTAGCATTTCAGATGTAGAATCAACATCGTAAGATGAAGAGAAAAAAAGTAAGGTCTATTAAACAAAAGCATAAAGCAAGTTAATGTATAAATTTTTTTTGGTCAACTGCGATAAGCAAAGTATGGCTGGCCAACGGGACGGGTTCGGGGCGGGTCCCGACAGGATGGGACCCGACTGGATGAGGGGTAAGGCGGGACCGGTACCTGGGTGGGACTGGCGGGTTCTGCTAGTGTCCCGTCCGGGTCCCGGTCCCAGCGAAAAAGGGGCCTGGTATTTATCGGGTCGGGGTGGGACGGGGTTGGGGTCGGGTTTTCGATTTTTTTTCACTTAATTTTAAAAAATAACATATATAAATAACTCAATAATGAATAATTGAACAAGATAGTGTAATAAAAACATCTCAAGATTATTTTTGTGCCTCTTATATTATTTAATAGAAATATGATTTTTTTATAATACAATTGTCAAAATTGCAACTTTGTGGTGTTGAAACTTGAAAGTTGCAAATAACATAGTAAAATTGTAATTAAAAAAATTACACATCTAAAAACACCTTTTCTAGTTTATTTAGAATTTCTTGTGGTTCTTCGGTTGGAATTGGTATTTGTTGGTCAAATTGTTCGACATCGCTTCCACCTCCGTCGGATAAGATTTCGTTGTAGTTTTCGTCTTCTTCTTCGTTGATCTCTGGTTGACCGCACCTTCTCCGCTCCGCTCATATCCAATCTCTGAATAATACTGCAATCTCCAAGATGTCTCCCGCTAATGAGTGTCTGTGCTCTCCTATTTCAAATCTGCCGACAGAAAAAGCGCTTTCAGACGCTGTTGATGACGCTTGAATGTTCAACACAGCTCGGGCCATCTTTGACAGTCTCAGAAATGTCTTCTCATTCTCCCTCTAATATTTCAGCAAGTCATCATTTCCTTCTTCATTGAGAACTGCTTGGTACGGTACAATACGCTGAATAACAAAAACATCAAACTCGCTAACTTCGCTATGGTGTTACCACTAAACATTCTATTTCTAAGGCTTTCAATACTAGCTGCAGAAACAATATGTCTTTTTTGATGTTGTGTTGAAGAAGAATAAGATGGTATGGAAGCCTGTTGGTTGCTAGCACTTTCTTGTTGGTAATACATATATACTTTTTTGCATTCATCTTGTATGCTAAACAACACTTCTTCTTTAGTTTGTTCAACAGGTGGTGGGTTATTTGGATTGTTTGGAGTTGGAGGTGGAAGTACTGCTACACAATCATAAATAGTTTCAATAAGTGTTTTACAATCGTGTATTTTAATAGTCGGATTTAATACAGCACCAATAATATAAATAGTGGGAATAGGAAAAAAATATTTTTTTATTTTGATAAACATTTTTTTAATAGCTGCCTTATAAGCTGGTTTTTCCATATATTCACTAAGCAGTAAAAATATTAGAGCTATATAAAACAACATAGTTAAAATAGTAGGATAATATATACTGAAAAATTCTTTTGTTGCTTGAAAAAATTTCTTTAGAAATACAATAAGTTCTAAAAAAATTTCTCAATCGCTATCTACAACCATATCAGTTGGATTTCGATTATGGGCGTTAAAAAATAAAGTTATAGGTCTTCTATAGTAATAAGCAACAAGTAGTTGCTCGTATAAAGAATTCTATCTAGTGGTTACTTCTTTGGGAATTTTTCTATAAGGTAGTCCGCAATCGTGACAAGTTTTTTTATAATCTTTTTTTTTGTTGTATTCTATTACTTTTAAAAATAAAGTTTATAGCAAATTGTATTTTATTAAGAATGTCTGCAAAAAGTGTTAGACCATCCTTTACAACTAAGTTATATATATGGCATGCACATTTTATATGAAAATGATTTGGAAAAGATGGAATTAAAAGATTTTTTAATTGTAATAGCATAATTATTAGAAGAAGCATTATCTAATATAATAGTCATAATTTTATCAGTTATTCCGTAATAATCGCAAACTTGATGAATATTTTCTGCAATAAAAGTATCAGTGTGCCTATCATCTATATATGTATACGCTAAAATACATTTTTGCATATACCATTTATAATCTATCCAATGACAGGTTAACGTTAAATAATCATGGCCGATAGTACTACGGCCTATATCAGACATGATAGATACTTTACCAGGAAAATGATATAAGGAATAGCGTAAATACTGTTGATATTCATGTGCAAATTTAAATACATCTCTTTTAACAATTGATCTAGGAAAACCGTTAAAAATATGATTATACATATCTCTAATATAATGAATAAAACTGGGAGAGGAAGGAAATGAAAAAAGCAAACCCTCCACAGCAACTAATTTTGCTATTGCTTCCCTATCTCTATTTTTATCGTATGTAGGGCCTACAATTCCCCCGTCATAAGGTTAATTTGACCATGTGCTTTATCCGGGATAGTATGTGAACCTTGTCCCGAGCTCGACTGAGAGGACACTGGCGCACCCGATTTTTCATCCAGGTGTTGATTCCACCTAGCTGGGTGAAAGTTTTTTATGTGTCTCAATAAACCTCCTGTACCACCCTGACCTTTTTCCATTTTAAATTTAAAAACATTTTTATAAATTTGACATCTAACTAATTGATGCTCTACGTCCCTATCAAAAAAATTTCATGCATCTGATTTTAATTTTCATTGTGGTGGGCCTCGTCTCATACTAGGGGGAATAGGAGGCGTTCCAGTTAGAGGTGCACTAGTTCATCTGGATTAGTCGGTGTGTCATCTAGATTAGTTTCAGAAAATATCTCATCGTCTAAATCTAATGGTATTTCAGGAAAATGTGAAGTATCAACAAAATCATCTTGTCTAGTAATAGGATGACTAGAAGAAGTACTCATTCCCTTGTTACCCCTACTAGAGGAAGCCTTACCCTTACCCTTAAACATACCTTTAAGTCCTTCCATTTTAATTATGCTAATAAATAGTTAAAGATAATGAAATTAAGTGCGTTAATTAAAATATAGAAACCATAATAATTTAATGAAGGAACGAATGTACCAAACGCCGATGTAACGTCGATGTGTAATCGAGAGGTTGAAAATTGAAACTTTGTTCGATGGATGATCCTCAAGCTAGTTGCCAACTTCACTCTCAAATGAAAAAATAAAATTGAATATTTAGTACATAATGTAGACTTTTAGAGAGATAGAATGAGAGATTAGAGAGATTGTAATTGTAGGAAGATTTATGAGAAAGATGAAGAGAAAATAAGGTATTTATAATTGAGAAATTGGGTTAAAGTGTAAATATAATAACTTAGGGGTTAAAATAAATATTAAGGGGTAGAGGGGGTTGGGGGATGGGGGAGGCCAAAATGGCCGTTGCACAACGACCAAAATATAAAATGGCCGTTGTGCAACGGTTATTTTGTGCAAAGGGGAGGTTAAACTCGGGCGGGACATGGGGCAGGACCATGGCTGGTCAGGGATGGCGGTACTGTAGAGGGCCGGGCCCCGGCGGGACTAGCCAAGGTCCCTTCCCGGTTTGAGTCCCGTTACTGAAAATTTTTTTTAATAGCGTGGTAGGGTCGGGGCGGGGGCGGGACCGGGCCGCCCCTCCCCGTTGGCCAGCCTTAAAGCAAAGTAATAACACGCGTAAGAGACGGAGTACCATATCCAAAATCTCTTCAATAGCAAATAGTTGAGAGAGTGAAGTTCATCTTCAGGTATATAACCCTTGAACCAACTAAATCAGTGATTAGCCAAGCATTGTTTCGTTGATTCCTTCAGCCACATTTGGTGAAGGTATCTGCAAAAATTTCAAGAGGAATTCATAAAGAATTGCTTTGCCAGGGTTAATATATAGATATTTCATATAATTGAAATAGCAAAGCAAATAAAGGAAGGCAAAACATGTGTAATCTACATATAATTAAGTAGAAAAAAAGTAACATTTCATCCATGATTTTTAAGTTATTGTAAAATTTTGGACTATGCTATATCTTATGATAATTTTTCTCACTTTAAAAGTTTTAATTAATGAAGGAAAAACTTCAAATATCTTCCAATTCCAATACTTATCAAATGAGCAGTTCTCATGCTATGTTTGTGGTTGTCTTGATCTTCTCTTCCCTCTAAGCCAATATGTTCAGTTTTGGATTGGCTCCCTTCGGGAAGGTGCGTCATGGTTGACAACAAAGGTGAGTAGATAGAATTTTTCTGTCTGTATACGACAAAAAGGATAATTTTGGAGGCACTGTCCTCTAAAGATTCCAAGAGAGATCAAATACTGAAGGAAGAACCAAGCAAAACTCAATATTGAGCATGAATCGAACTAAATCATAATGTTCACTCTAAAAAGTGTGTCAATTGACAGAAATATACATAATAATGCAGATACCTCTTCGATTGCACACAAGTTGTTTTCTTGGCGCGAGGTAAGGTAGCTGCGGCAATAGATGAATCAACATAGTACATGAAGCTATGCCAAAAAATAAGAAAAAACAGAGAAAATGGTTAGGAGCATATCAGTCAGCAAACTCACAAAAAGGAGAGACTAATTCATTTATATTTATTAGCGCGAAAAACGAATCATAAACTAACTTAAGAACAATGTGAAAAGCCAAGGAGACCAACCACTCTTAACTGTTGAAGACTATAAACATGGTGATTAGAGACCAAACCTTCCATGCTTTTGAAGCAATGATCGACAAAATTGTTGGATATGTAAAGCAATACGGGAAGTAAATAATTATTACAACTGTTCGAAAGGATAAACAAATAGGCAATTCAGAACAGCCGCAAACTTGTTGAGTCTTGAATCTTGATAACCTGAAATCAAGAAATACTAAATCTGGATTGTTACAACTGTGGGCTGAGTCGAGAGATGACTCTCTGTCTTTAAGACAAGATTGCCCCGTATATATGCTTTTACGTTAACGGGCAATAGTCTCCCAAGATAAAACATCAATTAATCAACACTACAAAGCAAATAGGTTGATTCTGACGAAGAAAACAAAACACGAAACGACTTGCTGAAGAACGAAAAATGAAGGAAGAGTTTTGAGTTTTCTGCTCACTGTTAGTGGACAGAATTTCAGTTCTCTCTTCTATTTCTGTGTAGTATATTGTATATTTTCGTAGTCTAGTCTCAATTGTGCCAAAAGACACCAATATATAGCATAAGGGGAGGCTTCTCAACTGCCAAGAAAGGATCTTTTTAAGTCGTTTACAAAATCCAATCTTTAAACGGAAAGGAAGATGAGATTAAACTTCTGATTTTAAAGCGTAAGGAATATAAATTATTTCTTGAAAATATTTTCATATTCCTCCTTACTTTAAGCCATTTTTAATCAGACATCATTTAATCTTATTTTTGACAAGGAAGGAAAAATTACATATCCCAATTTCGGATTCTTTGTCTGGGATAGATATAGTCCTTCTGCTACAAAATAGAACCACATCTTCAGCCTTCTCCTCTTGTCCCAGTTGACATCCCCAGCCTCTCGTGGGCGCTTGTTCCCACCACTCTCAAGAGCGGTGACACCATGAGCACGTTGACCTTCAACAGCATAATCAAACCTCTCTTCTAAAAGAAACTCACAGCCATATCCAGATTTGGTCACACAACTTTTGACCGACATCTTTCGAACACTAATAGAATTTTGTCTTACAACAGTTGGATATGTAAAGCAGTACGGGAAGTAAATAAATATTACAAGTGTTCGAAAAGATAAACAAATAGGCAATTCAGAACAGCCGCAAACTTGTTGAGTCTTGAATCTTGATAACCTGAAATCAAGAAACACTAAATCTGGATTGTTACAACTGTGGGTTGAGTCGAGAGATGACTCTCTGTCTTTAAGACAAGATTTTCCCGTATATATGCTTTTACGTTAACGGGCAATAGTCTCCCAAGATAAAACAACAATTAATCAACACTATAAAGCAAATAGGTTGATTCTGACGAAGAAAATAAAACACGAAATGACTTGCTGAAGAACGGAAAAGGAAGCAAGAGTTTTGAGTTTGTTGTTCACTGTTTGTGGACAGAATTTCAGTTCTCTCTTCTGTTTCTGTGTAGTATATTGTATATTTTCGTAGTCTAGTCTCAATTGTGCCAAAAGACACCAATATATAGCATAAAGGGAGGCTTCTCAACTACCAAGTAATGACCATTAGTGAGGAGAGTAATCAGCCATCATGGATGATTTAATGTGCAACGTTCCAAAAACCAACCCAAACGGTAGGCAGAAACTTTCTGCCTTCCGTCGTTCCCAATTTCATCTTTTCAGAAACTCCAGGGACTTAACTATAAATATTAAATAATTTGGGGGTCTATCAGAAGAAGCCCACGACCCGACCCGAGCCCGAACCGTACGGGCGAGCGGCGGCGGCGCGCGTGTGGTCTTAGCCTTGAACCAAAGCACATCTAGGTCCTCCCTCCTTCAAACACATGGGTTACCCATTGGGGTCCCAAACCCTTAGCCAATTTTGAGACTTATAAAGAGAACAATTCTTCCTTTTCCAACCGATGTGGTAGATTTGTCCCACACCATATTTACATGCCTCAAACACCTTACTTCGTGGACCAATATCTCTTTCATTTCTTAACGAAATTTGACAATCTTTGACCCTACGGTTATCTACTCACTTAGTAGATTATGCACGTGTGAAGAGACAAAGCCTCCAACATGTGGAACCCTAGTGTTTAAGTCATTAAATACGGGTGGACGCACCTCCCCATCAAAGACAAATTTCCAACAAAAATCCTCTTTGTTTCTTCAACTTTTGGCACCTGCAGTAGGCAATAAGAACCTCATCGGCTAAATTGGCCAAGTTAAGCATGTAAGAGAAAGCTTTAGCAATGACAATGGAATCCCCTGAATTCAAATTTGTCAACACACTTACAAGATCCTCCAGCTTCATGGATTCAAGCAGTGTAAACAGCCTCCGGCAGAAATGCAAGGTAAGGATGCGTACAACAGACCCTTGTTGTCCGGCATTTCCCCAGACTCTGGGCTTAGCGGGAGCTTAGTGCATCGGGCTGCCCCTTTTGCCCCCACAACTACATAAATGACCTAAGGGTAAGCGGTGCCTAAAATCCCAAGTCACATACTCTGTTGTTTCGAAAGCATATATAGCTATGGCTTTTTTTGGTTTGTAAGAAAACTGGGGTTGACGTCGGTTTTGTAAAGATGAAAAACACAAACTGCTACAAAATGCAACAAAGCGTAAGCCAAATTAGTCGTAAGAAATTAAAGTTATGAAAACGTGTTCTTTTTTTAAATGCAAGCATTATACCCAACAACTATGAAAAAAATTTCAACAAATCACCTGATAACATGAAGCTACATATGGGAAAAATAATAATCGAAAAAGCCTGCTTCATTGGAAAATTTTCACAAACAGGTAAGAGAGTCAAATACTGAAGAAAGAATTAACAAAGTCATATACTTTGTGAATAGTTCAGATGTAGGCCCATTAAATACAATTACTTCAATTAGTCAGCCTGTTTTTGTTTTCAGTTACGTAATAACATAATTCTCAATGTAGTGAAAAACATAATGAATGACTAAGTCGAGTTAGTTGGACAATATGGCACAAAACAACTATAACCATTCTTTTTAATGCTTGAACTTTCTAAAGTAGCAACAGTTTTTAAAAATTAATGACAGTGAGAATTAGATTAATCCGTTTGAACAGTGATATACTTGCTTGAGTGAAAACACAGAAATCTACCATGCTATCAAAGATTGTTAAACGACGCAATATACATGTGATATACACTGAATATATATCACATGTATATTGCGGAATGAGGCAGACCAGCAACACGCCCAGTTGGGCCTCTCGGCAGCCCAAGAGGGCAACAACAAAGTGGGCCTCCCTCTCGGTAGCCCAAAGACTTCCAAATAAAACAGTGGGCAAATATTTGTATATTAAGGAAAGTATATTGTGTGTATATTGTAGTATATTCATTACCATAATTAGTGTTATACACCTACCATAATTGTAGAGTTAGAATTATGGTAGAATAAGATTTTAGGAATATATTAGGAATAGGATTCTCCTATTTTAACTTGTATATATATCTATTCAATCAAGGAAAATAATCGAAGGGGATTATTTCTTTCATGGTATCAAGAGACTAGGTCTAAACAAAAGTTTTCTTCTCTCAAACTTTTGCCTCCTCTTTGGCCGAGAACCCCCCCCCCCCCACCTCCCTCGGGTTTTTCTCTCCAAATATCTCGTCTTCCGCTCTCAAAAACCTCTCTTAAATTTATCCTCCTTCTTTGTTCTTCCAAATATGTCGAAGAACAATTTTCACCCTGCCCTCACGGTTTCCAATATCAAGCTCAGTGTCCCAATTGTCCTTGAGATGGAAAACGTTCAATATGCATTGTGGGCGGAGTTGTTTAAAATTCACGCTATCTCTTATCAAGTTCTTCATCACATAATTCCTCCCGCTAGACCCCTTCCTGCGGAGGATAATGAGGTATGGATTACACTTGATGCTACCGTTCTTCGGTGGATATACGCCACTATTTCAGTGGACCTTTTACAGATCATTATGGAGCCCGATACCACGGCTATGGCTGCATGGAATAGATTGCGTGACATATTCCAAGACAACCAACATTCCCGTATCGTCACACTCGAGCAGGAATTCTCTCTCGTTCGAATGGACGTATTTCCGAACGTTTCTGCATATTGCAAGAAACTAAAGGAATTGGCGGATCAACTCCGTAACGTTGGCGCACCAGTAACAAATAATCGTCTAGTTCTACAGTTGGTTGCCGGTCTTTCGGAGGCCTATAATGGTGTTGGCACTCTCCTTCGCCAAAGCAACCCTCTTCCCGACTTCCATCAAGCCCGCTCCATGCTTACATTAGAAGAAGCCGGTTTGGCTAAAAAGGCGGCTACCGGAGCAAGTCCAGTTGTCATGATGGCGTCCTCTCCTAATCCGTCAGCTTTTGTTAATAATTCGGGCCAAAACCATAATAATGGTGGCGGCAAGAATAATCGTAAGAATAATAAAAACCGCGGGGGCAAACGCGGTGGTAATGGTGGAGGTTCCGGTAGTCAGCAAAACCTCGGTGGGTCCCATCCAATGAACAGTGGCCACCACCCCACGGGCCCGGCGGTGGGGCCCATGGCGATGGAAGCGATGGCGATGGACCGTGGGCGGCGGCGAGAAATTCCGGCGGTGGGCTGGCCAACAATCCAGGCCCAATGCCCAGCAGTGGCGGCCCACTGGCTAGTGGCCCAACAGCGGCAGTGGTAGCAGTTACGGGCCAGGTCCACCACGGCCAGGAGTTCTTGGGCCCCGACCTCCGCAAACCCATCATGCAGCAGGCCCTACTCAGACCGATATCGAGGCCGCGATGCACACATTGGGATTAACTCAACCGGACCAAAATTGGTACATGGACACCGGGGCCACTACTCACATGACTTCCGACTCAGGTACTCTCTCATCTTATTCCAATTTGAGCACCCCCTCGGGGGATAATCATTGGTAATGGCAGTTCTATTCCAATTCTAGGGTATGGTCAGAAAACGTTGTCTCCCCCCAATCCACCACTCCTCTTGAAAAATACTTTACATGCTCCTAAATTGATTAAAAATTTAGTGTCTGTCCGTAAATTCACAAATGACAATTTTGTTTCTGTTGAATTTAATCCTTTCGGTTTCTCTGTGAAGGATTTCAAGACGGGGAGTCATCTCAGAGGTGTGATAGTAGGGGGGATCTATATCCTATCATGCCTGGTTTCAGTCCATCGAGTCCAGCCGTGCCATCAGCTTTTGCAGCCATCTCTCCTTCCATGTGACATGCTCGTTTGGGTCATACGGGATCTTCTATTTTATCAGTTTTAGATAAAAATAGCTTTATTTCTTGTAAGAGTACGAGTCGTACTCCAAGTTGTCAGTCTTGTTCATTAGGAAAAATTGTTAAGTTGCCATTTGTAGACTCCAATTCTTATACTTCTATGCCATTTGACATTATTCATAGCGACTTATGGACATCTCCTGTTCTTAGTTCAATGGGTCATCGTTATTATGTTCTCTTCTTAGATGATTATTCTAGATTTTTGTGGACGTTTCCAATTGCGAATAAATCACAAGTGTTTTCCGTCTTCATAAAATTTAGGGCGTTCATTCGTACTCAATTCGAAAGAGAAATAAAAAATATTCAATGTGATAATGGGAAAGAGTATGACAATAGGGAGTTTCGAGAATTTTGTGCTACTCATGGGATAAATTTTCGGTTTTCATGCCCTCATACATCTTCACAAAATGGGAAAGCCGAACGCAAAATTCGTTCCATAAATAACATTGTCCGAACTCTCCTAATCCATGCCTCCATACCTCCGTATTTTTGGCATCATGCTCTACAAATGGCCACTTACCTTCTTAACATAATTCCATCTAAAGGTCTGACATATTCTTCCCCTCTCAAAATATTATATAATAAAAACCCGTCTTATTCTCATCTTCGGATTTTTGGGTGCTTGTGTTATCCGTTATTCCCATCCACCACAATTAACAAACTGCAGGCTCGGTCTACTCCGTGTGTATTTTTGGGTTATCCGTCAAATCATCGTGGTTATAAGTGTTTTGATTTATCCTCCTAGAAAATCATTATAAATCGTCATGTCATTTTTGATGAAACACAATTCCCTTTTACGAAAGTTCATACTCCCGAGCCTAAGTCGTATAATTTTTTGGATGACCAAATATCCCCATATATTATTCGGAATTTTTCGGACAACACCCGTGCCCAAAATCCCCAATGGCCCATCGCCTGGCCGGTCCCACAAGATCGCCGCCTCGTTGTTCCACATCGAATGCTCCAGCTATTGGGCCGCCCAACCCAATACTCGAACCGTCCAGAACTCCACCACCTCGAAGTGCTCCGTAATCGATTCCACTTTTGCCGATTTGGGCCAAGAGCCCATCGCTCGCCGCCACCCGTCCCGAGCCCGTAAAATTCCCAAAATTCCATCACTTCTTCCTCGAGTCATAGACCGGTCACTCGTAGTCGGGCCGGTATTTTTACACCTAAACGACATTTTAATTTACATTCGATGTCTCTAAATCCCCTTGCCCCGCAATCTCGTGTCCGCATTAAATGACCCTAATTGGAAAATTGCTATGACTGATGAATATAATGCTCTTATTGATAGTAAGACGTGGGAGTTGGTGCCCCGTCCATATGGTATTAATATTATCAGGTCTATGTGGATTTTTGCTCATAAGGAGAATTCAGATGGGTCCTTTGCTCGGCATAAGGCGCGACTTGTTGGTGATGGTAAGACTCAGCAGGTTGGTATTGATTGTGGTGAGACGTTTAGTCCGGTGGTCAAACCGGCTACCATTCGCACTGTACTTAGCTTGGCTCTTTCAAAGACTTGGCCGATTCATCAGTTAGATGTCAAGAATGCTTTTCTACATGGAGATCTCAAGGAAACAATCTATATGCATCAGCCGTTGGGTTTCAGGGATCCTAACCGACCTCATCATGTCTGTTTGTTGAAGAAGTCATTATATGGGCTTAAGCAGTCCCCACGTGCCTGGTATACACGATTTGCTGATTTTGTTTCGACTATTGGGTTCACACACAGCAGGTCAGACAATTCTTTGTTCATCTACCGCCGTGGTTCGTCATTGGCCTATATTCTGTTATATGTAGATGATATCATCTTGACTGCCTCCTCCGATGCTTTGCGTCAGTCTATCATGGCCATGCTCAGTTCTGAATTTGCTATGAAGGACTTAGGGCCGTTGAGTTATTTTTTGGGGATTGCCGTCCAACGTCATTCATGTGGCTTGTTTCTGTCTCAACGGAAGTATGCTGCTGAGATCATAGAGAGGGCTGGGATGTCATATTGTAAGTCCACTTCCACACCGGTTGATGCAAACCCAAAGCTAAGTGCCGCTGCAGGTGCACCATACGAGGACCCGACCCGCTATCGCAGTCTTGCAGGGGCCCTCCAGTATCTTACCTTTACCAGACCGGATATTACATATGCGGTTCAGCAGGTGTGTTTATTCATGCATGATCCCAGAGTTGAGCACATGAATGCAATCAAACGCATCATTAGGTATATACAGGGGACACTGGACTATGGGTTGCACTTGTATCCTTCATCTACATCCACACTTGTCTCTTACACGAATGCTGATTGGGGTGGTTGTCCCGACACCAGACGGTCGACTTCTGGCTATTGTATGTTCCTTGGCAACAACTTGGTCTCATGGTCGGCAAAGCGTCAAACGTCAAGCAACTCTGTCACGCTCCAGTGCAGAGGCAGAATATCGAGGGGTAGCGAATGTGGTCTCCGAGTCATGTTGGCTACGTAATTTGCTTTTGGAGCTTCATTGTCCCATTCAGAAGGCAACCTTGGTATATTGCGATAACATTAGTGCCATCTACCTTTCAGGTAACCCAGTTCAACACCAACGCACCAAGCATATCGAAATGGACATTCACTTTGTCCGTGAAAAGGTTGCAAAGGGTCAAGTTCGCGTATGCCATGTCCCGTCTCGTTATGAAATTGCAGACATATTTACAAAGGGTCTACCAAATGGTTCTCTTTGAAGATTTTAGGGACATCTCGGCGTTCAAAACCGCCCGCTATGATCATGGGGTGTTAAACGACGCAATATACATGTGATATACACTGAATATATATCACATGTATATTGCGGAATGAGGCAGACCAAGAACACGCCTTGATTAGGCCTCTCGGCCAAGAGGCAACAAAGCCAAAGTGGGCCTCCTCTCAGAGCCCAAAGACTTCCAAATAAAACAAGTGGGCAAATATTTGTATATTAAGGAAAGTATATTGTGTGTATATTGTAGTATATTCATTACCATAATTAGTGTTATACACCTACCATAATTGTAGAGTTAGAATTATGGTAGAATAAGGTTTTAGGAATATATTAGGAATAGGATTCTCCTATTTTAACTTGTATATATATCTATTCAATCAAGGAAAATAATCGAAGAGGATTATTTCTTTCAAAGATGAGAGAAATAAACAGGAGATGATAAGAAAAATAACAGGAGGAAAATCAAAGGAAGTAGAATGAAAGAAGAAGAGAGAAGAGATGAACTCTAGACAGCAACGGAGTCAGAATTTTTACGTAGAAACACATAAAAATAACTTTAATCTGTAGTGTAATATTTTGCGGGAGTTCGGATGAAAAACACAAACTACTACAGAAGGTAAAACTATTGATGAAGCTACAAAAGGTGTAATTTGTGGCATCTGTGTAACCACATGGTAAATTCCGAAAACAACCCTCCGACTCTAAGCTCCTCTCGATAGTGTCTTATATATTAGTAGTAACTATATAAAGTTTCATCTTCAATAATAATAGCATAGTAAGAGTAAATATAAGCATAATTAATAAATGATATTTTTTCAATAGAGGCATAAGGCTTAAGAGTAAGCAATGATTGGCCATAAATGATATTTCATTATTTGCCTGTACTCCCACCGGTTCAAAATAAGTTAGCTCTTTTTATTTTTATTCAAAATAAGTATTCACCTACACAATCATGAAGAAATTTTTCAGATTTGCTCTTATTTACTCAAGACAATAAATAGACAAGACTCTTATTAATTAAGGATAGTTTAGTCAAAATATCTATTTCTTTTAGAAATTAATGTTTTCTTATAAGAGTTTGTGTTTTCTTATGGAGTGTGAAAAAGACTAAGTGAACACTTATTTTGAACCGGAGGAAGTAATACCTATCTAATTTGATCATAGTGCAAATATTGAACTTTAGTATTCTAAGTCCTGATAAAATATTGGAAGACTTGTTCGAGCAGTATTACTATTTCAAGTGAAATAGCTATTGATTTCACGCACAAATCTCTATTTGTTTTTATCTAGTGAAATTATTTTATATCCAACACCATTTTAACTTTTAACCGAATGTTGTCCGAACACTTGGTGGTGAAATTTGCTTACTTCCCTAACTTATTGACATAAAGTGTTGTCTATTTATCAAAGAATTTCTAATAATGGAACAGAGAATATATAACATGTGTAAGTACACGTAAAAAATGTGCCCTAAATTATATTATAGCAAAAGACAACTTTAATATCGAAAACAACTTTATCCTAAAATTAGAGAACATTTGTGTGCAAAAAGCTATAGCAATAGCAATCTCTTTTTTTATTCTCATAAATCAAAGTCAAATCTTTCAAATAGAAGCTTCCGCCAAGTTGAAAAAAATGAGTGTCTCGTGTTAAATTGCTAAAACCATTAGTATTTCATTATAACAAGACTCAATGAAATTTAGTAGTGGAAAGACACGTGTCATGTTCATGGATTAAGAGGATAAAGTTTCCAAATCATAGCTTTTGAATAGGGTAATTGTTTTCCGCTGAACTCGGTTCTAACTAGAAATATAGTTAGAGATTTGTATTTTAGGATTTAAAGAAAAGTGAGTTGTATCCAATCCGGAGAACTCTTCAATGAGTCTAGTATTACGTGATAAAAGACTGATAAGTAAATAGATAGACGAATAATATGAACAAGAAAGCTTTGATTTTGAACTAGTAATGAAAAATAATGGACAAGTGCTTCTTTCAGTATATTGCTTTGAGAGAGAATGGAGCTTAGGTTATAAGTGTGAGCAAGAGAATACAATATGTGCTTCCTTCCCTTCTAAGTCTCATATATATAATCCAAAGCTAGACTATTATAACCCTATCAAGTTATGACGACGTGAGTGTGCTGATGTCACCGTACCCACGCGCGTCGCGGCGCTCTAATCTAGGAGGGTTGAATTGACGGGAGTTGTTGGGAGTGGAAGACAGATGTTGGAAGCCTCAGAGACGTTTGAATATTCAGACACACCAATCAATTTGAAGGCAATCTTTACCTAATACAGATAGTTCCCAACTTTCTAAGGTTTTTGACCTGAAGGGCCCTGGAAATGGAAGAGTTTTCCGCTATCAATATTCGCGTCGTTATGTCATTCCTCAAACTTGATGTTTCAGTTCAATCGATTAACATTCTATGCACGTTGACTCTTTGTATTAAATGATATATCGCCCTTGCAAAACCCACTTTACATGCGTCGTGCGTTTGGCCACGTCTTTCCCTCGATGATTGAAGTTGTAATGATGACTGGATTCCCTTCTTTTTAGGCAAAGCGCTGCTTCACCCCTTACTTCTTATATAGAACTCCTCATACAAGGAATCATATTCACTTTCTTCTTATTTTCAGTATTTTTCTCTTGTTGTTTGAAAAAAGAAAACATTCGCTGGTGGGGCCACCACCCGGGCTCAAAGCCTTGCTCGTAACGATTCTAACATCTCCATTCACCAAGTTCCCATCGGAGTTCGTCGGCCGACGGTCAGTAGAACTTCAAAGAAGAAGAAATTGTCAACCTCCTCCACCGATCAACAGGCCAACTCATATATCCCCAGTAACTGGTCTATTTTGAAGGACCTCACAAAACGCGAGACTTCCACTGACCTTACATGCGAACGGGACCATGTACAAATCCTCTATTCGCGATCGTTACCTGAGTCGAGTGAAGGTGGACTGTGGCTGGAGCAAAATCAAGGTGCTCCTCCTAAAGTAAGAAGAAGACATTACTTTCTATTGGAAGGGTATACTTTGTGTATTCCTACACTTTTTCATTGAGGGTGAGTGAATTTATCGACTCCGTGATCTTGGAGTTTTGTTAGAAATATAATATATGCCTGACCCAGATCGGACTGGTAGTGCGGAGAACGGTCGCGTGCCTCCGATATCTTTCTTGTCAAATAGGGGAGGACTTTTCCCTTGCCCCTATTTAATTCATCTATATTCCCCCAAGATTTTCAGGGCGGGAGTTATCCAATTGTCCCGCCATGGTCAGAATGCTTTGATTGTCAGTACTAATGATGAATCCGACCGGGAACGGACAGAAAGATACGTCATCGGTGCGACTACGGATTTAGTTAAACCGTCGAAGGCCACTATTTCGGAATAATGGAATTTTAACCGTAAGTCATCCATTCATTCATCTCTTTTTGTGCTACGTCTTTCTGATTTTGAGTGACATCTCTGAATTCTTCTTTTCTTCCTCTTTCAGGTATAGCTTGAAAACCTAATTTGGTGTCGGGCCTGGCCTAGTGGGTCCAAATAATTCTAGACTTCGCGCACCCTACCCTTCATACATGGAAGGAGATTACGTCAAGTAACAACTGGAAGGAGAAGAATCATGGTCCTCCCAAAGAAGCATTGAACCGAGCTTTGGCGGAAGTCCCCTAAGATTCGGATGTTCCCCTACAGCCAGTTATACAAATTGCATCTCAGTTGGGCTGGAGTCCGGGGGCTGCTCCTTCGACTGGGTCAAAAAAATCATTATCTACATATTTCCCTCCTCTAGTCAAGATAAATAGACCAAATGCTCAAAAGTAATGTAGTCAAGGGTCGGCCTTGGCAGCTCTCGTCGTTCCTCAAGTTGGCGTCTAACGCTAGTGAAGAGGATGAAGATTCTACCCCGAGACTCTCCCATAAAAGGACTGCTAGGTCAGAGGCTATCACCACTGCCTTTTTAGAGAGATGGAGTAGTTGGATAAAATAAACTCTTACACCCCTTTCTCGTTTGCCCCCGCTAGAGATAGAGGTGCCACATCGGGTTCTGTACCCATTCCATGTGTTCCTTCCTTATCCTAAGTCATTCCGACGCCAGCTCTTTAAAGGCGAGATTCCATGTCTCAAGGCCCAAAGCCCAGGGCTCAATCTGAAGGTCTTTGAAATCCCAGCACCGGGGCATGTCCCGAGGGCCCTCCAAACTCTCATCGATCGTGGCTAGCTGACACTTATCTGACACCAATCCGCAATGATTCGGCTCATCGGCAAGTCACATTCACCGTCCCCCAAGAATGTTACCTTTTCGATTAATAGGGATTGCGAACTATTTGAGTCCCCTGGCTAGTGAGAAAGATATGGAGAAAATGAGGGGTGTTTCTGGAGATTGCCTGCTCAATGCTGGGGCTCATGCGGCTGCTCAGGTACATTGGTGTTTCATTTTTCAACTCTTTCTCTTATTTTTTTCCTCTCTAAGTATGACCCTTAGTTTCTCGACTAATTTTATTTCAGTTGAGCCTTCTGACTATAGAGGGGTTTCAGTGGAAGATTGTTAAAGAGAGGGAGAGGATGATAGAGTATCAAAAGCTGCAGGCGCCTCCCGGCACTAGAGAGTCAGCTGATTTATGTGGAAGATCTGGAGGCCAAGTTGGCCCATTCAGAGCAGGAAAGGAAGATCCACAGCAAAGAGGCAGCCATGTTCCACACTAAGCTTCTGGAGCTGCAGGAAAGGTGCGTCGAACACCAGGATCACCTAGCCACTGTAGTTCAGAGGGAATCAGGTCTGGTAGAGTGGATCCGGATTATGGGCATTGAGCTGGATGCTTGCTAAAGTGACAAGGCTTCTGCTAAGAAAGCTTTAAACATCCTCGAGGGGAGGTATGAGAACCTAACGGTTCGGTATCAGAACCAGCTCCAGCACAACAAAAACCTTAATAAGACTAATACCTATCTTCGCAAAGCAATTCAAAAGATCCATATGTCTGACACAAACGCCATCATTCAGCAACTGAAGATAGACTTTGTTCTTGAGAAAACCCATATTGTATTTCAGGCCCAAAGGATTTCCCTTCAGGAGGCCCGAGACAGGTCTATTGATATTGATGTTGCATTGGTTGTTGCACTGAATGTGGAGGACATGGCTCATAATGATCTGCATGTTCGACGCCCGAGGATTTTATTCAGACTTCAGACATCAAAAGTTGGTCCCACAAGGCAAAGATGAAGCCCATCTGAATACGGGGAGCACCCTTCTGAGGTTCCAGCATCTAAAAGCGGGTTAGAAAGAGGTGATGCAGAGGAGACTCCTCCCAAGGACCAACTGGTCACTCCTGCTCCGGATACTCATTCCCCTGCCGAAGTTTCTGGTACTCCGGCAAATGTTGCTCGATATTAGTACTCCCTGCGTTGAGTTTTAGTTTTTTGGATGTGTCGTTATGTTTCCTTGTTTTTTGGAAAACACTTGTGTTACTTTGCTACCGGTATTGGCCTTGTTTTTGGACCTTTCTTTTGATTGTATGAAAATTTGCATGTGTCTTCAAAATATTCCTGCCATGGGCCAAAGTTTTTAGTTAACTTGTTAGGATCCCACGCGGGGGGCGTATATTGTTGTTTGATACTCTGATTATTTTGGTATGCTTTGTGTCCTGGTGTGAAGATTACCTGGTCCTTGGAAAAGGAGCGGTTCAACCATATAGATCCTTCCACCCAAGGACCCCA
This sequence comes from Anisodus acutangulus, assembly GCA_029783415.1. Taxonomy (NCBI): domain Eukaryota; kingdom Viridiplantae; phylum Streptophyta; class Magnoliopsida; order Solanales; family Solanaceae; genus Anisodus; species Anisodus acutangulus. Next base: position 40,670,948 of record CM056503.1, read on the forward strand.
TCATCGGGACTCTGCTCTATAGAAATTTTGAATGCTTGTGTTTAAGTTCCATGATTGCTTTGATTTTTCTCCATTCATGTGGTGTTTTGAGCAATCGTTTTTCCCAATCCAGAAATGTTACTTCCGACCGCGTATTTTATAATCAGGAATTAAATTCATCCGATTCATAATAAAAAAGCGGCCCCCCTTTGTTCGACGTCGATGAAGAGGACATCACAACTTCATCTTATATTGGCATAAGATTATGTTTCTTTCACACTCTAAGACCTATAGGTTGTGTGTTCGTGGTGGATATTATCGCATCCATGAGCACATGTTCGTACTAACAACTTTAGAGTGTATTAAGCGAGGCTAAAGCTTTGTTTTCATTCATAGCATTCAAGGGAAAGAAGTGCAACATGTATTTTCCTATATTTGTTCTCCACTCCTTAGGTGCATTCTTCCTTCGGTCAGTCCCATTCCTGAGATAGATTTAGGAAGATGGAAAAATGGAAAGAAAGCAGACTCATACCTGCGACCTTCAAGGTTGTATTGTGGAGGGAAAATCGTTTGAGAATTCTGGAAAACTTTGCGTCCGTATCATCGAGCAAAGTTGGTGTGCTAGATCGTACTCACTTATATCGACCGACCACTTAGATAGCCGGATTGTGAGGTTCTCCCCTTGTAGCAGAGTTCGTAGTGGGGCACTTTTAATGACTGTTAGCGGATGAAACTGAAAGTATGTTCGCAGCTTTTGTGTGGCCATGATGAGGGTCAGAGCCAACTTCTCTGTATCCGAATATCGGGACTCCTCCTCGATTAGTGTTTTCCTTGCATAATAAATGGGGAGTTGTGCTTCTCCCTCTTTCCTTATTAAGGCAATGTTGATTGATATTGCCGAGACCGTCACATATATGAGTAGTCGTTCCCCCTCTTTTGGTTTGGACATTACATGAGGGTTGGCTAGGTAACCTTTGTTGTAGGTCTTGTAGGCTTTGGTAGCACTCATTCATCCACCGAAATTGATGATCCTTTTTCATAAGCTTGAAAAAATCATGACATCGGTCCATCGATCGAGACACAAATATTCCCAAGGCCGCGATCTTTCCCTTCAACCTTTGTACCATCTTGACGTTGTTCAGGGTGTTCGGAATTTCTTGGATAGCTCTAACTTTATCAGAGTTCATTTTGATTTTGTGACTGGAAAAAAGGAAACGAGGTTCATTTCAATGACGCGGCCAGAAATAGAGAAAGCCAAGAATTTTTCAGACCTGACTTTGAAGGCACACTTCTCCAGATTTAGCTTCATACCGTGGTGACGTAAGACGTTGAAAGTTTATGTTAGGGAGACCAGGTGTAATTCTGCCTCTCGGTATTTGACCTGCATGTCATCAATGTAAACTTCCATGGTCCAGCCTATTTACTTTTTGAACATTTTGTTTACCAACCTTTCGTCAGTTGCTTTTGCATTTTTTAAGACCAAAAGGCATTGCGTTATAACAAAAGTTACTGTGATTGGTCATGAAAGAGGTTTTGTGTATCCTTCGGATGTAGACTGATCTGGTTATAACCGGAGTATGCATCCAGGAAGATGAGCAGCTCATGCCCCGTTGTGGCATCGAGAATTTGATTGATGTGTGGCAACGGGAAGGAATCCTTGGGACATGCTTCGTTCAAGTCTTTAAAGTCTACACACATCCTGAATTTATTGAGTTTCTTGGGGACCATCACCACATTGTCCAGCCAATTGGGATCTTCGACTTTTCATACCGACCCTATATTGAGTAGGCGTGCTACCTACTCTTTGAAGTTTTCCTCTACTGGAAAGCAATCCTTCACGGATATGGGTGCTTACTCCGATGTTGTTAGTTTAGTAACAAATTAGTCCCTGACTACGGATATTGGTCGTTTCCTCCGTCTCACCGGGGTGTGATTGGGATCGGTGCTTAACCTGTGGATAGCTATTTCTCGAGGAATTCCTGTTATATCAAGATGAGACCAAGTAAAACAATCAGAATTACCCTTTAAATAATGTAAGAATGCATTTCTGAGCTCGGGAGAGAGCTATAAGCCTAGGTATACCTTCTTTTTGGGATGTTCCTCAAAAAACGTTGCGCTTTCCAACTCTTCTATGGTGGAATTCATGGGATATTTGTCTACTGCCATGATGAAGCCTTTCCGGATGGCCTGATCCAGGTGCCCTTCTTCTGTATGTTATTTCTTTCACTCCCCGGGATGCCCTGCTTGGGTTCCGTGTCTGTAATTGCTATTTGTCTATCCCATATCCTTGCAGTTCCATCACCATCAAGGCGTCGTCTAACTGAGATGTATTACTGCTTCCTCTAATTTTACTGACCCCTCAAGGAGTGCGAAACTAGACCTTCTAGTGGTAGGTTGAAGGGACCGTTTGCATTGCATGTAACCAACCATGATCGCCCTAATATTGCATTGTAAGCCATATCACCAGACATGACATCGAAGGTCGTGTCTCATTTCATGCCATCAGCGTGTACCGTTAATTTGACGTTTTCTCTTGTCAGCTCACTCGACATGTTGAAGCCTGCTAGTACCTTTGGTATTGGGACGACGGAATCATCCACCTACATTTCTTTCAGAACACGTAGGTGAATGATGTTCGATGAACTCTTTGGATCAACCAAAACACGCTTAATAAACGATTTATTAATTTGCACAGATATTATCAGGGCGTCATTGTAGGGGGAGGCAAGGTTCGTGCAGTCGTCACTGGAGAATGAGATATCCTTGCTTTCCACGGGTTCCCGAATGCGGCTCGTGGTTGTGACGGAAATCTTGGACTTCCTCATTGATGTGAATGTAACCTTATTCACCACCTATGTTTCGAAGATCATGTTGACAGTGTGAGTGGGTGGAGGTGTTTTGTTTGGTTTATGTCCGTGTCACGATCCCCTTTAAGGAATTGTGGTGGCACCTACATTGTTACCACTGGTAGGTGAACCACTCCTCAATTAACAACATAATTAAAGAAATAATGCGGAAATAGCATCATACTTAATAAAATTGTCTAACCATAGTATAAATGCGGAAAATACGTCTGATAATCATCAATACAACCCCTGAGAATCTGGTCAATAATAAAAGAGCTCTAAACCAAATACATGACTCAAATGGGGAAAGCAATAAGTCTAATGGTCTGAATATGTCTCTCGAGTAAATAAAAAGACAGAAGTAAGATAAGAGCCTCCATGGTTATGCTGGAAGGAAGCATACTCACCCTAAAGTCTAGAAATCCACCGGCTTAGACTCAACCCTGAGGTCCTGAAATGGAGAAAGACATAGTATCTTCATCCAAAAAATGCAGCAAGTGTAGCATGAGTACACAACGTACCCCCGTAGGCATCATAGGCCGACAACGACGGAAGATACGTAACAGAAATTAACATCAAGTTCACTCTCGAATAGATCTTATTCTAGGCAGTTCAAGTAGTCAGATAAGTGACCTTATTCACATAAGGGTCCAATCACACAAGTACAATTCAATTCATATTGCACACAGGGATCTTACACTTAATACCCACCGACTAGTAAACTCTGTCTAAGTTATATTCATATTGTCACCACCTACCCAAGTTATCAAATAATAAATTAAAATAGGTTGACCCTAGTACACAACATCATATCACAATTCTTCTCAAGAGGTATACATTAGTTTGATCATAACAATATTAGCTTCTTATTCTCTCTAACTCTTGGGCTTGATTATGGTTCTATACCAGTAAGGGCAGGACACATACTCATTCATTTAATATCCTTATTATACTCTAAGTAGAAGTCTACACTGTGCATCCTTGATTAAGGAGGGGATCTATACATGCATAACATACAAGTCATTTAACTACAACAACAACACCTTGACCAATCATTTGTTAGACCTTCTATCAAATAACACTGTCAATCACCAAGAAATACAAGCCAGTAGAATTCACCGACCACAATAAAGTCTGACAACGAGTACTTACTCATAATGGTGTAACCACAGGACCCAATTCACAAAGAACAAGCCAATCGTGGTGTCACGCCCCAGTATCGACTGGAACAAACTACATTCTTCATATTATTGCTATGAACATATAATTGTCTAGATGACATAGTATCTCTGTAAATCTATAAACAAGATCTATAAGTTGCTCTGTCTATATAACTAAATGTAAATCATGTACATGACTGAACTTGACCACATACGTCTATGAAGCCTCTATGAACATCTAAATGACGTAACATAATCGGGATAGGGCCTCGACCTACCCATAATCTTAATAAATATAAGTACAAAACCTGAATCACTCCAGGAAAAATGGAGCTTACATAATCTCGATGAACATTTGTACCATCTAGACTACACGCCTGCCACTCGGTATACCTGAACCTACAATGTGAAACATAACAAATGCAACATCACTGGCCAAGAGACGTCAGTACAGAAAGATTAGACCGAGTACGTAAGGCAGACATGAAAAAATACAATAAAATAGAAGCTGAGAAAGGACAACTGAACGAAAATCAAATCAAACCATAATTGAGGACTTTATAACCTTCTATGGAAATATATCTTAGATCTTATTGTACTTCAATCTTTCTGAATCTTCTTAGAGTCTTTCTGATGATATTCATTGGGTCTCTATGTGGAGCGATGTTCTGGAATGATTTACTATAATACTTGGGATCATTGTTCTTTGAATTCTTTCTTCCCTTACTATAGAATTTGTAAGTCATACTAACTAACTTAGAGAAACACATAATATCAATGCAATGATGTACATATGAAATGCTCGTGGTGGTAATGGATAGTCCCAAAGGAAACTGAATATGTATAGCCCCGAAGGCAACTGTATAATCAATAGCCCCAAATGCAAATGCATATCTCCGAAGGCAAGCGTGCATCTGTATAATCCCAAAGGCAACTATATAATAAATAGCCCCCAAGGCAAATGCATAACCCCAAAGGCAAGTGTATAGCCCTGAAGGCACTCAATATAGCCCCGAAGGCACTGTATATGTATATGTAGTGATTCGTGATGCAATGTGATGCCAATATCTTCTCATATGACATGCTAACATACTTACGGTAAGCATATTGGGAATCTTAACTCTTTATCTTGTGAAAACTTGTAACTTACTTCTTATAACTACTGATCATCTTTGGGACTTATGATAAAGGACATAACGCGACTCGACTACATGTTAAGAGACTCCATAAGAACGTATACTCTTACGCTTCTAAGATTCTCGTTTGATACTTAGAAGACTCATATCCTAGCTTTCTGAATTTTCTCACCCTCAGGGAGGAATATATGTAGCTTGTGTCATCTTAACTTCTCTTTGCTTACATGCTAAGTCTATAGACCCCTAGACTCTTACGAAGGCTCGTACATCTCTTTATTATCATTACTTGTCTTAAAGGACGTTTTATGACTCAAATAGAGGTAACCTAGGTTCCGTTAATCTGGTTCACCTTACATTACGCTATATATCTCATGACAAGTTCTTAGACATTGGCCACATGCTATCGTTTATCTTAATGTTCTATAGTCCCATACTTATAGCCCGTAACTTGTTAACGTACTTCCTTTCCTCTAAAGGTCTGTAACTCCTCAACCATCATTTAAGAACCATCACATAATTCATCCTAAGCATCATTCACCTTAGACACCTTTCTTTATTTTCTTTTACTACACTTGCAAGCTATCAACATCATTATACTTAAGAGAAATTCTAATCCCATCATAGTAACTTGGAGCTTGAATCTTTGATTAAAACGCTTGAATAACAACTGATTATGGACATATAGCCTTTCTTAAGAGGTTCATGAAACTTATAACATGGGATCACTGCACTTATAATTCTCTAGACTTCATATTTCATAAAAGAAATAAATAACACACATTGTGCCATAATGGTGAGTCAAGGAATAGCCTTATGTACCTTTATTCCGATCATTAAACACAACAATGGAGACAAACTTACAAGCAAACATGACGACCCAGTGATGAGCGACAAACTTACAAGCAAATATGAAGACCCAATGATGAGCGACAAACTCGCTTTACGACAACTAAATGGCATTTCTCCCCGCCCTTCTTTTTTCCAAATCTATAACAACAACATACAACATATAACCACAATAATATCAACATATCCAGAATTTCAACTCATCAAGAACAACCCAACAATAGCCTATAACAATTGAACTCACGGCTTTCGAACACCGTCATGTAAATTCTTACTAGAACAACGTATATAAAGCTTACACATGTTCATACACATGGAGAAGGGAAGATTCCTTACCTTGGATGACAAGAACTACGCTCTTTACACCTTATTTCACTACGAAGAAATTTTTAATTTGCTATCACTTGGAGGAAACCGACGTGGACATGACCACCATATCGCTCTTCGTGTTTGCCTCAATCGTAGCACTTAGCATTTTTATTTGTTGAAAGAAAAATAATTTATCTCCTCTAATAAAAGAGGAGAAAACGTTGCTTCCTATTAAATTATGTTGCTACTTAACATTAGATTTTCCAAGAAAAATGTTTTCTTCAAAATGAATTATAAGATAAAGAGGCTAAAGGCACTTTCCCCTGTTTACACGTGGAGTCCTTTGGCCCACATACCCAACACTTATCATGAAATAGTGTCACACCACCCTATATGTATGAAAAGCTACCACTTGTTGCCACCTTCCCATCACTCACGTGATTATGTCCAGCCAAAATTTATCTAATAATTTTAGTTTATTATTTGACTTTCACTATAATTTCCCACTTAATCAATTACATCAATGATTAAATTTTAAACCTCAATTTACTTAAATATTAATCATTTTTAACACACTTCATATACTCATTATCATGATTAATATTTTTTCGGCTCGCATCTACTTGCATATATCGAGTGGTTCAAACCATAGCCCAAAGTACAGGGTATTACACGTTTAACCTATAATCTTCACGAAACCTCTGTAACACGATTTTAAACCCTGTGTATCCTTATGAATGACCTTCATATGTCCACACTTATATCAACTAACTCACGATGCATCTTAACGTAGAATTATGAGTTGTTACACATGGCAATCAATTCGGTCCAATATAATCAATACAATCATCCAAACTCATTTAATCAGGAAATCACTCAAGTTCCAATAACCAATACATATCACATTACCAAAAAACAAGTAACCAAAGTATGAATGAATGTATGAATTATGTGAATGCAATGCACATAACAGGTACCTTTTATCTCCAGTATACATGCATTCAAATTCTATGAACTGCACACACATGGGGGACTTGCAAAGTCAATATACTCATCCGAAATTTCTCAACGAATCCCAGCTCTTGGTTGAATAACATCTGTTGCAGGCGTGCAACCCGGTCCACCGCGTATCATCATCATCTCAGTATTGCAAATCATCTCATAAAGTATTCCTACCTTTCTGGTCTCTTGGAGCCACAACATTTTCATATCACTCTCATTTTAATAATCATCAGAACTATGAGTGTATGAATGCAAGTGACAATACAAGACAAGTAATCAGGATGTATGAGATGCAACCAAGTACAAGAGATGAATATCACATGCTTTCAGGAAGTCAATAATATGTAATCTACGTAAAATCATGACATCATATCGAAAGAAATATGATGAATAAATACAACAATATCAATAATGGCGACGAGCCCACATAATGGCAACAATCTCAAACAATCAGCAGTCGGAATCAACTTACGGTTGACTCTCCAAATCATCCATCATCACAGTTCAACATCGGTACCCACCCAAGCGTTCATCATAACCGCAAAGGTAGGACCCTCAAACACGCCCAATACACCTCGAGATTTATAACTAATACGTATTTCTATCGAAATCTACAAAAGAGAAAGTGTAGCCTACCTCAAAGCCAAGCAGGAGCTACGAACGGTCAACCCTCTACGCACGCCATTCCCTTTCGGAGCGCCTCGTAGTAGTCATAGTCTAAAATTCATAGACTATATGTTAATGATTAAGCTAATACACATACAAGGACCTGGTCCTTAAACATACCAAAAGACACATAAAACCATCTTCGGGCCCATATTGCCAAATTTCAAAATTTATTACTCAAAAAGCATAATGATAGACTAAATAGTCACATACTTAAGTTAATTTGAAATCTAAGTCCAATTAGATCCTTAATTGCAAGATAAGATAAAATTCCCAATTCTAAACCCTAGAAATTTCCCCCAAATTGAAAAGGATTTCTAACATAAAATTGATCATTACAACATCATTATCCAATATTAAACACACTAATTCATAGTATCAAGATCACCTAATTCATATTACACCCTCAAATCAAGGTTTTATTCCCTCTTGTTCTATCATAAAACTTAAGAATTCATCTTCCCCAAATAAAGTCTAATCTAGGATTAGGAACCCTAAAATATGAAACATAATCAATAAGGGTGAAGAATATGCCTCCAATGAAAAACTCTAGCACAGACTTCAAGAAAGTCCCCCTTAACCAACTCTAATCCCGAGATATGGTATTTTGGAAAAGTGAATCAGTTTTAAGATTTTAAAAGACTAACTGAATAGTGATTTCACTCCTGCGGAATCTACTCTGTAGGCGCGATCTTGCTTTGGAGAAAAAAAGTCCACTGGGGCATAAACACTTAACACATTGCCTCAGCGCTAGAGCAAAGCAACCTCCGCAGAGACGCATTTGCCTCTGTGAGGAATCCACTGCAGGGGCGGAAAGCTCACATATGCTCAGGACCCAGATCTGCGAGCCAACCTCTGCAAAGGCAGACATGCAGAAGCAGTCACAGGATCACTGGTGCGAACACCAAACACCAGCAACTAGAGACTTATCAAATCTTCCACCAAACACTCAAAACATTTACGGAACCCCCTGATACAAACCAAACATGCTATCCCAAGTTAAACAGTGCAACAAATGTGCTCGTGCCATCGGATTTCTCATATAACCGAGCAAGACATGTTTTTCTAAAGAATAGCCAAAAATATCCAAACATCACAATTTCGCAAATAAAGCCACAAGTATATCCAATTGTCTTGGGAAGCAAACCAATGACTCAACTAAGTCATAAATGACCCTCCGGAGCTACCACTGGAAATGAACTCATATACTCAAAGTCAACTATATGTCAACGTTTTTCCACTTATTCAACTTAAAGCTTTTAATTTCCTCAAAATCAATTAAGATGCACCCGACTATTTCGAGAACCGCTCAACCCATTCCCGCAAGCTGAATACACTCTAACGATGCTGGAAAAAAGGTCAATAGGGGTAGAAGGGCAAAATGTCTAAATGACTAAACTGATCATTACAGTCCAACATTTATACTCAGGTTGAGCTTTTATCGGTCGCTAATGTACTCTCGCAAGTGCCCCACATGCAGCAATTGCACCAATTTAATCCTCAGATTTGCATAATCTACATGGTATGCCCATGCGTGCTGTGAAAATGACACTATAACCTTGTGTTCTTTTTGTCTGGGTTTGTGCGCACATCATTTGGAAACCTTGCTTCCTTCATGGTTTGCATTATCGCTACTAGTTCTGTTGCATTTATGCTAAAGCTGTGATCGAATAGCTTTGCGGGGCCAGTCCCCCTTGATGTCGATGCTTCGGATCATGGAGGGCCTCGCTAAATGAGACCCTGGTGATTCCTAATGCTACCCCGAATTGCCTCTAAGCTTGGGAATCTTTTGGCATCATACGGCTTGAATTGTCCCCCACTTGTAGTGTTAGTGCTCAACCCTTAACTCCACCTTCTCGATGGCAGCTTCCATGTATGCCGGTGCTGCCACCTGTTGGTCCTTCTCAATTCGCATCTTAGTTGTATATCTGAGATTTATCTCGCTCCATGTTTTTACAGGGATCTCCCTCT